>CM048751.1:246566444-247766444 GCA_026315105.1 Locusta migratoria
CCTTGCGCGGGGCATTATCCGAATTAAACAAAATTGCTGAGTGTCGCTGAGGAATCCTAGTTCATGCCCTTCCGTGTCCTCGTCAACTGCCCGGGGAATCTGTCGTAGGTTATTTGGCAGAATTCTTTCCTTCTGCGGGGTGAGTTGCCTACTGTAGTTGTAATTAGGCAAGTTTTTTTAATGCATGAAGTTGCGTGTATTAGGATTGGAGTTCTCGTCTTGCACTGGTCCTGTAAACTTTCCTTTCCACATCCTAAATTTCCTTGTGGAGTCACCTCAGTGTTTGTGGGCCTTCCGCGCCATCGCACTGTGCTCTTTTTTTTTTTTTTTTTTTTTTTTTTTGGTTTTAGGGCGCACAACTTCTATGGTCATTAGCGCCCAGTCAAAAACATAGTTTCGCTATGATCTCAAAAAAAAAATGGTGACTGTCAGAACATCAAGAAGAGGCTAAAAAACGAGAGATAAAAGACTATTAAAAGGGTTAAATATCCTTGGATATGTTGGCCAAGTTGATAAAACGCAAAACTCTTAGCAGCTGCTCGTGTGTCATCAGCTAAAATTTCCTCTAGAGTAGACGGAAAGTGAACGGCTACACGGAGATGATTAAAAAGTACGCAAGACAGTAAAACATGTCGCACGGTCAGCAGTTCACCGCAGGAGCACAGCGGTGCAGGGTCGGCGGACAGCAAGTGACGGTGGCTGAAACGGCAGTGACCGATCCGCAACCGGGCCAGGATGACCTCCTCCCGCCGAGAGGGGCGTGAGGAGGTCCTCCGAGCGGTCGGGATCGGTTTTACAGTTCGCAATTTGTTGTTGGACATTGAAAACCACGCACTGTGCCATTGCGACACGATACTCCGGCGGAGAGCCCGTTGAACATCGTCAGATGGGACGAAAAAGGTAGCCACGCGAGGTAAAAGAGCTGCGGCCTTGGCCGCTATGTCGGCCGTCTCATTCCCGGGCACACCTACGTGGCCAGGGACCCACAGGAAAGAAACGTGACAGCTGTCATCTGCTAGCAACTGGAGGGAGCGTTGGATCCGATACACGAGAGGATGGTGCGACAAAGGGTCCTTAAGACTCTGCAGGGCACTAAGGGAGTCCGAACAGATGGCATAGAAAGGTTGGCGGTGGCGGCAGGTGTACAAAACGGCCTGGTGGAGGGCAAAAAGCTCAGCCGTGAAGTTAGAGCACCGGTCAGGGAGCTTGTATTGGAAACGGTTGTCCTCGACGACGAAGGCAGATCCGACACCGGCAGTGCTCTTGGAACCATCAGTGTAAATAAATATGGCGTTATCGAACCGCGAAAGGAGTTCGACAAGCCTCGAGCGGTATACCAAATCCGGAGTGCTCTCCTTGGGGAGCGAACTAAGTTCGAGGTGAGTGTGAACCTGGGCCTTATGCCACGGTGGCAATGGGCTTTCGCTCAACCGAAAGGTGGAAGGAAGGGTAAAATCGAGCCGCTGTAGTAGGCGGCGAAACCGAACTCCAGGTGGAAGCAAGGCAATCGCAGACAACTGATATTGACGATCGAGTGAGTCGTCAAAAAATAATCGGTAAGATGGATGGTTGGGCATCGACCGCAAGCGGCATGCGTACCGAGACAAAAGTATGTCACGCCGAGTGGTCAAGGGTAATACAGCAGCCTCGGCATACAGACTTTCAACA
Organism: Locusta migratoria; assembly: GCA_026315105.1. NCBI lineage: Eukaryota > Metazoa > Arthropoda > Insecta > Orthoptera > Acrididae > Locusta > Locusta migratoria. Next base: position 246,568,113 of record CM048751.1, read on the forward strand.
GGGCTAGTATAAAATGCACCGGTCGCCAGACGTAATCCCCGATGGTGGATAGAGTTGAGACGGCGGAGAATCGACGGCCGTGCAGAAGAGTATACAAGGCTTCCGTAGTCGAGCTTCGACTGAACAATGGCCTGGTAAAGGTGAAGCAGGACGGTACGGTCCGCTCCCTATGACGTGCCACTGAGGACACGAAGGACGTTAAGGGATCGGGCACAACGGGCAGCCAGGTAGGACACGTGCGTGGACCAGCAAAGTTTACGATCCAACATGAGTCCCAAGAATTTCGTAGTCTCCACGAAAGGGAGAGCAACAGGGCCGAGATGTAGAGAGGGTGGAAGAAATTCCTTGTATCTCCAGAAGTTTATACAAACAGTTTTCTCAGTGGAGAATCGGAAGCCGTTTGCGATGCTCCAGGAATATAGACGGTCAAGACAGCGTTGGAGAGAACGCTCCAAGAGGCACGTCCGCTGGGCGCTACAATAAATTGCGAAATCGTCAACAAAAAGAGATCCGGAGACGTCGGCTGAAAGGCAATCCACGATCGGATTGATTGCAATGGCAAAGAGCGCCACACTCAAGACGGAGCCCTGTGGTACCCCATTCTCCTGGCAATAGGTATCTGACAAAACAGAACCCACCCGTACCCGGAACTTACGATCCGCCAAAAACTCTTGAATGAAAAGAGGAAGGCGGCCCCGAAGGCCCCATCTGTGCAATGTGCGGAGAATGCCCGCTCTCCAACAGGTATCGTATGCCTTCTCCAAGTCGAAGAACACTGTTTGACGCTTCCTTAGAAAGTTGTTCATAATGAAGGTCGACAACGTAACGAGGTGATCAGCAGCAGAGCGGTGTCGACGAAAACCGCATTGGATATTAGTCAGGAGGCGGCGAGATTCGAGGAGCCAGACCAACCGAGCGTTAACCATGCGTTCCATCACCTTACAGACACAGCTCGTCAGAGAAATAGGACGATAGCTGGAAGGAAGATGTTTGTCCTTCCCTGGTTTGGGGATGGGGACAACAGTGGCTTCACGCCAACTTATGGGAACATGACCTTCAGTCCATATGCGATTGTAGGTACTGAGAAGAAAGCACTTGCCCGCAGGAGAGAGGTTCTTTAGCATTTCAATGTGAATGGAATCGGGTCCGGGAGCAGAAGATCGGGACAGGGCGAGAGCACGGTCTAGCTCCTGCATGGTGAGGGCGACGTTGTAATTTTCACGATTAGAAGAGTGGAAAGAAGGCGGCCGGGCCTCCTCTACCTGTTTGCGAGGGAGAAAGGCAGGGTGGTAATGGACAGAGCTCGAAACCTCCGCAAAGAAACGGCCCAAAGCGTTGGAAACGTCAGAGGGGTCCACGAGGACTGCGTTCTCCACGGTCAGGCCAGGAATCGGGGAGTGGACCTTGATGCCGGATAGACGGCGTAGGCCACGCCAAACAAACGTGGAGGGAGTAAAACGGTTAAAAGAACTAGTAAAAGCAGTCCAGCAAGCTTTCTTGCTGTCGTTCATGATACGACGACATTGCGCTCTCATACATTTATAATGTATGCAATTCTCCAAAGTCGGGTGGCGGCGGAAGGTGCGTAAAGCACGGCGCCGGGCTCTAAGCGCGTCGCGGCAGGCAGCAGTCCACCAAGGGACCTGGAGAAGAGGAAGTACGAGGTATGGAACGTTTGGCAGCTGTGAGAATAACCTCTGTGAGGTAGTCGACCTGACTGTCACAGGTGGGAAAATCCCGATCGTGAAAAACAGCCATGGTAGAATAAACCCCCCAGTCGGCTTTAGAAATGTTCCAACTGGTGGGACGAGGAGATGGGGAATGATGCAGAATGTGGATGATACAGGGGAAATGGTCACTCGAGTACGTGTCAGAAAGTGCATACCACTCAAACCGACCGGCAAGCTGAGGAGTGCATATTGCGAGGTCTATATGGGAGTAAGTGTGTGTTGTGTCAGAAAGGAAGGTTGGTGCACCAGTGTTGATGCAGACAAGATCGAGGTGTTGGAGAAGGTCCACCAAAAGGGAGCCTCTCGGACAAGGTGCCGGAGAGCCCCATAAGGGGTGGTGGGCATTAAAGTCGCCCATCAACACGAAGGGTGAAGGGAGCTGATCAACAAGGTTTAGCACATCTGCCCTAGTAAGGGCAGATGACGATGGCGAATAAATATTACAGAGGGAAAAGGTAAATGTGGATAGGGTGATGCGGACGGCAGCTGCCTGTAGGTGAGTATGCAATGAAATGGGATGGTAATAGACATCGTCTCGAAGGAGCATCAGAACCCCTCCATGGGCTGGGATACCTTCCATGGGTGGCAAGTCGAACCGCACAGAGGTGTAGTGTGGAAAGTCTGCACGATCACGGGGACGCAACTTAGTTTCCTGGAGGCAGACTAGAAGCGGGCAGTGCAATCGAAGGAGTAGTTTTAACTCCTCCCGATTAGAACGAATGCCGCGAATATTCCATTGAAGGAGCGCCATGATAAAAATGAGAGAAGAAATAAGGATAAAAACCAACTAGCAAGCGGGGTCACCTCGACGGCCGCTGAGGACCCGATTTCGAGGGAGCACTGCTATCGCTGTCCAGGGGCAAAGGGTCGTGGTCCATAGGTTCGACCAACGCGTCTGCCACCTCCCTGAGTTGATCAGGAGGGGCAGTTTCCACCGCCGGTAAAGGGCCGGGCGCCCGGCAAACGGAGCGTCCCGGTGAAACAGAAGACGGCCGAGGCCGGCAACTGTTGGACGGCGTGACAGATGGGTCACGCCTTGGCGGGGAAGGAGAGGAACTCTTTTTCTTGTCAGCTCTTCTGGAAGAGTGACGGCGGGAAGAGGCAGTTGACAGTTGGGAAGCCTGAGAACGCAGAAAATCCTCACGGACGGGTTCCTTTTTCAAAGTCCGGGCATCTTGTTTAGGTGCTCGCGGTTTACTAGAGTTTGACGAAGGCTGTACCCTAGAAGCAGCGGGAGGAAGCGGGGACGTGGAACGGGCAATCTTCGGGCTGGCGGATCGCACAACTGTGTCAGCGAAAGTGAAATCACAAGTCTGGGTACTGGAATCCTTAGTAGGTCGAGTTGAGGTGAGGACCTTACTGTATGTACCCGCTGGGAGGACAGTGGGCTTTCGACTCGCCAACAACTTACGAGCGGCAGATGTCGATACCTTCTCCGTAACCCGAATGTGCTGGATAACCTTCTCATCCTTGTATACAGGGCAGTCGCGAGAGGAAGCCGCATGGTCACCGTTGCAGTTTAGGCAGTGAGGGGACGGAGGTGGGCAATCCCCCTCATGGGCGTCCCTACCACAAGTGACACACTTTGCTGCATTTGGGCAATGTTCACGGGTATGGTTGTACCTGTGGCATTGAAAACAGCGCGTTGGGTTAGGCACATAAGGTCGGACGGAGATGACCTCATACCCTGCTTTGACCTTCGACGGGAGGTCAACTTTGTCAAACGTCAAAAACACAGTACGAGTCGGTGTCAGATGGTTATCGACCTTTTTCATGACCCTGTGGACGGCTGTCACACCCTGATCGGACATATACGATTGGATATCTTCATCAGACAACCCGTCAAGGGATCTCGTGAAGACTACCCCCCGTGACGAGTTGAGTGTGCGGTGCGCTTCGACCTTAACTGGAAAAGTGTGCAACAACGTAGTACGTATCAGTTTTTGGGCTTGGAAGGCACTTTCCACTTCCAGCAACAATGTGCCATTGCGCTGACGTGAACAGGTTTTAACAGGGCCAGCAATTGCATCTACACCTTTCTGTATAACGAAAGGATTGACAGAATTGAAATCCTTTCCGTCGGTGCGAGAGACAACCAGAAATTTAGGTACATTAGGCAGAGTCTTTTTAGGCTGAGGCGAGTCTAACTTACGTTTATGGGTCAACGTCACGAAAGAAGATAAGGAAGTCATCGCGGAAGTGTCCCCCGTGATTACCGGCGTCTCCGATGGCGCGCTCCTTCCTAGTGGGGGCCCTCTCCGAGGGCTTACCCGCCTTAGGTGATTGTTCACACCTCAGGTCACACCTCCCGAGAACTGACGGAGGGACCAATCGGCACGTTCGGAAGGTACCAGCTCGGGTAATCACCCCTCCCTGGGCCTGGCCTTTACCAGGGGGTACGTACGTGCCTTACTTGTCTACCCGGGGCGGGGAATTACGCGTTACCCCGTCACCTGCTACGCACGATAATGCGTGGGTCGGCCTTCAGACACGCACAGGGAGGAAAGAAGAAGAGGAGAGGAAATGAAGAGAAAGAAGGAAGAAGTGTCTCAAACGCCGAAGCGGAGACTAATGAGGAGAAGAAGGCTAGGAGAGTACAAGGAGAGAAAGACAGAAAACAAAGGGTAAGAAAGGAAGGAACGAAGGAAGAAAAAGCACAACAAGAACCACTGTAGCTCACAAAATATGCCCGTCTCCGGGCGAAGGCATAAACCGGGAGGGAAAGTGAAGCAGCCTGGGGTAGAAGAAAGGCTGCTCCGGCTCGGGGCCCCGTGCGCGCCACACACGTACCCACAAAAGAACTGTGGGCCCCCTGGGGGGGCTGTGCTCGTGCAAGTTAATTATCAGAATTGATTTGTTACCTTGTGTCGACGTGATACATAGGAAGATCTGAAGCATGATTGATGTTTCATTTAGTGTATTTGAATTTGATATTGATATTAAATCTTTAAGGCACTTGTACTCCCAGTTGTCTTAGAAAATTAGGCCAGCTTCTCTGGTGGAGCAGTACATTGTAATTGTTGGTAAAACTAAACGAGTGAAAAGCCATGTCCTGCAATTTTAAAGCACAGTAGATTCTTGTTTGTTAAGTAACCTCTCATGTTTATGGACTAATGTTACTGCAAATTGTTGGGCTTGTGCCCGTATGTTTCTTATGAGTATGCCCTTATGAGCCTTTAATTAAGCGGCAGTTTCACCAAGTTAAGAATCATATTATTGGAGATTAAACAAAACAATCAGTATTCGGATTCGATAAATTAGTTTAATTTTTTTTTCCTTTTAATCCTTATTTAAACTTAATTTTCAGACTGAGGAGTAGGCTCTTGTGTGCTATTAAAGAGCTGTTTCACTAAGTATTGAAAGGGATCTTGTTGTTGCACTTTGTTTCTAGTTATGTCATTTCTTAAACTAAATTAATCAGTATTCAGATTTGATAAATTGGTTTATTTATTTTTTAATTCTTTACGTTCACTTAATTTTCAGAATTCTGTTCTCCCCCGCGTTGGTGGTCAGCGTGGCCGCCGGAGGCGGTGGTGTGAGGGAAAGGGTGGGCGGAGGGGGGGGCTTCAGATCTTCCTTCTCACGTTGGCACAAAGTAACGAATAAATTTTGGTAATTAACTTGCACGAGCACAGTGTGATGGCGAGGAAGGCCCACAAACACTGAGGTGAGTCCACAAGGAAATTTATGATGTGGAAAGGAAAGCTTACAGGGCCAGTGCAAGACGAGAACTCCAACCTTAATACACGGAACAGCAGAAAGATGAAACAGAAGAGTACAAATCGCTGGCCTGCATCCCTTTCGTCGGAAACACCTCCAGAAAAATTGGCAGGATCCTACGGAGACAATGTTAAATGTGTATTTCGATCTCCGGCAAAAACCTTGACGCTAAAAGGTTCTGTTAAAGACTATTTGGGACTTCGGAAACTAGGCGTTTACCTAATCCCCACCAATGCGGCAAGTCATACATTGGGGAAACCTTACGCACGGTAGAAGAGGTGCTGCGAACATAAACGCCACACAGAACAACGTCAGTACTCTAAATCAGCCGTGGCAGACCATAGTATAAGAACTGGCCATACTATGGATTATGAGAACACTAGAATTTTAAAGCAGTCCTCCACCTTCTGGGATTGCGTAATCAAAGAGGCCATTGAAATCAGGGTAAAAGATAATTTAATAAAGACAGTGGCCTACAGCTAAGTCAGGCATGGAATCCTGCTCTGGACCTAGTTAAGGAGAAGCGTCCCCGGCCTGTGAACTCCGCACCCGACGGCGACGACGCAACTACTGGAGAAGTCAGCAGTGTTCACAAACTGAAACGAGGCAACTATCGTACTCGGGCCGTAAAATTACCGTAAATGCACCGGATTTAACCAAAATTATCTTACTTACCTGCAAAATGACCATAATACACTAGCAAATCTGATTTTGTATACCTTATATCTTACTGTAGTCTCTTAGAAAATATGTTACCTTTTCCGAATGAAGAACGGTTTTTAAAAATTGTTTTATGCATGACGTATAAAACCGTTCCAGGAAAAGTTGTGCGACTGCTCCTGGTTAAATTCCGTTAGATATCGGCTTTATCGGAAAGACTGCGTTTACTTTCTCCATCCTCCGATTGCTGCCAATGCCACCTATCTGAAATTGGGACAAAATAGTTCCGTAACGGAACTAAGTGTCGTATTCCTTTCTTGTGTCAGAATGCCGCTTTGTTTAAGGGAATGCGTGAAACTTCAGCACCACTAAGCACGCTTCAAGCACTTTAACGTAACTACGAGCATTGTAAAAGGAATATATAAAGTAATTTACCAGTAGGGCTGCGAGAAAACATCTTTGAAGAGACAATGTATTGTTACATTTTATTACGTTCGAAATTATCGTACATCTGCGTACGATAGTAACATTCTTTCGTACATCGTACGCAGGCACGAAAGTATCGTACATGTATGATAATTATCGTACGGTTGTGAACACTGTAAGTTAGCACTGCAGGGGGGGGGGGCGTTCCCCACCACCACTGCCTCCGGCAGCCGCGCTGACTACCAGCGCGAGGGAGAAGTAGAGGGGGTAACGCCTATATATACACAACACTGACAGGAACAGCACGGCAAACTGAATAGCCGGGTGTCGAGGAACCTCTACATGACACACATTAGACTGATGACGTACGGTGCTCCGTGCTGGGCATACGCGGCGCCAACACGGCTGCGCCGCCTGCAGCTCATACAGAACAAGGTACTCCGCATCATCAGCAACGCTCCACGAGACACAAGCACCGTGGATCTTCGGTGGTATTCAAGAAACTCGCCACACGACTGTACAAGAACTCTAGACACTAACAACCCCTTCATCCTACGCTTTGGGAACTACGATCACAACCATAGGTGGAAACATAAACGTCCCAAAACAATTCTCCTCAGAGACTAACCACCTACGGTCGTAGGGAACACCAACTTGCAAACACGATGAATATGGCAAACCCCTGCAGAACAGCAAACTGACTGGAAATGCCAGCTGAGCTCACAACCGACCTACAGCCAAGGCAGGGAAACCATATTCAGCGCACTAAACACAAACAAACCTATACTCACAACCGACCTACAGTCAAGGCAGGGAAACCATATTCAGCGCACTAAACACAAACAAACCTATACAGTCCCACACACTTAGCCAGTTCAATGACCGAACTGTCTAACCACCATGACAAACTTTGCTATGTTACAGGTATTCTGCCACAGCCGATATTCACAGGTATTCTGCAGCAGCCGATCCAGGAGACTTCACAGGAGCTCAGCTGCAGCAGAACCTCGCATCAAACGGACTGATTCTTTATGACGAACCTAGCAAAGTTAATGGTACTGAGATATACCCTTTACTAACTTTACCAAACCTTCCATGATCTGTCGCAGATAGCATATCGCTACTGCCCTTCAAACCTACCCCACTGTCACATAGGTTTTTTCCCCTTGGCTCTTGCCTTGGCACTTTTTTTCCTCTGCCCTTACCCTTCGTATACCTTTCGACCAATTCTATCTCCAGATGCACCGTATTAATGGGTGATCGTGCCCACACGTACGGATAACATCGCGGTTCCCACATCCCGTGATCCACCTTAGCAAACTAACCTACTAATTACGGAGGTGACAGTAGAACTTTTGTGATGGTCGCCATGTTGGTGTGGGCGTGGAGGGGCCCCATCCTTGTGAAGAGGACGGCATTCGTCAGGGACCACCTGAAGATGGCAACGTGTCGGTTGCCGAAATATCGTGGAGAAATTACATGACCCGACCGAACACCCGAGAACTCTTACTTTCACGCACAGCGATATAAGACAAATTTAGACCCTTATTGCACGAAATTTTTATCAGTTTAATAATTTTATAAAAAATTGGCGAAATGTTATAAAAAAATGTTTGTAGAACTTATGGTACTTAACTACGGGGTCATCAGTCCCTAAGCTTACAAACTACTTATGAACTAGCTACGACTAAGGACGGCACAAATATCCATGACCGAAGGAGGATTCGAACCCCCGACCGTAGTGGCCGTGCAGACCGTGACTGGAGCGCCTCAGTCTCCTCGGCCACCGCGGCCGGCGAAATGTTATAGAATTACATTATAATCAGAATGTTTATCGACATATTTTAAAAGTTTTTCGAAAACATTGCGGTACATTAAGTGTACCCCACCCTGGGTCGTCATCACTAAAATCATCCTCTTTAGCTGACGAACTCCGACCTTTCGGTATTTCTGCATGGAGTTTTGCCTTTAACTCATCATCCTTTGGCATTTCCCTAAAGTGTTTCACTATAACTGAAATGGACGTTAGCTCCTCGAGTTATGTGGAAGGCCTTTGATGCACGGTGGTACAAATTGTTAACTCTGAGTTACTCATGAATTACTTACTTTATATAGAACAAATCCAAGAACCGTGAATTTTACAGTGATTCCCAGTGTATAGACATCATTATCTTCCCTGTATGAAAGAAGGACTCCACAGTATACGACAAAGAGACTAAATAAGCACTTGACCACAGAGGGGGGGGGGGGAATACTGTTCACGCTGTGGGAAATTATCGCAACTGTTGAGCAAAACTACTTGTGACACCTCTTGGTCATTGTGGGAAACACCACCTTACACACAATGAACTTTCATCCTGGATGAGCCGAGGCGGATTAGCCGTGCGGACTGGAGCGCCGTGTTGCGGTGCGCGTGGCAGTTCGCTGTCTGGGGTTCGAATCCTCCCTCAGGCATGGATGTTTGTGCCGTTTTTAGTATAAGCTAGTTTGTAAGTTTAGGGACTGATGGTCCCGCAGTGAAGTCCCATAAGCAACATTTGAATATTCATCCTGGATGAGTCATACTTACATAATTACGTGGTACGTTTTTTGTACCACCTTGCATTTATGGTAGGCGGAATGGTTGTACATAAAATGTACCACCAACCGTGAAAGTTAAAAAATGAATTTACATCGTTAGAGAGTACGGACTTCAATTTCACTTTTTGTATGAAAAACTTTATGAACATTCTTCGTTTTCGACAATGACTACTTAAATTTGACATCTTGGCTAGGAGAACTGAGTTTATTGACAGAGCGATCCAACAAGGATTGTTTTTGCTGACCTAGCTAGATACGGAACCCTAAAAAAACCATGATACATAAATACAGGTCCCTCTTTAACACGGAACACGGGCATATAAGCTAGTCAGACATAAGTAGTAGATTAGTTATTTGGGTAGCAAAGTAACTTCTAATGGCCGAAGTACAGAATATATAAAATGCAGAATGGCTATGGGAAGATGGTTGGTTTGATGTTTTAGGGGGACAAAACTGCGGAGGTCATCAGTCCCCCATTCCATCAAAGAGCTAGACAAGTGTGGAAACTCTGAAAATTTCGCCCAGAGTTAAAACTGCTACGGGAGGAAAACCCCACTCAATCAATAAAATGTAAACAAATTCGACAAAGAACAACAAGACAGGAGACGACACAAAGGGACACAATCACACGGAAACAGCAAACAAGTGTGGAAATAAAATGACAGAGACAAAGTTCGTGGTTGACCGACCATGAAAATAAAATAGGGTCAGCCACGGGGCAACACAAGCTTCATATAGAGTTGTAAAAACCGCTGTCATGAATAAAACCTAAAACAGAATCAGCCATATTGGCATCGTTACGTAAAACTTCAGATAAAATTACAGGAAAATTAAAATCCCGCCGCAGAGCGGCTAAAAGATGGCAGTCCATCAAAATGTGGGCCACCGTCAAGGGGCAGCCACAGCGGCAACGAGGCGGGTCCTCACCGCGGAGGAGATGGCCATGGGTCAGCCAAGTGTGGCCGATGCGGAGCCGGCACAGGACTACCGAGTCCCGGCGAGAGGCCCGCATTGACGAGTGCCACACAGCTGTGGTCTCCTTTATTGCCCTGAGTTTGTTTTGATGGCTCAGGCTACGCCACTCTGCGGCCCAAAGCTCACGTACTCTATGGCGCAACACAGACTGGTAATCTGAGGCCGGGAGGCCAATGTCTAATATGGACGCATGGACAGCCTGTTTGGCTAGCTCATCGGCTCGTTCGTTGTTCGGGATGCCGATGTGACCAGGAGACCAAATGAAGACCACAGAGCGTCCTGACTGGTCGAGAGCAAAAAGTGTCTCATGGATAGCCAGCACCAAGGAGGAACGTGAGTAACACTGATCAAGTGCGCGAAGACTGCTCAGGGAGTCACTGCAGAGCAGAAAAGACCCACCTGAGCAGGAGCGCATATGCTCAAGAGCACGGAGAATGGCCACCAACTCGGCAGTGTACACACTGCAGCCATCCAGCAGAGACCGCTGCTCAGCGTGATCGCCATGGACATAGGCAAAGCCAACACGGCCACAAACCAACGAACCGTCCGTATAGACGATGTCGTATCCAGTGTACTCTGCAACAACAGCAAAGAACTGACGGCGGAGTGCCTCTGGAGGAACAGAGTCTTTGGGTCTATCGGCCAAGTCCAGCCTACAGCATGGCCTCGGTACACGCCATGGGGGCGTACGCGTACGGGCCCGATGCAGAGATGGGACAGGGAAGGACTCTAGTTCCAACAGAAGGGACTGGACACGGAAGGAGATCGTGTGACCGGAACGGGGTCGCCGTTGTTGAGGACGGACGACCGTGCGGCAGAAAAGCAAACGTTGGTTCGGGTGGCCTGGCGTGCTATGAACATAAGCAGCATAGGCCGCGAGCAGTTGCTGGCGGCGGATCCGCAGAGGTGGGACCCCGGCCTCCGCAAGTAAACTGTCCACGGGACTGGTGCGGAAAGCACCCGTCGCGATGCGAACCCCACAGTGGTGAATGGGGTCCAGCAAGCGCAATGCCGAGGGGGATGCGGAGCCATAGGCAAGGCATCCAAAGTCCAGACGGGACTGCACCAAAGCGTGGTATACCCGCAACAGTGTGGACCGATCGGTTTTTTTTTTTTTTTTTTTTTTTTTTTTGTGGTTTTAGGGCGCACAACTTCCATGGTCATTAGCGCCCAGCCAAGAACATAGATTCGCTATGATCTAAAAAAATGTAGACTGTCAGAACATCAACAATAGGCTAAAAACGAAAGATAAAAGACAATTAAAAGAGTTAAATATCCTTGGATAAGTTGGCCAAATTGATAAAACGCAAAACTCGAGCAGCTGCTCGTGTGTCATCAGCTAAAATTTCCTCCAGAGTAGACGGAAAGTGAAGGGCTACACGGAGATGATTAAAATTAACACAAGTTAGTAAAACATGTCGCACTGTCAGCAGTTCACCGCAGGAGCATAGCGGTGCAGGTTCGGCGGATAGCAAGTGACGGTGGCTGAAACGGCAATGACCGATCCGCAACCGAGCCAGGATGACCTCCTCCCGCCGAGAGGGGCGTGAGGATGTCCTCCAAGCGGTCGGGATCGGTTTGACAGTTCGCAATTTATTGTTGTACAGTGAAAGCCACACACTGTGCCATTGCGACACGATACTCCGGCGAAGAGCCCGTTTAACATCGTCCGATGGGACGCAAAAGGTAGCCATGCGAGGCAAAAGAGCTGCTGCCTTGGCTGCTGTGTCGGCAGCCTCATTCCCGGGCACACCCACATGGCCAGGGACCCACAGGAAAGAAACTTGACAGCTGCCATCCGCCAGCAACTGGAGGGAGCGTTGGATCCGATACACGAGAGGATGGTTCGAGAAAGGGTCCTTAAGACTCTGCAGGGCACTAAGGGAGTCAGTACATATGGCATAGAAAGGGTGGCGGTGGCGGCAGGTATACAAAACGGCCTGGTTGAGGGCGAAAAGCTCAGCCGTGAAGTTTGAGCACCGGTCAGGGAGCTTGTATTGGAAACGGTTGTCCTCGACGACGAAGGCAGATCCGACACCGGCAGTGCTCTTGGAACCATCAGTGTAAATAAATACGGCATTATCGAACCGCGAACGGAGTTCGACAAGCCTCAAGCGGAATACCAAATCCGGAGTGCTCTCCTTGGGGAGCGAACTAAGTTCGAGGTGTGTGTGAACCTGGGCCTGATGCCACGGTGGCAATGGGCTTTCGCTCAACCGAAGGGTGGAAGGAAGGGTAAAATCAAGCCGTTGTAGCAGACGGCGAAACCGAACTCCCGGTGGAAGCAAGGCAATCGCAGACAACTGATATTGGCGATCGAGTGAGTTATCAAAAAATAATCTGTAAGATGGATGGTTGGGCATCGACCGTAGGCGGCATGCGTACCGACATAAGAGTATGTCACGTCGATTGGTCAAGGGTAATACAGCAGCCTCGGCATACAGACTTTCAACAGGGCTGGTATAAAATGCACCGGTCGCCAGACGTAATCCACGATGGTGGATAGAGTTGAGACGGCGGAGGATCGACGGCCGTGCTGAAGAGTATACAAGGCTTCCATAGTCGAGCTTCGACTGAACAATGGCCTGGTAAAGGTGAAGCAGGACGGTACGATCCGCTCCCCATGACGTGCCACTGAGGACACGAAGAACGTTAAGGGATCGGGCACAACGGGCAGCCAGGTAGGACACGTGCGTGGACCAGCAAAGTTTCCGATCCAACATGAGTCCCAAGAATTTTGTAGTCTCCACGAAAGGGAGAGCAACCGGGCCGAGACGTAGAGAAGGTGGAAGAAATTCCTTGTATCTCCAGAAATTGATACACACAGTTTTCTCAGTGGAGAATCGGAAGCCGTTTGCGATGCTCCAGGAATACAGACGGTCAAGACAGCGTTGGAGAGAACGCTCCAAGAGACACGTCCGCTGGGCGCTACAATAAATTGCGAAATCGTCAACAAAAAGAGATCCGGAGACGTCGGCTGAAAGGCAGTCCACGATCGGATTGATTGCAATGGCAAAGAGCGCCACACTCAAGACGGAGCCCTGTGGTACCCCATTTTCCTGGCAAAAGGTGTCTGACAAAACAGAGCCCACCCGCACCCGGAACTTGCGATCCGCCAAAAACGCTTGAATGAAAAGAGGAAGGCGGCCCCGAAGGCCCCATGTGTGCAATGTGCGGAGAATGCCCGCTCTCCAACAGGTATCGTATGCCTTCTCCAAGTCGAAGAACACGGCTACTGTTTGACGCTTCTTCAGAAAGTTGTTCATAATGAAGGTCGACAACGTAACGAGGTGGTCAGCAGCAGAGCGGTGTCGACGAAAACCGCATTGGATGTTAGTCAGGAGGCGGCGAGATTCGAGGAGCCAGACCAACCGAGCGTTAACCATGCGTTCCATCACCTTACAGACGCAGCTCGTCAGAGAAATAGGACGATAACTGGAAGGAAGGTGTTTGTCCTTCCCTGGTTTGGGGATGGGGACAACAATGGCTTCACGCCAACTTGTGGGAACATGACCTTCAGTCCATATGCGATTGTAGGTACTAAGAAGAAAGCACTTGCCCGCTGGAGAGAGGTTCTTCAGCATTTCAATGTGAATGGAATCGGGCCCGGGAGCAGAAGACCGGGACAGGGGGAGAGCACGATCTAGCTCCTGCATGGTGAAGGCGACGTTATAATTTTCCCGATTAAAAGAGCGGAAAGAAGGCGGCCGTGCCTCCTCTACCTGTTTGCGAGGGAGAAAGGCAGGGTGGTAATGGGCAGAGCTCGAAACCTCCGCAAAGAAACGACCCAATGCGTTTGAAACATCAGCTGGGTCCACGAGGACCGCGTTCTCCACGGTCAGGCCAGGAATCGGGGAGTGGACCTTGATGCCGGACAAACGGCGTAGGCCACCCCAGACAACCGTGGAGGGAGTAAAACGGTTAAAAGAACTAGTAAAAGCAGTCCAGCAAGCTTTCTTGCTGTCGTTTATGATACGACGGCACTGCGCTCTCATACGTTTGTAATTGATGCAATTCTCCAAGGTTGGGTGGCGGCGGAAGGTGCGTAAAGCACGGCGCCGGGCTCGAAGCGCGTCGCGGCAGGCTGCAGTCCACCAAGGGACCTGGACACGACGTGGAGAAGAGGATGTACGAGGTATGGAACGTTCAGCAGCAGTGAGAATAACCTCTGTGAGGTATTCGACCTGACTGTCACAGTTGGGAAAATTCTGATTGTGAAAAACAGCCATGGTAGAATAAAGCCCCCAGTCGGCTTTAGAAATGTTCCAACTGGTGGGACGTGGAGATGGGGAATGATGTAGGAAGTGGATGATACAAGGGAAATGGTCACTCGAGTACGTGTCAGCAAGTGCATACCACTCAAACCGACCGGCAAGCTGAGGAGTGCATATTGCGAGGTCTATATGGGAATAAGTGTGTGTTGTGTCAGAAAGGAAGGTCGGTGCACCGGTGTTGAGGCAGACAAGATCGAGGTGGTGGAGAATGTCCACCAAAAGGGAGCCTCTCGGGCAAGGTGCCGGAGAGCCCCATAAGGGGTGGTGGGCATTAAAGTCGCCTACCAACACGAAAGGTGAAGGGAGCTGGTCAACAAGGTTTAGCACATCTGCCCTAGTAAGGGCAGATGACGATGGCGAATATATATTACAGAGGGAGAAGGTAAAGGTGGATAAGGTGATGCGGACGGCAACTGCCTGTAGGTGAGTGTGCAAGGAAATGGGATGGAAGTAGACGTCGTCTCGAAGAAGCATCAGAACCCCTCCATGGGCTGGGACACCTTCCACGGGTGGCAGGTCGAACCGCACAGAGGTGTAGTGTGGAAAGTCTGCACGATCACGTGGACGCAACTTAGTTTCCTGGAGGCAGACTAGAAGCGGGCAGTGCAATCGAAGGAGTAGTTTTAACTCCTCCCGATTAGAACGAAAGCCGCGAATGTTCCATTGAAGGAGCGCCATGATAAAAATGAGAGAAGAAATAAGGATAAAAACCAAGTAGCGAGCGGGGTCACCTCGACGGCCGCTGAGGACCGGATTTCGAGGGAGCACTGCTATCGCTGTCTGGGGGCAAAGGGTCATGTTCCATTGGTTCGCCCGACGCGCCTGCCACCTCCCTGAGTTGATCAGGAGGGGCAGTTTCCACCGCCGGTAAAGGGCCGGGCGCCCGGCAAACGGAGCGTCCCGGTGAAACAGAAGACGGCCGAGGCCGGCAACTGTTGGACGGCGCGACAGATGGGTCACGCCTCGGCGGGGAAGGAGAGGAACTCTTTTTCTTGTCAGCTCTTCTGGAAGAGTGACGGCGGGAAGAGGCAGTTGACGGTTGGGAAGCCTGAGAACGCAGAAAATCCTCACGGACGGGTTCCTTTTTCAAGGTCCGGGCATCTTGTTTAGGTGCCCGCGGTTTACTAGAGTTTGACGAAGGCTGTACCCTAGAAGCAGCAAGAGGGAGCGGGGACGTGGAACGGGCAATCTTCGGGCTGGCGGATCGCACAACTGTGTCAGCGAAAGTCAAGTCGCATGTCTGGGTACTGGAATCCTTGGTAGGTCGAGTTGAGGTGAGTACCTTACTGTATGTACCCGCTGGGAGGACAGTGGGCTTTCGACTCGCCAACAACTTTCGAGCGGCAGATGTTGATACCTTCTCCGTAACCCGAATATGCTGGATTACCTTCTCATCTTTGTATACAGGGCAGTCGCGAGAGGAAGCCGCATGGTCACCGTTGCAGTTTAGGCAGTGAGGGGACGGAGGTGGGCAATCCCCCTCATGGGCGTCCCTACCACAAGTGACACACTTTGCTGCATTTGGGCAATGTTCACGGGTATGGTTGTACCTGTGGCATTGAAAACAGCGCGTTGGGTTAGGCACATAAGGTCGGACGGAGATGACCTCATACCCTGCTTTGACCTTCGACGGGAGGTCAACTTTGTCAAACGTCAAAAACACAGTACGAGTCGGTGTCAGATGGTTATCGACCTTTTTCATGACCCTGTGGACGGCTGTCACACCCTGATCGGACATATACGATTGGATATCTTCATCAGACAACCCGTCAAGGGATCTCGTGAAGACTACCCCCCGTGACGAGTTGAGTGTGCGGTGCGCTTCGACCTTAACTGGAAAAGTGTGCAACAACGTAGTACGTATCAGTTTTTGGGCTTGGAAGGCACTTTCCACTTCCAGCAACAATGTGCCATTGCGCTGACGTGAACAGGTTTTAACAGGGCCAGCAATTGCATCTACACCTTTCTGTATAACGAAAGGATTGACAGAATTGAAATCCTTTCCGTCGGTGCGAGAGACAACCAGAAATTTAGGTACATTAGGCAGAGTCTTTTTAGGCTGAGGCGAGTCTAACTTACGTTTATGGGTCAACGTCACGAAAGAAGATAAGGAAGTCATCGCGGAAGTGTCCCCCGTGATTACCGGCGTCTCCGATGGCGCGCTCCTTCCTAGTGGGGGCCCTCTCCGAGGGCTTACCCGCCTTAGGTGATTGTTCACACCTCAGGTCACACCTCCCGAGAACTGACGGAGGGACCAATCGGCACGTTCGGAAGGTACCAGCTCGGGTAATCACCCCTCCCTGGGCCTGGCCTTTACCAGGGGGTACGTACGTGCCTTACTTGTCTACCCGGGGCGGGGAATTACGCGTTACCCCGTCACCTGCTACGCACGATAATGCGTGGGTCGGCCTTCAGACACGCACAGGGAGGAAAGAAGAAGAGGAGAGGAAATGAAGAGAAAGAAGGAAGAAGTGTCTCAAACGCCGAAGCGGAGACTAATGAGGAGAAGAAGGCTAGGAGAGTACAAGGAGAGAAAGACAGAAAACAAAGGGTAAGAAAGGAAGGAACGAAGGAAGAAAAAGCACAACAAGAACCACTGTAGCTCACAAAATATGCCCGTCTCCGGGCGAAGGCATAAACCGGGAGGGAAAGTGAAGCAGCCTGGGGTAGAAGAAAGGCTGCTCCGGCTCGGGGCCCCGTGCGCGCCACACACGTACCCACAAAAGAACTGTGGGCCCCCTGGGGGGGCTGTGCTCGTGCAAGTTAATTATCAGAATTGATTTGTTACCTTGTGTCGACGTGATACATAGGAAGATCTGAAGCATGATTGATGTTTCATTTAGTGTATTTGAATTTGATATTGATATTAAATCTTTAAGGCACTTGTACTCCCAGTTGTCTTAGAAAATTAGGCCAGCTTCTCTGGTGGAGCAGTACATTGTAATTGTTGGTAAAACTAAACGAGTGAAAAGCCATGTCCTGCAATTTTAAAGCACAGTAGATTCTTGTTTGTTAAGTAACCTCTCATGTTTATGGACTAATGTTACTGCAAATTGTTGGGCTTGTGCCCGTATGTTTCTTATGAGTATGCCCTTATGAGCCTTTAATTAAGCGGCAGTTTCACCAAGTTAAGAATCATATTATTGGAGATTAAACAAAACAATCAGTATTCGGATTCGATAAATTAGTTTAAGTTTTTCCCTTTTAATCCTTATTTAAACTTAATTTTCAGACTGAGGAGTAGGCTCTTGTGTGCTATTAAAGAGCTGTTTCACTAAGTATTGAAAGGGATCTTGTTGTTGCACTTTGTTTCTAGTTATGTCATTTCTTAAACTAAATTAATCAGTATTCAGATTTGATAAATTGGTTTATTTATTTTTTAATTCTTTACGTTCACTTAATTTTCAGAATTCTGTTCTCCCCCGCGTTGGTGGTCAGCGTGGCCGCCGGAGGCGGTGGTGTGAGGGAAAGGGTGGGCGGGGGGGGGGCTTCAGATCTTCCTTCTTCTCACGTTGGCACAAAGTAACGAATAAATTTTGGTAATTAACTTGCACGAGCACAGTGTGATGGCGAGGAAGGCCCACAAACACTGAGGTGAGTCCACAAGGAAATTTAGGATGTGGAAAGGAAAGCTTACAGGGCCAGTGCAAGACGAGAACTCCAACCTTAATACACGGAACAGCAGAAAGATGAAACAGAAGAGTACAAATCGCTGGCCTGCATCCCTTTCGTCGGAAACACCTCCAGAAAAATTGGCAGGATCCTACGGAGACAATGTTAAATGTGTATTTCGATCTCCGGCAAAAACCTTGACGCTAAAAGGTTCTGTTAAAGACTATTTGGGACTTCGGAAACTAGGCGTTTACCTAATCCCCACCAATGCGGCAAGTCATACATTGGGGAAACCTTACGCACGGTAGAAGAGGTGCTGCGAACATAAACGCCACACAGAACAACGTCAGTACTCTAAATCAGCCGTGGCAGACCATAGTATAAGAACTGGCCATACTATGGATTATGAGAACACTAGAATTTTAAAGCAGTCCTCCACCTTCTGGGATTGCGTAATCAAAGAGGCCATTGAAATCAGGGTAAAAGATAATTTAATAAAGACAGTGGCCTACAGCTAAGTCAGGCATGGAATCCTGCTCTGGACCTAGTTAAGGAGAAGCGTCCCCGGCCTGTGAACTCCGCACCCGACGGCGACGACGCAACTACTGGAGAAGTCAGCAGTGTTCACAAACTGAAACGAGGCAACTATCGTACTCGGGCCGTAAAATTACCGTAAATGCACCGGATTTAACCAAAATTATCTTACTTACCTGCAAAATGACCATAATACACTAGCAAATCTGATTTTGTATACCTTATATCTTACTGTAGTCTCTTAGAAAATATGTTACCTTTTCCGAATGAAGAACGGTTTTTAAAAATTGTTTTATGCATGACGTATAAAACCGTTCCAGGAAAAGTTGTGCGACTGCTCCTGGTTAAATTCCGTTAGATATCGGCTTTATCGGAAAGACTGCGTTTACTTTCTCCATCCTCCGATTGCTGCCAATGCCACCTATCTAAAATTGGGACAAAATAGTTCCGTAACGGAACTAAGTGTCGTATTCCTTTCTTGTGTCAGAATGCCGCTTTGTTTAAGGGAATGCGTGAAACTTCAGCACCACTAAGCACGCTTCAAGCACTTTAACGTAACTACGAGCATTGTAAAAGGAATATATAAAGTAATTTACCAGTAGGGCTGCGAGAAAACATCTTTGAAGAGACAATGTATTGTTACATTTTATTACGTTCGAAATTATCGTACATCTGCGTACGATAGTAACATTCTTTCGTACATCGTACGCAGGCACGAAAGTATCGTACATGTATGATAATTATCGTACGGTTGTGAACACTGTAAGTTAGCACTGCAGGGGGGGGGGGGGCGTTCCCCACCACCACTGCCTCCGGCAGCCGCGCTAACTACCAGCGCGAGGGAGAAGTAGAGGGGGTAACGCCTATATATACAACACTGACAGGAACAGCACGGCAAACTGAATAGCCGGGTGTCGAGGAACCTCTACATGACACACATTAGACTCTGATGACGTACGGTGCTCCGTGCTGGGCATACGCGGCGCCAACACGGCTGCGCCGCCTGCAGCTCATACAGAACAAGGTACTCCGCATCATCAGCAACGCTCCACGAGACACAAGCACCGTGGATCTTCGGTGGTATTCAAGAAACTCGCCACACGACTGTACAAGAACTCTAGACACTAACAACCCCTTCATCCTACGCTTTGGGAACTACGATCACAACCATAGGTGGAAACATAAACGTCCCAAAACAATTCTCCTCAGAGACTAACCACCTACGGTCGTAGGGAACACCAACTTGCAAACACGATGAATATGGCAAACCCCTGCAGAACAGCAAACTGACTGGAAATGCCAGCTGAGCTCACAACCGACCTACAGCCAAGGCAGGGAAACCATATTCAGCGCACTAAACACAAACAAACCTATACTCACAACCGACCTACAGTCAAGGCAGGGAAACCATATTCAGCGCACTAAACACAAACAAACCTATACAGTCCCACACACTTAGCCAGTTCAATGACCGAACTGTCTAACCACCATGACAAACTTTGCTATGTTACAGGTATTCTGCCACAGCCGATATTCACAGGTATTCTGCAGCAGCCGATCCAGGAGACTTCACAGGAGCTCAGCTGCAGCAGAACCTCGCATCAAACGGACTGATTCTTTATGACGAACCTAGCAAAGTTAATGGTACTGAGATATACCCTTTACTAACTTTACCAAACCTTCCATGATCTGTCGCAGATAGCATATCGCTACTGCCCTTCAAACCTACCCCACTGTCACATAGGTTTTTTCCCCTTGGCTCTTGCCTTGGCACTTTTTTTCCTCTGCCCTTACCCTTCGTATACCTTTCGACCAATTCTATCTCCAGATGCACCGTATTAATGGGTGATCGTGCCCACACGTACGGATAACATCGCGGTTCCCACATCCCGTGATCCACCTTAGCAAACTAACCTACTAATTACGGAGGTGACAGTAGAACTTTTGTGATGGTCGCCATGTTGGTGTGGGCGTGGAGGGGCCCCATCCTTGTGAAGAGGACGGCATTCGTCAGGGACCACCTGAAGATGGCAACGTGTCGGTTGCCGAAATATCGTGGAGAAATTACATGACCCGACCGAACACCCGAGAACTCTTACTTTCACGCACAGCGATATAAGACAAATTTAGACCCTTATTGCACGAAATTTTTATCAGTTTAATAATTTTATAAAAAATTGGCGAAATGTTATAAAAAAATGTTTGTAGAACTTATGGTACTTAACTACGGGGTCATCAGTCCCTAAGCTTACAAACTACTTATGAACTAGCTACGACTAAGGACGGCACAAATATCCATGACCGAAGGAGGATTCGAACCCCCGACCGTAGTGGCCGTGCAGACCGTGACTGGAGCGCCTCAGTCTCCTCGGCCACCGCGGCCGGCGAAATGTTATAGAATTACATTATAATCAGAATGTTTATCGACATATTTTAAAAGTTTTTCGAAAACATTGCGGTACATTAAGTGTACCCCACCCTGGGTCGTCATCACTAAAATCATCCTCTTTAGCTGACGAACTCCGACCTTTCGGTATTTCTGCATGGAGTTTTGCCTTTAACTCATCATCCTTTGGCATTTCCCTAAAGTGTTTCACTATAACTGAAATGGACGTTAGCTCCTCGAGTTATGTGGAAGGCCTTTGATGCACGGTGGTACAAATTGTTAACTCTGAGTTACTCATGAATTACTTACTTTATATAGAACAAATCCAAGAACCGTGAATTTTACAGTGATTCCCAGTGTATAGACATCATTATCTTCCCTGTATGAAAGAAGGACTCCACAGTATACGACAAAGAGACTAAATAAGCACTTGACCACAGAGGGGGGGGGGGGGAATACTGTTCACGCTGTGGGAAATTATCGCAACTGTTGAGCAAAACTACTTGTGACACCTCTTGGTCATTGTGGGAAACACCACCTTACACACAATGAACTTTCATCCTGGATGAGCCGAGGCGGATTAGCCGTGCGGACTGGAGCGCCGTGTTGCGGTGCGCGTGGCAGTTCGCTGTCTGGGGTTCGAATCCTCCCTCAGGCATGGATGTTTGTGCCGTTTTTAGTATAAGCTAGTTTGTAAGTTTAGGGACTGATGGTCCCGCAGTGAAGTCCCATAAGCAACATTTGAATATTCATCCTGGATGAGTCATACTTACATAATTACGTGGTACGTTTTTTGTACCACCTTGCATTTATGGTAGGCGGAATGGTTGTACATAAAATGTACCACCAACCGTGAAAGTTAAAAAATGAATTTACATCGTTAGAGAGTACGGACTTCAATTTCACTTTTTGTATGAAAAACTTTATGAACATTCTTCGTTTTCGACAATGACTACTTAAATTTGACATCTTGGCTAGGAGAACTGAGTTTATTGACAGAGCGATCCAACAAGGATTGTTTTTGCTGACCTAGCTAGATACGGAACCCTAAAAAAACCATGATACATAAATACAGGTCCCTCTTTAACACGGAACACGGGCATATAAGCTAGTCAGACATAAGTAGTAGATTAGTTATTTGGGTAGCAAAGTAACTTCTAATGGCCGAAGTACAGAATATATAAAATGCAGAATGGCTATGGGAAGATGGTTGGTTTGATGTTTTAGGGGGACAAAACTGCGGAGGTCATCAGTCCCCCATTCCATCAAAGAGCTAGACAAGTGTGGAAACTCTGAAAATTTCGCCCAGAGTTAAAACTGCTACGGGAGGAAAACCCCACTCAATCAATAAAATGTAAACAAATTCGACAAAGAACAACAAGACAGGAGACGACACAAAGGGACACAATCACACGGAAACAGCAAACAAGTGTGGAAATAAAATGACAGAGACAAAGTTCGTGGTTGACCGACCATGAAAATAAAATAGGGTCAGCCACGGGGCAACACAAGCTTCATATAGAGTTGTAAAAACCGCTGTCATGAATAAAACCTAAAACAGAATCAGCCATATTGGCATCGTTACGTAAAACTTCAGATAAAATTACAGGAAAATTAAAATCCCGCCGCAGAGCGGCTAAAAGATGGCAGTCCATCAAAATGTGGGCCACCGTCAAGGGGCAGCCACAGCGGCAACGAGGCGGGTCCTCACCGCGGAGGAGATGGCCATGGGTCAGCCAAGTGTGGCCGATGCGGAGCCGGCACAGGACTACCGAGTCCCGGCGAGAGGCCCGCATTGACGAGTGCCACACAGCTGTGGTCTCCTTTATTGCCCTGAGTTTGTTTTGATGGCTCAGGCTACGCCACTCTGCGGCCCAAAGCTCACGTACTCTATGGCGCAACACAGACTGGTAATCTGAGGCCGGGAGGCCAATGTCTAATATGGACGCATGGACAGCCTGTTTGGCTAGCTCATCGGCTCGTTCGTTGTTCGGGATGCCGATGTGACCAGGAGACCAAATGAAGACCACAGAGCGTCCTGACTGGTCGAGAGCAAAAAGTGTCTCATGGATAGCCAGCACCAAGGAGGAACGTGAGTAACACTGATCAAGTGCGCGAAGACTGCTCAGGGAGTCACTGCAGAGCAGAAAAGACCCACCTGAGCAGGAGCGCATATGCTCAAGAGCACGGAGAATGGCCACCAACTCGGCAGTGTACACACTGCAGCCATCCAGCAGAGACCGCTGCTCAGCGTGATCGCCATGGACATAGGCAAAGCCAACACGGCCACAAACCAACGAACCGTCCGTATAGACGATGTCGTATCCAGTGTACTCTGCAACAACAGCAAAGAACTGACGGCGGAGTGCCTCTGGAGGAACAGAGTCTTTGGGTCTATCGGCCAAGTCCAGCCTACAGCATGGCCTCGGTACACGCCATGGGGGCGTACGCGTACGGGCCCGATGCAGAGATGGGACAGGGAAGGACTCTAGTTCCAACAGAAGGGACTGGACACGGAAGGAGATCGTGTGACCGGAACGGGGTCGCCGTTGTTGAGGACGGACGACCGTGCGGCAGAAAAGCAAACGTTGGTTCGGGTGGCCTGGCGTGCTATGAACATAAGCAGCATAGGCCGCGAGCAGTTGCTGGCGGCGGATCCGCAGAGGTGGGACCCCGGCCTCCGCAAGTAAACTGTCCACGGGACTGGTGCGGAAAGCACCCGTCGCGATGCGAACCCCACAGTGGTGAATGGGGTCCAGCAAGCGCAATGCCGAGGGGGATGCGGAGCCATAGGCAAGGCATCCAAAGTCCAGACGGGACTGCACCAAAGCGTGGTATACCCGCAACAGTGTGGACCGATCGGCACCCCAGTTCGTATGGCCCAGATGGCGGAGAACATTTAGCTGGCGCCAGCACTTCTGTTTCATCTGTCGAATGTGAGGGAGCCATGTCAGCCGAGAATCAAATACGAGTCCTAAAAACCTGTGAGTTTCAGCAACCTCTAAGAGGTGGTTGTCAAGATAAAGTTCGGGCTGTGGATGAACCGTCCGACGCCGACAGAAGTGCATAACTCTGGTCGTTGCAGGAGAGAACTGGAAGCCATGGGCCAGAGCCCAGGACTGTGCCTTCTGAATGGCTCCTTGTAACCTACGTTCACCAACTTGGGTGCTGGAAGAGCTAAAAGAAATACAGAAGTCGTCAGCATAGAGAGAGGGGGATACTGACGACCCAACTGCTGTCGCTAAGCCGTTTATGGCTACTAAAAATAAGGGGACACTCAAAACAGAGCCCTGAGGGACCCCATTTTCCTGCACATGAGGGGTGCTACGAGAAGCACCAACTTGGACACAAAACGTACGGACAGCTAAAAAGTTTTGGATAAAAATAGGGAGCTGGCCTCGAAGACCCCATTCATGTAACGTCTGAAGGATGTGATGTCTCCATGTTGTATCATACGCCTTTCTCAAATCGAAAAACACCGCGACAAGATGTTGACGTCGAGCAAAGGCAGTACGAATATGGGACTCCAAGTGAACGAGGTTGTCTGTAGTGGAGCGGCCTTGACGGAAACCGCCCTGACATGGAGCCAGCAGGCCTCTAGACTCCAGTACCCAGCACAGCCGCCGGCTCACCATACGTTCCAGCAGTTTGCAAAGAACGTTGGTGAGGCTGATGGGACGGTAACTGTCCAAATCGCAGGGGTTTTTACCCGGCTTGAGCACTGGCACAATGATACTTTCTCGCCACTGTGACGGAAAGACACCATCGTTCCAGATGCGATTGAAGATGGATAAGATGGTTCGCATAGACTGCGCTGATAGGTGTTTCAGCATCTGGTTATGAATGCGATCTGGCCCGGGGCTGGTATCGGGACTACGTGCAAGGGCACCGAGGAATTCCCATTCACTGAATGGAGCGTTGTAGGATTCAATTCGGCGGGTCGAGAAGGAGAGTCGCTTCCGTTCTTCCCGCTCTTTCACGGTACGAAAGGTTGGCGGGTAATTCACAGATGCAGAACTCCGAGCATAGTGCTCAGCTAGATGTTCAGCAATGGCATCTGGGTCCGTACAAACTACTCCATTCAGAGAAATCCCTGGCACGCCTGAAGCACTCTGGTAACCATGGAGGCGTCGTATCTTCTGCCAGACCTGGGATGGAGAGGTACATGTGCCAATGGTGGACACATACCGTTCCCAACACTCTTGTTTACGACGTTTAATTAACAGACGTGCTCGTGCACGGAGCCGCTTGAACGCAATGAGGTTCTCCAAGGACGGGCGTCTCTTATGACACTGGAGTGCACGCCGTCGATCCCTAATAGCCTCAGCAATTTCTGGCGACCACCAGGGCACCGTCCTCCGCCGAGGGGATCCAGAAGAGCTAGAGACCGTACGTTCAGCCGCAGAGATAATGGCTGCGGTGAGACTCTCAGTCACCTCATCTATGCTGACATCCGATGGAGGGCCAATCTTTGCAGCGGTAGTAAACTCCTTCCAGTTAGCTTTGTTAAGAGCCCATCTGGGCAAACGTCCAGGGGACTGAGGCTGTGGTAGTGAAAGGAATATTGGGAAATGGTCACTACCACACAAGTCATCATGCACTCTCCAGTGGACTGACGGTAAAAGGCCAGGACTACATACCGACAGATCAATTGCAGAGTAAGTGCCGTGAGCCACACTGAAGTGTGTGGCAGCACCGGTATTTAAAATGCAGAGGTCAAGCTGAGAGAATAAACTCTCAACGTCTCTGCCACGGCCAGTAATCGTAGTACCTCCCCACAGGGGGTTGTGGGCGTTAAAATCCCCCAGAAGTAAGAAAGGTGAGGGGAGCTGAGAAATCAGCGCCGCCAACACATGTTGGGGTACTACGTCGTCTGGGGGCAGGTATACACTGCAAATGGTGAGGTCGATTGTAGTCTTCACTCTGACTGCCACAGCTTCTAAAGGCGTTTGGAGAGCAATAGACTCACTGTATGCAGATGAAAGGACAAAAATACAGACTCCACCTGAAACCCGGTCATAAACTGTGCGATTCCGGTAATATCCCCGATAGCCTCGTAAGGCAGGACATCGCGTCGGGGGGAACCAGGTCTCCTGCAGGGCAACGCACAGTGCAGGTGAAGTGGCGAGAAGCTGCCGTAACTCTGCCAAATGGGAGAAAAAACCACCACAATTCCACTGGAGAATGTGATTAGTGCTGACTGGAGAGGCCATTATAGGATAGGGATCATTAGTCCATAGGTTCACTACCTGCTGCTGTCGAATGTGTTCCGACTGGATCCAGGACCATTGGTTCTGGAGAGTCCAGGAGAGCGAGATCCTTGGGGGATGCAAGGATCTCCAACTCGTCATCAGAAGCAGATGATGTGACAAGGCGTGGCTTTAGAGCCACAGAAGATTCCTTTTTCTTCAGCTTCTTCTTCTTTTCCTCTCGCTGTCCCTTCGGTTTTAAGGACTGAGAGGGCTTCTCAGAGACGGTGTCAGGGCCCGACGTAGAGCGCGGACCCCTTTGACCAAGGGCGTGCGAGTCCGACAGCCGTGGGCTGGGACCCTCCGTGGTACTCTGAGATGCCTCGGAAGGGAGCGTCCCAAGGGACCCCTTCCGAGCGAGAGGAGCCGGAGGAAGTTGTTGCTTCTCCGGCTGGGTGACGGGGACCGTTGTCCCCGACGGTGTGGGGGGATGTGCTCCCCCAGGAGATGTAGTGGGGGGAGCACATGGTGGAGAGCCCCCAACCATCGAGGGGGCTGATGGAGCTTTACGGCCCTGAGGGCCCACAGAAGTTGCCACAGATGTGGGGACCGTCGTCACCGAAGAAAAAGATGACGACGTGACACTCGCAAAAGACGTCTTCAATGCTATTGGGTGCAATCGCTCGAACTTCTTCTTGGCCTCGTTGTATGACAGTTTGTCCATGGTTTTATACTCCATAATTTTTCTCTCTTTATGGAGCACTGTGCAGTTAGGCGAGCAAGGAGGGTGGTGCTGCCCGCAGTTTACGCATATAGGAGGAGGAGCACAAGGAGCGTCCGGATGGGATGGACGCCCGCATTCTCTACAGGTGGAGCTGGAATTGCACCTGGAGGACATGTGCCCAAATTTCCAGCATTTGAAGCACCGCATCGGAGGAGGAATATAAGGTTTTACATCGCACCGGTAGACCATAACCTTGACCTTTTCGGGCAAAGAATCGCCCTCAAAGGCCAGGATGAAGGCACCGGTGGCTACCTTGTTCTCCTTAGATCCCCTAAAGATGCGCCTGACGAATGTGACACCTCGCCGTTCTAGGTAGGCGCGTAATTCGTCGTCCGACTGCAGCAGGAGATCGCGATGGTAAATAATCCCCTGAACCATGTTAAGACTTTTGTGAGGGGTGACTGTCACAGGAACATCTCCCAGCTTATCACAGGCCAGAAGCGCCCGTGACTGTGCTGGGGACGCCGCTTCAACGAGGATTGCACCGCTTCTCATCTTAGATAGCCCCGAAACTTCGCCAAACTTATCTTCTAAGTTCTCCACAAAGAAGAGTGGCTTAGTATTGCTGAACGTTTCCCCATCAGTTCTGGCACATACAAGAAATTTAGGGGAGTAAGGCTCAACCCTGTCTTTCGCCCGTCGTTCCTCCCATGGGGTAGCCAGGGAAGGGAACGATTGGGGGTCATATTGTGCGGCATTAAAGTCTCTTCTACCACGCTTAGAAACGCCAGGTTTGCGTGTGGCGACGCTATTATTTGCTCGTTTCATTCTCGTCCCACGAGCAGCTAGGGAACTAAAGGTCCACCCAGACAGAGCCCCGCTTGCCTGGGTAAGCCTTGTACAACTGAGGTGCGGCAGGTTCCTCAGAGGTTGCTCGCTAGCGGCTGTTCAACCTCAACAGCCATGCATCTCCTCGGCACGTAGCACACCTTGAGATTGAGGGTTTTTTTATAGAGGTTTGTACCGTCCTCGCGACCCGGGCGATTAAGCCAAGATCCCCGGGCTCTGAAACGTACAACGTTCCACCGTCGCGCCGAACGATGGTCGTTGAAGCACGCACAGAGCTTACGGTGTAGCGGACTGTTGGCGCAACACAGCCCACAGCTCAGGACCCCGGGTTCGCCAAGCCCGTACTCAGCAAATTAATGCTGAGCCCCTGAGGGGGCTATGGGAAGAAAAGCGTTTCTGAAGAAGTGAAATTTTTTTACATCCAACATTAAACGTTCGAAAGTCCTTTCTGAAAGCATTTGTCTTGAGTGTATGGGAGTGAAACGTGGACGATCAGGCGTTCAGATAAAAAATGGCACTGACGGGTTTTACGGCCCACTTTATAGTTTTATAAGTTTTTGCAAACATTTTGGACCAAAATAATAATCTAAATAATAAAAAATTAATAAGAGTGTCTCAAACCCTTTTAGGAAAAAAATTTTAGGTAGTGGAGGATTCCGAACCACCGACCTTTAGCGTCATAGTACAACGCCTTGCCCACTACACTACAGCTATCAATCAAAATATGTCATTTAATCTCATACTATTGATGGCCGTTCTTAACTGATGCTAATATGGCATTTGTAGACACTAGATTATCATTTATCGTACGAAGAACGATGCGTTTTGTCAATTCCTCAGTGCGCCATTGCTTTCAAATGACAACGTCTAAGTTAAAATAAGAAAATCACCAAATACGCAACGCAAGATGGATGGCGTATGCCACAGAGAGTTCTGGGCGAGGAATGTCACGTGACATCTCCGAACGGCTTGTTTTCGTTAATTCAATGGAGGGTATCAAGTCCCCGTTATTTGTGCAAATATGTCTCAAACGATACGAGATATGAAAAACATAAGGGAAGAAAGTTGTAGAGAAGTTTCTCCTTTTACAAATTCGGTTATTCAATTTTCGTGTCAGATGAATAGTTAAGCCGTTATTTTCATTTAAATTTCGAGCTGTCAAAATACGATGGCAAAGGCCGACTTTTAGTGTTACTACCATAACCTAAAGTGGGCCAATATGATAGCTTTTGAAATGATGAAAATTGTATGGGTAGATGACGTAACTAATGATGTGCTTGACCAAATTGGGGAGAAAAGAAGTTTCTGGCATATCCTGAATAAGAGAAGGGATAGATTGGTAGGACATTTGAGACCTCAAGGAATTGTCAGCTGAGCATTAGAAGGGATTTTGTGGGGTAAAATCGTAGAGGGAGATAGAGGGACCAATACCGTAAGCAGGTTCAAAATGATCTAGGTTGCCAAATGTATTCTCAGATGAAGAGACTTTCACAGGGTAGGGTAGCGAGGAGCGCTGCATCAAACCAGTCTGCGAACTGAAGACAAGAATAACAACAACAACAACAATAACGAGAACAACGAGAAAATCTAAAAATACAAAAAGTGAAGTAGTCAAAGTGAAGTGCAGATGGGTAAAAAAGGAAGTTGTCAAGAAATGCATAGTGGTTGTCAAGAAATGCAGAGTGGCTCAGCCGGAGTAGCTAAAGGATGAATTAAAGTCCGTAGAAGGATGTGTTACTTGGGCAAAGAGATACCAAATTCTAGGGAAAAAAATTAAAAAATATTTGGAGGAGGATGGCTGATCATTAAGAGCTCAGACTGAAAAACACTGAAGAGACTGGTAGCTGTAAGGAATATATAACAAGATTCTATGAAGTTTAAGACAGTATTGTAGAAACAAAATGAATCAGACAACGGAAGAAACTTTACTGCGAAAATAATGACAGAATTGCAAAATTTAAGTTGAAATAAGCCTCCTGGAATAGATGCTATTCCTCTGTACTGCTGATATCACTGGGAAAGCCAAGCATGAAGAAACTTGTCCACCTTGTGTGTGAGGTGTTTGAGATACGCAAAATACCGTCAGACTTTAACATAATAATTCCAAATCCAAAGAGGAAGAGCAGTCACATTTGAAAAATCTCACTATCAGTTTAATAGGTCATAGTTTGAATATACTGATTCAAATTATTTACAGACGAATGGAACAAACGGGGCGGCCGCGGTGGCCGAGGGGACTGAGGCGCTCGAGTCACGGTCTGCATGGCCACTGCGGTCGGGGGTTCGAATCCCCCCTCGGGCATGGATATTTGTGCCGTCCTAGTTCGTAAGTAGTTCATAAGTAGTTTGTAAGTTTAGGGACTGATGACCCCGTAGTTAAGTCCCATAAGCTGTACAAACATTTGAACATTTTAATCTTGCGAATAATCAATTTGGATTTAGGAGACAAACAGGAACATGCAAAGCAATTCTCACACGAGCTATGTTAGAAGATAAGTAAACAAAAATCAAACATACATTTTTAGCTTTTGTAGATTTAGACAAAGATATTGACATTGTCAACTCGGATACAATCTTTCAAATTCTGTAGTAACAGGGCTAAAATATAGGGATCCAAAGTATTTAGAACTTGTACAAAACTACTGTAAAATTTTGAAACTCTGTGTTGCAGGACTAGTCAATTTTTATTTCTTGGTGGCGGCGGCGGCAGCGGTGGGGAGGTCACGATAGAAACTGTCAAGAATCAACTATATTCTAACTTGTAAAGCATTACTACATAGTTTGGGACGGTGGGATTGATCCTCTTCATTCCCAACTTGGCTACGACGCTGGTGTATCACAGCATTAATGGAGATGGGAAACCTTGCTTTGAAGTAGTCACCATGGGTTCGGAAAGCAACTATCATCCGAAACCCAGCTTGCTCTATTTGTCCACCAGACACACTGGCAGTAGATATAAGATACTAGATAAATGCCACGTTTCCTGACATACAGATGGTATTTGATACAGTTCTGCAGTTTAGCTAATGATTGAAAACTGTCTAACAAATGGCCTACATATTTCTCTTTCGATGGAGAAAAGGAATTTCAGGCATCCCTTAAAGGAGTCTTGTAGCAACATTACTTTTTTTCCACAATGTTTATAAATGATTTAATAGGTAACTTTGGAAGTTAGAGAGGTCTTTTGCCGTTGCTGCTGTGATAACACAAATCGCAACACTAGAGGATGTAGTGAATTGCAGGATCGTCTGCAATGTATAGACGCTTAGTACAGAGGACAATTTATCACCAATAACAAAAAAAAATTGTGATTTTTACATCAACAAATTTGATTGTATAAACATATAATTTTCATTTTCTAGAATATGCGTAACTTCAGCACAGCAGTAAAAATAGCGGTAGCGTCAACGCCGGTCACGGCGGCATTAAAAACGATCACAGTAACAGCAGCACACGTTCCTCATTTGTGGCATGACGTTGGCGACCCAGTCTCGCGTTCACTTGTGCTTGGCAAATTAGTTACATTGTGATTTATTACATGTGTACTATCTCAAATTTCCGCCGTGGACCTGATTTTTAAAAATAAATGATACATAACATAAAATTAAAATTTTTTTGGAGGTGCTGGAGTCTTCAACCAGCCGTTCGCAGATGTCACGCGACATTCCTCGTCCAGAACTGTCTCTGGCATACGCCCTCTTGCGTTGCCTATTTGATGATTTTCTTATTGTAACTTACACGTTGTCATTTCAGAGCAATGGCGCACTGAAGAATTAACAAAAAGACGTCTTACTTCGTACGATATATGATAATCTAGTGTCTACGAATGCCATATTAGCATCAGTTAACAACGGCCATCAATAGTATGAAATTTAAAAACGCAATTCCTAACTGTTGGTGGTTTAAAACCAGCGTATGATTCAAATGTTTGTAAATGTATCGGACCAAAAACTGCGTGGTCATCAGTCCGTAACTTACAAACTACTTAAACCTAGGTAAACTAACCTAAGGACACACACACACACACACACACACACACACACACACACACACACACACACACACACACACACACACACACACAGGGAGGACTAACCTCCACGGCGAGCAACCGCGCGCTCCGCAGCGAGACGCTTTAGACCGCTCGGCTACTCCACCGCGTCCCACCTATGGTGCTTATTTTCCAAGTAGCGTAGTGGGCAATGTGTGACTGTGACGCTGAAGGTCAGTGGTTCGGAACCTGCCAGTACCTATTTTTTTTTTCCTACAAGGGTTTCAGACCCTTATTAATTTTTTATTAGATTATTATTTTGGTCCAAAATTTTTGCAAAAACGTATAAAACAACAAATCTAAAGTGGGCCGTAAAACACGTCAGTGCGATTTTTTTTTCTTTAAAATTTTTATTGTACCACAGTTTTTTGCCTAGGTGAAATTCTGAATAAGCTGACCCCATACTGCACGGGAGAAAAAAGACGATTTCAAGCTATTTCCGAGAAGTGCCGCGTTTGCAGGTGGTCTGGGCGCGCCGCACGTGAGGTTTAACAGTCTGCTGTCCCGCCCGCTCGGCCGTGAACTTTCTTAGCCCCCCTCGACTCGACTCTGAGCAGTCGACCCCACGTTCCTATCCGCCGTGACACTTCCTGCCGCGCCTTTCCTCATTCAACGTAGTTACACTGTCGTGTCCGTAATTGTGTATCTGGCGCACGATTACAGAGAAGCAGTTTCTGATGACAGAATTTTTATATATATATATATATATATATATATATATATATATATATATATATTTATTTTTTTTTTTTTTTTTTTTTTTTTTTTTTTTTTTTTGTGGTTTTAGGGCGCGCAACTTCTCAGGTCATTAGCGCCCGGATCGGAACAGATTCGTCAGATCTCGAAAAAAACTGATAACTGCCAGAAAGGATAGTATTTAGAGAAAGCTAAAACAGAAGGATAAAAAATATCAAATAGAAAGGTTAAATATCCTTTGATAAATTAGCCATGTTGATAAAACGCATGACTCGAGCAGCTGCTCGTGTGTCATCAGCTAAAAGTTCCTCCATAGTAGAGGGCAAATTAAAAGCTACACGGACATGATTAAAATTAAGACAGTCAAACATGTCGCATCGTCAGCAATTCACCACAGGAGCACAGCGGTGCAGGGTCAGCGGTTAGCAAATGACGGTGACAATGTGCCAGGACGACACAATACACCGGCGAAGAGCCCGTTGAATATCGTCTGATGGGACGCAAAAGGTAGCCAAGCGAGGCAAAAGAGATGCTGCCTTGGTCGCAATGTCGGCAGTCTCATTCCCGGGCACACCAACGTGGCCAGGGACCCACAGAAAACAAACGTGACAGCCGTTATCTGCTAGCAACTGAAGGGAGCCTTGTATTCGGTACACGACAGGATGGGTCGAAAAAGGGTCCCTAAGACCACAGACAAATATATGTTACTCTGTGCTAAGACTCTGCAGGGCACTAAGGGAGTCAGAGCAGATGGCATAAAAGGGATGGCGGCGACGGAGAATATACAAAACAGCCTGGTGGAGGGCAAAAAGCTCAGCCGTGGAATTCGAGCACCGGTCAGAGTGCTTGTATTTGAACAGGTCGCCCCAAAGACGAAGGCAGATCCGACACCGACGGTGCTATTGGAACCATCAGTGTAGATAAATATGGTATTATCGAACCGCGAATGGAGTTCGACAAGCCTCGAGCGATAAACCAAATCCTGAGTGCTCTCCTTGGTGAGCGAACTAAGTTCAAGGTGGGAGTCAATCTGGGCCTGATGCCACGGTGGCAAAGGGCTCTCGCTCAACTGAAGGGTGGAAGGAAGGGTAAAATCGAGCCGCTGATGCAGGCGGCGAAAACGAACTGCAGGTGGAAGCAAGGCTATCGCAGACAACTGATATTGGCGATCGAGTGAGTCATCAAAGAATAATGGGTAAGATGGATGGTTGTGCATCGACAGCAGTCGGCATGCGTACCGAGACAAGAGTATGTCACGCCGAGAGGTCAAGGGTAATACAGCAGCTTCGGCATAAAGACTCAACAGGGCTGGTATAAAATGCACCGGTCACCAGGCGTAATCCCTGATGATGAATGGTGTTGAAACGGCGTAGAAGGGACGGCCGTGCAGAAGAGTATACTAAGCTTCCGTAGTCCAGCTTCGACTGAACAATCTGATGACAGGTTTGCAGGTTTGCGGATTAAAGATTTTTTTATTTTTTTGCGGGGGAGGGGGGTGTCCTCAAAGAGGCAGAGAATCTGGCGGTGTTCGGCATTTCAAGCTTTTCGAGACTTAAAAAGAAAGACGTGGAAAAAATGTGCTTCATTTTGTGGTTAAAGACGTCTAAAATTTCTTCGAACGTCTGGTGACCAAAGCCTTTATATAGGTAGTTACACGTTCATAATTTTTAACAGGAAAGCAGCAAGTTACATACGCGTTTTGTAAACAAATACTTTATTTTAAAACAATATCAGTAAAGCCGTAAATAAATCCATAGTTCTTGTTACGTCTTCGATTTGTAGCACAGGACCTCCGATTAACTAGACCAGTTTGCCAACTGTCTGAGCTTTAAACCTGCACGTTTCGTGGTGCGGTTTCTTTTAAACTCTGCGTTACATTTCTGGGACTAGCTTACGCTATATTTCTTTCAATACAATTACTGAAAATATAAATAACGACACTAATGCAGAGTGGTTTACTGTCGGCGCACGTTCTTAAGGTAGGCTGACTAAAATATAAAAAAATACGGCAAAGTATATATTACGTAATTGTAGAAGTCAAAAAGATCTAAAAAAAAAAGCAGTCCGCGACAGCGTGTCTTACTGTTGCACTTATTACCATTTCTCCCTTTTGAAGCGCCTGCCAATTGTGGTTTTAGGAGAGCTGTAAAAGATACATATGTTCTCGCAGACTTTTTTTCATCTAGATCTTACTGAGATCTTTTAATTCTGTACTGCGTAATTTTATGTAGGACCTAAGGTTCACGCAGCGTACCGCAAAATGAGTATACTTGGCGTCAAGTTTTTGGCCGGCTTAATTGATTATAATCTACATTGCTTCTGTTTGTTACCTAAAGAAGCAAAACAGAGCATTTATCTATTACTAATTAAAAATATTCCTGTCAGTCGCATAAGTGGTTCCAAATTTGTTAAAATCTGTAGTGATTGAATAAAACTTCATGTCAGACACATCTGACACAGAGCTTTATGCCATAGTTTAGTAAACGTGTAAGTCCTCAAAGACCCTTCTGTTTGTAAATTTCTGGTTAGTTGACTTTACCTCAGCCAGGACGTTGAAATACACCAACGCAATGTTCAGTCCGCCAGTAAAGGTCATTAGGAATTTCCTAAAGTCGTTGTCGCGTAAGGGGAGACAGACGCTGTGGTGGGGTATCCAGCCACTCCGAGAACATACTGAACAATTAG
Source organism: Locusta migratoria (assembly GCA_026315105.1). Classification (NCBI taxonomy): domain Eukaryota; kingdom Metazoa; phylum Arthropoda; class Insecta; order Orthoptera; family Acrididae; genus Locusta; species Locusta migratoria. The sequence goes on from CM048751.1 coordinate 246,603,204, forward strand.
TTCAGTAGGAAGCCTGGAGTCAAATTTGGCAGTCACTCATGCCTCCTAGAGAATTTCCGGAATATTAGAATTAACATTTTTGTCCTGTTGGGCGAATCTTTCTCGTCAACTGAACAATTCCAACCTCATTCTCCACTAACATCGCTGTAATTTGTGTTTATCGCGATTTAATCTACTTTCAAACGAGCGTCTAATTCGCGGAAACAAGACCACTATTTAACCCATATTTCTTAAGCAGTAACATTTAATTCCTGACTATACCGCAAAACCGCTTCAAAATATTTTCTCCCTTTTATCGTTAATGCGAAAATAATGCCTACCCATCTCCTTCCCGTCTACAACCTACTGCTCCCCTCCTCCCTGCATTCATCACCATTCTCTGTCCCTTTTCTCTGCCTCATGGCTTCCGTCTCTTCTCTGTGTCCATTGCCTTTCTCCATAGTTGTAGGTATTCAATATGAAGAAATTAAAAGAAACTAAGTTTTATGGTGATGGCGAAAAATACATTCTTACAAAAAGTAAACAGACACGAATAAAAAATTTACAAATTTGGTTACTACACTGTTTTCATTTCCAAGGCTGAATTTCGACATTGTAGCTGCAGAGTGTGTGAGATACTCTTATGGTAACTATTTAAGCTTCACCACTCGGTGGCGATATCACCGCTCGGTAACTCTTCCGCTTTCGATGTTGATTAGTGACGGAGATTTTAATGAGCGTAAGCGTCAGATATGAAAACGTCTACCTCCCTTTACCTCTGTTGAACGGCTACGTAGAATGATTGTTTTGTGCACATCTCGAAGGCAGCACCTTTAGAATTGTGTATTATTAGTCTCCTTTTATAATGTTAAAATCTACACCTACATGGGATACTCTGAGAATTACATTTAAGTGTCTGGCAAAGTGTTCATCGAACCACCTTTATACTGTATCTCCCATTCCATTCTCTAATAGTGCGCGGAATGAAAGAACGCAATCTCTCCGAGCTCTGATTTTTCGTACTTTATTCTGATCTTTTCTACCTATGTAAATGGGACTCAAAAATATATTTTCGCATTCCGAGGAGAATGTTGGCGATTGGAGTTTCGTAAGCAGCCTACGCCGCAGCGGTAAGCGTCGCTGTTGTAATGATTCCCATCCCAGCTCCTGTCTCATTTCCGTAACGCTGTCTCCCTGTATCGTGACAATACAAAACGAGCTGCCCTTCTTTGGACTTTTTCTACGTCCTCCGTCAAACCCACCTGATAAGGATCCCACACTGAGCAGCAATACTAAAAAAAAAGCAAAGCAAAAAACAAGCGTAGTGCATGCAGTTTTCGTAGTTCTGTAACATCGTTTAAGGGTTCTGGCAATAAAAAGCAGTCTGATTCGCGTTTCCAACGACATATAGGTGTTCTTTCCATTTTAAGTCTGAAGTAATGGTAATTTCTAGGTATTTTGTGGAGTTTACGGCCTTCACTTTTGATTGATTCATCTTTTAAACAAAGTTTAACGGATTTCTTTTCGTACTAATGTGGACGACTTCACACTTATTATTTAGAGTCCACTGCCAGTTTTTACACCGTAGTGATGTCTTATTTAGATCGTTCTGCAATTGGTTTTGATGTTCAGATGATTTTACTGGACAGTAAATGACGGTGTCATGTGCAAAAACCTAAGAGAGCTGCTGAGATTTTCTCCCAAATCGTTTACGTAAATAAGAAAGGACCAATACCACTAATTGTGGAACGCCCGATATCACCTCTGTTTCAGTCGATGCCTTCCCATCGATTACTACAAACTGTGTCCTCTGATAGGAAATCCTTTATGCAGTCAAATTTGGGGCGAAACTCGCCGTTTGGTGTTTATGTATTAATATAGCCGTGCCGTAGGTGCAACCACAGCGGAGGGGTATCTGTGGAGAGGCCAGACAAACGTGTGGTTCCTGAAGAGGGGCAGCAGCCTTTTCAGTAGTTACAGGGGCAACAGTCTGGATGATTGACTGAGCTGGCCTTGTAACATCAGCTAATGTGGCTTTGCCACACAGCTACTGCGAACGGCTGAAAGCAAGGGGAAACTACAGCCGTTATTTTTCCCGAGGACATGCAGCTCTACTGTATGAACATATGATGATGGCATCCTCTCGGGTAAAATATTCCGGAGGTAAAATAGTCCCCCATTCGGATCTCCGGGCGGGGACTACTCAGGAGGATGTGATCATCAGGAAAGGCAATACTGACATTCTACGGGTCGGAGCGTGGAATGTTAGATCCCTTAATCGAGTAGGAAAATTAGAAAATTTAAAAAGGGAAATGGATAGGTTGAAGTTAGATATAGTGGGGATTAGTGAAGTTCGGTGGCAGGATGAACAGGATTTCTGGTCAGGTGAGTACAGGATTATAAATACAAAATCAGTTGGGGGTATCACAGGAGTAGGATTGATAATGAATAAGAAAATAGGAATGCGGGTAAACTACTATGACCAGCACAGCGATCGCATTATCATTGTCAAGATAGATACGAAGCCAACACCGACAACAGTAGTACAGGTTTATATGCCAACTAGCTCTGCCGATGATGAGATCGAAGAAATATATGAGGAGCTAAAGGAAATTATTCAGACAATTAAGGGAGAGGAAAACTTAATTGTTATGGGAGACTGGAATTCGGTAGTAGGACAAGGAAGGGAAGAGAAGATAGTGGGTGAATATGGTCTGGGCAAAAGGAATGAAAGAGGAAGCCGCCTGGTAGAATTTTGCACGGAACATAATTTAGTTATAACAAACACCTGGTTTAAGAATCACAAAAGAAGGTTGTATACGTGGAAGAGACCAGGAGACACCGGGAGATACCAGATAGATTTTATAATGGTAAGACATAGATTTCGGAACCAGGTTTTGAAGTGTAGGACATACCCAGGGGCAGACATAGACTCTGACCATAACTTGTTGGTTATGAACTGTAGGCTGAAACTGAAGAAACTACAGAAAGGTAGGAACATACGGAGATGGGACCTAGATAAATTGAAGGAACCTGAAGTTCTTAAGAATTTCAGAGGGAGCTTCAGGCAACAATTGACAGAAACACGGGAAAATAAAACAGTTGAGGAGGAATGGGTAAAATTGAGAGATGAAATAGTGAAGGCAGCAGAGGACAAGATAGGTAGGAAGGCAAGACCTACAAAGAATCCTTGGATATCACAGGAGATACTAAATTTAATCGATGAAAGGAGAAAGTATAAAAATGCAGTAAATGAAACAGGCAAAATGGAGTACAGACGACTAAGAAATGAGATTGACAGGAAGTGCAAAATGGCTAAGCAGGAATGGCTAGAAGGCAAATGCAAGGATGTAGAAGAATGTATAAATAGGGGAAAAATAGATACAGCCTACCGGAAAATAAAAGAAACATTTGGCGATAAGAAAAACAGCTCTATGAATATCAAAGACACTGATGGAAAACCAGTTCTCAGCAAAGAAGGGAAAGCTGAAAGGTGGAAAGAGTATATAGAGGGGCTCTACAAAGGAAATGAACTTCGAGACACTATTGTAGGAAGGGAAGAGGATGTAGATGATGAAATAGGAGATACTATACTGAGAGATGAATTTGACAGAGCACTGAAAGATCTAAGTCGAAACAAGGCCCCTGGAGTAGATGATATCCCGTCAGAGCTACTGAAGTCTCTGGGAGAACCAGCCATGACAAAATTGTTTCACATTGTGTGTAAGATGTATGAGACAGGTGAAGTACCCTCAGACTTTAAGAAAAATGTTATAATCCCCATTCCAAAGAAAGTGGGTGCAGACAGGTGTGAAAACTACAGAACCATCAGTTTAATAAGTCATGGTTGCAAAATATTAACACGAATTATATACAGAAGGATGGAAAAGCTGGTAGAAGCCGACCTCGGGGAAGATCAGTTTGGGTTCAGGAGAAATGTAGGAACACGGGAGGCAATACTCACTTTACGGCTTATCCTAGAAGATAGATTAAGAAAAGGCAAACCAACATTTCTAGCTTTTGTAGATTTGGAGAAGGCTTTTGACAATGTTGATTGGAACAAACTATTTCAAGTTCTGAAGCAAGCAGGAGTAAAATATAGGGAGCGTAAGGTTATTTACAACTTGTACAAAAACCAGACAGCGGTTGTCAGAGTTGAAGGGCATGAAAGGGATGCAGTGGTTGGAAAGGGAGTAAGACAGGGTTGTAGCCTTTCCCCACTGTTGTTCAATTTGTACATTGAGCAAGCTATAAAGGAAAGCAAGGAGAAATTTGGAGAAGGAATTAAAGTTCAGGGTGAAGAATTAAAAACATTGCGTTTTGCTGACGACATAGTAATTCTGTCAGATACAGCAAAGGACCTGGAAGAGCAATTGAACGGAATGGACAGTGTGCTGAAAGGTGCATATAAGATGAACATTAACAAGAGTAAAACTAGGGTAATGGAATGCAGTGTAAGAAAATCAGGTGATGCTGAAGGAATTAGATTAGGTAACGAAACAATAAAGGAGGTAGATGCGTTTTGTTACTTGGGCAGTAAAATAACAAATGATGGTCGCAGTACAGATGATATTAAATGCAGAATGGCAATGGGTAGAAAGGCGTTTTTGAAAAAGAGAAATTTGTTAACATCGAATATTGATTTAAGCCTAAGGAAGTCCTTGCTGAAGGCATTTGTATGGAGTGTTGCCTTGTATGGGAGTGAAACATGGACGATAAGCAGTGTGGACAGAAAGAGGATAGAGGCTTTTGAAATGTGGTGCTACAGACGAATGCTGAAGATTAGGTGGGTGGATCGCATAACTAATGAGGAGGTACTGAACCGAATTGGGGAGAAAAGAAATTTCTGGCATACCTTGACTAAAAGAAGGGATAGATTGGTAGGACACATTCTTAGACATCAAGGAATTGTGAATTTAGCGTTGGAGGGAAGTGTGTGGGGTAAAAATCGTAGAGGGAGACCAAGAGACGCGTATAGTAAGCAGATTCAAGTGGATGTGGGTTGTTGTTCTTATGAGGAGATGAAAAGGCTTGCTCAGGATAGAGTAGGGTGGAGAGCTGCATCAAACCAGTCTCTGGACTGAAGACCACAACAACAACAACAACAACAACAACATGCTTCGGACGGGCCATGATGCATGTGAGGCAGCACCGCCTCTTAAGCCGTCGGCACACGGGGCGTGTGTCTAAACGTGCCGAGTCCAACGTGCGGCTGAACGCTCGGAGACGGCGCAATTAGTGCATACGAGAAGTGTGCCTCAACGAGCTACACGCGACCGCAGCGCGCTCCAGCGACAGTTGTCGGCGTCATCAGGTTCTGGAATCACACTGTTTATGAAAAAAGAGTGGAATCCATGCTTTACCTCTATTAAATCGCTTATTTCTAAGCTTGTGCATATGTTTGTTACGTTCTGTGATACAGGCCTACATAAGTAACAAAAAATATCTATGAACTTAAGACTTATAAATGTTGCACATTATGTCAATATTCGCAGCGAATTATAAAAGTTTCATGACAAATTGTGCAATATAAAATTAGAAAAGGCTTTCATATGAAGCAAACATTATTGCAGCATTCTCGCTTTTTAGATGTTCAAATGTTGGTTAAGCTTATGGGACTTAACTACGGGGTCATCAGTCCCTAAACTTACAAACTACTTATCAACTACCTTATACTAAGGACGGCACAAATATTCATGCCCGAGGGGGGATTCGAACCCCCGACCGTAGTGGCCGTGCAGACCGTGACTGGAGCGCCTCAGTCTCCTCGGCCACCGCGGCCGGCTCGCTTTTTAGAAAAACTTAGTCATTCGACAGTCAATGTTACTATTCAGAAGAAAGTTAAGAACGTGTAAAACGCAATACGTGAGACGATAAAGTGCGTTTTACTATAAGTAAGGTGCAAACTGTTCTGTTCATAAAACGAACCCAACAAACTCACTACTCAGAGGATGTGCACTTATGTGTCGGAGTCTATCAGAAAACCGAAATACGAGAAGAAAAAATATTTGCTTCCGACCAGCCTTGAACCACCACCGTGGGACAATATCTACGTTAAAGACCACGGCTTTGCTGACTACGCTATTGCCACAAGCAGGGCTGAGTGCTTTCAATGAAGGCATTACAAGTGTTGTATACACTATTGTTGTATATGTCGCTTTCTGGCATGTAATTACAACAAATTATGTGACTAACAATTCGTGTTGATCGATCTTAAGTCCGCCTTACCTTGAAACGGCAGATTACTGTAATACGGAAAGTTTTTAACCACATTAGACGATTCCAGTTATTTATTCCAACAAATAGTACCTCTAATTACCGATTTTCGAGGGAGTCTCAATTTACTCCGTTACTTTTACTTGCTTTGAAATGTCATTCATATTAAGTTAGATACATAAAAACCATGAAATACGAAGGCCAATATGGCATCTTCATCTTGTAACGTCACAGCTGCGTCCCCCTAATCCTCGGTGGGCGAAGTTGCCGTTATATTCTATTTGCCGCTTAATCATTTAATAATTGTTCCAATGATTTGACGGTATGGGATGCGGACAATTACTAGTTTGATCCATAACATAATTTGTTAACTTCCTTTGTTATGGAACGACAAATGTTAAAAACTCTTCCTTTAAATACACATTAAATAACCGCGTGCCACTACGATGAATGTCTACAAGTCCACACAAACATTTCAATATGCAACTGCAACCGAAACTCTCATGCGATACGACTGAAGGGCAAAAACTTTAGCCACCGCTAAACGCGGCTTACGGACTCACTGTCAACATGCTACTGCCTCACTCTGCGGTCGACAGGAGACTGCCGCACACCGGCCAACAAACAAAAAAACATTCCAACCTAAGCATTGTCGCCCAGCAGCTATCGCTGCACGCCAACGATAACTACTGTTCGACCAAAACGTACCAAAGAGGTTACTAAGCTAAAACCCTGTATCCCCACAATCTCTACCGAAAAGAGCTGCCCCCTACCTCGGATAACCACGTGGTGTGACGTCGGTTACGTTGCCCCACCTTATTGGTGATCGTTCAGACGGACGTTGAGAATATCTGGCATACTGCTCGACACGTTGGAAAAGCTTCGCCAACGTGCGGTTCGCTCATTGTAACATTAGAAACTCACCACGTTGGCCACACTCCTTCAGATACACGCTCCGCGACTGCCTGCTAATAGTTCACGACCGTTGCCTTGGCAGCGGCGACCCAGGTCAGGCGGCCGCGATCTCTGCCTTCACTCAGCCGGATGCTAGGACGCGGACGACGTGAGGCGCTTGACTCGGCCCACCGGCCCAGTGAGTCACGCTCCGTGTTGTGTAGGCGGACCCAGGCGCCCAGCCTCGGGATTCCCCAGCCAGACGAGCCGGAACGTGCTCAAAGGAGGCCTTGCCACCAGTCCCGGCTGTAGTCTGGCGCTCAACTTCACGTTCTGGCCAGCAGACGCGGGAACTTCCGCCTGACGGTCGCAATGCATTGCATTAACAACCGTAGGTTATGTAACATGGATGCGATCCACTCAGCCCCATCTTGTTTAATGTTCTCGCGCACGTTGTCACGAAAGAAATGACAGGAACAAGCACGTACATATACGCTGATGACATGGCCATCGCGACGACTGATATAGACGAACTACAAGAAGCTCTAAACAAACTATGCGAATGGGCAGAGAGAAAGGACATCAAGATAAACGAAGAAAAGACAGAGTTGCTACTGTTCAGGAAAGGTGGAAGTCTCACTGAAGCAGAGAATGTCAAAGGCAATGGAAAACTACTCAAGAGGGTTAATTACAAATATCTAGGCATCACAATCCAAACAACATGAAAAAGTTTCAGACTACATATAAGATCTAGAGCAGTGGCGGCCACTAGAGCTATGAATGAAATCAGGAACGTCACGCAATTATCTATCAGCACAGCTATGGACCTGTTCAGGCTAAAGATACCTATTTTGACGTATGGCCTTGAATCAGAGGGAAAATGCCTGAAGTACAAACAGCTTGAACTGGAGCGAGTTAAGGCTAGATACTTTGAGGCTAGATACTTTGAGGCTAGTGCATGAGCTTATCAGGGAGACCTTCCTAATAGAGAATCTAAGATACGAGCTCATAATCCCAGCTACTGCCAACTGCAAACAGCTTTCACAGGATCTGCATGAGAACAAAAACAACATACCAGAGGAGTTCTATGCAACGTCTGCTATGCAAGACAGGACGTGGATGGAAGCGAACCATGAAATACGACACGTGACAACGAGACTTGCGACACACCTTGTGGTGAAACCCATGGGTTGCCAAATTATGTCACGATCAGAATGACGAGTGTGTGTGTGTGTGTGTGTGTGTGTGTGTGTGTGTGTGTGTGTGTGTGTGTGTGTGTGAACTATTTAGAATTTTGTGATCGATACCATAGGAGCAAATACAGGAATAGACAAATCTATAAGTAGCATATAGCAAAGCCAAGTAAAGTTAATGTTAATGTAATGTAAATGTATTCCTTTGCACGGCATGTGTGCATTTCCTATAAATAAAAATGCTATCACTGCACAAAAAAAGGACGACCATGTCGTGGGTAGTCGAAGATATACAGGAGAATAGCTTCTCCCACTGATCTGGCAACGTAAACATTTTAATCAAATCTTAGATGCTTGGAATGTCAGAATCTGAATATGTGAGCAAGGACACTGATCATAGTAGTAGCACTACATTTGCGAGCAACGGGACTGGTGTACTCAATTACTTTCCTGCCACTAGGAGCGCTAGTGTCGCTGCAACTGTCAGTTGCTAACAACTTTCACAGCAGTGAGTGTCGCGACTGTATTTGTTAAGACTGTGGTATAACTGAGCCGGCCGGCCGTCCCTCCGAAACAAAGTAATGGACTCACCCTGCACACAACTCGAGAATGCGTTTCTGCGCACTACTCTTGGGCGAGTTCTACTAGATGAGAGGCCAGCCAGAAAATAATGCACCCTTTGACAAGTGCCCAGGCGGCATTGCTATTATTGTATGCTTGCTTGAGGAATATGGTTGTACGGACGCCTTGACAGTGTATGATCATATCGTAAATTCAACAGGGGGAAGGGAAAACGTTTTGTGGCTTTAATTTTGGACGTAAGGTTTTTTTTTTTTTTTTTTTTTTTTTTTTTTTACCGTGACATTGTTGCGGTGGATTAATGTTTAACTGCACTTCATAGGCAGCGAATGTTTGGCAACTTTATTAGGAATAAGATTGAGCATACCACCAACTAATAAACAGAGCTTACATAACTGCTTTGGGCCATGACATCTACGAAAATAGAAACTAATTTGAAACAAACTACCAGTCAACACTGAAGCTGGCTATTAACACGACGGGGAAGGCCAACGACTAAATATTTAGGATAACACACTCCGAACCCAAGATCGATATATTGGTAATTTATTCTGGATTACCGGTTTAGGAAAGGAAAGTTGCCATTATCTGAAGGGGGGGAGGGAATCATAACATTGCTTGTCGAAACCGGTAATCCAAAATAAACGAGCAATATAGCACGGGAAGTTGTGAAGATAAGACGGATTACGCTAGGTCGAGGAACTATGAAGCAGCTCGCCAAGATCGAACAGGGCAGTAACTAATAGCATAAACATTCGGCTAGTTGAAGCACTGTGTTATTGTTGCGATACATGGGCACAACATAAGAGAAAAGCGGTGCATTGGTGCGTCTGAGTTTTGGTGCTCGCGTAGGATGTTACGCATAAAATGGACCGAAAGAACAACAAATGCGTCCATTTTTGAACAACTATCTCCAGACGCCTTTCGAGTCGCCAAAGAAGTTATCCAGTTTAGGCCATATTGTGAGAAGAGATGCAGAAAATCTAATTTTGCAAGGAAAGATCGAGGGCACGAGACCAAGAGGAAGAGCAACGAAGAGATGGGTAGATCAAATCAAGATTTCCAGTATACCTCTTCAGCAGGCACTCTGAGAAGCTGGCAACCGTCCGGGATGGAGACGCTTGGTTCATGTGGAGCACTAAGCACATCGACTTGTGATGATAGCAATATTGACTATGTTGTGTGTTATTCGTTCTAAAAATCGCCCCCTATTTACGAAAATGAGGACATTGTATAGCTATTTTGGCTTCCTTCGTTGTTAGGGTCAGCAGGTAGAGTAGTTTCGGATCAGACAAAGGTTATGTAGGATATGCAGCGAGTTTTTCACAAAAAACAACAAACCTACATTTAAACCAAGCGATTCAGAAGGAGCTAGACTTGGTGTGGACTTCGCTTCTCGCGAAAAAAGAAACCTTTCATTCAAACATTGAAGTGTCTAAAGATTTATTTCAATTATCGCGAATTAATTCTTCTCGACGTCGTCTTACACTTTTTTGAAACAAAGGAAACTCATTTCACTGATTGGACTACTGAAAAAAATCAACTTTAGGGCGCCAAAATTTTTTTTTCACTGGAATGTAAAGCTCAAGGATTCTCAACAGTGACATTAAGGACAGCCCTCTTGATTCGGTGTGAAAAGTGGCTGACGACCACTGCCTTACCACGTATACTAAAAATAAATTATTTCACAATTGAAGATAGCAGCAACGCCTGATAAGAGTATTGTGGATAATTTGTGTAGGGCATTTTATTCCTTCTAAAGTTTTTCCTAGTTCATTCCGCTAATCGACACGAATCCCTACGAACTTATTGGTATCGTCTCAACAAAAAGCGATTAAATTCTCTTGGAATTGGCAGCTGACGTAACTAGATAACTTTGGCATTGCAAGCGATGTGTCATTCAGCGACTCTAATGTCAACCGCTTGTTGGATTCTGTTAGTATCAAGTGTAGTATTTAACAACTATAGGAAACATTTTCAACATCGTACGATGCCTCGGCGCTTATGCCGTGAAATGAAACGCATTGCAGCTGAGCCGGCTTTACCCATCCAGGCGCCCGGGGCGAGTCGCCCACTTGGCGCCCTTAAAACCCAGTTTACACGATGATCGCACTAGTAACGAACGGATCACGTTGCGCGCCATCTAGCGACGTCAACGCAGAACTACCAGCATTTCGTGGGTGCAGACGGCGTTTCATACTAGCTAGTGCGCTATAGGAGAGGTTCTAAATTTGCCAGTAGCGACCTGGACGCGCATGCGCATAAGTGAGATTGCTGCGCCGCTTTCATCTTTACGTACGGAAATAGCCGCGTCCTTATCAAAATCGCTTGTTTATCTGGAGTCATACATCTTGTATCAATGGAATGAGAGAGACGAGGAACTGTGTTTTGATTGAGGCATACAGGTACAATGCAGAAAATCATCTATTTTCTACTAATGATCGTTATTTACCAACAAAATAACAGGAAAGTGTTGATTTACTAAGAAGTTTGAATACGTCTTGTTGATTCACTTTATATCATAAAAAGTCTATAATGTTGTATGTAGCATGCCAGACAGGAAGTTGCATAAAACCTCGAGAGCGTGATGAAGGAGTTAACAGCGGAGAAAAAAGGTCTGAGGTGTTAATATGGGGGTTCGAATCCCCCCTCGGTCATGGATATTTGTGCCGTCCTTAGGATTAGCTAGTTCATAAGTAGTTTGTAAGTTTAGGGACTGATGACCCCGTAGTTAAGTCCCACAGATTTTACAAACATTTGAACATTTGCTAATATGGAGTGCAAATTTAAATTGGTTTTCAGATTTCAACAGCAACAATTAAAATAGTAATCTAATTCCTTGTGCAAAGAAAAGGCTTTTGAAAGATTCCCTGGCGCCAGAAAACGCTATGGTAAAGCGAGCCTGCAAAAAATTAACAATTACAGGAATAACTGATGCATAAATTACACAAAGCTGAGAATGCAACTGTGGTATAAAAAGTATTTTGTTTCTTCAGCTTGGCGAAATACTTTCAGTATCTTATTTATGTTCTCGGACGAACGAAAGCAATTCGGTAAAACACACTATATTCATTCGTTAAAAAATCTTAATTCGTTAGGGTCCTCTGGCACAAGTTACTTCATTATTAGCGTGCAGTACCCATCTCATTGTTCGCTCCTGCTACCACCGACAATGTATAAACTTAAAAGCTGAATATTATCAGTCATGACATTCACACAAACGTAAACAATTTTCAAATATAAACAGTAGTATGGCCGTATTTTCGCATAGGTGTTGCTGTCAGTATTAATCCTATGTGTAGACGGGAGTTAATCATATAAACTCAACCAACCATGTGCGATCACAGATCATTAGTACCGAGTTAGTACGCTTGGAGCGCTGCAGTAGACAATCTTTCTTGTGAACTTTCGATCGTCGAAAGTAAATTGGGCATAAGGGGCGTAAAATACGTGACTTTTTTTGGGGGGGAGGGGGGTGTCGAACCGAATAATCCCAATTTCACGTGGTGGAGAGAGGTCCCTCAAATTTCACGAAATTTTCCCAAGAAACAGTGCAAAACTGGGTTAAGTAAAACATGTTTCACGTCTATGATATGGCTAAATCTTACACAATGTTTTCCGCGGCTATGCAAACATCACCTCGTTAGTTTCTATAGGGCTACACGACTTTTTTTCCACGAGCGTTTTTGTCGGAACTGGAACGCAACACACGCGGCAGCAAGTGCTGGCCACCCGGGCGCCTCTCACGTAAAGCTGCGTGAAGACCAGGCCACTCCGCTCGGCTACAGCCATACGAGCGTTCATATTTTTTTTGTTTCTAATTGTTCATAGTCTAAAGAAATATTTGCTAATGCATGGACTTTTGAATCAATGTCTGAAGTACCTGCCTTAGAATTTCATTTTAGGTGTTTATAAATATTCATATGCCTTTTAGTGTCTTCAAGAACTTTCTTTTTTAGCTTTCCTTTTCAGATTTTCTGAACCAGAAAGCTTTTTCTCAATCGTTTTCCTCTCTTCTGGCATGATTTAATAATCTGGCAATTTATGGCGTGGACATTTGTCTATTTCTCGACCACAGTATTAGATCTTTAACAAGTAAATAAAAATCACCTATCACTAGACATAACTAGAAAAGAAAACACGAACTAAACTATGAAAATGATTTTAAACTTGCCAGAAAATTGAAATATTATCGTCACGACACACTTTTCAGTCACTATGATTCACCACGAAAACACTAACCCTGCCTCCGTCTCTACTGACAAGGAAAGGACTTGGGCTCGAACAAACACATACATGAAAATCGTATGAGAGATTCTGTGAAGTTCCGTTATTGCTCTAGCGATACTCCCACATCTGCAAAACTCTGCAGTCGTCAGAGGCCTCTGCGTGTGCCATGCCACATTGCAATTTGAGCTGTCGGTTCGCCAGTAGGGACGGTGCAGTGTGCCTCCGAAGTTGTGTTTTGTGGCGTTATTTGTGTGGTGAAGCGTCACATGGTGCGGCGATTGGGAGTCAATCCTACTAATGTATTGCGATTGGTTCAGATGAAGTTACGAAGAACCCTCCTTCGAGAAGATGGTATTCGTGAAGAAGATGAATCATTCGCATGCTTCCTCGTATCTGTTATGGTACAGAAATATGAGCATAAGTTAGATACTGTTGTAACACTAACACATAATGATAACAGGGATGATAATGACGAACAACTCATTGCAAGCGGTAGTGCTACGGTAAGTGCGGGAAGAGATGATGGAAGCAGTGGCAGTGAATACCAACAGTCTTCCGAGAAGAAGGTTAAATTTACAACTATCATCACGGCTTTTGATAACAATACGCTAGAGAACATGTACGATGATTATTACATACGTTATAGTTAAGCTATCTGCATTACGTATGGCGTCTACAATTACATCTACAATGCTATCCAAGAGCGTGATCGCAGAGTTTTGCAGAAAAACGACACCCACCAGCACATTGAGGCGTACGTAGAGATCCTGCAAGCAAAAGTTCATACAGATATGTCTGTTCGAGCCCATGTACTTTCCTTGTGAGATTTAAGTGTAAATCGTAGCGCTGCCAACATATGCAATCCAACACACATTGGGTGACGCTGTATTATTTCAGTACGTTAGGGGAGGATTCTCAATGCAGTGAATGATCTATTAATTGCTTTGGATGAGTAAGTCACAAATATTTGGTATAAATGTATTCAAATTAATTTCAAATTTAAAAAAATGTTCAAATGTTTGTATTGCTTATGGGACTTAACTACGGGGTCACCAGTCCCTAAACTTACAAACTACTTATGAACTATCTAATCCTAAGGACGGCACAAATATCCATGCCCGAGAGGGAATTCGAACCCCCGACCGTAGTGGCCGTGCAGACCGTGACTGGGGCGCCTCAAGCCCCTCGGCCACCGCGGCGGGCAATTTTAAATTTAATTACTATTTCACAGTCTGTCCTTTATTTGGACAGACAGCTACTAGTAGTTTCTGTGGTGCACGAGAGATGGTGCGGCTGCATAGGCGCTCCTTTTTGCAGTTCTTGAAACAGTGGCGCTGTGGTAGATCCATCTCTCAAGGTCAAACAAAGTCCGCGTGAAACATGGATGGATGCAGCCAATAGGAATATTGCATTCAGCGGGTTCTCTTTCTGAGAGCCTGAATTCAACGCGTGTTTGTGAGATTAACGAATTATGTTGAATGAGATTGAATAATTTATATTCACTATGGATATTGTAAATTTTAATACTGATGGTATTCTACGGAACCGGCCTTTTTTTTATTATTATACACATACGTTGACGTACGCGGCGCCTATGAACCTCGATTCTAAAGCCGGCGCTTCATTCCAATATTGTTTCATGCATTTCGACATGACCTATCGTGCGAGTCCAGTGTGTAAGCACTGCGTCACCTCGCTCGGCGTTTATAGTAAATTTGTGAATTAAATGAATGTATGAATGTTACATATCATTTATATGATTTATATCTTTGTTTGGATACTGTACTTAAAATTGTGTACGTTATGCAAGAGACTTATTTCGTATATATTCTGATAAATTTAACATGTTTTTAGAAAAGAGGAGATGGATAGAAGGGATAGGAGAAGTACTAACTCAGTGCTTGAGTAAATACCCGGGCGATGCCGGGTTTTCAGCTAGTCTAATTCTGGTGTTCGGCGCTGTTTGAAGATCTGCAGTGTTCGAAAGCCAGGGGAAATAATGATCAGGCGGTGCAAATACAGCTGCTTCGTTTCCGAGATGAGCTCTATGCGACCGTTCCAGCACGTGTTTGTCTCCAGGCGTGTTTCGTCACTTCCCGGGATGGCGGTATTTCCGATGTCACGGCCATCGTTTCCTCGTGTTACAAAATCTGCGCTATGCTGACGTGGAACGGACGGTTATTGCTCTGTAGCGTGGGGGTCAGGGAACCACCACGGCCTTCGCTGGCGTCAACCGGATGTGTACTACCTACGATCGTTGTGGGCAGTTAGCTCAAGTGCTCGTCATTAGCAGTTAGAGCTGGGAATGAACATGACTGTTCGAACAATTTACGTCACAGTTCGGGAAATCTAGGGATATGTTCGAATATTGGATCACGACGCTATATAGCAATGTCAAGAGGTACTAATATGCTTTACCTCGAATATATTCATAAATCTTTTCGGCACTGAGCAGAAAACAATTAGATTAATTAGTTTGAAATGCAGACTGAAGTAGCTTATAGGGTGCAGGTCGAAAGTAAAACAATACGAATATAGGCTATAAGTAAACGATAACAATCGCTATTTAAAATTCTAGCGCTGCGATCTAGCAACGTATGTTGGTACTACGTTATTGGTGTTCTGTGACAACAGCTCTTTCACTGTTTTTTCGTGGTCGTACAGTAATTACAGTTTATTTTCATATGAAATTCTCGTTATGAAGTATAAGATTTTTAATGTTTTCACTATTTCATCTCTTGTAAACTGGTTTTCACAGCGATTAAACTTTATTTTCATCTATTACTGTACAGTATGAACAGGGAATTAAATGGTCATATGCAACCTCTCATGACAAACTTAATTTCTACTAGTGTTACTGGAATGTAACTCCTTCATATTTCCAGAAACATCTTTTTTCCATTGAGTTTTAGCTGTGCAGTAATTTCAACATCTACATCTACATGGGAATTCCATTCTCTAATAACGTGTGGGAAAAGAGCACCTGAATATCTCCGTTCGAGCTCTGATTTCTAGTATTTTATTCTTATCTTTTCTACCTATGTAAGTGGGAGTAAAAAAAAAAATCGTTTCCCTTTTGGAGAATGTTGGCGATTGAAGTTTCATAAGTAGCCCATGCCGTAGCGATAAACACCGTTGTTGTAATGATTCACATCCCAAATCTATCATTCCGTAATGCTGTTTCCCATGTATCGTGACAAAAAACGAGCTGCCCTTCTTTGGAGTCTTTCCATGTCCTCCGTCAAACCCATGTGATAAGGATTCCACGCTGGGCAGCAATACTCCAAGAAAGGACGGACAAGCGTAGTGTATGCAGTCTATTTTGTAGTTCTGTTGCATCTTTTAAGGGTTCTGCCAATAAAAAGCAGTCTGGTTCGCCTTTCCCCATACATTATCTACGTGTTATTTCCAATTTAAGTCTGAAGTAATAGTAATTCCTAGGTATTTTGTGTAGTTTACGGCCTTCACTTTTGATTGATTTATCTTGTGAACAATGTTTAAAGGATTTCCTTTCGTACTCATGTGGGCGACTTGGATATGTGACAAAAGCACCCAGTGACATTTGCACCCAACCCCAAATCTGCGACATTTGCACCCAGTCTGACCTGTTTACTACGTCACGACCTACCTGCAGCCCGTACCCTCCCTAAGCCGTCCCTGTTTTCGCGGTAATGCCACGCCGCCCAGTCCTCGCTCACCGGAAACGCTCTCTCGACACAGACGCCTGCAGTCCCGAGGTCCTTGTCCACCTCAGTGGATGACTGCTAACTGTCAGTACGATTTTGAAGATCGTAGTATTCGGTTCGTGCAATCTGTGTATTTGTGCCAGCTGGGTACACATTTTCAGCTTTGCCCATTCGCAGTTGTCATATATTCTACGAATATGTTTTTTTTTTTTTTTTTTTTTTTTTGTGACGTAACCACACATTCGCAAATTATCACTTTTCCGAAATAAAACCCAAATATTTGTTTCTTCCTTTGTTTCCTAAACGTAACATACAATACTGTAGACATCCTTTTCATATACAGTAAAAAGGCTTAGAACCAGAATTTAACGGTGTTGATAGTTTTCGACTTCTATCACCGATACATAGGCGATATATCGATGTTCAAACCATCGCTGTTAACATCGATGTTTTGGGGCAAAACGTCGATGTTTTCAAAACGTAGGTTTATCGTTTGCATCCCTAGTCATCAGTCTTCTGATTGCTTTGATTCGACCTGCCACCAAATCCTTAGCCAATCGTTTCATTTCAGAGTACCATTGCAACCTACATCCTCAATTATTTGCTTGATGTTTCCATTCTGTTTTTCCCCTAGTGATTTAAAATGCCTCGACATTTGCAAGTTGGGGCAAATGCCTAGAATGAATGCTTAGGCAAATGCCCAAAAGTCATAAATACCCAGGCATTTATGGCTTTAAAACAAACTTAAAAGCAGTACCTACAAAAAAAAATTACGTGATATTTTGTACAACTCCATAAACTACATATCAAATGCGTCAATTCTCTTCTGTTCTCATTTTCCAGCAGTCCAAGTTACATACAATGTTACACTGCAAACTTATGTTCTGCGAAATTGCTGCCTAAAGTCCAGGACGATGTTTGACAGCAGTAGATTTCTCTTTCCCGTGAATGCCCTCATTGCTTGTGCTAATATACTTTTTATGTCCCTCTTGCTTCTTCCGTCGTGAGTTAGTTTACTGCAAAGGTAGCAGAATTCCTTGTCTTGGTGTACATTGTGATCAAATTCAAATGTTTGTAGAGCTTATGGGACTTAACTAAGGGGTCATCAGTCCCTAAACTTACAAACTATTTATGAACTAGCTTATACTAAAGACGACACAAACATCCATGCCCGAGGGGGGATTCGAACCCCCGCCCGCAGTGGCCGTGACGACCGTGACTGGCACGCCGCAGACCACTCGGCCACTGCTGCCGGCTACAGCATTGCATTGTGATCACCAATTCGGATGTTATTTTCTCGCTACTTTTATTTCTGTTACTTCTTATGACTTTCATCTTTCCTTGGTTTACCTTCAGTCCATGGTCTGTGCTCATTAGTCTTTTCATTCTATTGAACAGACCATGTAATTTTCCTCCACTTTCACAGATGATAGCAATGTCATTAGCAAATCTTATCACTGATATCCTTTTACCCAGAACTTTTATCAGAGCCTTGAACATCTTTATTTTCTACATTACGTTTCTTCATTGTGCAAGTTGAACAGTGATGGCGACAGTCCACAACCTTTTCTTACCCTCTTTTTAATCTGAGCATTTCGTTCTTGACTTTCGACAATTATTGTCTCGACATCGTTCTTATACAAACTATGTATTTTCCGCTTTCCCTATAAGCTTACTCCTATTTTTCTCAGAATTGCGATCATCCAGCACCTTACATTATCGAAGACTTTTTCCAGGTCAGATATCTTATTAATATGTCTTGGTTTTTCTCGCTTCCATTATAAATTGCAGCAATGCTATTGCCGTCAAGTACGGCCTTGTGTCAATGCGACCTCACAGCCCTCGGCTCTTCTACCTGCCGAGCAGAGACCGGACGGGGAGATTAGCGGGCACCCCTCGACCAGAAGTGGGTGCTAATGTCACTGGGCGCTTTTGTCAGGACACCGGACGACTTCAGACTTATTATTTAGAGTCAATTGCTAATTTTTACACCAAACTGATATTTAGATCGAGATTTTACTAGACGGTAAATGACGGCGCAATCTGCATACAATCTAAGACATCAAAGACAATTCACTGCTGGAATCAAAAGGAACCACACTACGCTCACTCTCAGCCGCGTACAGAGAGCAACGCAACACAACCTCCAAGATGGACGTATTAATGGCTCAGAAGCGGCTACACGCCGTAACAAACGGCAAAATGTCTTACTAGAATCAAGTTGTTCAACAGAAAGGCAACTTTAAGGATTGATGCACAAAATACGGTATAAATCTATTTTTAATACGTTGTTCTCCAGGAACACTGGGAATGAAAGGTTTAAGTGCACAGAACACACGACACTTCAGAACCGAAGATTTATAACTGAGCTATCCCATCTAGAGGTCACTTTTCACGAGATTGGTGGTCTAGTGATGATAGCACACAGGTGGCACCCAAAGCAATGGCCTTTCTGCCCTACGTTGACAGCATTTCAACCAAGACTGGCCGTATCTTTCGGAGATATGTGAAATGTTTCGACCACCATGTAAAAACAACGCGCTATTAGGGTTCGTAAAAGATATTGGTTTACCCAAGGCGTGTGTCTCGTATCCAGTGCAGCTATGACATATTTTGGAGAAACAATTAGGACTGTTGAGGGCCTATGTACTGAGCATAAACTTCACACGTTTACAAAAACCTGACCAATCTGCTGTTAACGACCACTGCCTACACAGGTCACCCAATGAAATATGAAAACACGGAAATTGTGGTCTGCACGTAAAACTATTTGTACAGTGTAACCAAGGAAGCGATTGAAATAAAACTAGCAGATAACCTTATGAATAGGGAAGGCGGTTTTTAAATTCTTGTTGGCATCTGCTGTCATTTGCGAATAAACAGGGAGCCGTTGAAAACTGATGTTTATTAGCGACTTTTCTGACCGCCTTTGGTCGTGTGATAGTGCCATTTGCCTGCTTGCTCTGTGTATGACTTTCATGAGACTTAAGTTACCTATAAAAAAAACCACGAAATGCGAGCTACTAACAGCCAATATGGCATCGGCACCTCTAACGGAAACAGCTGCTCCCTTCCCAGATAATCTGGTGTGACTACAGTGGCATCCCCCATATTTATTGGCGGAAGTTCAAGCGCCATTTGAGAACGACATGCTTGATATTGCCCTACACTTTGGCGAGCCTTTCTAACGTGCGGCTTTCACATTGTGAATTCAGTAACTCGGCACGTTGACCATACACGTTTAGATACACTAAATGTACCGACAGCTTTTAGCTTTACAAACATGTGAACATTTTATAACAACCTTTGAATCCGTTGTCAGATTCTATCTCGGAATGAGGATAACAGCCATTTATCGCTCGTGGCAACATTCCGAAAGATGTACTGTACAGTGATCGCGTTTCGAGTTAAGATCACAGTGGCGCGTGAACTTGACCAGAACGCCCACTCATAACGTTGGGCATCACGTCTGCGTCCGAGATTCTACGTCACGCGTGAGGACGCGGTGTCATTGAGTCAGCTGTGTGCCAAACAGTTAGCAGGGAGAGTGCAGCACACAGCCAGGCGGAAGCGAATTCGCAGCCGCGTATCGTGACGTCGCCACGGAGGCCAGCTCCACGCGGAATTCGCGACTCCGGTGTCAACTGGGCGGGATTGATGGCAGAATTCAACATCTGTTAAAAATGGAGATTACCGCGATCCAATGATCACGGTTAAAAGTAAGCCGACTTTAGAACCTCCCTGCAGTGCACCGGCCTTAATAGCCGAATACGAAATAGTCGTCAGCCAACGGTGCATTTGACCGGGGTTAACTCCATGTATTCCAATAAAAGGCAACCTGTGAAATTACATAAGGCCGCCAGCACACTCAAGTTTTGTAGACAACCCTGGACCCATTCCCTAAAGAATCCTCCTATACAGGGTGTCACAAAAAGGCAAGGCCAAACTTTCAGGAAACATTCCTCACACACAAAAAAAGAAAATATATTATGTGGACATGTGTCCGGAAACGCTTAATTTCCATGTTAGAGATCATTTTATTACTTCACATCACAATCATGGAGTGGGAACACACAGCATCAGAACGTACCAGCGTGACTTCAAACACTTTGTTACAGGAAATGTTCAAAATGTCCTCCGTTAGCGAGCATACATCCACCCTCCATCGCATGGAATCCCTGATGCGCTGATGCAGCCCTGGAGACTGGCGTATTGTATCACAGCCGTCCACAATACGAGCACGAAGAGTCTCTACATTTGGTACCGGGGTTGCGTAGACAAGAGCTTTAAAATGCCCCCATAAATGAAAGTCAAGAGGGTTGAGGTCAGGAGAGCGTGGAGGCCATGGAATTGGTCCCCCTCTACCAATCCATTGGTCACCGAATCTGTTGAGAAGCGTACGGACGCGTCGACTGAAATGTGCAAGAGCTCCATCGTGCATGAACCACATGTGTCGTACTTGTAAAACCACATGTTCTAGCAGCACAGGTAGAGTATCCCGTATGAAATCATAACGTGGTGATTTTCACCCCAATGATTCGATTCAGTTGATACGCATCAAAGCTAACAAAAAGTCATTTAAAAATCTGCAGTATGCTTTCCACTGAAGCATATTTTTTTAAAAATTCCTTACTTTAAGATTACCTGACATCGTCTGGTCTGGAGGCGATCAATTCGTTTTATAGTTTCCAAATGATAAGCCAAGATCGCAAACTAACAGTTAAGTGACGACCGGTTTCGGTGCACTGTGTCACCATCATCTAGTCATATATATATATTACAATCTGGTCATCTAGTTATTTTATACCCAATTTTTTAACAAGTGCAACATTGCACTTAACGCTATATAAAAGATACGTAAGTTAAAAACATGACAGTTTATAAATATTTTGTAAGTTGTCATGTTTTTAACTTATGTTAAAAAGCAAATTTATGTTTTATATTCTTCTTTGATGATTATCACCCTGAAAATGTAACTTCTAGAGAGCTGCTAGAATTTTCAGAAATATTTCATTCGAAACTTCGCCAAAACTGGAAATTAACTGTTTAGGTAGGTAATCTGAATATATTAATATTGCACTGATAAACTATCATATTTAAAACATTCATCAGGGTCGGAATAGAACTGTAGAGAGTGACGAAGTCCATAAGTATCTTCCGTCATGCACCATCCAAAATTTTTTGTGACAGTGACCTTCCTCTTGTTTTGAAGGTCAAGTGTCCGAAATGTCATGAAGATTTTAGGACCCCGTCGGGGGTGTAGTATTACATTGAAAATTTTATTTAGTAAAAAATAAATCTGCGACACTTGTCACTGACCACCGCTTTCTCTGGCAGCTAATTACGTTCTTCATGTGTTTTTGATATTCATCTATCTTTTACGAGCTGCCCAGAACGCAGTTGTGCACTTCGTCTTATGTTTTACCCTTTGCTAACATTAGACGTACGTCAGGGACTTCCTTACTACCGAATGTGTTAGTTCCTTTTTCTCTTTAAATATGATGAAAATATAATTGGTACAATTAAAACCTTTTACTTATTTAAAATGACCCACCTGTTAATGATTCATGAAGTATTTTTCCAGCAGTAATCTTTATTAAGTAACATGATGTTTGGAGCCATTGTTGGACTTCTATCTATAATTTACTAGAATCGTATATGTATAATTTTCATGAATGTGACTTTCTAGTAATGTCTGCAAAGAAATCTTCTGAATTAAACGAAATCCGAGCGATTTAAAGAGCCTTTTGTCACGAAAGTTAACTTAATGTTATTTAAACGGTCATTGAGTTAGCATAACCCGCTTTAAGTAAATCAAGCATAATTTTACGTAATGCAACAAGAGTTTTACAGCCTCATCTGCTACTAGCCAAACAACTAGAAGCAAACATACTGGTAAGAAAGGTCATCGCGGAATCTGTTAGTTTCTTTGTGTAATATTGTGCTCAGGTGTTGCTTTTATTCCAAATTACTACTGCCGCTGAACTTTAAAGTCATATTCAGCCTCCTTTGAGTCTGCTATTTATAAAGTTACTTAAATGTGTCAGTCCACCTATTGACTTTCCTGTAATATTACAACGCTAGTGAAACTTTAAAAGCGGACCGAACATCAACAACCAATCCAACACCTGATGGGATTAAAAAAAAAAAGCGCAATATTACAGGGGTTCGAATCCCCCCCTCGGGCATGGATGCTTCTGCCGTCTTTAGTATAAGGTAGAACGTAAGTAGTTTGTAAGTTCAGGGACTGATGATCTCGCAGTTAAGTCCCTTAACCTTTACAAACATTTGTATTTGTGTGTTCTTAAACCATTCATTCGATTGCAGTGAAACTTTGGTGAACTGTTCACCTTACACCCAGGAAGTTTCCGGACGCAAAAACAAATGAACACTGCACAAACTCAGGATATATTAAGTCAAATAATGAGAGCCCACCGCGTGATAATACCCAGATTTATGCGTCAAATATTGGAAAAGGGGTAGTTAGGGACCAGCAACAGTTTTCATATAATTCGGACGTTTATGAAGTGTTTCGTAACAGACACGCCTTTCATGCTAAAGTATGTTTTCCAGTAAAAATATATTGATTCAATTTGTTGAATAATTACCAATGGTAATCGTTTTGAAAACACTCAGATACCGTCACAGTTTATCAACTAAATGAGTGGTACGCCGACATTTTAAGTAAATCCAAGGCGATTCCAAATCTGCGCAACATAGGATAACTTGTTTGCGCAGATATCGGAAACGATAAAGGGCAAAATTGATCGACACTTTAAATCCTGACCTTTATTTTGAATTAGTTTTTTTTTTTTTTCTTCCTTCAGTAATCAAAAACGTGCAATGTCAGGGTTTATCGATAGAACTAAGCAAATGTATTTCAGACATGCTTGTTTGTCACTACGTCGTGAACAGCTGTCAAACTAATCACTTCAATATGCGCGGCTATTGGTGGTTAACGCGACAGTTCGCGAAAAGCGGGAAATCCCGGTTCGAGCCTCGGTCCGGTACAAATTTTCATCAGTCACCACTGAATCATACTGTTGATGCCGATACATCTTCGCAATTGCGAATAAATTTCTTGTAAAACAATTGTTGGAAATTGCGTTTTTTATCATGACTAACGAATATTTTTAAAAAAAATTTTGCCACTAATCGATAATGTACGAGTAAACAATTCCGGTACGGATAAAAATTGTTCTTGTCCATGCTGCAGGCAAGAATCCACTGGAAGCTGCAAAGGAATATTAGCGACGTCATTCCGATCACCCCCAAATCACACAACCATTGGTCGTTTATTTGAGCTGTTCAAGTCAGCAGGAAGTATCCATACGAACGACAGCCTGGGCGGATACGTACAGCAGTACACAATGCAACCACACCTGGCGTACTAGCTAATAGTCTTGTGTAGTTCGCGAACGAACTAGTTCGGAAGAGCGCTCCCACAGGCGAACAACGCGAACTAGTTCGCAGATTCCTTGCCTTTTATTTCGTCCGCTCCTTTTCCGAAGACTGACGGGTAACAGCGAGAGGACGCGAGAGCGCGCAGAATCGCGTGATTTCCTTCTGCCAGTTGCTGTCATTTCGCGCAGCTCAGCTGTAGTTTTAGTAGCGGTAGCAAAAGCCAAAACGAGCAGACGAACTAAAAAGAGTGACCTACTTCGCGGCCGAGCTGCAAACTAAATGTGCGCGATAGGTCGCAAACTAAAAACGTGTTTGCCTTCTGCTGAGGAGTCATTTCGAGGTAAGCGTCTGCCTGCTAGATTACATAGTTCAGTGCTACAAAATTTCTGCTTTGAAGTATTCTGCACTATGCAATATCTAATAAATTCCTTAATGCCAAGATAGAGAGATAACTATAAACTTAAACGCGAGAAATTATCCACAAACTGTTTCTTTTGGTTTGTTGATATCGTTAGCGGCTCAAGCAGTAAGCGCATGAAGCAGCTAGGTGGAGGAACTCCCTCCACCTGCATGCGCAGACCACGCCTTTCAGCCGTCACTGGGAACGGACGAACTAAAAGAACGAACTAGTTCGCGACAGAGCCGCGAACTAAAGTGAGCGCTCCCGGTCGCGAACTATTATGCGCAAGTCTACTAGCTAAGTCGAGAGTCACTCCAACACTGTTAGCCAGGAAAGCTGCTCGAAGGTGTGGCATTAGTCAGGCATCTGTGGCCAGAATACTGTCCAGAGATCATTTCCATTCATATCGGGTGCAGTTTGTCCAGAAACAGCGCTGCAGCTGTGCGAATTGTTTACAGAAGACAAACGCACCATCCACAACTTTAAACTTACTCTTTTCGGCTCATGGCTTGTTTCCATGTTATCGAAACATTGAATAACCATAACGCTATTTACTGGGCAACCGAGAACCCGAAAATTCTTATAAATGCTTATCAGTCTGATCCAAGTTAAACGTGTGGCATACAGAGCTATGTTTTCATCGGTCCTGTATTGTTAATCTCACCATTGAACTGTGGTATCTCGAGATATCACTTAAGCCCGATTTCGATAATCTACCTCTAGCAAAGCGATGGACTTTTTTCCTGGAGGACTAACGCATTTCAGACGAGTAAGTCACGAATTGCTAAATCCACATTGGATGGGTAGAAGACATCGAGGGGGCTGGCCGCTAAGTCGCCACATGACTTTCCTTTGGGGCCCTCTTGCATTTGTAATGTACAGAAACACTGCAAGGCAATACTGATCCGAAAGCACCTGTCTACTATGACCCATGACGTGCGAAGGAACATACTGAACGGAAAAACGCGGAAATCAACCTTTCGAAACAAAAACTAATCAAAACATGCCATTAGAACAAACTTTCCTTTTCCACAATGTGCTTCGAAGTGATTAGTGTTTTTAAACTAAATCATGGGGCTTAAGTAGGTGGATGGATGAACATAAATTGTTAAGATTGTACAATACAATCTAATGTCTTCCCAGCGATATATGCAGCTACAGCTTGCTATTTATATAAAATAGAAGCAATACAATAGTTAGAATACAGTATATGTCGCGATTCATTGGACTATTATTTCGGAAAACGTTATTCGACCACGTAGAAACGGTTGTGGTATGTGAAATCCACGTGGGTTTCTTTACGACAAACATCTTTTCACACGTTTCATTAGGTGAGTGGATAGGCGGACGGTTTATCAACGCAACGCGCGCGCGTTCCAAACCCACTGGAGTCTTTCAGATCTCTTGCAGATTTATGCTTTTATAGAAGGTTGTATTCTATAATTAATCTTTAATCAGACCCGTTAATAGTAATATTGAAAATTACCTTTGCTTTTAATATGTATGTATTCCATTCCATTTTTAATAGCCTAGTCTAAACAAGACAAATGATAGCCATAACAAAAAATGTTGAAAATGAATGCATGTATTTTAATTACTTCTAGTGCTACATGGTGAATCTATAAAGCGGCATAATTTTTTTAAGTGTTTACACACAGCACAATAAACTTAGTTTCGGTGCGGGCAGTGGCGGGTTGAACCAAGACTTTTGGCTTCCCTGAAGAGAAAAAAAAGTGAACGAGTTAGTGGCTGTGCTATTATCTGTTTACAGTTTAATATTCGTTCAATTCCGGTAGGATTATTCGACCGTTACGCTGATCAGAAAGGACAGGAAGCTCATTGACAGTGTCGTCATTCCTGGTTAAATGGCAAGCATCGGATCGGATCCACCAGTGCCTTCATTTTTTTTTAACGGTGCAAATATTTTAGTTTTCGTTATTAAATTAAATTTGTTCTACTTTTTCAGTATTCTCTTTAGTAAGTAATTAGATTGTGTATTTGGTATCTACAAATTGCACATTGGCGTCAATAGACGGTAGTAATCTTGAAAAGGCTTTGATTGCACAATTCGTAGCGAATTAATGTTAAAAAAATATTACCTGCACAGGTCTAACAAGGAGGCCACATGGGTATCGGATTTTAGAATCTTTTTATATTTATGGTACGTGAAGTTTAGAACACAATCAGCAAAGCTGTTCGACGCAACTCGAAAAAATTCTCGAAAAACCGCCTTCAAGTTTTGAAAGAAGACATAAGTAGTAGTAATTAAAACATTCAATATCTACCGATGTAGCTTAGACGATAGCGTTCTGGCCTCGTAACCTTAGGATCAGTGGCGTAGCTATGTCACAAAGGGCCCCGGGGCAAAAATGACGTTGGGGCCCTCTTTAAACTGAAAATATGCAGATGCAAAGCTACATCAGCTCCTTACCGCCTACTGGAAGACAAAATAAGGGGCCGGCCGCGGTGGCCGAGGAGACTGAGGCGCTTCAGTCGCGGTCTGCACGGCCACTGCGGTCGGGAGTTCGAGTTCCCCCTCGGGCATGGATATTTGTGACGTCCTTAGTTGTAGCTAGTTCATAAGTAGTTTGTAGATTTAGGGACTGATGTCCCCGTAGTTGAGTCCCATAGGCTCTACAAACATTTGAACATAATAAGGTACACCTAAATACTACTAAGTAAATTGTTATGTGTCACGCATCACACAACATTTAATCTTATTCTCTAATATAATAACTGTGAAAGTTTCTTTGTTATGCTTTAACGCAAAAATTACTATGTGGATTTGGATGAAATTTTGTAGAGGGATACAGTTGGACCTGGGTAGGAGAAACAGTTTAAACGACGCCATCGGATTGTTCCCATAGTTGCCCCATACAAGGTGAATGAAGTCGCAGGCAAAAGTTAGTTAAAAAAAGGTATTACTCAAAGACGAAAACATGGCCCCCTCCTGCGAAGGAAACCGGGAACAGTCAGGACTAAGGCGTGCATGGTGACAGCAGGCAGACAGTTGTCAGTGCCGACAACTCACTCTCGATAAACTGCTGCGCTATTAGCTCATTGTTCACTACCGATCGGAGAAATTTCGTTGATAGTCCAGTCAAAGAAGGAAAACAGTGGACAAATTGGTGTAAGATGATTTCAGCAAAAGGAAGTTGTCGGATTGTTGATGAAACACTTTGGATTGAGCCGTGCGCCGGCCGCGGTGGCCGAGGGGACTGAGGCGCTCTAGTCACGGTCTGCACGGCCACTACGGTCGGGGGTCCGAATCCCCCCTCGGGCATGGATATTTGTGCCGTCCTTGGTGTAAGCTAGTTCATAAGTAGTTTGTAAGTTTAGGGACAGATCACCCCGTAGTTAAGTCCCATAAGCTATACAAACATTTGAACATTTTTTTTTTTTTAATTTGGGCCGTGCCCAATAACTTGAGTTGACATCTTCGCTTATTATCGTCACAGTGTGGTAGAAGGCAGCGTACAGAATGCATACTTCACTATTGCGACAAAAAACCATATTTTCTCTACTTCTCGCACTAATTTCAGAGTGCATAGACATCTATTCAAATGTTCAAATATTTGTAAAGGTTATGGGACTTAACTGCATGGTCATCAGTCCCTAAGCTTACAAACTACTTATGAACTACATTATACTAAAGACAACACAAACATCTATGCCCGAGGGGGGTTTCCAACCCCCGATGGGCAACATGTAGAGACTTCATATTCAAATGTGGGCACACCGTGTATTGTCAAACACACTGCTAGTAATTCAGCGCCATTCACTGTTATTTCGCAAGATTGTGAGCCATAGCAACTCCGACTTCGACCGACAATACACTAACGGTGGCAGGGTCCACGTCTTAGCGAACAAGCAATAGACCTTTTTATGTTTAAATTCTGAGGTGGGAATAATTTTTGCATTTCACTTCTTGCGTTTGAGGCAGAACGTACATGATACGATGTAATTGGGGGACATGAGTGTTCGGAAAACCGATTATTCGCATAATCTTACTGTATACTTCTATTTGCTAATAAAAAGTACTGTACACTAAATGTATTTATACAGTACTTGGAGGCGTGTGATCGTTCACAATGCGCTGAGCGTCACGCCGCAACACTTGGGAGCCGCAGCTGTTGCCGCGACCAACTTTGACGCTGCCGCTACTTGTGCTGGCTGCTACGCCGACTGAAGTGTGCCGATTGTTGTACACAGCGACTAGTGGGCCCATTATTGCGGCTATTGAGGGAATCATGGTTTGTTGGGAGAGGGAGATGATGGACGGTAGGGAGGGAGAGTAAATTAAAAATTTCACGCTCTACTGTAACTTTTTTCGAACGTCGCTCACGGAAGCCGAGGGGCCCCTGGAGCTCGGGGGCCCCGGGGCACTGCCCCGCCTAGCCCTATGATAGCTACGCCACTGCTTAGGATCGGTGGTTCGAATCTCGCCGTGATTCATTTCTTTCGGTTATATAAAACATTTTGGGGTAAAGGTTTTACACGGGTAGGCCTAATTTCTTCGTACTTAATTACGACATACCTTACCTTAAAATACTGTTTTTCAAAAGTCAAACGCCGTTGCATTTAATCTGCTCACTTTCATAATATTTAAGTATAAATACAAAATCTGCCAAGTACGGCACATTCGCTTGCGATCGCCTGAATTGAAGGCTACGCAACGCGATGTTCATTGGTCACAGACCACATAATGTCATTAGCGAATCACAGCACAAAGGAAGAGTATCGTGGAGAGCCAATACAAACGTTACCGCCGCAGCAACATGCAAATAATTTTTGACTTAATGAGGTTTCAATTATTTTATTTTCGAAATGACTAACACTTTCACACAGATGAAAAACTAAAAGATGCTAAATTTGCTCTATGGTTGACAGGTTCTTGTATGTACCCTTGTCCGATCAGTAACAGTTATTGGCCTCGTAAAATGATTTAGAATTACTTTTCTACATATAAAATAAACATGCTGTACCTACTCTATGGTTGGCAGGATCAAGTAATTCTAAATCATTTTACGAGGCCAGTAACTGTTACTGAACGGACAACGACACATACAGGAACCTGTCAACCATAGAGCAGGTATAGCGTGTTTTAATTATTTTATCAGTTGTATGGAAGTGTAATCAAGTGATTTCGAAAATAAAATAATTGAAACCTCATTAAGACGTTAATTTTCACATCTTGTAAACATTGCGTGCTTTTGTGTATAAAAGCACTACATATTTCATTTCCAACGTCAAAAATTTTTATTTGCATGTTGCCGCGACTAACGTTTGGTTACCATTGGCTGGCAACAATACTCTTCCTTTGTGCTGTGCTTCGCTAATGACATTACGAGGTCTGCAATAAATGAACATCGCGTTGCGTGGACGTCAATTCAGGCGATCGGAAGCAAATGTGCCGAATATGGAGGATTTTGTTCAAATGATAAAATGTTTGTAGAGTCTATGGGTCTTAACTACGGGGTCATCAGTCCCTAAACTTACAAACTACTTATGAATTACTTACGAACTAGGACGGCACAAATATCCATACCCGAGGGTGGATTCGAACCCCCGACCGTAGTGGCCGTGCAGACCGTGACTGGAGCGCCTTAGTCTTCTCGGCCACCGCGGCCGGCGCGGATTTTGTATTTATACTTCAATATCACGAAAGTGCACAGATTAAAGGCAGCGGCGCTTGAAAGACATTTGCAGAACACATTTTAAATAAGGTTCCTCGTAAGTAAGTCCGCAAAAATTATGCCTACACGAATAAAACCTTTACCGTACAAACCACGTAACACAGGAAGGAATGATCAGTGGCCATGCCAGTTTTGCGAGAACCCCCTTAAATCACTCCAATCTAATAGCTACAACGCTGAGCAGAAATACAGTCAATACTTTGCAATCACGAGACCGAAACCACACTACCCGAGTAAATAACCACTTGCAAAGGCGAGAAACATAGGAATGCGCTGCGGAGCGGGTTCCGAGATTCGGAAACACCCGATCATCTGGAAACAAACCTTGTCGAGGTGTAGGGGAAAACAAGCACGCTGCAATGCAAATTTTCCGCACGCTTACGGCAAAGCTACCACACGGTGCCAGGCCCGAAGTCAACACTCAGCAGACGCCGTCTTCCATTTCCTTCACACCGAGTGATGAGAGAGAGGGCGGGTTAACCACAATACGTCCGCCCGGCCAGAAACCAACACTCCGCTGCGACCACGTGGTAGCGGCGCCGATGGCCGCCGCGAGCTGTTCTCCCTAGCGCGGGCAAACTGCGACCCCGCTGCTCGTCCAGAACCAAAGATCCTCCGCAATACCAAAATCGATCTAGATTCACAGGCATAGAAATCGCGACGCCGCACGATCGAAATCAGTGTTGCGAACAACGAGCTTAAATGCCATATGCCCGGTTTCACCAAACTTCGTCTAAATATGTTAGACAAACGTCAAATTCAACGCCTCGTTTATTTTTGACGTACCGCCAAAAGCTACAGCGTTTCATCATCGCCAGTCTCAATGAATTGACGAGACGTTTATTTTAACAGACTCTTCAAGCGAAACCGCGTCTTTTATCATGTATTAAATCGATACTATCGAGTTTTATCGTTTGTTTTCATTGTTGGTCTCTAGTTTTAGATTGAACGAATATCGCTAAGTAAATAGCGGGTTTTTCAGTACAGTCAAAGTTGTTGCGATTCGTAAGTTTGATGAATGTTCAAATGTTTGTAAATCTATCTGACCAAACTGCGTCGTCATCAGTCCGTAGCTTACAAACTACTTAAACCTAGGTAAACTAACCTAAGGACAACACACATACACCCATGCCCCAGGGAGGATTCTAACCTCCACGGCGAGCACCCGCGCGCTCCGCAGCGAGACGTTTTAGACCGCTCGGCTACTCCACCGCGGCGAGTTTGATGAAACCGGGCAATAATAACGCTAAGAAAATGGAACGTGCCAATGAAATAAAGAAGAGAGGTTCTAAATTTTCTGATGAGAAAAGTTTGTGGGCCTTATTTCGAAAATGAAAGACGCAATTGAAAATAAGAAAAGTAACAGTGCAACATTGCGAGAAAAAGACAAAGCATGGGAAGAGCTAGCAAACTGTTTCAATTCACACGAATTTGTAAAGAAGTGAACAGTGAAGCAACTGAAAATGTTTTACGACAATTTTAAACGAAGGGTAAAACAAATGGAGCCAAGACAAGGTAAACATGTTTAAAATAGGTAGTGGTGTTGCTGCAACCCCATTATTGGATGAATCATCATCACAATTACTTCAGATAATAAGTACACAAGTAGACCCACTTTCAAACAGATTTGACTGTGAAGCTGCATATGCAACACCTGCCTCTGAAAGCCACCGCGAAACATCAGATGTGGTTTTCAACACTTACAGCTAATGGAACCGACTTCTCGACGTAAGTACATGAATAACAAGAAAAATTCTATCGTAAAGGTTTGTTCACGACATTTGTCAGTATCATGAGTCACATTTACGCTCGAGTAAGCAAATGAACCAGCGACCCTCAGCTCAGCAATCTGTGACGCTATCCATTGCGCCACGCCGACATTCGAGTAACTTGGGGTCTTGCGGCATTGCTCCCTCTTCTGGAAAACAGCGACCCGCTGTTAGGTTCCCTTTGGAGCCGGCTGCAATGTCCTGGATTTTTATCTTGTCATGAGTCCTGTGGTGTCTTGTATTGAAGTATTATAAGCAAATGTCACGACTGGCAGTATTGTATCCCAATCCTTCTGCTCAACATCTACGTACATCGACAGCATATCTTCCAACGTCTTATTAAAACGTTCTGTAAGATCATTTGTCTGAGGGGTATGCAGTTGTCATTCTGTGGACAATGTCGCAATGTGACATTACCGCTGATACTAGTTTTGACTGGAATACTTTTCCACGAGCAGAAAGCATCACACGTGGTGCTCCATGCTTCAAAATAATGTCTTCTACAAAGAATTTTGCGGTTTCTGGACCTTCTGCAGTCGGCACAGATTTGGTGACAGCGTAGCGTGTGAGGTAGTCAGTGCAGACTATTATCCATCGATTACCGGTTGTCGACTTGGGGAACCTCCCTAAAAGATCGATCCCAACTCGGTGGAATGAAGCTGCTGCAGGTGGAATTGGTACGAGATGCCCTGGAGGTAATTGCAGCACAAGCTTCCGTCGCTGGTACTCTTTACAGTGACTCAGTTAGTACTTGACAGATCGGTAGAGACATTGCCCGAGACCTTTTCTGAAAGCATTGTAAAAGCCTGGTGTGTGATGCATAATTTTATGGAACAACGTAATGGCAAAAAAGGAGACTAAATTGGCAATATTCCGTTAGAAAATTGGTATAAATTTTCCCCAATTAAGTAATCATAACGTTATGAAACACAGAAACTTTATATTTCGCGAGCACTCCGCATGAAACTGACAACAGTTGAAATTAGTATAAGTTTCCCGAACACTATTTCTACGCTCGTCAGTTCTTGTGTAAAAACAAACATATCAGCTGCACTGGCTTACATTTGTTCTCACCAAATTTAGAGTTCCGAAAAGCGACCGTTCGCTACGCACATCTTATCACATTCACCGATCGAATCACTTCTATCATCCGGGAGGTTCTTTCTTCTACCAAGACTAAACATTGAGTTCTTTATCGCGCACCTTTCGCCCTTTTACCTCTCTCTCAAACACAAACTCCCACCAGTTCTGTACCTTGGCCGATTCCTTATTCGCCGATCGCCATCCTTTACATCTTTACATCTTAACATGAGATATTCCTTTAAGTAGAGACTAACCATCTAAAACCACTTCCTTATTAATATAACTTTATTTAAATACACAAATAGGCTTAATTAGTATTACATAAAGTGTGAAATAAATAGACAAACCAGCTTACATGAGCATGACCACTCCTGCCACACAATATTTACACAAATTGTAGAATAAAAGGTCACACTAAATTAAATATACGAGAGGTAAATCATGCTGCTTAAATTTTCAGTGTTAATGTGGAGAATGTGATGATGTATTTATATTGCCATTATAAGTTTATGTAAGTTGAAATCGGTCATTAAATAAATATATGCAGTGTGACGCTTTCAAGATGATAGCTAGAGAAAATAAGCTGAGTTAGTTTACGTTCTAGGAGACGATCCAATTATGATAATGTAAAAAGATATAAAAAAGCCAAGATCGCTGATCATCAATTTTTATTTACGACGACCGCTGTTGTCACTCATTGTGATGATTGTGTTTTATTATAATGACATAGTGCACCTATGCACAGTAAATTGTTATATAACAACTGATTGACATTATAAGATTATGGCCTTGTAAAATATTTTATTTGACCAGATGATGCTGACATAGTTCAGCGAAACCGGTCGTCGTAAATAAAAATTGATGATCAGCGATTTTGGCTTTTTTATATCTTTCTACAAAAAATAACCTATTATTTAAACCAGAGTTTGTTGAAATTGCATGACGCATCAGAAGTTCGTTAATTACATTGGTTTTTTTCTATCTTTTGATACAGTAGTCAAACATTTGTAATTTTTCAGATATTGAAATTATTTTTATAATCATGAGATGTGCGTAATTATTCCGACATCGTAGATGTCTTAAATGTTGACGGACAACAATATTAGAGATTATTTTATTTTATTCTGAATTACTAGTGTGTGGAACTCCAGATATCCTGCAGACACACGAGAAACGCTCGGCTAACAGCCCTCATTAGTGTTGAGTACAAAGTATGGGCCTTTCCCAGATTTCCGCTGATTTGGGCAAATCCCCGACCTGATGCCCTGCTTTATCCGATGCTACCGCTTTCCGCGTCTCTTGTCGGTCCCTGGGGACCTCTAGTCCATGAGTTTCCGTCAATTACAACGTACTCTGTCCTTTCTGACAGCAAATCACGAATTCCATCGCACAACTGTGGTGATATTCCATAAGCACGCAATTTGATTAAAAGACGCTTCAGAGATACACTCTCAAAAGCCTTCAGGAAATCTAGGAATACGGAATCTATTGACATCCCTTGTCGATAGCACTCATCACCTGTTAGTTCACAAGAACGATACTTTCTGAATCCGCGTTGATTATGGTGGTCAATAGGTCCTAGAGCTGAGTTAATACATTTTCGTTTCGTGTGTTGGTATACCTGTTTGTATGGGTTACTACGGATGTATTAAACTAATGTCAGGAAGAGAGTTTTGATGTTCTGGTTGTGAAGTCGTGATTTGGTTTACATGAAAATGGTCATTGCAATTTTTTGGCCAACTTATTGTACTGTGTAAACAGGGAGCACTTGTGTACATGTGCTGAATATGCCAAAGTGGTATTTGGGTTTGGGTATTGCAATGGTCATGCTGCTGTTGGTTGAAGGAGAGTATGCCATTGATTTCATAACCATAGACCACCAGATTGAATACAAACTGATGTTATCAATCTGCAGAGAAATGTTCACTGGTATGAAACTTTCTGGCACAAATGATTATATACACAATGAGAAAAATATTAATCGTTTTATTACAATTGTTTTAATATTTACTTTTCCAATAGGTCCTTCATCTTTCCAAACCATACCATTTCTTGTAGTAATTGCGCGAGTCTACAGACATTACATCCGTAAAGTCACAAACTTCCTTCATCACTACCTCTTTCATTATTCGCTTTTTGACCAATAAATTACTTTCAACGTGGATCGATGGCTGAAGTCGAGATCACAAGTAGCGAGCAGTTTCTCCATCGCCTTCACAGCAAGAGAAGCTCTGGATGGAAATAATGGGGTTCATCGAGACCGATGAGGGTAAAGCTTAGTTTGTGATTTGTGCTCGAGTCCTTCAGGACATCTCGATGGCTGCAGTTTGTGATGATACTGTTGGCTCTTTCATCTCAATGTTATCGTACGATACCGTCTGCGTCGGAACCGCAATCGTGTGGTCTAACAGTGATGTATATATTGCGTGTAAAGTTACAAACGAAATAGCCAGCCTAGGAATCAGTGTAAGACCGTGGCTCGGTGATACTGTGATAAGTTAACAAGTGACAGATTTGATTAATTAAGAGATTCACATAAGAGGTTTCCAGACAGTTCTATCAACATTAGTTTCATCATTGTACATATTTTGAATAACTAGACAGACAAATTGTAGAAACTTTTGTAAAACAAGAAGACATGAAAATAAATAGGCTCATACACAAGTTGTGTAGACCAGCTAATTGTGTTAATTAATGAAATAGTCGAGATTTGAAGATTGTGATATTGGACTGACCTGAAATTTTGAATATATTTTGAAAATTGCCAAGATATTTGATAGTTCAATATATGTTAGGAACATGTATGATGTACTCATTAACAAATTGACATTTAACATTGCTGTTTGTTGTCAAACAAAAAGGACCGCGATTAAGACTTAAAGATATGCGCCATCTAAAATTATTGTATGTAGAGTTTTCATTTTATATTGTGATTATTTTTGTGTACATGAAATGTTTTACTTGTGGGTTGGTTAATTGTAAATTAGTATATTCAATTGTTATGAACAATGCATAAAGTAATGTCATTATTGTCAACGTTATATATTTGCCTCACCGCCTTGCGTGGGGGAGTTCGAGTTTTGGCGTTCGTAATGTGCTCTGGAATCTATGTCTGTGTCTTAAAATGGAAGTACTATCAGTTAAGTTTTGGTGAATGGTGTACGCATGTTATGAAGTTGTAATGTTTTGCTGGAATAAGAAGCAGTTTGATTGCAAATTAAAGAAGTGAAAAATTGTACATACGAGTATTTATTTCTACCAAGACGCCCCAGATGAATAATTTTGCAGCGAGCATATCCTCATACATCATAACGTTGAAGAGCTAAGTATCGTCTTGGATATGTATGGCATTGGTAGAATGACTGAACTGTAATTACTTAATAACCTAGTAACGTTTAAAACTGAATGATGGCGTCATTCAGAAGGTACTCATACAGACTAAAGACACTGATTTTTTTTTAAAGAGGAGTGGCGCTAAATTAGCTCCTTCTCAGTACTGAACTGATGCATAAGCATTACAAATGAAACACACGAGATAACTGTGAGATATTCTGAAAATTTATTGGTTTTACAAATCGTTTTCGGCTTTTACGTCATCAGGTAAAATGTACAAGTTTATGATTCAAAGATCTTAAGTTGGTAGATATGTAACTTTCAAGGGAGACGAGTGCTTTGGTTTAAATCTAACCTGAGGGAAGTTGTTACAACTTAGGTTGTGTTGTAAAGTACAGATTTTGATAAAATATCTAACAATATAATAAATTATGACATTATAAATTGAAACAATAGAAATTGGCCGAAAAACCTGAAAAAAATTCTTAAATAGGTCCAATGTCTGGAACATGGAAGCGTGTGACTAAGTTGAATAAAACTTGTTGGAAGATATGTTAAAATATTTACTGGTTAACTTGAACTATGTTTACAAGGAGAATAAGGCATTACAATTTATATCAGGTACGTAGGCATACAGTTGTGATTACACAAGGATTTTATAACTTCGTTATTACACATGAGGCATCTTGATAGGAGATGGTAGTTTACCTTGTCTGCACAGGGTTATGATTATATTTTGAGGACAGAAGTGGTGAGTGTGAAAATTATGCCTGATCATTAAGTACCAGGTTTGGGGAAGTGTACGTATGTTTATTAATTTACATTATTTCAAAGAAGTTCATAAGCAGTTAATAAAAAATCCTTTAAAGCTTCCTTCTTGCGATTTTATTGGCTTTTGCTCGAATAAATACTCAGGATGTTTCACAGAAGATCTATTGTGCAAATCACTACCTGCCAGTACAACAGATGCTGAAATATTCCATTTATTGAACGATTTTTTAAAAGACCAACGAATCCTCGTGGTGTAATTGCATCGATGTGTGCACAGACGTTGCAAAAGCTAAAAATAAATAAATAAGTAAAAATAAAAATAAAAATTCAAATGTTGGTAAATCTAAGGAACTTAAATACGTTGGTTATCAGTCCCTAGGCAAAAAAAAACTACTTAACTTGAAATAACTTATGCTAAGTACAACACAAACACCCACACTTGAGGGAGGACTCAAACCCCCGACGGCGAATGGTCGCGCGCACCGCGGCTGGGAGCCTTAGGCCATGTTTATAGCCCGTGGTTGCTCCGCGGCGGAGGAATCTCCGCGGTTTGGCAGTGCGCTGTTTTTCTATAAAGGCCTGGCCCAACGAGCTTAAATTTCATAGAGTGGCGATAGGTCCGCCATGTTTGAGGCAAATTGAACTGGCGTCCGCCATGTTACTTGGTGTATCGGCTGACAGTTCCTACGCCACATCCACTCGAGAGTAGTACCGATTTACAGTTCCACGTTTTAAATAAAGATTGACTATTGAATACGGATGTGAATCAAGTTCCATCAGACTTTTTCAGAGCTGCGAATTGACGAGCCTGCTTGTATATTTCCTAAAAATGCGGTAAAGTAATATCACGAACTTGTCAATATTACCGTTCCAGTTCGAAGTATAATAGATGCGGTTTGCAATAATAACGAAAGTGCCGCTGTGAAAATATTGGTCTAGATTTTAAATCAAGTACGTGGTGTAAACGAGCTGCGAAACATACAGTGAGAAGTACTTGTTATGACGAACAATCAATACCATGGATTTGCATCTGTTGTTAATGTATTTTAACAGATGCTTTTATAAAGTCTAGTAGACATTTATATTGTGTTTACTAAACCTACTAAGTCTACAAACTTGCAAAATTGCTGTTAAAGGGTTTAGTTGTGAACTTTGGTGGACGAAATTTGCGTACAAAGATGAAATTGGAAACAAAATACTGCAGTTAAAAATGTGCCTAGATCACCTGCCACAAAAGCGTTCCACGTCGAAACAAGATGTCGTTAATAAGTTTCCTTGTTGCCATGCTGAAACAAGTAACGTTTGGTACTTGAAATTTGAGTACAAAGACGAAAGTGGCAATAGAACATTGCAATAAAATAAATGTGCCTGGGTCAGCTGCCACAACAGCTTTCCACACCGAAATTACGTATCATTAATAACTTTCGTTGTTTCCATGCTGAAATACGTACATATTTGTTACAAAGAACACAGACATATACAAATGAAAAAATTCTGGCTGTCACTACTGCTTCCACACTTTGCACTGGTTGCATGTCAACCATGCTCGATCAAGTATTGTCAACAACAAATGAAAATACATTTAAAGAAGGTGTAGACACTCAAATGTGTGTTTTCGTCAACCACAGAAGCGACAGAAAATATTTCTCAGACCATACTAGGTAGAAAACTGAGCATTTTTTATGGCGTGTACTTCAAGGGAATTGCAGGATAGGACATCTGAAGCTTCACTCTTGGTGCAGCTAAGTGCCATCAGTCAGGAATTTTGTATGAATGTAGACAGACTGAGATCAAACAAGGTAAAACATTTGGTGTTCTTGGATGAAGTACTTTTAGTTTTATCACTTCTATTCGAGCTTCTGAATGCTGAACACACTTTAGGCATATTTTATCAGCAAAAATTTTATAGTCATTACACACTGAATACAATACAAACTAAATACAACACTTCAAGCTCAACAACAACTTATGATAAACATATTCCTCTCAAGTGTACTGACCAACGACCTATATAAACAACATAGACTGGCTAAGCAAATTGAAAGCTCGGCCGCCATGTTTTAGAATGTCACGTAGGCGTAAACAGTCGTCTGCTATAGTACTGAATCATATCAATTTCACTCTGTGCAATGACTTAACAAACCATTCTCTACCTGCTTATTGTTATTTTTTATAGCCAAGCTAATATGGATAAAGGATAAATGATGGAAAACAAGTGTGTTGCAGGCAAATCGGAAAGTTTAATTACAAATGGCACATACACTACATCTGCTAAACATTGTCTCATTCATACGAAAAACATGCCTTTTCACAGTCCTTAAAAACAATATTAATTTCGTGTACATCTGCCTAATCTGCTTACTTCTTTCCTCCGCAGATTTACAAGATCTTTAGAGGGATTGAACAGACTATTTTTCATTCCTTAAAATCCGATTAATCCTGCTTTATTCTCATTTTTAGGAGCAAGGGGAACTTCCAAGTAATCTAAACACGAGTTTAGATTCCAGACATATATTCAACTACTTTTTCGGAATATAATATCAGCATTTCGTATTATGGCACATAGTCATGGTCACAATGAATAGGCCTACTGCTCTCTGAATGACTTAAATCATGATTTGCAATAGGTAATAGGTAATAAAAGTTCCATGTCTCCTGCCTGGCTACGTGACATATCTTCAAATGAAGCTGATTCACCTTTCTGACGTGTTTTTAGAGATCTCCTTGCTGGCGTTTTTGCTGTTTGATGATGTTCAGGGAACGAAAAAATAATCGAAATCTCATTAGCCAGAAGCCACTTTGTATCATTTGTTGCATACATGATTTCTCCTCAAAATGCGATGAACAAATGCAACTGTATGCAGTAAGTTTCCACTTCTCTCTCCTCAAATTGGCTAACCATCGTTTTGTAAGTTCATTTTTAAAAGGAAAACAGAAAAATATAATTACAGCTTACTTAAGTTGCATTAGGACTATTGTGTGCAGAAATGTGGTAGGAAAGAGACGAGTACACGAAATATTAGAAACGAAAACATACGATATTCCAACAGTCTTATTACCGCGATTTGTACATTCATATGCTGCGCATACACTGGGCACGATTTCAGCTTCATAAATGACCTTTCAAGCTTACTACGATACATAACATCTGAAACCAAAACACGTACATAGCGTCGGTCTAACTTTCGTATTCGGCGCACTCGACGTTGAAAAAAATGGCTGCCACAGTTCCTGGTT
The DNA here is from genome assembly GCA_026315105.1 of Locusta migratoria. Classification (NCBI taxonomy): domain Eukaryota; kingdom Metazoa; phylum Arthropoda; class Insecta; order Orthoptera; family Acrididae; genus Locusta; species Locusta migratoria. The sequence goes on from CM048751.1 coordinate 246,643,674, forward strand.
GCTGCCACAAGGAGCGCTGTTCACCCAGAGACAGCCACTCTATGTAGTTTATATAGCTCGTTGGTACCACAGTGTAGCATACAGTCGCGACACTCACTTCTGTAAAAGTTGTTACCAACTGACAGCTGCAACGACACTAGCGCTCCTAGCGGTGGGCAAGCTTGATTTGTATTTATAATTATTTTTGTACGTAATTAACGAAATAATTAGTACAATTTTTGAGCTACAAGCGTTAGTGAAATATCAAGATATGTACTTAATACGGGTATTAAAGTAAAAGCAGCCGAATTTTACTGATTCAGTGGTATAAAGAACAACTACATTTTGAACAAATACTTACGAACATGTGTGTCTTTCAAGCTTGTTACTCTGAAAGTAAGTACAGTATAAACATAAGAGAATAATAAATTTCTATTATGGTATTTTCTTACTATAAAAGGCAGTTTTCTGACGTGTATCAATTCGGTGTAGAGTCTAATGATTTCACATTTTTACCCGTCATACGTCTTTCTTAAAGGTGCATATGCTGTTGTGTGTAGTTAATTTAGCTTAAAAAAGCAAAGTTTTGATTATTCTTGCCGTTTGTGGTACAGCTGTAGCAACAATTGTGGAATTGGCTGCTTCTCTGTTGGAAGACAGTTTCAATACTTTTGCCGTGTTATTGCCACATTTGTGACGTTTTTCCTTTAGCTATAACTGTTGTAGCTGATTTGGTACGTTAAATATTTTATTTATTGCATTCTATATACGTTCGCTGCGTTCAAACTCACTGATTGGACTGGAATTGCAGTGAAGAAACCTTAACGTTCCTGAGTAGAAAAGCAATATGTTTCTGCCAAAGGAAAGGTCTTCTGGTGTTTCCTACCCATTTTTTATTTTTAATAGAAGATGAAATTATTTAGCAGAAGCCTGTAGGTTACAAGATAGCTGTCAAACTATCCTGTAATGTACCGTTTCATACATTGCCAGGGGCCTTAGGAAACTTAAGAGAAATGTGGAGCTATGTTTAAGTTTTTACCTATTTTAAGGTATTACACACGTTTCGTCATGTAGAAAGTATTTTAAAATCAATATAAACGATACTATTCGCACTCATCCAATATCGTCTTCAGAAAAGTAACTTTCCGGCCGCTTGGAGCGCTACTGTTGCAGTGTATAACAAAACTCTGCGGGAGTGTCGTGACTGTATATGTTAGACTGTGTTGGTACTGACCACCAAAAATATGGCGGCCTAGTTTACAGAAGTTGCCGCAAAGAGCGCTGTAACTCGTGTGTTAGCCACTATGAAATTTAAGCTCGTTGGCCTGGCCACGCCACACAACACCGGTATGAGGTGCGGGCAGTGACCTTGAGCCGTTGCGGGCCGGCCGCGTCACTGAATCGCTCGCTGCTGGATGACAGTAACATATCAGTGGCTGGATGTAGTCGGACACACTGAGTGCGTCGGACGCCCGCCTGGCGCTGTTGAGTTGTCTCAGAACACAGATTCTGCCGCTCCAGGCAGCGGGTGTGAGCTGCGGGTGCCCAAATGTCGAATTCTCTACTCTGCCTTCAAAAAATAGTTTTATGTGAGGGAAGTAAAGCTACATCCGACTGTGTACCTACTTTTTCATATAAACGATTGGTTTTCGCGTAAAAAATAAATTAAAAACCAAGATTTTGGGATTCGCATCAGTTTTGCGCTATCCAGTCTTTCCCAATCGATTCTGAGGAAACTCTTCGATGAAAAAAATTCTTTCACACATTATAGTCATGAATCTCAGCGTGATAATGAAATGACTCTCTTACCGTTGTTGTTCATAGTTACTATGATACTTCTCAAATAAGTAAAACATCGCGCGTCTTTCGAAAAGTTTGTAGTGCAAAATATAGTCGCTGGCCAGTTTACGTTTGACGCATTTTAGGTCATATAGAGCTGTGTATCAAATGTAGCCAACGTTTCGAAATTGTTTTTAACGTTGGAAGGAGAGGCTTCTCTTTGCAGTTCCGAGTAAAACACAATATATGTTACCGTTCGTCGCCACGGGCTACGACGCGCCCCACTCGTGGCTATGGCCGTTCGCTATGCAGAGTTGCGCCTCGTGTTCCTGTTTCGTGCATTTACTAAGTCCATTAGATTTCGGGAATGCAGCCGCGTAAAATTCGCTGCTTCCGCTGATATTTCGGCCGCGTACCTTCCGGCCATCTTCAGAGTGAGTCGAAGACTGTCGACGAGGTGCCGGGCGCGACCTCATAAGCCTGATCGCGGTGGCAATGCTCGTGCGCGCCTGCGAATCTGTTGCTGCGAGGTTTTAATTTAGACAAAGCTTGGAACCCTGCACTTTGAGTATTGAAATCACAGAGAAGACGTGAAGGTGTTGCCGCCGCCGAGCATGTATCGATAAGTGAACACCGGAGCGCTTCCGCCACGGGGGGCGCACGCGTGTGAGTATTTCGATATGAAGTAAACCAGCATCTGGGACGCGCACGCGCATTGCCACCGCGATCAGGCTTATAAGGCCGCACTTGGCACCTCGTCGACAGTCTTGGACTCACTCTGAAGATGGCCGGACGGTACGCGGCCGAAATATAAGCAGAAGAAGTGAATTTTACGCGGCTGCATTGCCCAAATCTAATGGACTATAAATTACGCCATGAAAAGTTGAAAAAGCACATATACGTAGTTACAATCACACTTTAACGAAACAAAGATTTATTTTCACTTTATGACTAAAGAGAGGCATTCACAGATCTAGGGGAAGAGTTACCTACACAATGAATGCGTCTTTCTTATTTTGCCCGTGAGCGCAATTGTAAAGTGGGCTTATCTTGTATCACCCGAGACCACCACTTCTATTAAGGTAATCTTAAAAATACGTTTTATGTTTCTCACATCTTTACCGAGTCTGTTCCAACTGTTATTCGTTGTTACCCGATCATTTGTAGGGCTACAAGGAAATCCAAAAATTCCAGAAAAATAGAAACACCGCAGAACAACTTACGGTGTAACACCACAGAGAGCGCATTGTAAGCTTTATCATTTATACTGTCTTCTTAACACAAAATAAATCCCATGTACCATTATAGCCTTTCTTAATTCCGCCTTGTAATTTTGTGTATATTCTGTCACGCAAATAATCTGAAGATGCGCTGCTAAAGGGCGAAACGCGCCATTAATAAAACAATTTGCAATCAGGACGGTTTGTTACTGAAGGAACACTTTTTTTATTGTAATGTATTTTTATGTTGAATCGACGCCTAGCGTTGAAACATGTATTTGAAACAATTGTAGCGCTGAAATGGTAATCGTAGTTCAAACCATAGTTCATCTTCTTGAAAATCCAAGCTTTAAACCAACATTAAATTTTTATGACTGGGGCTTATATACTTGTTGAGAATTTTACTAATGCTGCAGTAAGCACCCTACTCGGCTCTCGTTGAAAGAACTTCATTTATCTCCGAGTGTTCCAATGTTAGGAATTTTCCCAGATGAGAAGTGTGTACAGTACACATTGTAACGTCAATGGTGCCAGCACAGCAGAAAAGACCAGATGTTGTCTTTAATTTAACTCTGTTCACCCCTTGAACAGTTATACGTAGCCACCATTCCCACAGGCCACCGCGCGAATTGCCAGCTTACCAAGAGCAAATAAACAATTCATAAATGCCAATAATCCCAAATACAGGGTGTCCAGAAAAGGACACCATACGTAATGCCTAATATAAATAGTGGCTCGAAGTCCAGAGCGATCAGTTCCATTATTGAAACGTGAAAGGTGGTTAGCGTACCGAAGGAAGAGATTAAAATCATGTACTCCATTGAACAACGCGTTTTTCTGGTGCTAGAGTACCACAGGTTAGAAGAAAGTCCTACGGCAACAAGGCGAAGTTTTCAAGTCCAATTTAATGTTCCTAAAGGACCCGATGCAAAAACTATTAGTACGCTCTTCGCAAAATTTCAACCAACAGGCAACGTAACTGATGATCTAGTGGGGCATGTTGCCCGCAAGCAAACCGCAGTTACGCCTGAAAATATCGCCACAGTTTCTGGAATTATTCAGCGAAATCCAATGTCATCCGTCCGTAGAATTGCATCTGAGACTGGTTTGAAGCGTTCCAGCACGCAGAGAATACGGAGAAAGAGCCTACACATGTTTCCATTCAAAATTCAAACGCACCAGGCTATACCCGTACGAGCTGTGCAACTAAGAGTTGCCTTTGCTAATCAGATGCTCACAATGATTGATAGTGAAAGATTTGATGTTGGCTGCATCTGGTTTACAGATGAAGCACACTTCCACCCGAATGTATACGTGAATAAACAGAACTGGCGATTTTGGGGTTCCGAAAAGCCATATTGGTGTTAAGCGAAACCCCTGTATTCTCCTAAAGTTAATGTGCGGGCTGCAGTATGCAGCAGAGGCATTATTGGCCTTTTTTTATTCGAGAAACGGTCAATGGAACAATTTGTCGCCACACAGCAAGCGTTAGAGGATCGACCAGGTACTGAATGGTTTATGCAAGATGGAGCCCGACCACTTCGGACCGAACAAGTGTTTCGCTTTGTTGAGGAATACTTCGGGAATCGAGTCGTTGCTTTGGAATATCCCAAATTTACTGGTGCAGGCATGGATTGGCCTCCATATTAGCCGGATTTGACTCCCTGTGACTTTTTTGTAGGGCACAGTGAAGGACATGGTCTACCCGAACCATCCCGCCATGCTGCACGAGCTTGAATCGGCGATCTCTGTGGCATGTGAATCCATTTCGGCTGAGACACTACGAAATGTGATGGCGTATTTCATTCTTCGTTTGAGCCACCTCTGTAGTGCCAATGGTGAACATTTTAAAAACATTGTGATGTGATTGTTTGCAAAGAGTGTTTTCATACGATTATTTCACTTATGTATGCTGATATGAGCTGTACAGCGTACAGCGCCATCTGTTAGCAGCTTTTGTAACTATTACTTCAAACTGCTGTATAAACTTCTTACAGCTTTCACAATAAACATACCGTTTACTGCATTCCTCTATCGAGCTTTGTTTTCGAGATATTTAATTTTGAAATCAGGGAGCCCTTTTCTCGACACCCTGTATCATAAACGCAAACAAATGTCAAATGCATAGAATTCGCTGATAATATTTGTAACTCCCGAAATTTCCTGACATTTCCCCGATTCTATTCTGCCACTGCATGCTTAAAAAAGAGAAAGAAAGTAAATGACGAAACAGGAAAGGGAGAGAAGATGCTGAAGGCGAGCGAATGTTGCTGAATAGCCCTCCCTGATTGCAGTCACCATTTTTTTCGCTTTTTCCATCATGAATCAACAGCAGAGATGTCCGTGTGGTTTGCCCTTGACATTCAGCTGGTACGGCGGGCACAATGTTGGCTTTTACACTCAGCACTTACAACAAGGCTCTTAGCAAGGGCGCCGCGCCCAGGCTGCACTCGCAAAACGCCTTGCTATGGGAGCCCACAGTTGCGGTTGGCTGAAGACTACTAGTAAGGAGGCATTAGAAACGTTTCGTTTATTTGGTGAACTGCAATCCGCAAGATGAGCGACAGATGAGGAAAGTAGCAGTTACGAGAGGATGAGCTTAACGAAACACTGGGCAATACTGTCGGAACTGTGCTTCATAGAGCGAAAAGCAAAACTCTTATTCCTAAGTAATAGAACGCAGTACGTTGTTCTCAGAGACGAGTGTATCGTCAGGCGTGCCACAGGGCAGTGTGATAGGACCGCTATTATTTTCTATCTATATAAATGATCTGATGGCCAGAGTAACTTAATTTGCGACTGTTTGCTGATGATACTGTGGTGTATGGGAGGGTGTCGTCTTTAACTGACTGCAAGAGCATACAGGATGACTTAGGCAACATTTTTAGTTGGTGCGAAGAATGGCAGCTAGCTCTCAATATAAGGTGATGCACATGAGTAGGAAAAACAATCCTATAATGTTCGAATACAGCATTAATAGTGAGCTTCTTGACGCTGTCGCGTCGTTCAAATATCTAGGCGTAACATTGCAGAGCGATATGAAATGAAACGAACATGTAAGAACAGTTGTAAGGCGGACTGCCGACTTCGGTTTATTGGCAGAATTTAGGGAAGATGTACTTCACCTGTAAAGGAGACCGTGTATAAAACGCTTGTGCGACCACGTCTTTAGAATTGCTCAAGTGTTTAGGACCCGCAGCAGACCAGTTTAAAGGAAGACATAGAAGCAGTTCAGAGGCGAGCAGTTAGGTTTGTTACTGGTAGGTTCGACCAATGCGCGAGTGTCACGGTAATGCTCCGGCAACTCAAGTGGGGATCGCTGGAAGAAAGACGACGTTCTTTTCGTGAATTTCTGTTGAGGAAATTTAGAGGTCCGGAATTTGAAGCTGAGTGCAGTACGATCTTGCTGCCGCCTACTTACATTTCGCGTAATGATAACAAAGACAAGATACGAGAAATTAGGGCTCGTACGGAGGCATATAGGCATTCTTTTTTCCTCGTTCTATTTGGGAGTGGAATAGGAAAGGAAATGCCTAGTTGTGGTACAGTGTACCCTCCGCCTCGCACCTTACGGTGGATTGCGGAGTACGTATGTAGATGCACCAATGTTTTATCAAATTAAATTATAATGAAACTAGTTCACTTTCAATATTAGTAACATCTTCCGGGCTGTTATGCCGTAGTCTTACGAATTTGTTACTGAAACCCAACATTTTTTTTTTTGTGGTTTTAGGGCGCACAACTTCTATGGTCATTAGCGCCCAGCCAAGAACATAGATTCGCTATGATCTAAAAAAATGTAGACTGTCAGAACATCAACAAGAGGCTAAAAACGAAAGATAAAAGACAATTAAAAGAGTTAAATATCCTTGGATAAGTTGGCCAAGTTGATAAAACGCAAAACTCGAGCAGCTGCTCGTGTGTCATCAGCTAAAATTTCCTCCAGAGTAGACGGAAAGTGAAGGGCTACACGGAGATGATTAAAATTAACACAAGTCAGTAAAACATGTCGCACTGTCAGCAGTTCACCGCAGGAGCATAGCGGTGCAGGTTCGGCGGATAGCAAGTGACGGTGGCTGAAACGGCAATGACCGATCCGCAACCGAGCCAGGATGACCTCCTCCCGCCGAGAGGGGCGTGAGGATGTCCTCCAAGCGGTCGGGATCGGTTTGACAGTTCGCAATTTATTGTTGTACAGTGAAAGCCACACACTGTGCCATTGCGACACGATACTCCGGCGAAAAGCCCGTTGAACATCGTCCGATGGGACGCAAAAGGTAGCCATGCGAGGCAAAAGAGCTGCTGCCTTGGCTGCTGTGTCGGCGGCCTCATTCCCGGGCACACCCACATGGCCAGGGACCCACAGGAAAGAAACGTGACAGCTGTCATCCGCCAGCAACTGGAGGGAGCGTTGGATCCGATACACGAGAGGATGGTTCGAGAAAGGGTCCTTAAGACTCTGCAGGGCACTAAGGGAGTCAGAACATATGGCATAGAAAGGGTGGCGGTGGCGGCAGGTATACAAAACGGCCTGGTGGAGGGCGAAAAGCTCAGCCGTGAAGTTTGAGCACCGGTCAGGGAGCTTGTATTGGAAACGGTTGTCCCCGACGACGAAGGCAGATCCGACACCGGCAGTGCTCTTGGAACCATCAGTGTAAATAAATACGGCATTATCGAACCGCGAACGGAGTTCGACAAGCCTCGAGCGGAATACCAAATCCGGAGTGCTCTCCTTGGGGAGCGAACTAAGTTCGAGGTGTGTGTGAACCTGGGCCTGATGGCACGGTGGCAATGGGCTTTCGCTCAACCGAAGGGTGGAAGGAAGGGTAAAATCGAGCCGCTGTAGCAGGCGGCGAAACCGAACTCCCGGTGGAAGCAAGGCAATCGCAGACAACTGATATTGGCGATCGAGTGAGTCGTCAAAAAATAATCTGTAAGAAGGATGGTTGGGCATCGACCGTAGGCGGCATGCGTACCGACACAAGAGTATGTCACGTCGATTGGTCAAGGGTAATACAGCAGCCTCGGCATACAGACTTTCAACAGGGCTGGTATAAAATGCACCGGTCGCCAGACGTAATCCACGATGGTGGATAGAGTTGAGACGGCGGAGAATCGACGGCCGTGCTGAAGAGTATACAAGGCTTCCATAGTCGAGCTTCGACTGAACAATGGCCTGGTAAAGGTGAAGCAGGACGGTACGATCCGCTCCCCATGACGTGCCACTGAGGACACGAAGAACGTGAAGGGATCGGGCACAACGGACAGCCAGGTAGGACACATGTGTGGACCAGCAAAGTTTACGATCCAACATGAGTCCCAAGAATTTCGTAGTCTCCACGAAAGGGAGAGCAACAGGGCCGAGATGTAGAGAGGGTGGAAGAAATTCCTTGTATCTCCAGAAGTTTATACACACAGTTTTCTCAGTGGAGAATCGGAAGCCGTTTGCGATGCTCCAGGAATATAGACGGTCAAGACAGCGTTGGAGAGAACGCTCCAAGAGACACGTCCGCTGGGCGCTACAATAAATTGCGAAATCGTCAACAAAAAGAGATCCGGAGACGTCGGCTGAAAGGCAATCTACGATCGGATTGATTGCAATGGCAAAGAGCGCCACACTCAAGACGGAGCCCTGTGGTACCCCATTCTCCTGGCAAAAGGTATCTGACAAAACAGAGCCCACCCGTACCCGGAACTTGCGATCCGCCAAAAACGCTTGAATGAAAAGAGGAAGGCGGCCCCGAAGGCCCCATGTGTGCAATGTGCGGAGAATGCCCGCTCTCCAACAGGTATCGTATGCCTTCTCCAAGTCGAAGAACACTGCTACTGTTTGACGCTTCTTTAGAAAGTTGTTCATAATGAAGGTCGACAACGTAACGAGGTGGTCAGCAGCAGAGCGGTGTCGACGAAAACCGCATTGGATATTAGTCAGGAGGCGGCGAGATTCGAGGAGCCAGACCAACCGAGCGTTAACCATGCGTTCCATCACCTTACAGACGCAGCTCGTCAGAGAAATGGGGCGATAACTGGAAGGAAGGTGTTTGTCCTTCCCTGGTTTGGGGATGGGGACAACAATGGCTTCACGCCAACTTGTGGGAACATGACCTTCAGTCCATATGCGATTGTAGGTACTAAGAAGAAAGCACTTGCCCGCAGGAGAGAGGTTCTTCAGCATCTCAATATGAATGGAATCGGGCCCGGGAGCAGAAGACCGGGACAGGGCGAGAGCACGATCTAGCTCCTGCATGGTGAAGGCGACGTTATAATTTTCACGATTAAAAGAGCGGAAAGAAGGCGGCCGTGCCTCCTCTACCTGTTTGCGAGGGAGAAAGGCAGGGTGGTAATGGGCAGAGCTCATCAGCTGGGTCCACGAGGACTGCGTTCTCCACGGTCAGGCCAGGAATCGGGGAGTGGACCTTGATGCCGGACAAACGGCGTAGGCCACCCCAGACAACCGTGGAGGGAGTAAAACGGTTAAAAGAACTAGTAAAAGCAGTCCAGCAAGCTTTCTTGCTGTGGTTTATGATACGACGGCACTGCGCTCTCATACGTTTGTAATTGATGCAATTCTCCAAAGTTGGGTGGCGGCGGAAGGTGCGTAAAGCACGGCGCCGGGCTCGAAGCGCGTCGCGGCAGGCTGCAGTCCACCAAGGGACCTGGACACGACGTGGAGAAGAGGATGTACGAGGTATGGAACGTTCAGCAGCAGTGAGAATAACCTCTGTGAGGTATTCGACCTGACTGTCACAGTTGGGAAAATTCTGATTGTGAAAAACAGCCATGGAAGAATAAAGCCCCCAGTCGGCTTTAGAAATGTTCCAACTGGTGGGACGTGGAGATGGGGAATGATGTAGGAAGTGGATGATACAAGGGAAATGGTCACTCGAGTACGTGTCAGAAAGTGCATACCACTCAAACCGACCGGCAAGCTGAGGAGTGCATATTGCGAGGTCTATATGGGAGTAAGTGTGTGTTGTGTCAGAAAGGAAGGTCGGTGCACCGGTGTTGAGGCAGACAAGATTGGGGATGGTGGAGAATGTCCACCAAAAGGGAGCCTCTCGGACAAGGTGCCGGAGAGCCCCATAGGGGGTGGTGGGCATTAAAGTCGCGTACCAACACGAAAGGTGAAGGGAGCTGGTCAACAAGGTTTAGCACATCTGCCCTAGTAAGGGCAGATGACGATGGCGAATATATATTACAGAGGGAGAAGGTAAATGTGGATAAGGTGATGCGGACGGCAACTGCCTGTAGGTGAGTGTGCAAAGAAATGGGATGGAAATAGACGTCGTCTCGAAGGAGCATCAGAACCCCTCCATGGGCTGGGACACCTTCCACGGGTGGCAGGTCGAACCGCACAGAGGTGTAGTGTGGAAAGTCTGCACGATCACGTGGACGCAACTTAGTTTCCTGGAGGCAGACTAGAAGCGGGCAGTGCAATCGAAGGAGTAGTTTTAACTCCTCCCGATTAGAACGAATGCCGCGAATGTTCCATTGAAGGAGCGCCATGATAAAAATGAGAGAAGAAATAAGGATAAAAACCAAGTAGCGAGCGGGGTCACCTCGACGGCCGCTGAGGACCGGATTTCGAGGGAGCACTGCTATCGCTGTCTGGGGGCAAAGGGTCATGTTCCATTGGTTCGACCGACGCGCCTGCCACCTCCCTGAGTTGATCAGGAGGGGCAGTTTCCACCGCCGGTAAAGGGCCGGGCGCCCGGCAAACGGAGCGTCCCGGTGAAACAGAAGACGGCCGAGGCCGGCAACTGTTGGACGGCGTGACAGATGGGTCACGCCTCGGCGGGGAAGGAGAGGAACTCTTTTTCTTGTCAGCTCTTCTGGAAGAGTGACGGCGGGAAGAGGCAGTTGACGGTTGGGAAGCCTGAGAACGCAGAAAATCCTCACGGACGGGTTCCTTTTTCAAGGTCCGGGCATCTTGTTTAGGTGCCCGCGGGTTACTAGAGTTTGACGAAGACTGTACCCTAGAAGCAGCAAGAGGGAGCGGGGACGTGGAACGGGCAATCTTCGGGCTGGCGGATCGCACAACTGTGTCAGCGAAAGTGAAGTCACATGTCTGGGTACTGGAATCCTTGGTAGGTCGAGTTGAGGTGAGTACCTTACTGTATGTACCCGCTGGGAGGACAGTGGGCTTTCGACTCGCCAACAACTTACGAGCGGCAGATGTCGATACCTTCTCCGTAACCCGAATTTGCTGGATTACCTTCTCATCCTTGTATACAGGGCAGTCGCGAGAGGAAGCCGCATGGTCACCGTTGCAGTTTAGGCAGTGAGGGGACGGAGGTGGGCAATCCCCCTCATGGGCGTCCCTACCACAAGTGACACACTTTGCTGCATTTGGGCAATGTTCACGGGTATGGTTGTACCTGTGGCACTGAAAACAGCGCGTTGGGTTAGGTACATAAGGTCGGACGGAGATGACTTCATACCCTGCTTTGACCTTCGACGGGAGGTCAACTCTGTCGAACGTCAAAAACACAGTACGAGTCGGTGTCAGATGGTTATCGACCTTTTTCATGACCCTGTGGACGGCTGTCACACCCTGATCGGACATATACGATTGGATATCTTCATCAGACAACCCGTCAAGGGATCTCGTGAAGACTACCCCCCCGTGACGAGTTGAGTGTGCGGTGCGCTTCGACCTTAACTGGAAAAGTGTGCAACAACGTAGTACGTATCAGTTTTTGGGCTTGGAAGGCACTTTCCACTTCCAGCAACAATGTGCCATTGCGCTGACGTGAACAGGTTTTAACAGGGCCAGCAATTGCATCTACACCTTTCTGTATAACGAAAGGATTGACAGAATTGAAATCCTTTCCGTCGGTGCGAGAGACAACCAGAAATTTAGGTACATTAGGCAGAGTCTTTTTAGGCTGAGGCGAGTCTAACTTACGTTTATGGGTCAACGTCACGAAAGAAGATAAGGAAGTCATCGCGGAAGTGTCCCCCGTGATTACCGGCGTCTCCGATGGCGCGCTCCTTCCTAGTGGGGGCCCTCTCCGAGGGCTTACCCGCCTTAGGTGATTGTTCACACCTCAGGTCACACCTCCCGAGAACTGACGGAGGGACCAATCGGCACGTTCGGAAGGTACCAGCTCGGGTAATCACCCCTCCCTGGGCCTGGCCTTTACCAGGGGGTTCGTACGTGCCTTACTTGTCTACCCGGGGCGGGGAATTACGCGTTACCCCGTCACCTGCTACGCACGATAATGCGTGGGTCGGCCTTCAGACACGCACAGGGAGGAAAGAAGAAGAGGATAGGAAAGGAAGAGAAAGAAGGAAAGAAAAGAAGTGTCTCAAACGCCGAGGCGGAGACTAATGAGGAGAAGAAGGCTAGGAGAGTTCAAGGAGAGAAAGACAGAAAACGAAGGGTAAGAAAGGAAGGAACGAAGGAAGGAAAAACCACAACAAGAACCACCGTATCTCACGAAATATGCCCGTCTCCGGGCGAAGGCATAAACCGGGAGGGAAAGTAAAGCAGCCTGGGGCAGAAGAAAGGCTGCTCCGGCTCGGGGCCCCGTGCGCGCCACACACGTACCCACAAAAGAACTGTGGGCCCCCTGGGGGGACCCAACGTTTCGCCTCCATCTGCAGAGAAATTTTCAAGGGGATCGTGGCACTTTGCAGTAACGAGCTAGGATATGCATCGAATGTACAACGAGACAGGGGGTGCATCGGACGTACAAAGTGCCACGATTCCCCTTGAAAATGACCTCCGCAGATGGGGACGAAATGTTGGGTTTCAGTAACAAATCCATACAGAGGTGCCCACCCCCCCCCCTTTGGCCAATGCCTCAACCCTCCCCCTCCCCCACCCCTCCAAGATATTAGAGAAAGATGGGCAGAAATCGGCTGCAATAGGGGGAGAAGGATGATTAACAGAGATATGGGAGGGAATGAACAGAGAGAGAGAGAGAGAAGAAAAGAAATACTAACTCAAATGTTCACATGTTTGTAGAGCTTATGGGACTTAACTACGGGATCATCAGTCCCCAAACTTACAAACTACTTATGAACTACATTATACTAAAGACGGCACAAATATCCATGACCAAGGGGCGATTCGAACCCCCGACGGCGAACTACCGCGCGCACCGCAAAACGGCGCTCTAGTTTGCACGGCTAATCCGCCGCGGCAAATACTAACTCAAGAATGGAATGGATACCTGGGCAATGCCAGATTTTGACCTAGTTAATAATAATAATAATAATTATGATAATAAAATAATAATAAGTTTCCTCATATCGAACACGGCCGATTTATTTTCCAGTCCACGTCCAACTTATTTTATAGTGCCTCACTACTGACAACTATGTAAACGAAAATCATCATCCTAATAATTTATTTAACAGAAACTCCAAGCGTTGGTCACACGCGTCCGTCAGCCCCCTACAACAGGACGCATTCTGCTATCCTGTATCCGCTGACAGCTCAAAAACTCGTTAGCGTCCAGGAGTCTCCGCCAGGTACGTCGTTAACTTGCGGTCCACGAACTTCCTTGTCCCACGTTCACAACGTCCTGCACAGATTACGACCGTTAGCTACGTCATCTTTGTTGAGTCACGCTTCCCTCAGCAACGGCCCCCAGCTCAAGGAAACTTCACTTCCGCAAGTATGAAATGGCCGAGAAAGTAATTTCGGAAGTCTCTAATGTTTACCTACAGACACAGTTAATTCTAATTGCAGGCTATGAGAGACTCTGGTAAAAGCAATTGAACACTGTGGTTTCAGAATGGGAAACAAGGGGCACGAGTTGCCACCGGATTTCAAAAGCCAGGCGGAAATGACCGTGGGGGTCACACGACGAATCGCGTGGCCGCGTGCGTCTTAGCATTACAAACATTTGAACATTTTATTTGGACTTCTAAGGCCCATTGGTGAAAGATATATCGAAAAGAGCAAAGAATAATTACCGGCATTTAAGACCTCGAGAAGGTCTGTGATACAGTGGAGTGGGATAAACTGAAATGAATGAAGTGGAAGAGGGAAGACTGACTGCAAATCTTTACTTGATCGAAATCAAGAGTACAAAAAGGAAATGAGACCTCTGTGACAGCAGTATTGGAAGAGGTGTCAGACTGTTTAACATTTGTTGTTGCGGTCTTCAGTCTAATGACTGGTTTGATGCAGCAGTCCACGTTACTCAATCCTGTGCACGTTTCTTCATCTACGACTAAAACCGGCAACCTAGATACTTTTAAACCTGTTTACAGTATCAGCCTGTCTGTATCCCTCTCCAATTTTTACCCTTCTTTCAGCGCTAAATCGGCGATTCGTTGATATCTCAGAATGTCTCTCACGAATATGTATGTCAAAAACTTTCCGTCCTGGTGGCTTCGCGTGATTATGTTGTCAATCTTGTGACGTTGATATTAGCCAATCGCGTGACAACACAAATTTTTATTCAAGAAATCTTCGTTTTACACGGACAATTACTTGTACAGGGTAAACGAGGGTACATACAAGAACCTGTCAACCATAAAGTAGGAACACCGTTATTTATTTAATTCATCTGTAAAATGTTTGTTAAGCTTAAGGGACTTAACTACGGGGTCATCAGTCCCTAAACTTACAAACTACTTATGAACTACCTACAACTAAGGACGGCACAAATATCCATGCCCAAGGGGGGGGATTCGAACCCCCGACCGTAGTGGCCGTGCAGACCGTGACTGTAGCGCCTCAGTCACCTCGGCCACCGCGGCCGGCACTTCATCTGTACATAACGCTAATCAAGTCACACTGTGGTGATTTCTAAGAATATCAACATCTTGGTGAGGGCTTTCTACAGTTTTGTAGACGTTGCCAACATATTCATACGAGGCTGTCGGGAGCTAAGTAAAATTTTACCGTTACGTATCGGTACATTTAAAGCAGACTGTAGTTATCGAAAAAACACTAAGAAGAATAACGATTGTGTTATCCACGACAAACAGCACATTTACAACGGTCATACTATTAAAAGAAAAGCCGAAATTGATCGAATCTGATAACAGATCAGGCCCAATTAAAACAAAAAACGCGACGCGATTTATTAGTTTGTGTGTCAAATATTTCGTAAGGACTCTCAAAATAGTAAGGATACGGGTTATCCAAGATGAACAACACTTTTCTAATGACCACACTACTGAAATAAAATCCGAAGTTGAATTAAATTGGTAACAGATTAATGATTAGAGCAAATCAATGCAACTCATTACTGTATGTTTCGAAGCTTACTGCAGCTGAAAAATTTACAGCCATATACAACACATGAATTTCCCATTTGTCATAACTCTAAAGACAGCGTAGTTACGTCTGTTCATTCATATTTTTACGACTGTTTTCTGTAATAACATACACGATTGCTTACTAGTTGATGGTGTATAGAAATAATGCGGGGAGACTTCACTGACACCTGTGTTACTGTATAAGGCATTGCCAGTCTATTAATATATGTCTGTGAACCAGGCCGACACCGTGGAATAAAAGCGAAGAATAACTGTTGCTCCCCGAACTGTTACGCCTGAGATGCTACATAGGGTATGAAACGAGTTCCAGGAATCCTATTAATGTCATTTGGGTATCTGAAGGGCATATATTGAACCTTTAAGCAGTTGTTTACTATTGAAAAATATTTGTGAAGTACTCTTCGCATTACACAGGGGTACCGTAATCAGGATACTAAAAAAAAAACTTAAGTTTACATCTAAAATAATCCGCTTGGTGGCAACGTGTCTAGAACATTCTGTAATGTGAGGACAAATTCGAGTCTATCAGAACAAGTTTAAGCAAAAATGGCCTCAGACAGGTAAACGCCCACTCTCCTATATTATTCAACTTTGTGTTAGAAAAAATAGACCGGGAGTTTATGAGAAATGACTATTGGATTACCTCTAGACTAGTGATTCCCAGAGTGGTTTATTCCAACCTGCAAGGGGTCTACGTCAGCGGAAAAATAATTTGGGGGGTCTGTTGTAAATGGGGATCCACGACAGTGGTTCAAATTTAGGAAGGTCGCAACCAAAATTCAGAATTATTATCTTATTGCTGAAGATTAATCCTTTGTATGACACTGTTCGCTTCTTGGCTAAGCGAATGAGTGGAGGGATTCTGTTTTTTCGGTTTCCTGATGCAGGCCCGTAGTTTGTGTGTGTGTGTCGGGGGGAGGGGGGGCGTGGGAGATCAGACAATTATGACGTATATATTCTAACTTATAAAGCACTACAACATAAGTAAATCTAAACGTGCACATGTATTTCCACAGAGATAATGTTACGAGTGTAAGTCAATTATTATCCGCAAAGTAGTTATAAAATTTTATTGTAATAAAATACGAAACTTACAAGAACATCATTTTCGACACAGTTTCCTTGCTTTTCAATGCACTTCGTCCATCGGTCAACAAGCTTCCTTATGCCCTCATAAAAGAACGATTTCGGTTGAGCTGCGAGCCAGGAATGCACCGCTTCGACGGCCTCTTAATGCCTATTTGAGTGGACCACACAAGTGATAGAAGGGGCAAGATCGGGACTATATGGAGGATGATCCAGTACTTCGAATTTGAGTTTCTGGAGGGTTTCAGCAGTGTGGACAGCAGTATGCTGACGGGCATTGTCGTGCAACAACACACCACCTTCTGACAGCAATCCTCGGCGTTTGCTTCGAATTGCAGGCTTTAGCCTGTCAGTAAGCATCTCACTGTAACGTACACTGTTTATTTCTGTGCCCCTTTCACCATAATATTCCAGTACAGGACCTCGTGCATCCCAAAAAAACCGTAAATATCAGTTTTCCTGCGGACGGTTGGGTCTTGAACTTTTTCTTGCACGGCGAATTTGGAGTTTCCATTCCATACTCTGCCGTTTACTCTGCGGCTCGTAATGATGGATCCATGTTTCGTCACCAGTAATGATTCTGTCTAAGAAGTTGTCCGCTTCGTTACCATAGCGATCCAAACGTTTTTTGCAGATGTCGAGGCGCGTTTGCTTATGCAACTGTGTGAGTTGCTTTGGGATCCATCTTGCACAAACTTTACGAAACCCAAATCTGTTGTGAATATTTTAGTAGGTAGAACCATGACTAATTTGAAGACGATGAGCCACTTCATCAATCGTCTAAGAGAATCATTTCACGTGATCGCTCAATGGTCTCTTCATTTGTGGCGGTAAACGGTCGTCCGACTCCTTCATCGTGATGAACACTCGTGCGACCATTTCGGAATATTTCAATTCACTCGTACACACTTCGTTGTGGCAAAACACTGCTCCCGTACTGTACTGAAAGTCTTCTATGAATTTCGGCCCCTGATACACCTTCCGGCCACAAAACACTGAACGTTGGTCTTCTTTGGTGCAAATAGACAGCGGAACAGTCATGATTAAAACAGCACGGCAGCGACAACGAAACTAGCGCAGCAGCTTGAAAATTGCCAAGATATAACAACAAACAAACAAAGCATGCGTCACCAACGTAAAACGACAGTACTACCAACATAAACAAAAATATAACTAAATTGCGGATAATAATTGACTTACCCTCGTACATTTTATTAAATGCAAATCTCCGAAGAGGAACTTGAGCATGCTTTCCAATTACGATAGCATCAGCTATTATTTTCATAGCTTCTCTACATAAACTACTACCCCTTGCCCTTCTCCGAGGAGTGGGACGAGTATCGGCAAATGTTTTCGTCATTCATCAAGGGATATATTAACATATTGTGGACTGGATGAATGTACGCTTCTTCAGTTTTTCTGCATTTCGTTAGCAGTTCCTGCAGTACAAAATTTAAGTCGTTTATTATATTTGAAAGAGAGGTCTAGAAACATAGGTGGATGACCTTTTTATATACTCTACTGGAAATCGAAGGGTCGCGGGTTCGAAACCTGGTCGGATCACGGAATTTTTTGTCTGTGATATAACCCAGCATTCACCCCTCACCGACGTGAGGAGTCGCCAGAAACTGTTGCCTATCTTACTACAAAAAGAAGAAAAGAAGAAATTTAAGGTTAACCCTATCAAAACTGAAACAAAATATTGATAATTTATTAAAAACAGCATCAGCCACATACATCAAAATAAAGCCTGCATTATCGGTCAGATCTACATTTGTGTCATTTAAATCAATAAATGTCTGACATTTAACATCTTTTAGTTTCTTCTTGTTTTTCACTCCACCTCTCTACAGTTTAAGTTATCAACGTTAGTAGCACCGTATCAGGCGCGAAAACACATTTGACGTTAGGAATTCATAAATAATTAAGTACATAAAAGGTAGGGGTTATACACAAGGCGGAAAAAGTTGGCAAAGGGTCTACGAGACAAAAAAGTTTGGAAACCCCTCCTCTAAACAACATTTCAACGTGTGTGTGTGTGTGTGTGTGTGTGTGTGTGTGTGTGTGTGTGTGTATTTCGCTCTGCAGCAAAAACTACAGAAAGCAAACGAATTGTCTGTGTGTAACTGTTGTTCGAAATCTCCCGTTGTACACCATAGCAGTTCCATGCCGATAGCTATAAGGGGGTGGAAGATATGGTGGTTCAAAGTCGTCCAATTATTAAAAAAATTGGACTGAAGGCCAGCTATGACGGGAGGTTACATACAGCGAAACGTGATGCCACAGACCATATCTTTGGTCTATGCGTGCAACAATGTCTTCAGCTCTTTCTCTGTAAGGGTAAGCATACGAATAAGGACATGTGAGGCCTCCTCAACTGTGCAATGGAACTCGACTGATCGTCAAAAATTTACCTCGAAACCTCTTTGAAGCAACGATTTAGTCAGTAACATCGGCCGGAAAAGATGTTTTTATACCTCGCATTCCTTTAATCTCTTCAGATATGCCGTTTCAGTTCAAAAGACTTAGTTTCCAGTTCGTCTAGCTTTTATCATGACAATTAACAAAGCTCAAGGGCAATCATTAAACGTCGCAGGAATCCATTTACAGCCCTCATGTTTTTCACATGGTCAATTATACGTCGCTTCCTCAAGGGTGGGCAACCCAAAAAATCTCTACATTTACGCTCAAAGCAATACTACAAAATAACGTAGTTTACCAGAATGCCCCAAAATGAAATTAAAATAAATTTGGACATTACTCTCACCATACGTGTTGAGATATTGCAACACAGGCTGTAAGAAATAATGTATGTATTATTTATTGTAAATCATTCAGCACTTCACATAATTTTATTTGAATGTTGATTAAAAAAGTGTTTCTACAGAAGGTATTGTATTTCATTTTTTAATGTTTGTAAATCGATCGGACCAAACTACGTGGTCATCAGTCCGTACCTTACGAACTACTTAAACCTAGATAAACTAACCTAAGGACAACACACACACCCATGCCCCAGGGAGGACTCTAAACTCCACGGCGTGCAACCGCCCTCCGCAGCGAGACGCTTTAGACCGCTCGGCCACTCCACCGCGGCTGTATTTCATTTCATCCTTCAAAACCAGTCTCATAGCACACTACTGAAAGATAGCTTATCTATCAATCAACCAACACGCGAGCGGAGCCGCGGGTTTAAGCTAGTTGCATATAAATACCTTAAATTTATACAGTTCATCTACTGCTACTGAATTTTGCGATTGAAATCAAGTCCCATTGTTCTAAGGTCAGTATAGAGGCAATCGGGTAGTCTTATGTCGCCACACACAGCTATTTGTTCGTGCACAACTCATTCGCAGGAGTCTGCTGTGCACCACGAACATGGAAATTCCGAAACCCACTCTTAGACATGGCACGCCACTAAAAATGACATTCTCCGGAGGCAGAATGCAGAATTACGCCGCCTGTGTATCCATTCTCAGAGCTGCATTCATAATGGAGACCGGCAGACGCATTGCGAATCTTTAAGTGCTACGTGACCAAAGTCTGTTCGCTCCGTTCGCAGAAATTCGTCTGTTGGCGTCACGGGACCAGCCGCGCGATCGGAGATAGCTGTTGTTGGCTTCGGGACAGTTTCTGGCTGTCCAGACGCACAATCCGTACCACGCCCAGTACCCGATTTCATTAGCATCTAAGTGAGCCAATCAAGTTGTTGCACTCGCAACCCAGCAGCTAGTGCCAATATTGTCATTGTATTCTTTGTTTGGTTTTCTCACACCGACAAACAGAATGGTACCAGAAGAAAGAAGAAAAGAAAAATAAAGAAAAAGAAAAAAAAATGACACTGGATGTTAGCAAGGTCCAAATCCGAACCAACTGCTCAGCAGTCTCAGTACCTATCACATTTTCATTCCTTCGTTACCAACGTAGAAGTTTCGCAACATATATCTGGCAGGTTCCTTATTGGATACGTCAGATTCTAATTTGGAAACGGCGGAACGTATTTAACTTATTACTAAGAATTATATGCAGTCTTCCGTGCAACATCCTTACAAGCCTCTATATACAATGTGTCCCAATTCAACTTTTCATACCAAATATTTCTGAAAGAGTAAGAGATATTAACAGACTTTTCGCGGGTATGACTATATGGGCAGGGGCTTATGAAAGTAAATAATATCAAAATGTTCAAATGTTTGTAGCGTCTATGGGACTTTACAGGGTCATCAGTCCCTAAACTTACAAACTTACAAACTACTTACAACTAAGGACGGCACAAATATCCATGCCCGATGGGGGATTCGAACCCCCGACCGTAGTGGCCGTGCAGACCTCAGTCCCCTCGGCCACCGAGGCCGGCTAAATAATATTAATGATGAAAATTCTCCTCAGATATGATAAATTATTTTTCAAAAGAGACAGATTGGCTGGCCAGTACTTTGTGCTGTACCGCCGATAGTTACACAAATGTAGAAACAGAAAAAAGGGGACGAAAAAGGAGAAGCTTTTGGAACACAGTTCCTTCATCACGTGGGAGAGATACTGCAGTATCTCTGACGCCCACACTCCTCAAACACCACCTTCATGACCTAGGTCGTGAATTACATTTCCCTTCCGTTCCCATTCTTTTTTCTTCCCTTCTCTCCCACCTAATGAAGGAACTGTGTTCCGAAAGCTTGTCCTTTATTCCCCTTTTCTTTCTGTTTCTTCATTTGTGTAACTATCGGCCGTACAGCACAAAGTTAAGTACTGGTCAGCCAATCTACCTCTTCTGAAAAATAATTTAGTAAATAATATCAGGCATTCTAAAACGTAAACAAATGCGCCAAGACTTGAATAGTATGAAGAGCTAGACAAAACCATTTTTGTTAAATACATCTATTAATGAACATCAATTTGAGAAGCCATCCATACTAAGATTTTGTCACAAATTCTGCACAGTTAATCCATCTACATCTCTGGCATATCAAAGATTGTTGCACAATAAAAATTCAGTTTTTGTTGTTTGAGACTAGGGACCAAACTGCTAAGGTTATCTATGGACTTCACACAACGACGATACAGGCTAATGTTCTGCAAGACGCGACAACTTTTCACACAACAACAATGCGCGTCGCTGCTAAGGCTGTAGCGTCTCCAGGATCTCTTAACCCTCGAGCGGCAGCGCTGGTGCAAATATGTTTTCTTTAAATTCTCACTGTTGTCCCAATAACGGCGATGCCGTTTTTCCGCTTTAGCTATTCTCCAATTAAGCCGTAACAATGATGTCAGCGAAAGTTCTGAGTTTCTAGTGCACGGCTGTGTCCTCCCAAAAAAAGTTTTGTTAGGGAGTGCATCAATGGTAGCAGATTTGCACCGCGCTGCCTGTCATGTAAGTAGATTTGAATCGTTTTGTGTTACGTCTAGTTTTTCTTGCAAATGGATTTATGGCAGTTTCTAGTAAATATTTATTGTATAAATTTTACCCTTCATATTAGAATGCTCAAGAATTTAAATTTATTTCGTAAATAGAAGTTTAACTCTCGATAAATTGTCCTCGAGTTTCTTCTGATTAACCATGCTGCAGTTTCCGTCAATCTAATTTTTAACCCTTTTTAAGCCTTGCACAATGCGAAAATAAGTGTTATTCAGCTACATAATTTAATCTTCATGTCTCGTAGACGTGGTATGTAACTATAACAGAAATGTGACACACACAAGTAATAAGATTAAGTGGAAGCACTTTTTTACGGATTCCTTATGTTCACATTTGCTACTTATTTGTAGCATATAATATAGCGGTAGAAGGAGCGTGAAGGCTTAAAAATTCCTTCATCTTTAACTGCAAACACAATCACGTATAACTCACGCACTCAAACTTCACACCGTAGTTACAGTGGTCAAGAATCAGTTTTTTGCAATATTCGCTCTATGCTTGCGGACGCAAACTTTCTCCATATCACGATAACATTTAACGCAACGCCCAAGAATGCGACAATAACAATAAACTATTCACTGCGTAATGATTACTTCAACGGCACAGATATGTACACAGCCTAAGTAGACAGTAGTTGCGAAGAGTCACGAAAAACGTCTTAATAACAACCAACAAGCCCCGATTGAAATATCGCTACGTCAAAACAAGACGAATCACTCTCGGCAAAGGCAGCGACAACTAATGAGGTAGTTATGGGGAGGGGTGTTATAAACCGATGTTCCTGTGTCCTGCGTACTGTTCGAATCAAACATTCAAAGTAAAGTACAGTTTCTTTAACACCATAAAGACGTTATCGGTAATTTCATCAAATAGAGTAACGTAACAGAATAATCATATCTATATAAGCAATTATTTTGCTTATTTGTATGTGTTCCACCTGAAATGACTTTGAATACCACAAGCGGTACACGTACCACTCTGGGAACCGCTGCCCTAGATCATAGGAATGTTTAACCACTGTGATATGCAAGTATGGTAAGTAAGTTTTATTATGATTCTTTATTTCACAATGTTTTAAACCAGCGGTTCCCAACCTTTTTTGCTCTGCGGCCCACCCATTGTGTTAAAACATCTCTGAGGCCCAGCATCTAACCACGCATGTACAAGAAGGCGCTTGTATTTCTTTAGAGAGAAAAGTTTCTTATTGTAATCAATAATAAGAAGTGTGTGAAAACTCAAAATGGGGTCGGCAGTGTTAAAAATTTAGTGGGTTATTTTACACTGTCATGAAACGGTCAATATTTGGTTTAAAACTGGTTATCTGTAGCCGCAAATCACCCTCTACATTCTGTCTATTCCAGTACTTATTTTTCAAAAAGAGTAAAGTTGAAAAGGCTCGTTTACATAAATAGGTTGTCGAAAAGCCCTTCAAGCGTTTCAGACCAATTTTGGCAATTGTTGTATAGTCTTGTCGAACACGTATCCAGAATGGGACCAATTGCGTGGATACTTGAAAGTTGTAAATCTGTGCAGTCACTGTTTCAACGTGCCAAAACGAAAATGTACTTTTAACAGCAAGAAAAAAAAAAAACAAACAAACAAACAGAATGAAAGTTTAAACAGTGAAGGCCTTACTTATTGTCAAAACACACTTTAACGGTGTCACATGTGCTGACTTTCATGAGACAGTGTCAAAAGAAAATGCACTTCTTGATAAAATTATGGTAACAGTGCAGAAGAAGAAATGTAAACATTCATTTGAGTAAAAGGTAAACATCAGAGCCTATTTTGTCAATACAAATTGTGTCCCTTTTTTTGTTAATTGTTTCGTTAAAGGTTTCTTCCTAATTTATAAAAAATGTCTCACTTTCTATAAAAAGTGAAATGGACACCCTATATCAAGATCTGGTTTAGTTTCCAGGTGTACTAATATTTTTCTTGCCGGTTATTTGAATTCTATCGCCGCCGAATGTGGATCAGGTATCAAGTAGTCTTGTGTAGTTCGCAGATCGCTCGCCTCTTAGTTCGTCCGCTCCTTTTCCAAAGACTGACGGGGAACACCGAGAGGACGCGAGACCTCGCAGCATGGCGTGATTTGTAGGTAATGTTCCTTTAGTGACTTATTAAATAAATAAATAAATCCATTTTAAAAATAAAATACTACGAGTACTCTGTATGCACAGTAGTTGAATATCATTGTATCACCTATTCGTGTAAATAATGGTTTATTTGCTTAAGTATTTGATGTCTAATTGCTTGGGCAACACTGATCATTATATAAAAAAGCTGTCAAAACAAAAGAAATAGCTCTTAATAGGGGTAGCAAAAACCAAGAAGAGCGGACGAAAAGAGCTATCTACTTCGCGGCCGAAGTGCGAACTAAAAGTAGAGCTACCGGTCGCGAACTATTATGCCAAACGTATCTCGCTTCTTAGTTCCTTGGATTGTTTTCCGAAGACCGGCGGGCAATAGCGAGAGGACGCGCAACAGAATTAAAAATCACGTGTTTGCCTTCTGCTGATGAGAGCCATTTCGAGGTGAGCTAGATTACATACTTCAGTGCTACACAATTTCTGTTTTGATATGTTCTGCACTGCAATATCTAATAAATTCCATAATGCCAAGATATAGAAATAACTCTAAACTTAAACGCGAGAAATTATCCACAGTTTCTTTTGGTTTGCGTGATATCGTTAGCGGCTCACGCAGCAAGCGCATGAAGCAGCTAGGTGGGGGAACGTCTCCCTCCACCTGCATGCGCAGACCACACCACTCAGCCGTCACTGGGAGCGGACTAACTAAAAGAACGAACTAGTTCGCGGCTCAAAGTGAGCGCTCCCGACGCGAACAATTATGCGTAAGTCTACTGTGAAGCACTCTGACACTATGAATAGTTACTGTGAGAGCTGAAATGGGGAGGACCTCTTTGAGGTGAGGATGCAGGAAGCCGGCGGGAAGGTCGGCGTGCTGCCTACGTTGGGACGCACGTTGCGTCCGCCGGGCTCCAAGGACGCTACGCGGCAGCGCAACGCGCTTCGGAAGCAAAGCTAAGCTCAGCCCGAGCATTGTCCCACTCAGTCGCGAGGGAGCCCCGCGGCTGACTTACGGAGGACGGCACAGGTCAGACACGAGCGAGTACTCTACATCTACATGGGATACTCTGCAAACCACATTTAAGTGCCTGGAAGAGGGTTCATCGAACCACCGTTTACTATTTTATCTCCCATTCCATTCTCGAATAGCGCGCGGGAAGAATGAACACCTGAATATCTCCGTTCGGGCTCTGATTTCTCGTATTTTATTCTGATGATCATTTCTACCTATGTAAGTGGGAGTCAACAATATATTTTCGAAGAGAATGTTGACGATTGGAGTTTCGTAAGTAGCCCACGCCGCAGCGATAAGCGTCGTTGTTGTAATGATTCCCATCCCAGATCCTGTATCATTTCCGTAACGCTGCCTCCCCTTTATCGTGACAATACGAAACGACCTGCCCTTCTTTGGACTCTTTCGATGTCCTCCGTCAAACCCACCTGATAAGGATCCCAAACTGGGCAGCAATATTCCATGAAAGGACGGACAAGCGTAGTGTACGCAGTTTCTTTAGTAGTTCTGTTGCATCTTTTAAGGGTTCTGTCAATAAAACGCAGTCTCTGGTTCGCCTTTCCCACGACACTATCTACGTGTTCTTCCCAATTTAAGTCAGAAGTAATTGTAATTTCTAGGTATTTTGCGGAGTTTACGACCTTTACATTTGATTGATTTATCATGTAAACAAAGTTAAACGGATTTCTTTTTGTACTCATGTGGACGACTTCACACTTCTCATTATTTAGAGTCAATTGCCAATTCTTACACCACACAGATATTTTATTTAAATCGTTCTGCAATTGGTTTTGATCTTCAGATGATCTTACTAGACGGTAAATGACGGTGTCATCTGCAAACAACCAAAGAGAGCTACTTAGATTTTCCCGTAAATCGTTTATGTAAATAAGGAACAGCAGAGGACCAATAACACTACCCTGTGGAACGCCCGATATCACCTGTTTTAGTCGATGCCTTACCATCCATTACTACGAACTGTGTCTCCTCTGAGAGGAAATCCCCTATCCAGTCGCAAATTTTGGGTGATATACCGTAACCACGCAATTTGATTAAAAGCCGTTTGTGAGGTACGGTGTCAAAAGCCTTCTGGAAATCAAGGAATACGAAATCAATTTGCGAACCTTTGTCGATAGAACACATGACTTCGTGTGAATAAAGAGCTAGTTGTGTACTAGTCTGGCGTTAAATGTTGCGCAAGTGAGAAATGAAGGCAGAGCTCTCTTTGGTTGTCTTCAGTTTCATGGAGCTGTCCACACCACCCTATTCTATCCTGTGCAAGCCCAATCGTCTCAGAATAATGATATGCAACAGACAACAACTACAGCAGTATTTAAACAGTTACCACCCTATTCTCTGTGCGAAACATTCTAAATAGAAACTGTAACTTTTACACTACTGGTCATTAAAATTGCTACACCAAGAAGAAATGCTGATCATAAACGGGCATTCATTGGACAAATATACTAGAACTGACATGTGATTACATTTTCACGCAATTTGGGTGCATAGATCCTGAGATATCAGTACCCAGAACAACCACATCTGACCGTAATAACGGCCATGATACGCCTGGGCATTGAGTCAAACAGAACTTGGATGGCGTGCCCACGCAGCTTCAAGAAGATACCACAGTACATCAACAGTAGTGACTGGCATATTATGACGAGCCAGTTGCTCAGCGACCAGAGGTTTTCAATTGGTGAGACATCTGGAGAATGTGCTGGCCAGGGCAGCAGTCGAACATTTTCCGTATCCAGAAAGACTTTACAGGACCTGCAACATGCGGTCGTGCATTATCCTGCGGAAATATAGGGCTTCGCAGGGACTGAATGAAGGGTAGAGCCAAGGGTCGTAACACATCTGAAATGTAACGGCCACTGTTCAAAGTGCCGTCGATGCGAACAAGAGGTGACAGACGTGTAAACAATGGCACCCCATACCATCATGCCGGGTGATATGTCAGTATGGCGAAGACAAATACACGCTTCCAATGTGCGTTCACCACGATGTCGGCAAACACGGATGCGACGATCATGATGCTGTAAAGAGAACCTGGATTCATCCGAAAAAATGACATTTTGCCATTCGTGCACCCACGTTCGGAGTTGCGTACACCATCGCAGGCGCTCCTGTCTGTGATGCAGCGTCAAGGGTACCCGCAGCCATGGTCTTCGAACTGTTCGTGCAGATGGTTGTCATCTTGCAAACGTCCCCATCTGTTGAATCAGGGATCGAGACATGGCTCCACGATCCGTTACAGCCATGCGGATAAGATGCCTGTCATTTCGACTGCTAGTGATACGAGGCCGTGGGGATCCAGCACAGCGTTCCGTATTGCCCTCCTGAATCCACCGATTCCATATTCTGCTAACAGTCATTGGATCGCGACCAACGCGAGCAGCAATGTCGTGACACGATAAACCGCAATTGCGGCAGGCTGCAATCCGACCTTTATCAAAGTCGCAAACGTGATGGCACGGATTTCTCCTCCTAACACGAGGCATCACAACAACGTTTCACCAGGCAACGCCTGTTTGTGTATGAGTAACCGGTTGGGCCGGCCGCTGTGTCCGAGCGGTCTGCGGCGCGCCAGTCACAGTCTGCACAATCGCGACGGTCGGGCATGGATATTTGTGTCGTCTTTAGTATAAGGTAGTTCATAAGTAGTTTGTAAGTTTAGGGACTGATGATCCCGCAGTTAAGTCCCTTAAACATTTGAACATTAGAAACCGGTTGGAAACTTTCCTCATGTCAGCGCATTATAGGAGTCACCACCGGCGCCTACCTTTTGTGAATGCTCTGAAAAGCTAATCATTTGCGTATCACAGCATCTTATCCCTGTCGGTTAAATTTCGCGTCTGTAGCACGTCATCTTCGTGGTGTAGCAGTTTTAATGGCCACGAGTGTAGATACACCAGTAAAAACATATACAAAAGTCCCCGAGACATTACGTGAGTATCCAGTGGCTTATCTAAGAAAAGAAAATAAGCTGTATGATATGGCCTATCAACTGGTAGGAACATAAATGAAAGAGCACATAACTGACCAAACTGACGTCATGAATTTCGGTTCAAATGCCAATTTGAAGTAAGATGTTTTCCAATTCATGGTATAAAGCAGCCAGTGAAATTAAATATTTCGTCAATAAAAACTGTCTTGGTTGCAGAATTTTTTTTTTCCTTAATGACGCAATCGCCCTTTAGGAGGGCATCCTCGGGTTATCCGCGTGACAGAATTTACACAAGAATTACAAAACGCGGGGTAGTAGGACATGGGGCTTTTTTTTTGTACTAAGTAGATAGTTCACCTTTAATGGTAGATTCGGGTTACGTAGCAATGTAATATTTCCGAAAGTTCTTGTTTCAATTAAGAATGACAGCTCGCTTGGCCATTGTAATTCGCAGTAAAATTCCTACAATAGTCTGACTCTCAACTAAGTTGCACTGTCATCATACAAAAAGTAATTTTGGTGCCTTCGTTGTCTCGGAAATTTCTGTGTGCTGACGTCTAGGGGCGGTATTTATTTACATAATCAGGAAATTCAGTCGTTTGTCATGAATAAATCATTTCGGTAAATCACTAATTTCTCGTCCTAAGCTTCTCGCAAAGGTTACCACGGACAATACGGTATTAGTCTCAACGTGTTGCTTTCATCAATAATTAAGTTTGTATGCGTCAGAGGTTTATGAAGTTGCCTTGCGTAGATTAACTAGTTACCTCTTACCGCGCACTTCGATCTAAGCTCTAGATGTCCCTACTGCCAGGACTCAAATTTGTGATTGGAGTTCTCTTACTGGATTTAACCTATACATCTTATAAAATAGGCTGTATGTGAGTATGTATGTATCTTCCGCATCTTCTCCTAAACTAATGGACCGATTTCAACCAAATTTGGTAAAATATTCTTTATGGTCAGGAATCATTTTCTGTTGTTGTTGTTGTTGTTGACTTCAGTCCGGAGACTGGTTTGATGCAGCTCTCCACAATACCCTATCCTGAGCAAGCCTATTCAACTCCACGTAAGAAAAGCAACCTACATCGGGACTTATGACCTAGCTGTTTAGTCCCCTCAACAACCAACAACAACGGCAACAACAACAGCAACCTACATCTGTCTGAATCTGCTTACTGTATCCATCTCGTGGTCTCGCTCTGCTGATTTTACCCACACACTTCCCTCCAACCCTAAATTCACAATTCCTTGATGTCTAAGAATGTGTCCTACCAATCGATCCCTTCTTTTAGTCAAGGTATGCCAGAAATTTCTTTTCTCCCCAATTCTGTTCAGTACCTCCTCATTAGTTACGCGATCGATCCACCCACCTAATCTTCAGCGTTCTTCTGTAGCACCACATTTCAAAAGCCTATCTTCTTCCTGTCCGCACTGCTTATCGTCCATTTTCTATGATTCCAAAAACCACCTTACATAGTTCACACATTATCACGTCATAAACAATGACAACTACACCTTCTTGCGGAGCATGATAGCGTGATTTTATTCGTCAACTGTTTGGCAATAAGAGCACTTAGCGACTCGCAATAAACTTTTAAAATAATATCAAATCTTTACGAAACTTTTCCTCAACGACGATACCAACAAAATGATAAACTTTTTTTCGTTCATCGCTTACTACTTTTCCGATGTTCATGTTGTATATCTACGGCATTTGGCATGACGTTACTAGTTATTACTTCTACACTGTAAATTTTATTCGCTAGACATTTTACAGACAGTGCACATACACACCACTAAATTTTCCTTCGGTGTTGTATCACTGTTCGATATATAGTTCATGAGATATGAAAAACAATTTGGTCCATGAAAACCGCTTCATCACGCATGAGGTTTCGATCTCTTACGTTTTTACTTCTATCACAATTCACGATATATTTCGCAGACATTAGGCATATATACTAGTGAATATAACCTTCAAATTTTCATCGTAGTAAGACATTTCAGGAGATATGACTTCATTAACAAAGAAACTTCCCAATAACTACTACATCAACGCTATTTTACCACCTCTCCTAAAATAATGGACCGATTTCAACTAAACGTGGTACACATATTGCTTACAATCAGACAACAATCGATATGGCGTTAAAAACTACCTGCGACACGTAGTTCAGGAGATATGTCATGAACAATGAGTCACAAAAACTTTCCCATCACGCGACGCGTGATTTAAAAGATTTCATTCTTCCACTATATATTTATCGCCGACAGTTTCCAAATATTACACTCTGCAAACTTGGAAAATTATATTATTGTAGGACACATAGTCAGTGATATGTGTCTTAAGTATTGAGCTGCATGAAAACGAAACTTAAATGGACAGATAGTAAGGCAAAAGCCGATGGACAGAAAGGGAAGAACGAGATGGACTAAGTACATGTAGTTCATGAGATATGACGACACAAACAAGTAGATTCATGTAAAACCACCATATCACACATGATATTTACATTTATTACGTATTTAGTATTAACTATTCGCGACATGTTTTCCAGACAGTATGAAGATACACCTCTGAATATACATTCGAAATTAAATCATAATAGACACATAGTTCATGAGATGACTATTAACAAAATTTAATCCAATTAATGAATTAATGTTATATATCATTTGTGTTTTATTACTATTTTTCTTTCTTTGGATAATGCACTTACAATTTTGTAAATTATGCATATTACTTTGTTTTACTGTTTCATACTTTCTAAGCTGTTCTCATGAATACATGAAGATCGATCTTTTGAGAGTTTTTATTTTAGTTTCTAATATTCCGGGTGATGAAAAAGTCAGTATAAATTTGAAAACTTAATAAATCACGAAAGAATGTAGATAGAGAGGTAAAAATTGACACACATGCTTGAAAGGAGATGGGGTCTTATTAGAACAAACAATCAAAAAGTATTGCTAGACGCGTGAAAGATCTCTTGCGCGCGTCGTTTGGTGATGCTCGTATGCCCAGCCACCACTTCCGTCATGCTTGGCCTCCCAGGTCCCAGACCTCAGTCCGTGCGATTATTGGCTTTAGGGTTACCTGAAATCTCAAGTGTATCGTGATCGACCGATATCTCTAGGGATGCTGAAAGACAACATTCGACGCCAATGCCTCACCATAACTCCGAACAAGCTTTACAGTGCTGTTCACAACATTATTCCTCGACTACAGCTATTGTTGAGGAATGATGATGAACATATTGAGAATTTCCTATAAAGAACATCATCTTTGCTTTGTCTTAATTTGTTATGCTAAATATTGTGTTTCTGGTCAGATGATCCACCATCTGTCTGACATTTTTTCATCATTTTTTTCTAATAAAACCCCGTGTCATTCCAAGCATGTGCGACGATTTTTACGTCTGTATCTACATTATTCCGTGATTTATTAAGTTTTTGATCACCCGATAGGACTGGAACCCACTAGAATAGTAAATGGTTGCGAAAATACCCTTGATTTCCTAGCAACAAATAATCCTGAGCTAGTAAAGCCCAGGGATTAGCGAACATCGAGTTGTGGTAGCGAGAGTGAATGTCGAAATTCCCAAATACACCAAAAATGAACGAAAAATAGATATATTCAATAAAGCAGATAAAAATTCGCTTCATCCTTTGAGTGATAGTCTCTAGTCTTTCAGAACTAAAAATGTGATGGTAGATCAGTTGTGGCTTACTTTGAAAGATATCAGTAGCAATCGAGAGTTTTATACCAAATAAATTAATAAAAGAGGGGGCTGACCCCCGTGGTACACAAAACAGGTCAGATCACTGTTGCAGAAACAAAGAAAAACGCATGCAAAATTTAAAAAGACACAGAATCCACACGACTGGCAACCTTTTACTGAAACTCGCAACCTAGCGCGGACTTCAATGCGAGAAGCATATAGTAGTTACCACAACGAAATCCTGTCTCCTAATCTTGCAGAAAATGCGAAGAAATTCTGGTCATATGTAAAGTACACTAGCGGCAAAACACAAACAATACCTTCACTACGCGATAGCAATGGTAATACTACCGATGACAGTACTGCTAAGGCAGAATTACTAAAAACAGCTTTCCGAAATTCGTTCACCAAAGAAGACGAAGTGAACACTCCAGAATTCAATCCAAGAGCAGCTGCCAGCATGCGAAACTTAGGAGTAGATGTTCCTGGAGCAGTAAAACAACTCAAGTCACTAAACAAAATCTTCCGGGCCAGACTGTATACCAACTAGCTTCCTCTCAGAGTATGCTGATTCAATAGCTCCGTACTTAGCTATAATTTACAACCGATCACTGAGCGAAAGATCCGTTCCCAAAGACTAGAAAGTTGCCCAAGTTACTCCAATATTCAAGAAAGGCAATAGGAGTGATCCCCAAAATTACAGGCCTATCTCATTGACGTAGATTTGCAGTAGGATTTTGGAACATATACTTTGTTCGAATATTATGAACTACCTCGAAAACAACGACCTATTAACCGTCAATACGCATTCAGAAAGTATCGCTCTTGCGAAACACAGCTTGCCCTTTATTCACATGAAGTGATAAGTGCCATCGACAAGGGATCAAATCGATTTCATATTGCTGGATATCCGGAAGGCTTTTGACACTGTACTTCACAAGCGGTTTCTAATGAAATTGCGTACTTATGGAATATCGCCCAAATTGTGCGATTGGATTCACGATTTCCTGTCAGAATGGACACAGTTCGTAGTAAATGACGGTAAGTCATCGAATAAAACAAAAGTGATATCTGGCGTTCCACAGGGAAGCGTTATAGGTCCCCTACTCTTCCTCGTGTTTATAAACGATTTAGGAGACAATCTGAATAGCTCCCTTAGACTGCTCGCGGATAATGCTGTCGTTTATCGGTTAGTGAAGTCAACAGAGGATAAAGAGCAACTGCAAAGCTATTTATACAATATTCCTACATCGTGCGAAAATTGCCAATTAGCACTAAATAATGAAAAGTGTGAATACACATGACCACTAAAAGAAATCCGCTGAACTTCAATTAAGCGATAAATCGGTCAAAACTTAAGGTTCTAAATTCTACCAAATACTTAGGAGTTACAATTACGAATAACTTAGACTGGAGAGAACACATAGCAAATATTGTGGGGAAGGCGAACCAAAGGTACGTTTCATTGGCAGAACGCTTCGAAGATGCAACAGCTCCACCAAAGAGACTGCCTACATCACACTTGTGCGTCCTGTCCTGGAGTACTATTGCCCAGTATGGGACCCTCACCAGATGGGTCTGACGAAAGACATTGAGAAGGTTCAGAGAAGGGCAGCTCGTTTTGTTTTATCACGTTACCGGGGGAAAGCGTCACGGAAATGTTGCACGAATTGGGGTGTAAATCATTAAAAGAAAGAAGTTATTCACTGCGGCGTGATCTGTTTGCGAAGTTTCAATCACCGACTTTTAGTTCTGAATGTGAAAATATTTTGCTAGCACCCACCTACTTAGGGAGACATGACCATCCAAATAAAATAAGAGAAATCAGATCGAAAACGGAACGATTTAGGTGTTCTTTCTTCCCGCGCGCTATTAGAGAATGAAACGGTAAAGAAAAGTTATGAAAGTGGTTAATGAACCCTCTGCCAGGCACTTAAATGTGATTTGCAGAGTATCTATGTAGATGAAGAATAATGCATATGTACCTGCAGAATACCGTTTTTAGCAGCTAGCGTTTTCTATTTATATGAGCACTCTCTGGTACAGCTGGACTGACAATGTAACCAGAGTATTGATATGTCAAAATATAAAAATTAATGTTTGTCTTTTTTGTTCCTATTTTATGCATGGACATACCGTACATCCAATTACGATGAAACTGTCAACTCTTTGCTTGCAGTCGCGTATATTATAGGATACTAAAATTACCTTCGGATGGTGCTTTACAATTAGTTAATTTGTTTCATACGCCTTCACACTGAAATTGCTGGACGGATATGAATGAAATTTTGAACTGAGGTAGCTTATACCCTGATGGGCTACCTTTCGTAAGCCACCGTACGGTTCGTGGCGGAAGATGCCTTACTGTGGGTTAACACGTTTGTTACTATTCACGCTGCAACGGCTAGACGGAAATGAAGAAATGTGGAATGAAGACAGCTTCTACCTCGAATTATGGGTTACCTTTCGTAAGCGTCCATAGGTGTATGACGTTATAACAAACACCTAAATTGTTTGACATATCACCATGAAAGTCAGCACATAAATGTTTGTTTTTGTTGGGATATTTAAAATCTGCAAGGCAGTGATTTTCGCCTGCCGGAGGATACCTTGTGACTTCGTTTGACCAGTCACCATGAAATCTGGCACAAAAATGCAGCAGTTTTTCGCGCATCTCATTGTTTACGACGTCATATCTCGTCAACTAAGTATCATACGTCATTCTTACACTTACGGCGACCGTCCTCATGGACTGAAGCTTACGTGTACAAAATTTCATAAAGATTTGAACAAAACTGTACATTTGTATGCAACACGTACACATAAACATACGTACACACACACACACACACACACACACACACACACACACACACGTAGAATTTTATATACACCCATAACTTTCCATCCCAATATACGCCCTTTTATCATTATCAACCCTCAAGCAACAAAGCAACCAATAAAACCATTTTCAAAGAGTAATTGTTGTTCCACATATCGCGTTATACTCTTCAAATTACTAAATATCTATCAGATCGCTATAAAACCGTGCCTAAAACCTTCCTCAGTTATAAATAAGTGACTGTACAAATATTTAAGTCTCTGCATCTTGTCGTTCGGACGTCATAAGCGTACACCGAACAGACATTCACATTTATAGATATAGATTTGGTTACAGTGACGCTAGTGAATGGTGCGGGGTGGGGCCCGCCAGAAGGCGCCGGCCTTGGCGTGCCACGGTGGCCGAAGTGGGCCACGGTGGTTCCCCACGCTGACACCGCCGACTTTCCGGGGGCGGTGGCAGGAGAGACTTCCCCGATACCTGAATGGCCCGCCCTGCCCGACAGGATGAAGTCCGGTGAGGAAGGCCGCTTTGTTCGCGCTCAGCGCGGGCGGACACACGATGAATGGAGGAGATTAGCAGCGCAGGTGCCATCCGAGCCGTGACGGAGATCAGGAAAACCAGAACTGGCAGGTCGACATCCGTCTCCGGGATTACGGGCAACGACTGACCACGTCGCCTTCTGCAGGGTCCAACTTGTCAACACGTTCTAGCTTGGCGCACGTTCGGTCAGCAACGCAGTACTCACTTTCGCAAAATACAGAAGTTGGTGGCTCATATTAGGTCTGTTCGCGTGGCGAGACATTTACCCGTCGCCACAGTTTCTGACTACCTCTACTGCGCATGCGCGACCTTCGCCAGTTGCAACTGCAAACGCCAACTCGCGTATTTAGTGGTTTGGCCACCTGAAGCGCTAGTTGACTCATTTGCCCTCTCAGCTGCGTAGACGAAAGGTTTATGATTTAAAATAATGAAACGCAACAGTTTATTATACTGGGCACTATACCTTTTTCGACTTTACTGGAAGGTTAAACACAAATATTTTTGTGACGTTTACCTGTGGCACTCTACTGATTTTGATCCGTGCTGTGTCGTGTTTCAGAGGTTATAAAGCAACACACCACTGAAAATTTCATATGGAAAAAAGTGGTGGTATTTGTGTGTGATGGAGGAGGCAGTACTTTATAACGTATAGCCGTTTACATGCGACAGAGGCAGTTAAACCACAGAATTAGCGTACGTTACGTACGTAAATGTTTCATCTTCATCTCGGGAATTACTCAATACGTGTCGTGTAAAGCATAACACCATGCACAACTCTTTCAGTGTTTCATTAATCAAGTAATGGATATCTGAAATCATCAATTACACTAAATGAAATTATGCCAAATTGTTAAACAAAGCTCTTAATAACGCCAGACACCAGTTTCACCATAAAAATCCTATTTTACTTGTTTTTAAATCAAAGGAATTGGAAAAATTTAAATTGTGGCTTATATTTTGTCATAGATTTCGCCGTCGATTCGTACTAATTATCTCCTAATGTTGATAAACTAAAATTTGTTCATGACCAAATGCAACCAATGCTGTAAGAAAGGTTATGAATTCGAATTCATTAAGTTGATAGGAGTAGTCTGAAATGTGTCCAGTGTGCAAACGCACTGCTGGTGCTAGAGGTATTACGTATACAAACTAAGGTGTTTTTTCTTTTTTTATGAATATGGAAACTATTTGTATTTAAAAGAAACAGTGGTCAGTTGTTGCTTTCAAAATTGCATAGGTCAATCAACAATAGTGACCCAACAATTGTTGATATTTGTAATCCGATCCTTGTATGGAAGAAGCAAAATTTAATCTTTAAAGTGAGATCCTACAAAAAAAAAAAAAACATCCCCAAAGGGAATAAAATGATTCTATAATGTATTAAAACTTTACGAGACTCCTATTTACCGCCCGTTTTAAAGAATAGCCTGAATTTTGCACTTCCTTTCTTCGAGGAAAAGGAACGAGCTCCATACAAAACACTTTGCACATGTTCTGGTTTATCTATTTTGTGCAAGGTTATTAAACGCTTTGGAGTCGGTCAGAAGAATTTCCTCTTACAGTCAAACGATTGCAACTCCTTTCACACCGCAACTCGAACGCCTCAATGGCAGTCACACTTAGTTTGAAACGGTGGCGACCGCATCTCAACGCCTTGGCGCGGTTGCAACCGCAACTCGAACGAAGCTATTATTGACATTATATACTGGTGTGGCGTCTGTTCGTTCTTTCGGACATGTACGAAAGAAGACACCACACCCGGTTCGCAGCCATATTGCATTTTCGAATTAAGGAGAGGAAGGATTAAGAAGGAAAGGATTGACTTCAGCTGTATTGGGGCATAGAAATGGCAACAAGTAAAAGTGTGATCCCGGGTCTCCCGCTTCGGGCCCGCGGCCCCCTAAAGGCTCTTTCTACGTGGGAAGTTCTCCGCGCATGCGCAGATGACCGAGTGGGGGAACGAAGCTGGCGAACGGAGCCAAGTCGCGAATTTATTTGAGAATGTGTATTTGTCTCCAGCTCAGAGGGATGTAGTTCTTCGACAGGCTGTCTCAAAAGAAGTCGTAAATATTTTGAAGACCCAATGCATTATACATTTCATATAATAGTGCAGTGTCACTCCGTTAAGAAATGTGGACAATATATCTGTTGAGCTTCCGTACGCGGAAGACGTTACTCACCTTTTATTTTTTGGTCGCTGATGACATCCGTTTTCTGGGAAAACCCTCAGCGTTGACGTTGTATAAGATAGATGACATCAGCGTAAGATGTGCAATTGCTTGGCTATTACTTTTTAATACAAGTACAACTGTCATGAAAAAGAGGAGTAGCTGTTGCCTGTCACAGACAGACGGACCGTGAATGTGACTCTGCATCTATTTCCATCAGCTTTCAAGAATGCAACTACGTCTTAGCAGCATGAAAATTCAAACCGTTATTTGAGAATAAAAGTGATTTGGTTTAGTGACGGGAAATATCGCCAGAAGCTGTCTCCTAGACGTGCTCTACTAGTATCGGAGTACTGTAGCACTTGGTTTCCGTATCGACGCAATAGAGGACAATACGAAACTGAATAACTGAAGTAGACGAAACAAGACCAAGTGAACAATAAGAATTTAATTGAGAGACTAAGCTACTTCTTGAAAACCACAAACTATAACTGAACGTTTGTATGGATTTTGGATTTTATTAGAGCTGTGAGGTTAACGAAAAATGTATATTTGTGTGTATCCGTTAGTCATTATAAACGTATCGTTACTCATTAATCTCGTGAACAGGAAGACGACCGCTACACTGTCTTTGAAACTGAGGAAAAAGTTCAACTGTTACTCTTATACTACTTGCCGGCCGCGGTGGCCGAGCCGTCTGCGGCGCGCCAGTCACGGTCTGCACGGCCACTACGGTCGGGGGTTCGAATCCCCCCTCTGGCATGGATATTTGTGCCGTCTTTAGTATTAGCTAGTTCTTAAGTAGTTCGTAATTTTAGGGACTGATGACCCCGTAGTTAAGTCCCATAAGCTCTACAAACATTTGAATACTACTTCCACATTTAAATTTGCCTGCTTTTTTAAGCAATTATACTACAGAGGAAAGGACCAGAACAGTCAATTTGCCCGGTGATTAAAATGCAATTGTAATTCAAATTGACTACCCGCGACCTCTATGTACGTACTGTTCCCGCACTTTATTAGAAGCTTGGTGTTGTGGCATAAAGTCAGCGCCACACGCCAGACGTAGGAGAACGATCGTAGAGAAGGCAGCGATCGACCGAAAGCCCATCGCAAGCAGGCGCCACGCATCATGGAGTAACCGAAGGTGCGCGCCCTCTACAGGTGGCTATATCTAGGCCGACATGCATCTGGACGCCCGTCAGTTACTAGTGAGAACTCAGGCAGTTACTATTCAGAACTCAGGACTGTCCTATTTCTGAGTTCTTAGCTGCCTACTAACTGCCAGTCAGAACGCGGCTACGAACTTAGCAACAACTATGAACGACACCGCGAGAAGAAACAGACATATGTTCTAAAGTTGAGTATTGTAAATTTCAGTCAATACATATCTTTTAATACTAACAGCATCAATGTTTTAGATGTCAAAGGATTCTGCACCAGTGCCTTTATTGACAACTAGACCGGGACCAGTAAACAACAAAACGCGACGAGGTCGCAACACTTGTAATGTCAGAATCAATTGGAATATGACAGTGTGACCGCCGCGGTAGAGTAGCCGAGCGGTCTAAGGAACCTCGCTGCGGAGCGCGCGGTTGCTCGCCGTGGAGGTTCGAGTCCTCCCTGGGGCATGGGCGTATGTGTTTGTCCGTAGGTTAGTTTACCTAGGTTTAAGTAGTTTGTAGGCTACGGACTGATGACCACGCTATTTGATCCGATAGATTTACAGACATTTGAACATTTTTGACAGTGTGACCGATCACAGTAGTATCACTACATTCGCGAGCAGCGGGACTGTTGAATTGTTACAGTAACAATTAAGGTAATACCGTCATGAATGAAAATATGTATATGATAAAGTTTGTATACTTTTCTGAAAACTTTCATAGTAGAAAAGATCAAAACAAATAATTCACCACTAAACAAACTTCTACAGGTAAAAACTACAGTAAAATTTAGGTTTGCGTTAAAAGTGGATGACAGCCCGAGGATTAACCTGCAATCAAGGGCTAAGAAATATAATAGATAATGTTAAAAACAAAAGTAACCATCTAAAATTGTAGTGCTACGCAATACGCACTAAGTTCGTCACGGATGTCTATGTAAATTACTCATAATAAATAGTATCACATAATATATGCATTTTCGGTATTGGTTTTCGTTGCAGAATTCGTATCGATGCGGTCTATACGAATAATTCATGAGTAACGATTCAGTACTTCGTATCAGCCAAAGTATTCATTACTCAGTACCGAATACACATTGTTTGCTATAGTTCTAGTTTTTATACGATAGAGATTAGGACAACGATTTAAAATTAAGAGTAATTATACAACTAAGAAGTGAGTATGGACAAACTCGAAGGAGAAAGTACTAAAACGTGATAGTAAATGATACAGCACAATTTATCCAGACGAAGGAATGGTAAGGGAAAAATACAAACCGGCCGCGGTGGCCGAGCTGTCTGCGGCGTGCCAGTCACGGTCTGCACGGCCGCTGCGGTCGGGGGTTCGAATCCCCCTCGGCCATGGATGTTTGTGCCGTCTTTAGTATAAGCTAGTTCATAAGTAGTTTGTAAGTTTGGGGACTGATGACTCCGTAGTTAAGTCCCATAAGCTCTACAAACATTTGAACATTTTTTTGAAAAATACAAGAGAAAGGAAAGAATAGACGGAGGCAACAAACAGCGAAACATGTTTTAATATCAATACAGAAACGGAAAGCCAACACAATTAAAAGAGCGACTCATAAAACAATATTTGTAGCATAACATGAAACCAAGACTAACTTCAATCTCTGCTTTCTGCCCTCGCCTCACACTTACGCTGCAGATGTGTTTCCATAACTAAGATATAATAAAGCGGAGGATGTGACTAACTGGCAATGTTTATGTTTAAGAGAAATCACTGTTCCATCCAAAAGAGATGCCTATAGAGAGGATAATCACAGAAACAAGCTACTGTCCCGGTTTTCCAATGTTATTATACCGTCTTTTAATAGGAACAGGACACATTTATTCACAGAGGCTTCAAAATTCCGAAACTATGGCTGAAGCATTGACTGTCTTCTCTGCCGTGTCCTTGACTAAAGGATCCCGAAAGAGCCAACTCATAATAAGAGGCGAAGAGATTGAAGTTGGGTTTTCCTTGTAATTTACCGGCTAAGGCAGTGGTGACTTGGCTTTTAAGTCATCGGAAATAATTTGCTATTCATTTCAATCCGGAGGAGAAGGACATTGGGTACTTTGTTCGTGACGGGAAAGAGTGAGGGGGACTTCTGCCTGTTACCACACAAATAGCTCCATCCGCCAAACGAATCGCACTTGCTCTTGCTTTCTCAGTATTTTTTGGTCAACAATTTTGTGATCGTATATTATGCGAAAGTGCCAGTCCAAGAATGGTACAATATTTATTGCCCGGCATGCTTAGTTGGAACTGTGCCTCTGTAAGTGAAGAAATCCGCACTCTACTATGTGGAAATGATATATAGCGATCGATTTGCCGTCCTAACAAATCAATAAGAAATAAAGCACACTGGGAGAAGTAAGTCTGAAAACATCACAGTAAACATTGCTATGGTGTGCGGCAATCCCAACAATAACTAGCAGTTGCAACTAGAAATTATACGAGTGAACTGAAATTTATCGTTTATATGCAGTTTTTTATATGCCTTTCCCTCCCGGAGAAACTGCTGCAAATGAAGTGAAACAATCATTTACTGTTTACTTATTGGTATTTAAGATCTGGTGTCCTATTGTGTAATTATAAGGACAGCTGTTGTTGTTGTTTTCAGTCCGCAGACTGGTTCTATACAGCTCTTTACGCTACCCTATCCTGTGCAAGCCTCTTCTCTGAGTAACACCGACAACTTACATTCTTTTTAACCTAATTACCGTGCTCGTCTCTGCGTCTCTGCAATTTTTAATCCACACACTTTCCTACAATGCCAAATTGAGGATTCCTTGATGTCTCAATGCGTTCCACCCATTGATCTCTATACTGCCTGGATGTTGAGCTACAGATTTCTTTGCAGCCACAGACGTTCATATTTAGTTTAACTAATCACAACCAAGGACGCACGAAGGTGGGGAGAGCTCTTTAAGATGCTTTTCTATACCTGAAATACCTATTACTATATCCTCCATTTCGCAGTTAGTGCCATGTTCAAATGATGGTATGTTTGTATGGTCCTCCTGCGTGGAGAATTTGTTAAGGTTAAATTTAAAACTTCGGCTTTTTTCCTTCTCCTTTTACCGTCCCGGTGTGATCAACGAGTGACTGGATAGAGGTCTTTAACCTGCTTTTCGATATTACATAGAACCAGGATTTTTCCGGGTTCTCAGAAATCTTTTGCTAAGGAACCTAGAGTGCAATTCAGGAATTAAGTAGAGGGGTGACTAACGTCTTGTGTATTTCCTTGTAAATATTCCTTCTTTATTGCATCCTGTAATGTGTGTAAGGGTTATTGGTTTGGAATTGTGTAACTTCCGAACTCAAATGCAGCCACTTATGAGCGAATTCCTGGGAAATCATTTTGTCGTATTTCTGTTTGTACTGTTATTGACTTTTCAAATATGGATTAAAATGCCGTGCTGAACTGCCAAGTCGACCGCGGTTGCCGAGGGGACTGCGGCGCGCCAGTCACCGTCTGCACGGCCACTACGGTCGGGGGTTCGTATCCTCCCCTCGGGCATGGATATTTATGCCGTCCTTAGTGTTAGCTAGTTCGTAAGTAGTTTGTAAGTTTAGGGACTGATGACCCTGTAGTTAAGTCCCATAAGCTGTACAAAAAATTTGTACTTTTTTGAACTGCCAATGAACAGTATTCAGTTTAAGGGGGTTTAACCAGAAGTGAAGAGATGTCCACTAGTTTTGTACCTTCCTTGTTCGAACAATGTGTTAAACCTTGCGGTGGTTCACAGCTATGAAATTTCTAACATACGGATTGCACTTGGTACAACGAAAACAATGTGTAATCTTCTCTCAAGCAGATTTGCTCGAATTTCCTGTTTCACAAATAATGTTCCTGAAACGCTGCCCGAAGTTACCAAGAAGCGTGTCAAACCATACTGTTGGACCAGATTGATCGAAAACCAATCGGGCGTAATAACATTTAAAGATCTGCTCATGCCAATCGTCGCTACATTGGAGAATTTAAGTATAAACATAATTTGCTTCATTTCTACTTCAAATCTCTGCTGAGTTGCAGTGTCCAGAACTTGACATTAGTGAAGCAACGAAACAGGTAAACACATATTCGCGGCTCTTTTTTGTATTTAAGTCACAAGTAACCCCTATTTCACACATCATAATTATACTTCTCTGTAACTTACAGTGTAAAATGTAATATCTACATGAAACAAACTTCTTATCTTAATACTCATGTACATAGTTTTTACCTATTTTCCGAACATGCATTTCCAACACTTTTTACTTTTCTGACTTGAAAAACTACTTATAGAAGTAAAAATATATAATTTCTTTCATTCCAGATTGAAAATGTCAGCCTATTGGCTGAAAAACGGCAAAATGGTGTGGATGAATTCCACCAACAATTTCGACAGGTTTCAGAGCTCTGTGAAGAGCTTTATGACATGCGACTGCCACGTCTGGTTGGGAGACAACACCATGAGAACACTCCTTATGCAACACCTGAGGAATACTTCCGCATTAACTTTTACATTCCGTACACTGAGATGTTGCACAGTGAACTGTCAGAACTTTTTTCCAGACACAATGAGTGTCTTAAGTTGCAACACCTTATCCCAAAATTCATTAAAAATGTAAACTTTTCAGATATACAGTCTACTATTCGCACCTGCAGTAATGGCCTCCCAAGTTCAGAAGGTGTAAGAGGTGAATTCGAGAGGTGGAAGAAGAAATGGGAAAATGTAACAAGCCGAAAAACGCAGTCGAAACACTAGAGGCATGTTCGCAATCGTTCTTCCCAAACATTCAAACGCTTCTTCAAATATTTGCTGTCCTTCCTGTGTCAACATGCAGTTGTGTGCGAAGTTTTAGCTGCTTGCGTCACCTGAAAACATACTTGCGTTCGACATGAAGGAAGAGAGGCTGAATGGTCTGGTACATTTGTCTATTAACCGACATACTGATGTGAACCCAGACGACATAATGGATATTTTCGCTCGACCCCCTTTACGATATTTGTAAACTATATAACATTTGTAACAAAAAAGAATAATATGAAGGATCTCGAGTTATTTCAATCTATAGGTTTTGTTATTATATTGTTTGTTTTATTATTTTGCGACGGTGATTCCACTGACAAGACTACAATATTAAAACTGTGGTTCATTTTACACAAATAGGAAATAACTTAAAATGGAAAAATTTGACTCTTGTCAAGTTTTAGGTTGATGGAAACTTGAGGCGGCTTTGTGCCTCATAAAATACTGGTTATATTCCAGGCCTTAATTAAATATAGAAAATTCCTTACCGACCTATATGAATAAGTGGAACTTTATTAAGCTCACAAGCCACGTCAGAAAGAAATCAGCAGTAAGACTTTAAAAATTAATCTGAAAGTAATAATTACGGAGAGAGATTATTGGAAGCATAGGTCATGATGAGATTAATAGCTGACATTAAGTACACACCTGAACAGATGACACAAAATGATTTCAACTAACCTGGAATGAAAACTGGGATGAACCTTTAAACGTATATCCTGATGATAAATATTACACAAGCGAACTATTGAGAAACAAAAAGCACAACTGATGCCCACACGTTAATTGTTCAGCCAGAATATAGGAAAAGGGCAATGTGCAGAAAATTCATAGAGCAAAATAGAACAGTATTACACGTATGTATCATCATACTTCCGTTACATAATATCTCTGACCATTTGTTTTATAGTCTGTGACAATAAAGTACTGTCATTTGCCGCATTATATTTTGCTGTCGTATGTTCAGTTTCATAACATGACAAAAGGAAATATTAAACCTTCTGTTCAAATCTTTGCTGCGTTTGTTTTTCAACTAACACTCCAG
The DNA here is from genome assembly GCA_026315105.1 of Locusta migratoria. Taxonomy (NCBI): domain Eukaryota; kingdom Metazoa; phylum Arthropoda; class Insecta; order Orthoptera; family Acrididae; genus Locusta; species Locusta migratoria. Next base: position 246,687,743 of record CM048751.1, read on the forward strand.
TAACACTGAGCCTTTATAGTAAATAAATATTCAACTATTAGTTTTGCAGACATTGGAGATTCTAACACGTTTATGGACCATTTAAGGCGAATAAAACAACAAATCAGTTCTTGTCCATCTGTCTGACCTATGAAGTTATATAAATCGAATATAAATTCATATTATAATGTAAAAACTCTTAGAAAATAAAATTACCATTCCGACTTGCCCCGCCATCTGAAAAATAATCCTGTGTGCGCCCTTGATTGTGACCGAATTTGTGGGAGTGTGATTGTCTTTTGCATGTGTCTGACAGAGTCTCAGTGATCAATACGATTGATATACCTGAAACTTTTCACTCTGCAGCGGAGTGTGCGCTGATATAAAACTTCCTGTAAGATTTAAATTGTGAGGCGGCATCGTGAGTCGTGTTGGGATAGCTCAGTCGGTATAGCGCTTGCCCGGGAAAGGCAAAGGTCCCAGGTTCGAGTCCCGGTTCCGGCACACAATTTTAATGTGCCAGCAAGTTTCACGTTTGATATAGTTACACAAAATATAATTGATGTGTTGTTCTCTGCAGTCCGGAGACTGGTTTGATGCAGCTCTCGACAATACCCTATCCTGAGCAAGCCTCTTCGACTCCACATAGGAACGGCAACCTACATCTGTCTTCCTCTGTGGAGATTATATATATACATATAATGCAAATCATACAATTGATGTAAGTAATTGTGTAAAGTCACACTCGGTAAAAACTCGGGCCCAGTGGTCTTGGGGTAAAGTGCTCGACTGGAAACCGAAGGGTCGTGGTTTTTTTTTTTTTTTCAGTCTGCATTTTAACCCATCCTTCACCTTTCAACGATGTGAGGAGTCGTCAGAAACGACACGTGGTTCCGATTCCACTTTAAGCTGTAGGTCCCCTTTCCCCGGTTGGATAACTGCGGTAGGCTTAGGGATGCAAACGATACATCTATGTTTTGAAAACATCGATGTTTCGTCCATAAACATCGATGATAACATCTATGTTTTGAACAGCGATGTATCGCTGATGCATCGACGATAGAAGTCCAAAACTATTGACATCATTCAACAATTGATTAGCAACTCCATTATTACTTAATTAGTTGCTCGGCCAGCGTCAGCTCAAGCGCGGTGCTGCTCCTGTGGTTGCTCGTCGCTGTTTTCATACTTTTGAAATAGTAGATAAGTGAAATATCAAACAATCTGATGATTAATCTGATGTTTGTCCAGCGCGGGCTGCTGGCATTGCTAAAATTTCACCCTCCAACATCAGTAGAATGGAATCTTTGACAGTGTTACCCAGTCAGACTGATATCTTACTGTCAAAACGTCAGTTAAAACATCAAACAAAAGTCGACGAAAAATCCGAGACAAAATCCAACTACCCAGTATAACATGGATTTTCATAGGAATCCGTTAGTTCACATATTGAAATAAATTTCAAATCCAGAGGTAATCAAGCAATTCTTTGTCACGTACTAACTGAAATTCGTTTGACTAATTACAACATTGTGAACACTGCAAAATTGTGTGTAAAACATATGAGTCTGCAGGTACGTTGCAGTTCTAAGTTCATACAACCGTCTTAAACATCCGGGTTATGGAGAGATCAGTGGTCCCACCAGTCGACCCATTCTCTTAGTCAAGATATGTTGGATTTTTTTTCTCCCCATTTCTGTTAGCACCTCATTAGTTGCACGATTTATCTACCTGATCTACAACAGTCGTCTGTAGTACCACATTTCAAAAGCTACTACCATCTTTTTGTTTGACTTCCTCAAGATCCACGTTACGTTTCACTCCCATAGAATGCCACACTCCAGACAAATGCTTTCAGAAAGGTCTTCCTAGAGTTCAAATTAATATCTGATGTCAACAAATTTCGCTTCTTAAGACATGCTTTCCTTCCCACAGCCGTTCTAGATTTTGTTATCTTCTTTACTTGGGCCTTCAGAACGGAAGCGACGGCGCAGACACGTCGCCTAAGACCGCACGGCCATTCCCGTGCAGCACTACTTTCCATTTTAGAAAATCTGATTTTTTTATCTAAAGAGGGAGAGACGATAAAGCTAACAAAATGAGAAGAATCAGTGATGGAATGAAAAATGTTGAGATTCTTTTTTCCCGCGCAAAACGGTAGAAATTTTAAAACTCTTAAAAAACTGTTCAAATGTTTGTAGAGCTTATGGGACTTAACTACGGGGTCATCAGTCTCTATAAACTACCTTATACTAAAGACGGCACAAACATCTATGCCCGAGGGGAGATTCGAATCCCCGACGGCGAACTGCCGCGGACACCGCAGGCGCTCATGCAGATGAATCGATAGAGTCGTATGCGTCGAACACTTGTCGGTAAACTCTAAAGACGAAATGTAGCTCTTCACTACAATGTGAAGATCAGCATGGAAAGGAAATGAGACCTATTTTGCACAAGATAATGATCTCCGCTAATCTTTTGAGAGATGGTGCGTTTCTTTCAAGTCTTGGGTACGGAGGTGACTGGCAGAGATGAGTGAACTATATCGCGTTTGACCTTTAGCGTCTGTTCGAAGGCGTCATATCGACAAAACTTTGTTCACGTCGTAGGCTTTTCGAGCTAAAATATGCCCCGAAATCATTCGAACAGGCCTATAAATCCGTGCATTCACCCTCTCGCTGTTCCTGTGTATCGGACCTTTATAGCCCCGTGGTATATGAAACGTGTCCAGAGAAAATGTATATTGCTGAATTTGTAAGAAAATGTCTAATATTGTGCCTCCTGTTTTGTGTGGAGTAACTTGCTTGCGAGAAATATTGCATCTACTGTGTGTATCGATGTGTGTAAATCTGTGAAGTTGTGAATTTTCATTTTTGGCAAAGATTATCTATTGCATAGCATTGTAGCTCGTGCAGAAAGATAGAGCACACTTGTGGTTTAGCTCGCTTAGAGAGCAGTTGTGTTGTGTATGTGGCCCCGATGTAGAGCAGAGGCTGCAGTGCCAGGAAGTTGGTATGATTGTATTTGGAATATGTTGCATTTCATACAATTGTGAGAAAGGTTGTACCACCTCTAGAATGAAGGTAGTAGCATTTCATGTAATTATGAAAAGGTTGTATCATTTAGGTAATGTAATGGTGATTATTAATAATAAGTAACATAATAAGTAGCATTTCATGTAATTATGAAAAGGTTGTATCATTTAGGTAATGTAATGGTGATTATTAATAATAAGTAACAAGGTTGACCTTTCCTGTTTCATTTACGAAGTTATAAGATTAACCTACTTCCTTCATTTGATAATTAGTTATTTGTGGATTTAAAGTGTATCATTGATTTTGGTAATCTTATTGAACAGATTTCTTTATTGGTAACGTAGTAAATGATTGTTATGCAACACTGCAGTTAATTGAGTATGATACTGAGTTTTGATAATTAGGTACTGATCTGCATAAAAGTCTCGTAGTCTAACATTAAGAAAGTGGTTTGTGTTTTTAATATCTTTCTCGCCCTCAAATTTTTTGAGTATGGTCAGTGTGTGTTTCATGCAGGTTACATGTCACACTTGGTTTGTTAAAAGATCCGTTGCGCACCTATTCAGTTTAATGCACAGTTTCTCATTTAACAATATATACATCCATATCAGGGCCATAATTAAACCAAATTACTGTGTTAATGGATAATGTACGTGTTCAGTTAAAAGTTGATGAAGTTATTTGATGACTTAGTGATCTTGACTGTTAAACAAATATATGACAACTATTTATGCTGCAATTAATATCAAATCAGATTTTGAATGAGTAACTTTAAAATAAACTACTTTTATTGTCTAATTAAACGATAGATTCGACTTTAAACATCACGTACAACTTTTATAGTCTTAAAACATTGCACCAGAGCATGCAGGTAGAGTCAGCTAGCTTTTCCGGAGACATTCTAAGATGCGACAGTGAGCCGGATGTTGGGACACAGCTATTGGCTCAGTTGCGCAGTGGGACCGGAAAATGGTGACCACAGACTGGCGCTCGCATTCTAGGAATTTCCATCGGCGCTTTATTAGGGAAAGAAAACGACTAACTACTATCTTACACGAGATAATCTGCCGGAAGAATTTATTTGGTTAAAAAATCAGTTGCATCAAGTCAATGGAAACCTCTAAAGATAATCTGAACAAGCGGGAACTGGTGAGGGGTCCTAGTGCAACTTGGACGCATCGTCGATCGCTTACGACGGAATGTCTACGAACAAATATGGCCGGCCGCGGTGGCCGAGGGGACTGAGGCGCTTCAGTCACGGTCTGCACGGCCACTACGGTCGGGGGTTCGAATCCCCCCTCGGGCATGGATATTTGTGCCGTCCTTAGTTGTAGGTAGTTCATAAGTAGTTTGTAAGTTTAGGGACTGATGACCGCGTAGTTAAGTCCCTTAAGCTTAAACATTTGAAACATTTTGAACAAATATGAATGTTTACGAAGCAACTACGAGCTTGAGAAACATTTCTAAAGAAATCTGTTCCTTACGGGATGGCAGATACCATGCCTACACTGGACGACACAATTGCCTTTCAAGAACATTTAACTTTTGTTTCTATCATTGTCATTTATATTAATAATTTAAAATTAACAACGTGCCTGGCGCAGCCGAGACGAAAAAGAGGGGTAAAATCAACATTTCAATTTGTAAAAATTTTTGCCGGTTTATAGGATCACACCACATGGTTTTATCCTTAAAAGCTTTGCCTTGCCTGTGAAGAAAAAAAAGTCTACATTCAACGTAGTTTTTAGTTTCGTAACGCTCCTCACTCGATTTTGATGAAAGTGTACGGTTAAAATATCTGATTTTTGGACACATGATAGGACAACATCTTAGCTTCGGAATAAACCATTCATTTTTTCGTAATTCGTTACAGTTCTTTTCATATGACGGTAATTGTCATGTATGCGCACTTTATTTACAAATCGTGTATTGAAAAAGTTCTATAGCCGGCAGCTTACTGTTCTATGCATTTTGGACCATACAGTACAGCGAGTGAAATGGAGCTAAAAGTACAGAAAAGTTTTTGAAATGGTGGTCGCACCGATATCTACCTCCTTTCACAAGTAATTGTGAGTTATCTGAGCGGCGTCAGTGCCGCGATTGCAAGCCTACGAACTCTGCGCGTGTTGAGCCTAGCGTGAAGCACTGCAGTGCCGAAAAATTTGAATTGCTGGTCACGTGTGTAGGCCCCTAGTGATGTGTTAATGATCCATAACCAGAAAACAAGTATGAACTTAATTTTCTTGGGTGGCGACAGATTACAATGGACAGCCGTCTGCTACGGTTTTACATCATATCATACTTGACTTTATGAAGAGGTTTTCTTGTCCACACCAGACAATTAATTGAATATATATTTCGTGTTTGGAACTAGAAGAGAAGAAAAAATGTAAACTACGACTTCACTGTTGATAGACTGAAATAAAATTTTCTGACGGGCAGTGTAACACCGTGGCGACACAGAGTTTTGTTTTTGTTAGCCACTGCGACGGTCGCGCGCGCCAAGCAACCAGCAAGGTGATACTGTTGCGTTTCGCGTGATCTCAAGTAAGCGAAAGCGAATCTTGTTTGTCTACAGGCATACTGACTGTTCACTTTCGAAAGAGCAATGACGCGACCACTGTGTAGAGTAGCTGTTTGGGTGTAAGTTGAACGGTCTCAGTACAGACGTCTGTTTCGGTCTTAACCAATCTATCATTGAAAAGGAGACATCAGCACATCTTTTGAGACGTTTTAATACTGCAATACACGAAGTGCGTGATGACAGGAGTGTTACGCGTATTTGAATTTGCTTTCAAATTTATATGTTCACTGAAAATACTTTTTCCTACATAATAAATAGCATTTACTACACAAATGAGATTTACTGTGTTATTAATGGACTTGAAAACAATTTTGTTCCTACTTTCAATGGTTACTTTTTACCTTACATGAATCTTTTGTACTCATAAAAATAGTCAGTCGATGCATTTTGTCTGATTAACACAACTGAACATATCGCCTGCTTCCACATTTGATAGTAGTTGAAAATACGATTTCAAAATTTTTTAATAATTAGGTATACTGATTATGTAAGTGATAAGCTAAACAACGAATCCCAAATCTAACACAAGACCTCGAAACACAGTGAAACAGCTCAACAATATAGCTACGTCAATGTAAAATCAAGGAAGTTAAAGTTAAATAATTCTCGAGAAAGCGTGGGCCACACTTTTTTTTTTCTTTTTGAATCGGACTGACTTTATTCTTGTTCGGAATACGTAAGCCTAAGTCGTTTCACCCTATACAACAAGAAACACTGCACATACAACGCTTAGATCGACATATTAAAAAATTTAGAACAACATCTACTATTTCAACTTCTGAAAGACGAAAATAGAAGTGAGTTTACATATGTCAGTACAGTGTAATATATTTGCCAATACGAAAATCTGTGTAGATATTACACCAACATCATCGGAATTAAAACCGAATTCCTCCCTACTGACTTACAACAGAAGCAGCATGTTCAAGTCTCCCTGTATCTGTACCGAATACGTCAGAACATTCGATTCAAACCTCCAGTAAAGATGTCCTCATACACTTCATATTAGGTACTAATTTCGTATGAAAACATCTTTGCGTCTACTAGTGTTTGAAAATTATTTAAATTTTTGCTTTGCAATTAACTGCCTGTAAACCACAGACATACATTACTAGACTGGCAAACTTGCCTCTGTGACAAGTTTGATGCTGCCATCTTGCCTCACCTAACGTCAAAAGTTTCCGTACGGTACTACTATGATATTCTGACACGATATGACGTTGCAAGCTTTACTAGTTGGTTTAAACATGATTTACATTTGAGCTAATACTTCCGCATTTTCGAATCGTGTTATGAGAAGAACATTTAGATCAGTAACATTAACTTCTAGGCAAAGACTATATACCATTTTTTGTTGCCATCATAATCATGAGAGGTCGGCGGGATGATAGGTAAAATTTTACCGTTACGTACAGTTAAAGCAGAAATAGTTATCTGAAAAACATTAACAAGACAAATAACATTTTTAACGGTCACACTATTAAAAGAAAAACCGAAGTTGATCGAAACTGGAAACAGATTAATAAAAACAGGAAACGCGACTCAGTGTGTGCGTCAAAGCAGCCTATGGATTTCATAAGAATAAGGGTACACTATTATAATGACCATACTACTGAAAGCAAATACGAAGTTGAATGAAATTGGAAACAGATTAATAATAAAATCAAATCAATGCAACTCATTACTGTCGCCTATGTGTTGAAACTTACTCAAGCTTAAAAACTTTCAGCCATATAAAAAACACGAATTTCCTACATGTCAAAACTCTAAGGACAGCCATAGTTACGTCAGTTCAACCCTATTTTTACGAATGCTTTCTGTAATATCTCACGACTGCTCGCACGTTATAGTATAGAAATATGGCGGCAAGACTTCACTGACACCAATGATACTGTATACGGCATTGGCAGTCTAGTAATGTATGTCTGTGATGTAAACTCCTTGCAATATTGCCTCAAAAGTCATCGCTGGTTTTGTCGTAATCTTACATAAGTTGACGACTTTCAACCCCTATACCTTCCCCTCCCCCCCTCCCTTGTTATCAACAATACTGCGCAATGGGGGACGAAACGACTACCACACTATAAATTTTCGATGTGTAGTTTTGGCTACAGAGTGAAATACAGGCACTAACACCTGAGTTTTTATAAATGTAAGAGATTACGCATCTGTTCTGAGGCACATACATATTTCAGAAATTTAAAATAGCGTTGAAAGAAGAGGTGGCGAGACTAGACACAGAAGTATGTAGCATTGGTTCAGCCTGTGCGACCATATCTACAAGACGAAACAGAGATGTTCTATGGCTGGAATTACGTAATATTTCTACGTCCATCCCCCCCCCCCAGCCCCTAAACGGTAACTAGGGACCAGTGAACTCAATACTGGACTGGAGCAACTACTCCGATATCTTAGCATTGAAATCCGTGATGGTGGTTGGTTGGTGCATCCACCATATTGGCGAAGTACATTCGCATTTGATCATGATGTCAGTGCTTGCGACTTTCGAGCGGTTTTTTTATTTATCTAGAAACTAAACCGATAGAATGTGACACAGTAACATATGTATCTTGTCCTGTCTTTCTCAGTTGCGTAATATTATACTGATAATTACTACTTGTGTCCGTCTGTTGCAGCTGAAATATACCAATATTTTTGGTTGCCATATGAATTTCGCCTTCGTTACATACAAGGCTTCAAGTGGCCTGAAATTTAGTACATAAAGTTTTTAATAAACAATTTTCTTTACATTTTTTCTTTGTAGGTTTTTTGTATGTAGGTCAGAAATACGTAACATTCTAATTTACTGTGGTGTAGTGACGGACTTCCCTGGAAAACCCTAACATTAGGAACATTTTAGAAAACAAAATATTTTAAAAAGTCTACGAATGCTGGTTTGAAATCATATATTGGCATAGATATGTTGAATACTTTTTCCGGTAGACGAACCAAACGAAAAAAAGTTAACTTCAGAAATAAACCAAGTACGTAGCTAGAAGCAGTAAGACATAATTGTCAACAGGACCCAACTTAATAATGGAAACTATAAAAAATAAATGCACAGTCGTGCAAATACCATAACTAAGAACAGTGTCTATTACACATGTAGTGCACGGACTCAATCAAAATGTAAAGACGAAACACATGAACTACATACGGAATCATGAAAAACTTTCTAAAAACAAAGTCAAATTCACAACACACACACACACACACACACACACACATAAATACACAATTACCAGAGAAAAGAACAAAAAATGGACAGACAAGGAGGTAGTTCATATCATAGAGACATATACTCAACACTTGGTAACAATCTAAGCAGTAGCCAACCAAACCACATAACAAACAAAAAAGTCCATTTCCTAATGTCGCAATAACGAAATTTCGAGTAGGAGAAATGTACAATAACAAGAACGGAGGAAATAGCGTATCAGTAGTAAAAACGAAACCAAATATGAAAAAAAGAAAGGGTTATGTGCAACTGCACCAGAGTAAAGTAGAATGTTCCAGGATCTTCGGTTTTAAACGTAGTAAAATATAAGTAAAAACGTCTTCCCCCCTCACGTTAAAAAAAGTGAACTGTTTTTAATTTCGGAAGATGCATCTTACAAAAACATACTTTTAGATCCCACTGAAGATGTCTTATTTTAAAGGCGAAACGCGCCTAGGAAATTAAAATCAATTGCAGCAAAGACAAGACTTTTTCACCTTCAAAAACGAAGAATTTCGGCCCTTGCTGCGGAAGATGACCACCCAAACAAACTTCTTGTTGTTCCAGAATTGTTTGTAAGCTCCATAAAAATGTAAAGAAAATCTTATGTGTTTTAGCAGAAATCTAGAAATAGAGATTTAAGGGACCATCTTGTTGACAAAAAGGGACCTAAAGAACTTTTAAGGGACCAACAGGGATACGAAATACGAGACATTCAATACATTTCTTTTTAATGAACAACCGTACCCAATGACCCATTTTTCTTTATTTAATAAATAAGTCTTGATTTTACTTTAAATCTTTGCTGCTAATGTGTTTTGCCATTTTGAGGCATCTTCAGAATGTTATATTCACAAAGATTAGTCTTCGGGCTTGAATATTTTAATTTCGTAGTTTGATTTACGCACATCAGCAGACACAGACCTATTGTTCATAAGATGACGAAAAAGGATGGGGCGAGTTCGCAGTATATAAATAAAGTGCAATCAAGGCTGCTTTTAATTAGCAAATTGTTATCACAGCAAATAGGTGAACATTACAGTTTATTTTTATTGTGCTTACTAAGTCCCGCGAACACCAACTTAACAACAACTGTGGTTTGCCGTTACAGGACTACCGTACTCTAGTATAACTTTGTTGCGTGCAAGTGTTGTCATTTTAATGCGAGTATTGCGATCTATCGCGACCTATCTTATTGATTCCATTTTCGGTATGGCTGTGGGCTGATAAAAACAATAGTTAATAAACGTGGAAAGATCTCTAGTTTTAAGGGTTTGCATGCAGTGTAAGAACTCTTTGGAAAGAAAAAAAAAAAATGTTTTGAATCTACTGCATCATATTCCACATTGCCTGTGATCTACAAGTTAAAAATTGTTTGTTAACTTTAATTTCAATTATTTGCCTGCTCCGCTAAACTTAAAAGTACTAGCTATGCAAATCTCTTCTTTACATCTAATCATTAATAAAATATCATAAGAGAATGCCAAACCGAAAGTAGTTGCTATACCGATTAATTCTCTCGAGTATATTATCGAGACTTTCACAGCCACAGCTAACAACAACCTACCATTCAGACAGCTTACCAAAGTGCTGTAATTCTTTTGCTCACATATTGGTTTTGACGCAGCTACGAAATTCAGTGTGGCGCGACTGACACATACGTACAGTGGCCAAGAATAACTTAGTACCGCCGCCAATCTCAGTAGCTGAACGTTTCTGACTGCAGCTGAAGTCGGTAACATTTCTTAGCACGTCCTGCCTTTGATCGATATTATTTTGTCGGTAGAAATCGCAAGTCGTCCTCGTTGGAGCTATTGCCAACATATGCTAACTCCTTCCATGTGTCATTTCTACCATAAAAGATGAAGTCGCACGAAAGTTTCTGGCACTGCGTACCACTATCTCCGCGTACGTTTCCTCGCCCCGCGGTCGACCATGTCCTATCATCACACCCTGCATTCCCCTTGACAGCGACACTTCTGTGTATGCAGGAGCTGAGGAGCGACAAAATGCTGACACAAATGTCAAAGCCAGCTGTTACATGAAAGGTTCTCAGTTAAGCTTTATTGGAGTTTTTATAAATGGATTCTCCCGTCACTTCTTGGTAGAACGCTTCCATATTTAAGGTTGAAAACTGTTTTTGTTCTACTAATTTTTTGTTTATCTACGAACTAGTTTTCTGTTTATTAGGCCATCATGGGGTAGACTGTTGTCAGGCGTCGACAAAGACGCTATTGATTAGGTTCTCAAAGATGGTAAACAAAGATACAACACACAGAATATTCGGTCTTTGCGTATGAGATTTGTTGGAATCGCAAAAAATTATCTGTTGCCATGTAGACTTATGTTTACGTATCAGTGGCCTCCTTAACATTTTTACAGTGTAATTTCACCCTGTTCCCTTGCAAATTACACTGTAAAGATGTTAAGGAGGCCACTGATTACGTAAACAATTATACATGGCAACAATTTTTTTGTGCAATTCCAACAAATGCTATACGCAAAGACTGAGTATTCTGTGTGTTGTATGTTTACCATCTTTGAGAACCTAAGAAATAGCGTCTTTCGGCCGTATGAATAAAAAAGAGCACATGCTCCAGAGAAGATTCTCAAAGCAAAAGAACGTTTTCTGAGTAATTTCTCAATTTCGTATGAATAAAAACTTCGAAGCATATGTTCTGAGCAGGAAGTTCATTCTCGCTACCTCCCCTCCTTGAGTAACTTCTCCGTGTGACATCCGGCATAGCTGTTCAATCATATATTTCTTTCAACTAGCTTAATAAGGTAAATTATTAATGGAGTACGCATCTACGTGTTCAGGAAGAACTGTACTATGTTTAGATATTAGTTTGTTGTGAAGGAGCATATTATTAGGACTAAATATGGACTTTTTACGAAAATGTATTCTTCTGACGATGCAAAACTTTCGTCACGCGAGAATTTTTTTTTTATAATGAAGTTTGGTTAGCACAATATGCGAACGAAATTTTAAGAATGCATCACATATCATCTGTTTCAACGTGGAATGCTGTCGGAATTGCCGGCCGCGGTGGCCGAGGTGATTTGAGGCGCTCCAGTCACGGTCTGCACGGCCACTGCGGTCGGGGGTTAGAATCCCCCCTCGGGCATGGATATTTGTGCCGTCCTTAGTTTAAGGTAGTTGATAAGTAGTCTGTAAGTTTAGGGACTGATGACCCCGTAGTTAAGTTCCATAAGCTTAACAAACATTTGAACATTTGAGCTGTCAGTTTTTCAACATGAGCTAGACCTACTTGTTATTAAATATGACACCTAATGGACTGCTCATAAGCATTAGGACATGCGATTTTGTTACAAGAAACGGGCTGCTAGGTATGTAATTAATCAATTAATTGAAAGTTACGTTTACGAAGTCAGAAAACGCATCTTTAATAGGCCGACCGGTTTGGATAGAAACAATACTTCAGTAGGCCTACCTGGTATTGAAGCAATATTTGTGATAGAAACTGAAGTCTTGGTATGCACTTTATTTGGAACTAACATCATAAGGCCTTACTAATAGACCCTAATTAAAAACTATATTATTTTGCTATGTAGCTATTTACAACTGTAAATATACAGTCCAAAAGAAATGCGAAAAAAAAGCAGCTGAATCCACTTGTGTTTCATTTCTATGTCAGTAATGAAAACATTCCTCTTACATTACTGTCGTCACTATATAAAATGCCTGAAGTGTGACACGATTTTTCTGAAGGAAGCTACTCGTCAACAAAAAACTTCATTTGCATTAATTTTTTTAATCCCCTCGTATTTCTTAAAGACTACGTATAAAGGACCATGTTTTTGCTTTCTAAGTAACACAAAGGTTGTAATTTTTATTATAAACCACAGTAGAATGTAATCTTAATAGAAGTTACTCAACCCGAAGTATGATAGAGATCCCACTTCAAAAATGGGAGAATTTTCTATGGTCGTGAGAAACTTATCTAGTTTTATTAATACGAAATTGGAGAATGTTGTCTGCTGTGAGTAATTTCAAAAATGTTCAAATGTTTTATAGCTTATGGGGCTTAACTACGGGGTCATCAGTCCCTAAACTTACCAACTACTTATGAACTAGCTACAACTAAGGACGGCACAAATATCCATGCCAGAGGGGGGATTAGAACCCCCGACCGTAGTGGCCGTGCAGACCACTCGGCCACCGCGGCCGGCAGAGCAACTTCTCCCACCCTGTTACGCTGAGAACGTACTCGGCTGATGTATATTCTTGCGAACCTGAGTATGTTCTCTGGAATTCAGAGTATAAAATAGACACTCCGTTTTATTCATATGGCCCTTTGGCGACGCCTGTCAACAGTTTACCTGATGATGGCCTAATGAGTCGAAAACTAGTTAGTAAATAAAAAAAATAGTAGAACAAAACCAGTTTGTTGAATACGACGAATGGGACCTCCGCTACTGTCGTATATAAAGAAATTAATGTATATTTCATACTACTAAAGATGCAGACAACAAAGGCGAAAGGCTTATGGTAAAAAATGATGGATTATTCCAGTTGCGACTGACGGACAAAGCTAATAATTTTAAGTACAATGTGACGTAGTAAACAGTAATTTTTTCCTGTTCAGTAGAAGGATTTGACAGCTTGCCGCGACCTGAGATGGCGGCTGTGGCGCTTGGGGGGCAGTCTCTCCAGTTGAGTACTGAGCCAGGCACTATTAGGCTGCTCCACTTCAACCTGTCAACACGACGGCCGCGCAGAGCCCGTAATCCCCCGCTCAATGGCGTGAGTGGGAGGAGCAGGTGTTTCCGGTGGAGCTAATGGGGTGCGGCGGCTGCCGATGTTATCTGCGGCGAGGACAAGGGTGTCTGACAAACAGCTTTGTGTGTCTTGACAGGCGGCGAAAACCCAGGCAGGCGCGGAAGAGCGGGCCAGTCCTCCGCTCTGGGCGCAGGTCTGTCACAACGGTTTCCCACTACTGCACTGGCATTCCCTGTTTGTCTCCTACAATGCTGTTACAATGTAAAGATTTTAGGACAATTAGTTTTATATGTAACTAGCTGAAAACCCGGAGTTGCCCGGGTATTTATTTATTTATTCCTGCCATTTTTCGAGTGTATATTCATTTCTATAAGTGCTGTATGTAAAATCTCTTGGGAATACAATTAGTAGTAAAGAAGTAATACATTAAAACTTGGTGCGTGATGGGGCGGTTTTCCATGAACGTTATTGTTTATATGCTCATATCTCGTGAACTACGTTTCGTACTGCGCATGCGTGTATACTGTCTATAAAATTTCCTGCGGCTACAGTTTCTAGTGTTGTTGTGGTCTTCAGTCCGGAGACTGGTTTGATGCAGCTCTCCACAATACCCTCTCCTGAGCAAGCCTTTTCATCTCCACGTAAGAACGGCAACCTCCATCTGTCTGAATCTGCTTACTGTATCCATCTCTTGGTCTTCCTCTGCGATTTTTACCCCACACACTTGTTTGTAGTGTATGAATTATAAATTGTAACGTCATACCGAATGCCGTAGTTCATAAACAGCGGAAAAGTAGTAAGCGAGAAACTTTTTCCCTTTCGTCATTTTGCTATGGGTGTCAGCGAGAAAAAGTTTAATAAAAGTTTGAAATTATGTTTAAAGTTTGTTGCAAGTCGTTAAGTACTCTTATTCTCATATAGCGTATTTATAAAGTCTCGCCACATTATATGGCAGTTTTCTGCGATTCCTGTTGTTTACGACGTTATATCTCCCGAACCATGAGTAGTATTGGCTCGTACTCGTACAGCAATTGTTATTTCACGTAAGGAATATGTGTACCAAATTTGGTTGAAATCAGTGCAGTGGTTTAGGAGAAACTGAGCAGCATTGTCGCTAAATGCAGCAGTTTTAGACATTTCATTGTTTATAACGTCATATCTCGTGAACTATATATCTTATGTGATTGTTACACTTACGGCGACCGTCCTCATGGATTGAACCTTACGTGTACAAAATTTGATAAAGATTGGAACAAAACTGTAGATTTGTATGCAACACATACAAATATACGGACACACTGCTTTATATATTACGTGTTACGAAAGCTGTGACCAGACTAGTGCTAAGAAGAATAGAAAGGAAAATAGAGGAGCATATAGGAGAAGATCAGTTCGGATTTAGAAAATGAAGAGGAACCAGAGATGCAATTGGGTGCTTTAGGATGTTGACAGATTTTTTTAAATAAGTGAATAGAGGAATATATGTCTGTTTTGTTGACTGGGAAAAGGCGTTTGACAGGGTTAACTGGAGTATGCTGTTGAAGATTTTGAGAGATGCTGGTATAGACTGGAGAGATAGAAGACTAATAAAACACCTTTATATTGGACAAAGGTGGTAGTTCGAGTAGAAGAAGATGAAACTTAAGAAATCAGTATCGGAAGAGGTCTGAGACAGGGTTCTTGTATGTCACCAGCACTTTTCAATATATATGCTGAAAAGCTAATTGATGAGGCCTTGGAAGAAGCAAAATGACTTTTAGTGGGAGGAGAAAAAATAAATACCATAAATATGCAGATGGTATGATAGTATTAGCAGCAACAGAAGAATCGCTCCAGGAAATGATGGAAAATATTGTAAGGGTGTGTAAAGATTTTGGAATGCGATTAAACATTGATAAGACCAAAGTCATGAAACTTGGAATAGAAGACGACACAATCAAAATATCATTAGAGGGAAGAGTATTGGAACAGATGCGATCGTTTCAATATTTGGGAAGTTGCACAGAGGAAGTAAGGCGAAGAATCTCTTTGGGAAAGAAAGGGAGGGAAGGGGGAGGGGAGGGGGTTAAACCCCTACCCCAGAACATTTTTTTTTGTCACTTGTGCTAAAATTAAAAATTGACAATTTGTATAATGAATATTAGAATTATACTGGAAACTTTGCCAACAAAGAGTGGTACCAGAGTGTCTGTAAGTTGTAATCGATGTTTAGTTGAGCTTTGGCTTTTTACTTGTTGCAGGACACTTTGTCTCGAGTGTCTTATTGGTGGCCTTCGTGAGGCCTAGACAAGCGTCGCGCACAACTTGCCAATTAAAAAACATTGAAACATTGCTCAAGTAACCACCACCTAACCTTCAGTAACTATGACCAAATATAGTTGAATTCCAGCCAGAAACACGCTCCACAGTCTGTTTAAAGTACCGCGCGAGGCTTGCCTAGCGTGTGACGAAGGCCACCGCGTCTTATGTTTACTACTGCTACCAACTTCAGAGATATAACTTACAGCAGGGCAGCCAACTTGTACGTGACAGACAAATGTATTTTATAGTTTTCAAAATGAAATGCCAAGATGGCACATTAATAATTTATTCACTGACGACCGGTTTCGATGAACTGTGTTTAACCTCATCTGGTCAAATACACATTACACTTGTTATTTTATACCCAATTTTTTAACCAGATGACCAGATTGTAATATGTATTTGACCAGATTATGGTGACACAGTTCACCGAAACCGGTCGTCAGTGAATAAATTATTAATGTGCGATCTTGGCATTTCATTTTGAAAACTATAAAACGATCAGATCGCCTCCAAACCCGACTATGTCAGGTAATCTTAACATTACGACTTATCTTAGAAGATAGGTAATCTTAAAATATTTTTCAGCTAGAGTCATTAAACGAGAACAAATGTATGATATCACAACGTTATTACTTCCGTGTACAAATTATACCACAGACGCTGATCATCTGCACGCACGCTTGCCTAATGTGGCAGCATTGTATAGCAGACACATTAAATTAACCCTCTTTTGACAGATATTAATCGTGTGAAAGGAATTGTTAGTTTCGATGCTTTGGATCTAATTTTAGTGTTTTCATGTTATTGAAATAAGTACATCTATAGGCTGCCAGGGCTTTTTGATACCTAATTGTTTCGCAAAATGTTGACTTTAAATTGACGTTCTTAGCCATATTTTGCAATGGGGCAATGACGCCATGGTGGGGGCTTTAGGCAAAATCAAGTGTAATACAGATGCATACTTTTGTGATATGGACAATTGCAGAATGTAAGAGTTCAGAAGAGCCAAAAACTGTATTGAGAAGTCTTAATCAAGTACAAATTATAAAATCTACTTTCATTCCAATTTTACAAAATGTTCAAATGTTTGTATAGTCTATGGGACTTAACTATGGGGTCATCAGTCCCTAAACTTACAAACTACTTATGAACTACTTACGAACTAGGGCGGCACAAATATCCATGCCCGAGGGGGGATTCGAACCCCCCGACCGTAGTGGCTGTGCAAACCATGACTGGAGCGCCTTAGTCCCCTCGGCCAACGCGGCCGGCCTATTTTACATCGTCAAGTACTTTAAGCCCTCTAAATGTCTAATACAGTAGAGTGATAAGTATAAATAAGAACAATTGTAATACTTGTTTACTAATACTCATTCATCGTGTAGTTTTATCCTTTATTTTCAAATGTGACCCCGGAACCCAGGGTAATGACGATAATGCATTTACTTCCACAATATATTTTTAACAATAAAACTTAGCAAAATACATGGCTGAAAAAATTATAATAAAGTAGTATTAGCTTGCGAAGCTGTGGTAGTATTCTGTACGAAAAAGATGCACTTTTAATGAGGTATAAAACCTGGCTTCCCTTAAGGTGGCGCCGTCCCCCTGGTCTCCTCTATTTGTTATTTGTCTGAAGGCTTTCGATTTTTTACGATTGCTGACAATTTATGACTTGAGCCAGATGTGGTAGTGCGAAAGGTATTTCCAATTTACTAATCCCTGCAGCGATTACTTTCGTTCTGAAAATTGGGCTTATTCTGTATATTATGTTCAAATAATTTACGGGAATATAGTTGGGCAACAGAAAAGTTTGTATAACAGAAAAGACTGCTCTTCATGTCTACAATCTTTTCCAATAACGCTTCATTCTTTCATCAACTACTCACAGAGTTTTCCAAATTCATAGAAAAAATCGTAAACTTGTTTCATGGGGGGGAGGGGGGGTGGCGGCGGCGACACAGCTTTGGCACGTGTCAACGGGGTTGGAACACTTGCGCGGAGTGACACTTGCGTGGAACCCGGGGCCCTTGGGGCGGCTAATGGCTTTTCCTGGGTACAGGCACACCAAGAAGTCTAGCACTGGTGTTGACAAGTTTCCACACTGTCAACATAACACGAAAATCAGTGAAATTGCACAACCCTTTGCAAGCTGAAGAGCAATATAGTCACTTGTTCTAACTACATATTAATCCGTTGAGTGTTCCTCCTCTAAACAAAAAGGTATTTTAATAGTGATAATGTTTTTGAGAGTTAGTCTCTGCTACTACAAGACTATGACTTTCCACAGTCATACCTCCTAAAAGCATATTATTCAGAAAACTAAGCATATCAAGACACCTGCGCAAGCAATAAATATATTAAGCATCCTGCACAGATACGTTGATGTAATTGACCGCTATGTAGTTAACCCCATTATCAGGCAACTTCCATCTCTTTAAAAATAGCTACTATGCTTTTTAATAGGAGACAACCTTAAACCTTCAATTAAAAAACGTCAATATTAAGTCAATGAGTATTTTACATACTTGAAGCGTTTATTCGTAGACCCCAAAACGATTTGGCTGTGTTCGAATTACAAATACATCTAAGAAATATATGAAATACGGAATGTGTAAGGGAATGTCACACACCGAAAAATGCTAAAGATAAATTCTATTTTCCATCACCGTAAAAAAAAAAAAACCTTATTCTTTTCATTCTCCACTCCGAGGAGTAGAGCGGGCTGTTTGAGATCCGGCCCATAAAGAGTCGCGGTTCTATTCAGCCAATTATCAGACAAGCTGATAGTGGGGCAAAGGGGGAATCCCAATTGGGAATAAGTGGGAGGGGCTTACCAGTTCCGGCATACGCCTTACAACCAAGGAAAACCTCCCGAAAACCTTGGTCGGAACCAGGGGATTGGGACCAATTTAATTTGTCTCCGGGACTTGCCCCGGACTAAAAATGGATTATCGAGAGAACACAAATGCACTCACGAAATCAAAGATCAAAGATCGGACGCCCGAGTTACTCTCGTAATCTCGTAGAGATCAGCTCGTCTAACAGTGGACAAGTATTCCCCTACAGGAACCGCACCCGTGGGCACGGTGTCCTGTGCGTCCGTGTTCCATCACCGTCATATAGAATCATTTTTACTCCGAACTTGGCATAAACCAACAGGGAGAAACAAGTTGCAAGACTTCCAGGAAAAATGAAGCGAAATTGGCAGCCAATAGTTGGTTATAAATTACATTGACTGTTAACTGTATAAATATAAATTACGGAATACGAGGAACTACTGTTCAGTACAGTCAAAAAGGTCTAAGGTAATAGGCAGTGGTTTACAATCAGATTTCCGTATCACTCTCCTCCTCAAGAAGTCTGTGTGAAGATTTATATTCAGAACATTCAAGAAAATGGTGTTGAAACTATAAGAAGCAGCTCATTTACTCAGGAAGGGAAAACGTGATGGTGCCCGTAAATTTGAATGGCTGTATCTCTTGTAGTAACATTAAATTTTTGAGAAAATGTTAAAATCCAATATACCAGAATTTTGTTTTTCTAAACGCAGTGCCAACTTTTTTTTGTCGAAATTTTTGCAGGAAGTAGTCTTGACGTGATTTTATACTTCTATGCATTTATATTATCAAACATGTAATTTGTGTCACAAATTGCGCGGCCGGTCCGGTCGGAGATTCGAGTCCTTCCTCGGACATAGGTATGTTTGTCTGTACTTTGCCTAAGTTATTTTAAGTAAGATTAAGTAGTGTGTAAGTCTAGCGACCAATGATCTAAGTAGTTTGGCCGCATAAGACTACACATATACACGTAATTTATTTATTTCATAACCACATTTAAGTACTAATAATTAAAGAAACTTAAGAGAAATTTGAAGTAAACACTGAAAACAAATGATTGATATTTCTCATAAGATGAATGCACACAACCGTTGACTGATGTCTTGTGAATGTACCTACAAATTCTGCCATATGAAAATTGTAGTGTGAGTCCCAAATATGTTTTTTCTGTGATAACATTAAAAACATATTTAAAATTCAGAACTCTAAAATCAGTGAAGTTTTGGACTTGAAGCGTTTTGTGTTGCTACATCTTTACATAGTAGACACGATTTTAAAATTTGATTGCTATCGCCAAAGTAGACGAAACGTTAAATTTTTTGGTGTAATCTTCGTCGTGTAGACTGTATGTTGTGGAAGTCTACGTCGAACCTAATTAGAATCATACCTCTGAGGAGAGAACGTTGTTTGCACTTCTCCTGCGTTTCCAGTCGGCTGTGCTGTGCTACGTAACGACATCGTACCATTCCACTTTACCGAGAGCTATATATGTATTGGTGTGATGTCTGTTCTTTCGAAATAAGACATCACACCAATATATGTATCATTTAGACGCAAAGATTCTGGGTTCTGTTTTCATCGCTAACGCGATTAACAACGTTAGACCTCGTGTATAAACAAAATGTTCAAATGTTTGTATAGTCTATGCGACTTAACTACGGGGTCATCAGTCCCTAAACTTACAAACTACTTATGAACTACTTACGAACTAGGACGGCCCAGGAAAAATTCGCATTTGCGATAAATGAGAATATAGATGCGAATTCTGACTCAAAATGCAGTAAATCCGAAATTGTAGTTATCAACGGTTGCGCTCAATTCCGATTTCATCACATTCCTCTTCACATGGTGCTGTATTGTAAATCGAGTGATATTTGTATGACGTGTTATCTCCCTGTTGAATGAGGCTGTGATATCTCCGGGCCGTTACTACAGCTCCACCTCGCTCGGTGGGCCGTTCCCTGAATACGGCACAGGTAGCGGTTGGAGGGCGAGGAGTAGGGGTGGTGTATCCCTACTTCTGGAACACCCTGTTCACTACCTGCAGCGTCCGGGTCTCCGCGCAAGTGTCTACACATTCCCTTTCCGCGCAAGTGTCACTCCCCGCAAGTGTCACAAACTCCGTGTCAACTGTGAGGGCACCTCAATATAGCTCTGGCTCTGAAACAACTCCCAGAGCAAAGATTTATCTACGCCCCCTGCTAAAATATTTACAATTTTCCTACATTAGCGTGAAAATAAAAGGTTATTTCGACGTGTAGCCAGTGACAGATTGGAGCAGTCGCCACACGGAGCGAGTATCTGACGAGTGTGGGCAACGTGGCGAGTTTCTGACATCAACGTGCGAACCGGGGCCCACGGGAAGCATGCCAGATATTCTCAACGTGCGTCTGGGGAAGATGGCAGCTCTTTTCCGTAGAGAGATGAACGCGGCCATATTGGCCGTCGTATTTCACGGTTTTTATGTATGTAAACTTAGGTCTTATGAATGTTCAAATCTTCGTTAAGCTTATGGGACTTAACTGCTGGGTCATCAGTTCCTAAACTTACAAACTGCTTATGAACTAGCTTATACTGAAGACAGCACAAAAATCCATGCCCAAGGGAGCATTTGAACCTCCGACGCGACAGGCCGCGCGATCTGCAACGTGGCACTCCAGACCGCTCGGCTACTCAGCGTGACTTATGAATGTACTAACTGAAAACCCGGCTTTTCCCGAGTATTTATTTATTCCTGCCATTGTTCAAATATATATATTTATATGTATAAGGGCTGTATGTCTGTAAAATCTCTTTGAAATACAATTAGTGGTAAAGAAGTAACAGATTAAAACTTTGTGCGTGGTGGGGCGATTTCCCATGAACTTTACTGTTTATGTGCTCATATCTCGTGAACTACGTCGTACTGTGATACAATTTAGAAGGTACACTCAAGTATATGAGTGTATACTGTCTGCAAAATTTCCTGCGGCTAGAATTTGTAGTGTAGAAATTATAAATTGTAACGTCATACCGAACTGTTACCTCACGGTAAGGAATGTCTGTACCAAATTTGGTTAAAATCGGTCCAGAGAAAATATGCAGCATTGTCGCTAAATGCATCAGGTTTTCGCGCATCTTTGTTTATGACGTCATATCTCGTGAACTATGGGACGTACGTGATTGTTACATTTACGGCGACCGTCCACATGAATTGAAGCTTACGTGTACAAAATTTCATAAAGATTGGAACAAAACTGTAGATTTGTATGCAACACGCACACACACACACACACACACACACACACACACACACAAAATATATATATATATACACGGTCACTATGCTTTATATATTACATGACATTTCAAAGCAAGTAAACGTAACTGAATAAATTGAGAACACTCTAAAACTGGTCATTAGAGGTACTATTTGTTGGAAAAATGACGGAAAAGTCTTGTATGTGATTAAAAATAGCCGTGCGCACTAAGGCACCGACGTGCTGCCGTTCGCCGTCGGGGGTTCGAGTCCTCCCTCTGGCATGGGTGTTGTCCTTAGTTTAGTTTACCTTAGTTTAAGTAGTTTGTACGCCGCGGACTAATAACCAAGCATTTGAGTCCGATAGATTAACAAACATTTCAACACATTTTCCTGTCGTTAACAAATTTCTGTATTACAGTAATATGCCGTTAGACGGCAAGGCGGTCTGAAGATCTATCAACACGAAGTGTTGTTTACATAATTTGTTGTAATTACATATCAGCAACCTACATATCCACCAGTAGTGTATACAATACGTCTAATACATTCGCTGATGACATTCAGATACGTTAGTGGCCGTAAGGTATGCAGCAAAGTCATGGAGTGTGATGTGGAAGACGTCTCACAGCGCTGGTTCGAAGCTACTTGGAGGTAAATATTTTTTTTCTTCTTATGTTGGAGTTTTCGGATAGACTCAAAGACCTTCCTGTAAATTTCATGAAGTATTGCATAATATTCCTTTTTATGCGAACACATGTGCGCATCGTCTGAGGAGTGAATTTGTTGGATTCGTTTTATAAAGTCGACAGTTTGCACCTTACTACTTACAGTAAAATACGCTCTTTATTGTTTCGCGTATTGCATTTTACACGTTCTTAACGTTCTTCAATTGAACACTGACCGTGGAAAAATGACCTTTAGGTTTTAATAAAACAGAGACTGTTGCAATAATGTTTGCCTCATGTGAAAGCCTTTTCTAATTTTATATCTCACAGTGTCATGAAACACTTATAATTCGCTGCACTTACATGCAACTCTCATAAAAGTTATGTTCATTGTTACCTGTGTTGGCTATATCACAGAAAATACCGAACATATGGACAGGCATGGAAATAAGCTATTTAATAGAGGTATCGTAGGAATTCCACTCTTTTGATTTCGTAAACAATCACTACGTTTACATGCAACACGTCTTCCGGAAGACGAAAACAGAATTTCGTGAACAGTTTTTTGCTGTCGTGTTTACATGGTACAGCCTGAATCGGAATTCTTAGCCCACTCAATATGGCGGCTGAAAAACAGCTGATTCAGTTCCTGATTTAGTCAGCACGATCGCTATTTTTCTTTATTTAAATACGCAGATTCATGCTCATTCTAATATGTATACTTTTATTTCACATTAGAAAATGATATTATATGTTATATGTGTCGAAAATTCTTAACAAGAAAACACAATCTGACAAGCCAAGGACGCTTCAAAAACGGTTGCGTTTACATGGGCACGAAAATCGATTGTGGAACTGGAAAACCGCTTTATAGAAACGGATTTCCGGAATCGATTTTGGAGTGTTTACACGACCAACCAAACGCGGAATTGGGAAATCGGTTTACGAAATCCGGTTTTGGGAGGCCCTGTAAACGGGGTGAGTGAGACTTCAGAACCTGATGCCGCCGACAACTGTCGCTGGAGCGCGCTGCGGTCGCGTGCAGCTCGTTGAGGCACTCGTATGCACAAGTCTCGCTGTCTCCGATCATACAACCACACGTTGGACTCGGCATGTTGACCATACACGTTCAGACAAACGCTCTGTGTGCCGGCGGCTTAAGAAAGTAAGTATGAGAGGTTAAGTGAAATGAATTATTTCATGACACTGTTCACAGTTACTGATGTATTGTCACAGTCTAACATATACATTCGCCACACTCACTGTTGTGAAATTTGTAACCAACTGACAGTTGCTGCGACACTAGCGCTCGTAGCGGTGGGTAAGCCACCGAAGTAGTGATATTTGTTTATAATCGCGTTTGTACGTAATTAACGAAACACTATAATTTTTGCGTTACAATCATTATTAAAATATCGAGAGACAAACATAATACGGAAATTAATATAAAAACAACCTAATTTAAATGATTCAATGGTATAAAGAACAATTCTGTCATGAACAAATACTTACGGATATGTGTACATTTGCAGCTTATTCCATTGAAAATAAGTTGCATATAAACATAATGGTATAATAAATTTCTATTATGGTCTGTTCTTACTATGACAGCCAGTTTTTGATGTATATCAATTCGTTATGGACTCTAATGATTCTCACATTTTGCCACGTCACTCGTCTTTCTTATACATGCATATTCTCTTAAGTGTAATTACTTTAGCTTTAAAAAACCAATGTTTTGATTATCCTTGCCGTTTGCGGTTCAGATGTAGCAACAATTGTAGGATTGGTACTTCTTTGTTGGAAAAGTTTGGTTGTTTTTATCGTTATATTGCCACGCCTGTGACGTTCTCCCTTCAGCTATAACTGTGATGGTTGATTTGGTATGTTAAATACCGTATTTATTGCATTCTATATACGTTTGTGTTCCATCCTCGCCGATGTTACTAGAATTGTAATGAAGAATACTTAACGTTCCAGCGTAGAAATTGACGTCTCACTGCTAAAGGGCATGTCTCCTGGTGTTTCCTAGGCATTCGTATTTTTAATAGGAAATGAAATTATTAATTTAAAGTCTGTATGTTACAGGATAATTGTAAATTAATTGTCCTGTAATCTACCGTTTCGTACCTTGTCTTACGAAACCTAAGAAAGACAAATGGGGAGCTGTTTTAAAATTATATCATAGATCTGTGGGAGTGTCGTGACTGTATAAGTTAGACTGTGGTATTGTAATACAAGCTTTTTATCTGCATAAAGTCCCATTATCATCACTTTCGCTGCGGCTGACGCTATCCTACATTGAGCGCGGACGCTTATAAGAGTCAGCCGCAACGAAAGTGTCAACTTACAGATTTTCACATTACTTTTCTTTAAATTCTCACTGAAACAAGGACGGACAGAGTGGTAGGTTGTTAATGTACAGAATATCTAATAATAAATCATTATTTTAGTATATAACTAACAACGGGAGACCACGACATTGGGAATGCGGGTTTACTGCAAACTTCATACACTCGTAGCACTCCATGAGAACAAAATGTGTAAGCAGTAGCGCGTACTTCTCAAGCGTTGCCGGCCGCGCTGGCCGAGGGGACTGAGGCGCTCCAGTCACGGTCTGCACGGCCACTACGGTCGGGGGATCGAATCCCCCCTCGGGCATGGATATTTGTGCTGTCCTTAGGATAAGCTAGTTCATAAGTAGTTTGTAAGTTTAGGGACTGATGACCCCGTAGTTAAGTCCCATAAGATATACAAACATTTGAACTCAAGCGTTATTGACAAAATCGCGAGATAATTCCGGTCGGCCGTCAAATATGTACCACATGTACCTGAGCGTGGCCGTTTTGACGTGAAGCGGCGGCAGCCGAGTGGTCAGCGTTCTAGCCCCGTACTCGTTGGTCGCTGGATCAACTCCCGTTCATCACTTTATTTTAATTTTTTATTTTATTTTCATTAGCGATGACGGACTTGGAACATGTACGGTTAAATGTTTCTTACTTTTTTCATGAGTTGCGCAGTGTAAAAAGGGCACTCGAGGTTGCCAACTTGCCGTAAGGCCATTACCAGGGAGACACTGAACCCATTCGACGGGCCAGTTACTTTTTAATTTAATTTTTTTTAATCAGACTTAGCTGCTGGGTTATAAGTTCGTAGGTTATAAACTACTGAAAAATTAAGGTAAACTAACCTAAGGCTAACACAAACACCCATGCCCGAGGGGGGACTCGAACCCCCGACTGCGAACCGCAGCACGGCGCCCCAGTGCGGCAGTATAGTATAGGACCTTTATGTAACAAAATGAATAGGAAAAAACCAGTTAACATACTAAGTCCCTAAGCTCCGGGCTGTGGAATCGTGGTTATGACGTTATCAATATGGCGGCCTAAGAAACTGTAATCTTTAGAACGGCTGTAAATTCACAGGATTGACATAAAAAGGTTATTTTGCGCCAAATTAGAGGAAGACCTGAAAAACGTTTATTTAGCAATAACAAACATGGTGTTACAAAAAGGTTCGGCCAAACTTTCAGGAAACATTCCTCACACACAAAGAAAGAAAATGTTATGTGGACATGTGTCCAGAAACGCTTAATTTCTATGTTAGAGCTCATTTTACTAGTTCTCTTTAAACGTAAATTGAAATAATTCGTGCAGACAATTGTCAAAATACCCAATTGTTTTGTTAGTATATACTGTACGTCTCGATTCACCGCCAGTTGGCCCAATTGAAGGAAGGTAATGTTGACTTCAGTGCTTTTGTTCATGTTCTTCCACCTACGCTCACTGGAGCACGTTATCATGATTTCATACAGGATACTCTACCTGTGCTGCTAGAACATGTGCCTTTACACGTACTACACAACATGTGGTTCATGCAGGATGGAGCTCCTGCACATTTCAGACGCCGTGTTCGTACGCTTCTCAACAACAGATTCGGTGACCGATGGATTGGTAGAGGCGGACCAATTGTATGGCCTCCACGCTCTCCAGACTTCAACCCTCTTGACTTTCATTTATGGGGGCATTTGAAAGCTCTTGTCTACGCAACCCCGGTACCAAATGTAGAGACTCTTCGTGCTCGTATTGTGGACGGCTGTGATACAATACGCCATTCTCCAGGGCTGCATCAGCGTATCAGGGATTCCATGCGACGGAGGACATTTTGAATATTTGCTGTAACAGAGTGTTTGAATCACGCTGGTACGTTCTGTTGCTGCGTGTTTCCATTCCATGATTAATGTGATTTGAAGAGACTTAATAAAATGAGTTCTAACATCGAAATTAAGCGTTTCCGGACACATGTCCACATAACATTTTCTTTCTTTGTGTGTGAGGAATGTTTCCTCAAAGTTTAGCCGTACCTTTCTGTAACACCCTGTATAACATTTCTTTTGAGCTATGTTGTGGCGTAAAGACAGCGCCACACGCCAGACGTAAGAGAACGTTTCGTCCAGCAGGCAGCGCTCGACCGAAAGCCAATCGGAAGAAGGCGCCGCGCATCCTGGAGGGAGTAATAGAAGTTGCGCGCCCTCTACAAGCGGCAACATCTAGGCCGACATCCGTCTGGACGGCTCGTCGCTTACGATTCAGGACTCAGACAGTTACTAGTCAGAACTCTGCTACGAACTTGGCAGTAACTAGGTCTCAGCGCAGCTAGCATCATACGGAAGACACCGCGAGAAGAGAGAAGAAACAGAAATATGTTCTAAAGTTGAGTATTATAAATTTCAGTCACTAAAGCTTGTATTATTAATATGAATAGTTATTACAGTTGACATCGATTCCTGAAACAGTACATTTCCTGACAACTAGACCGGGACGAGGAAACAAAAAAAGGCGATGAGGTCACAACAAGCTATAGTATCAAAAACGAAAAATACCATTTTTTCAACCTTTTTTTGAAGTTTCTCTATTAATAACTGCGTAATTATGCAACGAAACGATGAGTTTAAAAAAATATGTAACATTCTTAAAGATTTAAAACAATAGTAGTATGTTTTTCCTATCATTAATAAGGGAGTTACCTGAAATTATTTACCAGTCAGACCGCATGTTAGAACAGTAAGGAGATATTTCTTAAAACCTTGTTCAAGACTTGCAAGTACATCTGAATATTCTCAGAAGATAGTGAAAAGACTTTCTATAAACATTGAACACATCTAGGCATTTATTTTTTCAAAAATAAGTAATATATATCTAAATATACAAAGCGCTGATTTTTATTACGCTAGCCGCGGTGGGCAAGCCGTCTATGGCACGTTAGTCACGGTCTGCACGGCCACTACGGTCGGGGGTTCGAATCCCCCCTCGGGCACGGATATTTGTGCCCTCCTTAGTATTACCCAGTTCGTAAGTAGTTTGTAAGTTTAGGGACTGATGACCCCGTAGTTGAGTCCTATAACCTCTACAAACATTTGAACATTTTTTTTTATTACAAATTTACATGGGCACAAATCCGCGACATCTGAATCGCGGGGCAACGGAGCGCTCGCCTCCCGGCATCTGGAGCGCTGCGCGTGCGGTCATCAGGTAAATGGGACACCCTGTAGTTTTTACAGGAGGCCGCCATGCCGCACAGAGTCTAAAGCCTTGGAAACTCTAGGAATACTTGAACGAAGGGACTCCACTCATGACTTCTTTTACTGTGGCAGGCTCGCATCTTGTGACATCTACTGTTTATCTCTGCATTACATAGGGATGTTCCTGTACTTTTGATCGTAATGTGAAGTGCGAGACCTAGGTACTGTGAGCAGCAGAAAGATCGTGGGAGACACACGAGCTACTTAATTTTCCGAGCGTGCTGCCGGCTTTTCTAGTGCGTGCAAAAAGACACGTGGCGCTTCCGGTGGTCTTCGTTTGTGTGCACGCGCGGTGTGCACTTCACATTAACGCCTGCTACCGACGAGAGAGAGAGAGAGAGAGAGAGAGAGAGAGAGAGAGAGAGAGAGAGAATGTGTGCAAACTGTTCTACGCGCAGCATTCCCCTCATTGGAGGAAGGCTAGTCACTTTACGACGTAGACGCAAGCGAGCGTTGCAGTAGGTAAGTAACCAAGTATACGGAACGCTTCAGTAGAAAGGCTATATTTGACAATAGTTATGTTGTCCGGATGTTCTTGGAAGGCCTCATTCGGTGGAAACTGCAGTAACTGTGGGTACACGAGCGCTAATGGCTGGTTGCTTCCTGACCATTATGGTGAGCTATAACAGGCATGTAATATAGTACGAAATAGAAAAGGTGAATTTCTCATAAACCCGAAGGTCAGGTTAACATTGGGATGCTTTACTACATATGCCCAGTTGAAGGTGGTGTTTCCGTCCCTACCTCCAAGCCTTTGACTAAGTTTTTTTTTTTTTTTTTTTTTTTTTTTTTAATTTTTATTTATCTTTAGTTTTTACCCCACAGGACCTTCTGGTACCAACTGCCTACTCACACCACTGCTGTGTTATTCACGTTCTGACACGTCTGGTTTACATAAATGTGACATTTTAATGAATTATTTTATTTTTGAATGCTGCTAAGTAGTTTTATTTATTTACTACAGTTGTTACGCGATTATGGCATTGTCAAGTGGTCTGTAAAAGTAGAAATTTTTTTAGAAACGAAATATTTTACATTACCGTAATTTTAATAGTATAACTTAAATTTTCTCTTTTCAAGTATAGCATATGATGTACCCGCATAATATCATATAGACTATAGAGGTACAGATGATATATATAACAAGAGATGAAGTAATAAATTTAAAATTTCATTTCGAAAAATATTTGTGAAAGTATTTATACTTTTGCAGACCATTTGAGAATGCTATATGTTCAAATGTTAAGCTTATGGAACTTAACTGCGGGGTCATCAGTCCCGGAAATTACAAACTACTTACCTTACACTAAAGACAGCAGAAACATCCAAGCCCAAGGGGGATTCGAACCCCAGACGGGGAACGGCCTCGCGCATCGGAGCAGAGCGCCACAATGCGCTCGGCCACTCCGCCTCGTCGACAATTTCATAATCGCGAAACAAGCGTAGTGAATAATTGTAACTACTCGGCAGCATTAAAAGATAAAATAATCAAATACCATATTACTAAATATTCAATACTAAAGGTCGTATAATGTACAAAGTTTTTTTTTTTTTGCCTTTTCTTTTTTTTGTGTAGATATATTCCAAAGCCCCACTAATTGCTTCACTGGCCTCCTTGTGTAATTAATATAAAAAAACTTCAATTTCCGTGTTCATATATTCATACTGGCTGACTCAGAAGTCACGGTGCATCTTTTTACCTCAAACTCTGCAGCTAGCGGGAAACCTGAATATTCCAGTACGGTACGGGTGATCTGGTCTTTCTTTTGTGTATGTACCGAACATGGGCGCCCTCTTTAAGCAGGCCGTCTTTTTAATCGGAAGGATCTAATGTGATCCATTGAACAACATTACCACTTTTTGAAAAGTTTATTCCTGTAAACAGGAAGTACTCAGAAAATGCTGTTATTTGGCGTATTACACGACCCCATTCGCATAAAAAAAAGACTGTTTCAAGATGGCCGATTTCAAGATGGCATTCATGTTCGGTACATACCAAGGAGGTTAAAATAAAGGGAAATGGCTTTGTCTATGCAGGAACCTACGTCAGTTGAAGCCATTCCGCCATCTTGGTGAGTTGTGGAATGCTATTTCTCCGTTAAAGCTATGCGGCACGTCGACCGTTTTACTGCTAATGCATTGAATTGTAAGTCAGTACAAAGTATGTACTTTCAAACGGTATACTTTCTTGAATAAATACTAACAAATACTTATCGTAAGATATTTGAAAATTTGATTTTTAACGATAATTTTCACTCTTTTAACACGTTAAACATCACAGCAAAACCGTCGGACGTATTATTCCCGTTTTTGACGTAAAACACCAGCGCTACAAAACTAACACTTTTCCAAGACTCTGGAATATGGCGGAGGCAGGCTTCACTTTTTCAGTATAAGGGCGTCTCCCTATATTCTAAATTCCTTGGTACATACCGTAGAGCAGCGATTATCAACCTGTGGGTTGGTAACCCCATGGGGGTCGTGAAGTCTTGCTGGGGGAGGGGAGGGGGGGGTCGTCGTCGCAGAAGGAAGTACTTGCACCATAAAATAACTAAGGGTCCAGTAATATAAAATCGTATGCCTAAGTGGAATTTAGTGTTAACATTACGGAGTTCCTTGTGCAACATAATTGTGAATTTATTACATGATAGATTGTTTTATAATACATTTAGTTAATGATGAATAAGTGCAAAGTCTGAAAACTGTTTTCAGGAACCATTAGATTCTTGAAAGAACATGATACATAATGTAATTTTGAAAAATTCGAAAAAATCTAAGTTACTTCTTGACAAATAGGCTTTACAGTGGAACCTTCCTTCCTTACCACGATTCGCTTCAGAGTCGTGACTGAAATGCGAAACCCTCGTTAAGTAAAACGTTTTTCTGTCAGAAACCATAAAAATAGAGTAATGTATTTCATTCAGCAAATACAAAGTTCGTCCAACAATAAACATGTCCGAGACCCATCGAAATCCCGTTATTTACACTCGTGATGGTCCCCGTGTTAAATCTTTTCAGAAGGCTACCAGCTTCGATTCTGGAAACCTTTGCGGTATCCTCTGGACGGATGGCCGAAAACATTCACTGCTACATGGTTTCTCCACTTAGACCTTCTAGGAAAAACAGCACTGCCGAACGGATACAAGGTCTGCGCGCTATCGCGTCTAATGGGCTTGTTGGTTCGTGTTAATAGCACACAAGGTCGGCTCATTATAGCTCAACATACGTTAGACAACTTTGCTACTCTCATCATCCAGAAGTGGCTAAAGGAAACGTACGCCGCTGATCATCACAAATGTGAACTTCAAGGAGGAGCGGACAGACCTCAGCTAAATTTGGGAGACATCATGTTGTACATCCACCAAGTAATTGAAAATACAGCCGGCCGCGGTGGCCGAGCGGTATGTGGCGCGCCAGTCACGGTTTGCACGGCCAATCGGTCGGGGGTTCGGATCCCCCCTCGGGCATGGATATTTGTGCCGCTCTTGCTAGTTCATAAATGTTTGTAATTCTATCGGACCAAACTACGTGGTCATCAGTCCGTAGCTTACAAACTACTTAAAACTAGGTATACTAACCTAAGGACAAACACACACACCCATGCCCCAGGGAGGACTAACCTCCACGGCGAGCAACCGCGCGCTTCGCAGCGAGACGATTTAGACCGCTCGGCTGCTCCACCGCGGCTGCTAGTTCATAAGTGGTTTGTAAGTTTAGGGACTGATGACCCCGTAGTTAAGTCCCATGAGCTATACGAACATTTGAACATTTGAATTGAAAATACAGCCCCATGTGAATTGAGGCAACTGATAAAATAGGAGGCCAAAACCACTGCTACAAGCCTCTGCACTGAATCAAAGAAAATCTGGATGTGTTGTCTCATAGGAAAATAAAAAAAATTACAGAAATATACGATACCGTGTTTAAAAGCTGCCATTGAGGTAAAAATCCGTCTATGAATAAATGTTGACGGAAGTGATTACTATTGCACCAACTATCAGACCTAATATCAAAATCTTCTTCACGAGTGAATAGTTTTTAAAGTTCACAAACTTGTGGAAAGTAAATGTGATGTTTATGGCTTATCTACGAACTGTCAGTACTAATATTAGTTAAAAAGAAAACTAATTCAAAATGTAAAATACGCCGGTTAAATTTTACCTACCGTCGTGGCGGCTTCGCGTGATAATATTGATAAGCATATGACTAACATTAGCCAGTCACGTCACACCGCAAATGTTTTGTCACGAAATTTCGTTTTAGGAGGGCAATTACTTTACTGAGCTGACAAGGGTAAATACAAGAACCTGTCAACCATAGAGCAGGAACAGCGTTACCTATTTAGTGCTTCGTCTGTAGAAGATACTAATCAAGTCATTCTATGTGGACTTCTTAGCAAAGATTTTCCTACCATGTTGTTAATGTTTATAACATTATCACGTGAGGCTGCCAGGATGACAGGTAAAATCTTACCAATACGTCAATATTTACATATCACCGCAGTCCGTATCTGATAAAAGCAGATTAAACTTTATTATTCACTTTATCAATTTCAAGACACTATTACACAAAACACTTATTCCTCCGATGTAGATGATGTAATTTTTGTCAATTCCACTAAACATAGTATGTGTAGTATTAGATTCAACATCATAACCTATATGAATTGTCTAATTCACCATATTACTAATTGCTTTTGTTTACATTATGCACATTACATTCAAAAAGTCTACCGCATACTTTTTCTTATATCACCTATTCACAAAAAAATTATTATTACGACGTAACATCAGCGGTTGAAGCCTATTGGTAATTTTGTGCGTTCTGTGAAAGTAAATGTAAGATGCTAAAAGTGGGCAGCTGCAAAGTTTTGCTGGTCTATATAACTCTTAGTTATATAGATGCACAGCAGGAATTTTATACTTTTCAACTGCAAAAAATGTTTTTGTGGCAATCTGAGTTAAAAAGATCGTTTCGAGGTGACATTCTAAAAACCTGGAACGATTCTGTCGTACCACCTACGACATGAGGCAGTCAGCTCGGAGAATTTAAGGTAAGTAAAAAATTGTAGTTGACTCTTCTTCAAAACAACAAATATATCCAAACAATATATCCAAACTTCTATAAAGCATGTTATGTTCAAATGTTTGTGAAGCTTACGGGAGTTAACTGCGTGGTCATCAGTCCCTAAACTTACAAACTACTTATGAACTAACTTACAATAAAGACAACAAACATTCATGCCCGAGGGAGAATTCGACACCCGACGGGGAACGACCTCGCGCATCGGAGTGTAACACCTCAATGCGCTCGGCCACTCCGCTGCAGCAAAGCATGTTATATAAATGGTAGTGGTCATTAACTGAAAACGGGGATTACACATCCCATGCCGATTACACGTGCAGTGGTAACACACTGGACTACAATTCGCGAGACGGCCTGTCTTATATTATTACTGTCGAAATTGCTGAGAGGCTATGCGGAGCCAAAGGGACGCACTCCAAGCTGAGAAAGAGGCAAACACAGATAACAGGCTAAAATGGACCCATATAGCTTACGGGATGTAGGCGATAAAGAAATCTTGTGAACTGCAGTTGTCCTCAGCCACCGTTCCAAGGTTGAGGGATTCCTTTCGGAAAATAGAAAGGTAACTTCAAAAAATGTTTGTAAATCTATCGGACCAAACTGCGTGGTCATCAGTACGTAGCTTACAACTACTTAAACTAAGGTAAACTAACCTAAGGAAGGCACACACACACACACACACACACACACACACACACACACACACACACACACACACACCAGGTAGGTCTAGAACCTCCACGGCGAGCAACCGCGCGCTCCGCAGCGAAAAGCCTTAGACCGCTCGGCTACTCCACCGCGGCAAGGTAACGTCATACAGCGTCTAGACGCTGTTTTAAGAGGTTACATTAGTATTTGGTTGCTAACAGGCACGCAATAACGCACGTAGCAAAGTTGATACCAGTCCCTGGGAACAACGTTAGAGTTTACGAGATTAGAGTGAGAGAGGACGAAAACTGCCAGTTAGCAGCTCCCCACTCTGGAGAAGGCGTAAGGCGTGGCCAACTGACGTGAAACCTTGTTGTTGCTGATCGTACTGGGTAGCACCGCGACGTTTGCTTTTCAGCCGAACAATGTTGCTACCACGTATAGAGTTGGTTAGTGCAGAAACAAGTCACAGCCCCACCCAGGGAATGGCAGCGGTGACAGGCCTGAAACGTGGTTCGCTAGAAGACTCGGGGAGGTAGCAAGCCACAAATTAGGTTGGTCGAACACAGCAGTGGCCAACGGGAATTTATGTACCGGAAAGTGGGGAAACAGTGTCCTCACACTAGCCTTTAAAATCTCCGGTTTTTCGATCGAACTAGGAGTTCAGTTAGACGAGTTGGGCGCCGGATTTGTGTCATTCGTCACCGGCCTCGGATAAGCTCCACTACAATGTTTCTCGCAGGGAGTGCGTCTGGCATGTAATGCTGTTAGGAAAGGTAGCTGTATCAGGCTCTACCCCAGGGAACATAAAAAACTGGCTTCTGTTGTGCCAACAGATATATTCTTTTGCTTTTCAGAACGATTAGCTTCAGTGTAGTAATATTAGCAGATGGGATTCGATAAATACATTCCTGGAAAATGAAAAAAAGAACACCATGAATTCGTCGACCCAGCAGAGCGAAATTGTGACAGATTCCTGAGGTTGTATGCAACACACGATCACACAGGCAGAGACGTACGCACATGAGTACAGTCACCAGAGCGTCCGCAATGTTGGCGTTGGTACCGTGTATACCTCATTTTGCAGCAATGCAAGATTAATTCTTTCACGAAAATGATCGTAGAGGTTCCGAATGTGGTTATGTGGAATGGCCTGCCATGCAATTTCCAACTGGTGCCTCCATTTGATTTTATTTTTTCAGGGAAGCCAAAACAGTCTTGGTCCAACCCGCTACTGCCCGCACCGAAACTAAGTTTATTGTGCGGTATCGCCCCCTGTATATCTAGTAAAGCCAACCAATGCCCTTCAACAGTGCAAGGAGTCCCTTTACCAGTTCTTTATTAGACAATTTCTTCGGGTCTGTTGTCCCAAATGTTCTGTGCCTTTTAGTCTCCAATGCAATGCATTCGAAGATTAGATGTGATGCAGTTTCATCACCGTCACCACAGATCCTACATTTAGGGTCCTCTTCTGTTATTCCCATTGTATATACGTGTACTGGTGCCTCAGTTGGGCCAGATTTCGTGCCACTCATGCAGACCTCCCAACATGACGTTTCATGCCGTCCCAAACATGCTCAATGGGGGGGGGGGGGGGGGGGGGGGCAGATCTGCGGATCGTGCTGGCCAGGGTAGTTTACGTACAGCTTTAAGAGCACGTTGGGTTACATGTGAATTTGCATTGTCTTATTGGTGCATGAGTGGTAGCAAGACGGGTTAAACGATGGTTTGTGTACCGTGCACTGTTCAATGTTCTCTAGACGATCATTAGAGGAGAATGACGAATGTACAATATGGATCCCCTCACAACGATCCACGATCATGTGTGCCGTTAAGTGTCCTCCACGCACGCCACAACATCGTTCAGCCCGCCTTCAATGGTGTCATGGTAGGGGCTTATAAAGGGACGAATAGACGTGGTCTTCAGTGATGAGTCTTCGCTGCCTCTGTACCAATGATGATGGTCGTACGCGTGTGTGGTGTAGTGCAGGGGTGTGCGAAAATCTGGAGTGTACGCGACAGAGGTAAACAGGGCCGACATCTGGCATCATGGTGTGGAGAGCCATATCCTACACTGGCCGTTCTACTCTGGTGTTCGTTGTGGGAAAATTGAACGGTACAAGGTACACTGAAACCATCAATCAACCCGTCTTGCCACCGTTCATGCACCAACGTCGTCTGCACGTATCCCTCACAACCCAACGTGCTCTTCTAGGTGTACGTCAACTACTCTGCCTATCATTATCACCAGATCTGTCCCCCATTGAACATGTTTGGATGAAACGTCATCTTAGTGCGGTCTACACGACCGGCACGAGATCTGGTCCAACTGAGGCATCAGACGGAAACTGTATGGCGGGCTATACCGGAAGACTTCATTTGGCACCTCTACGATCGTCTTGATGAGAAAGTTGTACCCTGAATTCCTGCAAAAGGAGGGTATACACGACACTAGCGCCAACATCGAGCACGCTCTGGTGACTGTACTGACGTGCGCATGGTATGACTGCGTGATCGTGTGTTGTATACTGTCTCAGGAATGTGACAAAATTTCGCTCTGCTGGGTTGACAATTCATTGTGTTTTTTCATTTTCCAGGAGAGTATTTCCATTTACTTATGAATTCCCAAAGTTTCAGAAATTCGAATCTCAGGTAGATGCTTGTTACTTCTTCAGTCACTCCTTCGGCTCGGGACTTGCAGACTGACCTACAACCCCGTTTCCTTTCTCCTTTGTTAGGACACGACATGCCGTTAAAATCCACCTCCGGCCATTCAGATTTAAGTTTTCAATTATTTCCTTGTGTCGCTCCAGGCAAATGAGTTAATTTCCAGGAACACTTGCAATCTAAGTAGCTCGGCCTGAGATATATCGATCGTCCAACTGTAAATCGATAACGAGGCTGTTCAGCGCGTCTTGTGAAGTACGTTTTATCCGTAGTTATGCGAACGTATTTATTGGTTTCTATGGTCGTGAGTGAGGGTAAAGTTTTCACATAATTGTGGCATAGTCACGGAGGAGGTTGGCGACCATGATTAATAATAAAGTCTGCAATAAGCTGAATAGATCGCTGTATTGATGTCATGAAGTGATTACAATATGACTTTATTTGACGCGTTTCGGCCTGGGCCATCATCAGAATCTGTCAAAGGGAAATAATTGTACAATATGAGAATATAAATATTGCAAAAACAATCTACAAATTTTGTTAGAAAGATATAATTCAGCACACGTACCGAGGATACATTAATTAAAGTACGTCAGTACTAATCGTTACATGTTCTTTTCGTAACATCAAGTAGCAGACTGAGGGCACAGTAAAGGTACAATAGATGTTTCCATATTTTAGTCACCAGATTGCGTGCCGTTCTTAAACATAATGCCTAGTGGCGCCGTGGCAAGTAAAATTACGCTAGGTAAAATTAAAATTTAACAATACAAAAACAAAAATATTACTTTTAACAAATGCCTTTTTCAAATGTCCAAATGTTTGTAAATCTATCTGATCAAACTGCGTGGTCATCACTCCGTAGCTTACAAACTACTTGAACTAAGTGAAACTAACCTACGGACAACACAAACACCCATGCCCCAGAGAGGACTCTAACCTCCGACGGCGAGCAACCGCGCGCTCTGCACCGAAGCGCTTTAGACCGCTCGGCTACTCCACCGCGGCAAAATGCTTTTTACACCATGTCCTATGGGGTAACAAAATGAATAAATGCCACATATCGAGTCATAATACAAATCATGAGTGGGTCAGAATAGTTGATCAAAAGAACAAATCGTAATGTGGCAGAGCTGGATGTTATAAACAAATTAACAGCTATTCATAAACTATATACATACAGATTCACAGAAAATAAAGGTTGTAATGATGAACATCATAACGATGGTCCAACATATATAATGTATATTTGATGCTTAGAAAAATCTATAGGGCGCCAAGTTTGATTACATTGTGGTTCTCGATGTACTTCTCTAAAATTGCTATGATATATCTTAAGAAAAGTAAATAGGGGTACATGGGATAGTCTGCAAATTACATTTAAGTGCCTGGCAGAGGGTTCATCGAACCACCTTTATACTACTTATCTCACATTCCATTCTCGAATAGCGCGTGGGAAGAAAGAACTCCTGGATCTCTCCGTTTTAGATCTGATTTCTCATATTTCATTCTGATGATCATTTCTACCTATGTAAGTGGGAGTCAACAATATATTTTCACATGCGGATGAGAATGTTGGTGATTGGAGTTTCGTAAGTAGCTAACGTCGCAGCGATAAGCGCTATTGTTGTAATGATTCCCATCCAGGTCTTGTATCATTTCCGTGACGCTGTCTCCCCTGTATCGTGACAATATGAAACGAGCTGCCCTTGTCTGGACTCTTTCCATGTCCTTCGTCAAACCGACCTGATAAGGATTCCACGCAGGGCAGCAACACTCTAAAAACAAGACGGACAAGCGTAGTGTATGCAGTCTCTTTAGTAGTTCTATTTTAACGATTCTGCCAATAAAACCGTCCTCGTTCGGCTGTCCCACGTCATTATCTACGTGTTCTTTTCAGTTTAAGTCTGAAGTAATAGTAATTCCTAGATATTTTATGGAGTTTACGGCCTTCACGTTTGATATTTATCTTGTAAACAAAGTTTAATGGATTTCTTTTTGTTCTCATGTGAACGACTTCACACTTCGCATTATTTAGAGTCAATTGCCAATTTTTACATCATAGTGATATCTTTAGATAGTTCTGTAGTTGGTTTTGATCTTCAGATGATTATACTAGACGGTAAATGACGGTGTCATCTGCAAACAACCTAAGAGTTGAGGAAAAAAAAAAGACGATACTAATACAAATTAGAATTAACTAATATGTGTAAAATACGTTACCATTTGTATAATGTGTCGTTTGCTATTTATAAAGCGAATAATTATGTAAGTGTTAATGAAAAGGACTGCACCTGAATTTTCAATAATTTATTGTACATCGCCTGTTCATTTCGAAAATAGTCATCAGACGACACCGAAAATTCATTAAGTTTCAACTTATTCTCACAAAGTAACAAAATTTCCGATGTGACTATTACCTCATATTTGTCACTGAGTTTCAATACAACTGCGGTAGTTTCTATTAACGTTTAATTGTTAAAAATAATCAAAATTATGTATATACTTGCTGCAGGATAGTGATACTATACAACTCTGAACTGCAAGTATAGTATTTTGAGTTAATAAGTAATTGGGAACACCCATTTCACGAAGTGACGAAATCAAAGCTCGTCCTTAAACAACGTTGTATGACACTTTAAGATATTCCTGAAATCTGTTCAATACAGTATAGATTTCTTGAAACGTCTTCAGGGGCATTATTGACTCTTTTGGGAGGTTGTGTGTGTGTGTGTGTGTGTGTGTGTGTGTGTGTGTGTGTGTGTCACACACACACACACACACACACACACACACACACACACACACACACACACAGGTACGTACGGTGCATCGTGAACGACTAAGAAAATAAATTTTTTGTGTGGATATGGCTTTTCTTTGTAGAGGTGGTGGATCCTCCCCCACACCTTAAAAGCGCCAACAAATGCTACGAATGATTAACGTATCAAGAGCATCATCGACAAGAGTATCTACTTAAGCTGTACACCGTCGTTACAAGACGTCATCTCGTGAAAAAGCTCTACAGTGAGTGACAGCCACGGGGCAGCTTTCAGATGATCGGGGTCCTGTTTCGTGACATTACGCAATAGCAGTTCACAAGTTGGTTGATAATAGAAGCCGGCTGCGGTGGCCGAGGGGACTGAGACGCTCCAGTCACGGTCTGCACGGCCACTACGGTCGGGGGTTCGAAACCCCCCTCGCGCATGGATATTTGTGCCGTCCGTAATATTAGTTAGTTGATAAGTAGTTTGTAAGTTTAGGGACTGATGACCCCGTAGTTAAGCCTCATAAGCTATACAAACATTTGATAATAGAGTAGACGTGTAAAGTTGAATTTCTTTGCACCACTGCGAGGAAGGTTATTTCGGTAGTTAGAAGTGAATCACCAAATCTGAACTCGCCTATGAAAAACACATACGGTACCGGCACTGAACTATTTTTTGTAAATTTAAAGAAAGGGTTGACAATGTTTTCCTGTCAAACAATTTCTAGGCCTTTCCAACGTTTCAGACAAATTCTCACAAAGGTTGCACAGCCATCTACACTGTTAAATGTTAGTGACATAAAATTGCATCACATATTCTAAATTTTACTTCCTTGTACTACTTCGTCTAAGAATTTACGTCACATTGTTCAGATACTAATTAAGCACGGAGTAACCTTTCTACAACAGTAGATACGTACTAACAGCTTCAATTTACGCCAGTGATAGTTGGAGCAATGTGATTTACACTTAAATTGGTCGAAATCATTGAGCAACTTCCCTTTAATGTGTCGCGATTCAGTTACAAAAATTAAAATATTGGTGACGCTTCCTCCAAATTACCAAAATTTTCCTGTCAGCGCAGAGTTAGAGTACCACTCGTGAAAATTATTTGCACCTAAATATACGTTCGTAAAATTCATATTTTGTCACACAGCTCGTCAATGCCCTGATCGATTTAAGTTGGATGTTCGATATGTATCGCTTCATGCCGAGTTACAAAGTTCCTACAGCACTTGCCTACTGATTGCTTAAACACACTACGTTTACCTGCAACATCTTCCGGAAGACAAAACCAGTATTTCGTAAACAGTTTTTTGCTGTTGTGTTTACATGTTAACAGCCTGAAGCGAATTTCCTAGCCCACTCAATATAGCGGCTGAAAAACAGCTGTTTAAGTTCCTGATTTAGTCAGAACAGTAGCTATTTTTCTTTAAATACAGAGATTCATGCTAAAATGTTCAAATGTTTGTAAATCTATCGGACCAAACTGCGTGATCATCAGTCCGTAGCTTACAAACTACTTAAACTAAGTAACATGTTATACTGTGAGGAATTTTTATCTGTTGATATTGCGCATATGCAGCAAATAGTTTACGCTTGACGTTGCCTTAGGGCAGGTATGTTTTAGAATTCAGGGTAAGCCAGTCTAGGAATAACATATTTTATATAGATATGGATCGTATTAAGGTTTTAGTGTTTTCGTTTTAATTTACGTTTTCTTTGGCTTTCTTCTTTGTAGAACTTGAGAATGGGCTAACGTAGGCGCTAAACTTGTTGTCCGGACATTTTTACATTGTGACAACTGGAGCGGAAACTTTAGTGCGGCAGATTCATGCTAACTCTTACATTTATACTTTTATTTCACGGTAGAAAATGTCACTGTCCATGTGTGTCGAAAATTCTTAACAGTCTGGCAACCCAAGAACGCTTCAAAAAGGGCTCAGTTTACATGGCCACGGAAATCTATTGTGGGATTGGAAAACCGCTTTACAGAAGTGGATTTCCAGAATCATTTTGAAGTGTTCACATTACCAACCAATTGCGGAATTCGTTTTACGAAATCCGGGGGAGCACATGTAAATAGGGTGACAGACTTAAATTTTTCAGTTGCTTCGACAACCTTTCCACCACTGTAGCCCCTGTAGACAATGTAATTATGTTCATGCGCACGCGCGCGCGCTGGTGTGGAGGGGAGTGGGATGGAAGGACGAGAGATGATTAGGGCAGAGCGGTGGGGGAGGGAGCTGAGAAGAAGGAGGAAGTAATTAGGTGATAGGCAGAAACAGTTTCTAGTCACTGAGTGCCAAGAAAAATGTTTGCATCACTAACAGATGAAAACCGCAATCTCCAGTAGGCGTAACTGTAGACTGCGATACTCCCCGTCTGCTTTGACCCATGACGCCAAGATGTTGGAAAACCAGTATACGGGATATCTTAATACTTATGTATTGTAAATACAAATAATCTGTAGTTATTATAGATAACAGAATATGCCATCGATCACATGTCTTAGCCAAAAAATTAGCGTCTTGGCGCTCACATAAAGAAAAAAAGACTGTTAACCTACACCTAACCATCAGAGAGAAGCTACTGATCACTTTTTAAACACAAAATATTCATCTGTTTTGTTTGTAAACCAACTATCGCCTTTAACTCAACCACCACATGATCACTCTCGCCTTCTACAAACACGCACGCGCCTCGAAACTACCGCGCTGCGATGACGTCATGGGTCAAAGCTGACGGGTGGTATACCCGTCTACAGGTGAGCCGTAATTTCTTTATAGAGAAGCGACAGAAAGACACTGCTTTAATATCCAGTCACGAAACGAAGGAATGCAGTGGAGAAATAATTACGAGCCTGACTAATGCAAGGCTACGAACGAGCAGAAAGTGTCATCGCTACTGTCACCAAGTGCAAACATTGCAGAATTTGATGTCTGCAGTTAAAACCGAGGAAAGAAGTTCACTGAAACAATGACAGCATGCTTTAACACTTCAGCTGCAGCATCGGTGCAGGCCCGGCAACACTCCTACAAAACAGCAGGCACCGGTCGGAGCCGACGCTCCTAAACACGTGAGCTACAGACTGACGTCAAGACCTTGTAAGATCTGTAGGATTATGTTCTATACCGACTTAATGATGACACCTTAGATGCATTACTTCCAGGGCCGGCCAGAAGAAATTCGGCACCCTAGGCAAATTATTTTAATGGAAGGAATGAAGGAAGCTTAGGGTTTTAACGTCCCGTCGACAGCGTGGTCATTAGAGACGGAGCTCCCACTCGGATGTTTGGGTAAGGATGGGGGAAGGAAATCGGCCGTGCCGTCTGAAAGGAACCATCCCGGCATTTGCCTGGAGTGATTTCCCTAATCACGCAAAACCTAAATCTGGATGGCTGGAGGTGGATTTGAACCACCATCCTTCCGAATACGAGTCCAGTGCGTTACCACTGCGCCACCTCGCTCGGTTTATTTTAATGGCGCCTCCACTTAATAAAATCGCAATAAAACATCAATGTAAAATACACATTGCATCTTTTCTATTCAAATACGTAAACACAAAATGTACACTCTTTGACAAAAAACCTGGCCGCCGGCCGACCGCCGCTGAGCCTAAGTCCGCGCCGTTCGTGACATGGGACAATAAAAGTGGCCACGCTGATTCGCTCTAAGTCCGGCTATCTGCACAATCTGGCAACACTGTAGACTGTGAGAGTTGATACAGTACTTCTTGTGTGCTGTTAGAAGTTGTGTAGGTCAGCTACATCCGTGGTCCTGCGGTGAAGTGCGTGACTTGCATGTGAAAGTATTAGCGATCAAAACCGACTGTTGACAAAAATTTTATATTTACGTTCCTCATGCGTACTGATGCCACATGTGTAAGGGAAGCATATGCGTAACGTATTTCATTTTTTGATACACTGTTAATAACATTTCGGCTCAATAACACTGTTGCCTCTGGCCGCAGCACTCGGCACAGCTCTCCGCGGCCCACTCGCCGGCAGCAGCGGTGGCGGCGCTACACAGCGCTGCCTCGCCCTCTGCCCACAG
This sequence comes from Locusta migratoria, assembly GCA_026315105.1. Lineage (NCBI taxonomy): Eukaryota > Metazoa > Arthropoda > Insecta > Orthoptera > Acrididae > Locusta > Locusta migratoria. Next base: position 246,731,156 of record CM048751.1, read on the forward strand.
CGCCTGCCGCCGCTCATCGCCCTAGATATGTAAAATGCTGTAGTGTTGCTGAGTGGTGAAAAAAAAAAAAAAAAGTTGCGATGTGTATTTCAGACACATCAACGGAGCAGACCACCCATTTTGAATGATGACCATACTATTACACTAATACATAATACATTAGAGAGGTAAAACATTTTCATAGTCATTGATCCAATCAAATGGCACTCTACGATGTTTAACACTTATTTCTGGTTTAAATCGCGATCCTTTTCCTTTCAGTAAAGCCCTTAATGTAATTTGTTATTGTCATCACTTCATATGTTTTCATCAAGACACTGTGCGTAACTGCACTACAATGATTAGTGCCGTTGTTTGATTCCTTATGGTAAATGTATGAGCTAAATTATGTGAATACGTTTCAGCGCACGTTATAAAGCAACACAGCCACACTGAAAGGTGTCTCATTTCTACAGCAGATATTTTGCATGAACGAACTATTAATCATTATGTTGACTTCCTCTGTAAGCATCCCCTAGCATGTGGGTCCTAAGGAAATAGTAAAAATTCCCATCGAGGGAGGTCAATTCGAATTCCTTCAAAGGCGTTTGTATGGTGAAGCAAAAAAGACATCTAATACCATTTCCGTAATTTGGGGTCGACCTTTCTGAAAGCCTTATTGTATAAAGCTTTTCTTCTGATTCCATTAAAGAGTTTCTTCTTGCAATCTGCAGCGTATAAAGTAAAGTTTCCATCGTCACACTTTAGGATGCAGATATTTAATTCGTCCAATGAGACCGAAACCAGCGTTCATATATTTTGAAACTTAACAGCATTATGATATAATTTCAGCAAATGACTAGAGAAGTTAAACATAATGATATTGTCCCTTCCCTAAAAACAGACTAAAATAATTACTTTGTTAGATTTCGACATTTCATTAAATGTTACTGGAAATGAACGTTGCCCCATCCGTCACTAAACAGTAAGGTATCAAACACTTAACCTCACCAACTTGCAGTGAGAGCATTTTTTAACAAAACGAAAAAGTAGTTCGAACGATCATTTTGTCCAATGATACTAGGCACTTTAGTTCGAAAACGGACTGTATCTACGTTGTGTCTTGTCATGCGCGTCTCACATTTAAGGTATATCACCTAAATGAGCAGCTATTATGTAAATGTACCCAAAGCATCGACGCAGTGTAATAAACAAATTATGTTTAGATAACATGTTTTGAATTTAGTCCTCTTGAAACTGAAACAAAATAGAGAAAGTGGGTAGTTGTGCATATTAGTAAGTTTTTTACGTTCCCGTAATAAACAAAACACAAATGCGTCATCTATCTGTTTTTTCGATTCTTTAGACAGTCTTCTTTAGTTTCGACACCTTCACTTCGTCGGCAATCTGCTGGTTTCTTGGACAAAGTAATAAAAATTACGCGACTATTTGTCCACATTTTAACGTCGTTGGATTTTATTCCGAACGACTGTAATAATTTCTGTTGGACTGGTTCCATATATCCGGGCCTATTTAATGAAATTTTATTTCCATGACAGATGAAAGTGATTTGAACGTTGGGTCTCTGTAATGAATTTTCATATGAAAAATATTTAACATGAAAAAGGTCGTGGACCTGTAAACCAAGGATCTTAATTAAAAAACAGCTGATGCGGTTTCAGAATTTATTATTTACTTGATGTGATGACGACATTTGAAGTAATTTACAAGTTAATTGTTTTATCAATATTTAAAAGTTTACCATCATTTTAGAACAACAGATAAATTCATTTAAGAAAATGTTCTGTCGTTTTGTTTGTGATGTCACTTGATATTCTTGAAGTAGGTGACTATGGCATCTACTATGAGGTTGCCAGGAGACAGTTGGCACGAATGGATTTGCTTGACAGTAAGCAGATAATTTAAAGACGTAACGTCGCGGCGGAGCGGCCGAGCGCTTCGAGGCGCTATGCTACGATGCGCGAGGCCGTTCCCCGTCGGGGGTGCCAATCCCCACTCGGGCATGGCTGTTTGTGTCGTCTTTAGTATAAGGTGGTTCACAAATAGTTTTTATGATTAGGGACTGATGACCCTACAGTTAAGTCCCTTAAGCCTGGAAACATTTGAACGTTTGAAAGACATAACGAGATGAATTGATAAGATCCAGCTTTTGCAACAAAACTGACCCGATATCGAAATAAGCTAGGTGTTTAGAAAGTGACTATTATACAGCTAGACATTACTGCTGTAAACCTTATCTCATTGATTTACTCACAGCTGAGGCAGATTGCTCGCAACGTGAAAGAGAGTAGGAGTAGTTAATGTATGAAACGACCTTCTTGAACACAATTCAGCCACTACAATGTGCATATTCTGATATTAATTTTACAGAATATTTAATGGAGGTGACGAGAAAAAGTCAACTGTATGCAGATTTACAAATCAAACTCACATCTACATGATGCCAAAGTTGCGAAACAATAGACCCTAGCTACGACGTTGGAAAATCTTGATTACATTGGTGGCCTGATGAAAGAGTTTTTGTAGCTGGCGTCCTGCATGTTAGGATCCGTAATTCCACTCATGATCGAGACACTGTGCCCTCCAAATTGCATATGTGCCACGTGGCCAGCTATTTTAAAAGAGTAAAGAAAAAATATCAATGAATACCTCATTGAGAGTTTTTCCAGTTTTGTTTCTCGGTTTATGGTTGTATACTAGATAGGCCTTATTTTTATGTTTACTTTACTCCATTAAATAACAAAAAGACGCACAATTTGTCGTAGAAAAGTCTTCGTAAATACTCAAATTCTGTCCAGTTTCCTTAGAGTTTGCTTCCTGATAAAATAAAATGTCGGCAGGTCAATATGGAAATTACAAGCGACCTGTTATTGATAGAACATCTTGCTACGTTAAATAGCGTTCCATTTGAATCAAACGCTAATTTTTAGCACGTTCCTTGATATGCTCGATAGATTTAGAACCTGTCTTACTGTTGCCTGCCCCGTTGATTTCATAAAATGTTACGTAGTCTGATGGCCGAATGCGTTGCAGACATAGTTTTAGTTTTCAGAGTACAAACTTTATGGCGACTTTTAGGTTCCATGTATCTCACGTCGATAATCATTCGAGCGGTATCGTCGGAAGATAGCGGACGACATTAATTTACTAACCATTCAATGCAATTCGTGAATTTCATTTATTTCTTATATTACAGTCAAACCGCGAAAGTTCGGGGAGGTCTACCGAACATCTGTTAGACTCCGTTTGATGGCTTCGTCTATTCAGAACTACAACTATCCTTTCCCTCCTGCAGGCGCGCTCCGCCTTCTCCGTTTCCAAATGCGCGCGCCTTCGCTCGCTCGTTGTGCCGCATTTACCAAAACGACCGTGGCTGCCGCCACCGCGTCATACCTCTTATCGACTTCAGAATGTTAATGAAATAAATTACCCTTCAAGTCGATGGCGACTAAACGCTACTGCTAGCATTGCTCATGAAGCAAGAACACTTTACGTTCCAGTGTAACTATGTTGACTGACATAGCTATTAAAAATTCAACATTTTTTTGGAACTATTTTTAACGCGGTAGCAATTTTCGAGTGGAAAAAGTTACTTTATACGTCTTAGTCTATTTTAAAACCATTTTACAAGCATTTTTCATTTAAATGATTGTTTTACCCTATTCAAATTTTGTATGTGTGAAATTTTTCATTCAGTTTCAAACGTTTGCATGAGAATACAACAGAGACATTCGATAAATCTGTTTTATTTCTAATTCACCTTACCCCTCGGACGTATTAGTCACGGAAAGATCGCGAAGGTAAAAGATAGGGCCATATGAACTCACATTAAGTTTTACCAGAAATTGTTTTAACGGCGAACCATTCACGCTGGAAGAGAAACAGGAGGAAACAGCAGTTGTATAAAAAGTGTCCTCCACCACACACCAATTAAGAAATGGCTTTAATGTAGCAGTGCCAGTTCTAAGTTGAGTTGAAAGTCTAAGGTCTCTTGTTCAGTGGGAATTAGGTTTGAAATGAACTGCAAAATTTGTACCAACACACTGAAACATGAACAAAATATTGCACACTAGACACGAAAGAAAGAAGGAAGGTTACGGATTGTTGTGATAAGGATGTGTAAGGAAATCGGCCGCACACTGCCGCAGGGACCATTCCGCCATTTTCCTAGACTTATTTAGCAAAATCATGGAAAATTCAAATCCAAATGGCCGAATATGAATCCAATGTGTTACCACTGCACCAACTCGCAAAAATGAACGCGAGTAGATATTGCATTGTCACACGGTTCTGAGTTACGTTAATTAAGTTTCTGGCCTATCGTTAGTATAAAATCAATTGTAAAATTTCTAAGAAACACACAATAGACAATAAAGCAACCTAATAAATACGTGTTACAACGTTTAAAATTAAAATTGATCAATGAATTGTGCCATGGTTTAAATCAGTATTATGGAAAGTAATTGCACTGTTGCTTGTTAAAAGATAGTAAATAAACGTATTGACGTTTCTCTTATTCATTGATTTAGAACAGATGCCGTAGAATGCGGAGGGTTGTAATTTAATTAAATGGACTGAGTACAAAATTTGTAAATAAATCTGATCCTAATTATCATTATCAATGACGTTAATAAATGAGTAATCCGTGAATGTCCACTGCCTACATATCGGTTTCAAATGAAGGGTGTTAAAGGAAGTGTTCCACATTTTGAGAGGAAGTTGTACAGATGAAACAAAACAAAAATGATCGTTACACATTAGCTCTAACACGCTTATGTTAATGGATGAGAACTTGTTGACCTTCAATATTGTCAAACATACTCAACAAACAAATGTAACGGTAATAAAAAATACAAATTCAAAGCTCAACTGGAAATAAAAACTAATGGTACTAACAATAATAAAGCACAGTTCATCCACTTCACGAGGAGTATTATAGGGAATTGGAGACGAATAGCAAGAGCAAACTATTTACGCTTGCGAACAATATTCGTACAAGTAAATATACCAATGGTAAATATATGACCGCCTCCTGCGAAATGAATGATGTGGAGGACATTTTTCTTTCGACGTGAGATCTGGGACCGGCAGAGACAAAGTATGATCCATCTAGAGACAACGGAAAATGTAATGCTACTTGCAGAGAATAAGATATGTCATTATTTTGTGACAAGTAAAGGCGAATATAAGCCTGAAAAATATAAATATAGGAGAAAAATAAAAATAATAGGCAGGTTTCTTATATATGACTTCTTTCTTCAACACACAATTACATCTCTTCTCTACAGAGGACCGGCTATCCGAGCCGAACTGTACTACGACAGAGAACCGTCCGCCACTCTGCCTTTCGTGGAGATATTTCAGATGGAAGCGTTCTGCCCATGGACGATAGACCTAAAGTAACCAAACTGTTTGGTTTATAGTACAATTTCACTTTTCGCGGTTGCAATTACTTTACAAATAATACATCGAATAAATGGATTAATTTGAAGGGAAACTAATTATTACAATTACTCTGAAGCACCTGCAAAGATAAATATATTTAATGCAAAAAGTTCTTCTGAAGCAACATTAAACAGTAACATTATAATTCACCTAAACAGGGGCATCATTATACGAAGAAAACAGTTTCTTGTCGGGAAAGGTTCTGCGGATCTAATAGAAGTCGCTATATTCTGTAGCAAAACCCGTCTGGTCAGTTTTATGATTATCGGTAAAAACTTGCGGAATAGCTGCTCTAAGACGGTACACGCCAGATACTCATTTTTGTGATATTCCTTGAATTGAGCCGCGTATGACAAGACTGACGGTATATACATTTTGGGACACCAGTCCGTAGGAATTTTGGAGAAAGTAGTCGTTTTGCACTTTCTTCGTTTTGTTAAAAGAAACTCTCCCCGGAAGTTGATGAGTGTAAGTCATCTATTCATTATCATTTTTCAATGCTGTTGTCTGCTTTCGGACTGAAGCCTTACTTACAATGGTCTTTGGTAGCGCAGCATGGCTAAAAGCCAGTTAGCATGCTGTTTGTAGGAATGAGGATATTGTGGGATGCCCAATAAGTTTTGGTTTTGCTTGGCAGCATTGCTTACAACGCTAGACAACTCTGATCGTTTCCTCATTTCCAGCATTCGAGGTATTTTCCAATATTCTTGAGGATATGAGTTTGATCATTTACTTAATATGACTGTTATCCTGAATTAAATTTTCGACCGCAGGAAGTTCGACCCCTGTTTAAATTGCAAACAATTTTGTGATATATGTCGGGAATGTATTAACTGCCAACAAATGTCAGACAACTGAACCAGTACTCTCAATTTAGGTCTGTGACGCTATTCTCGTCTCCTGATCTACAGCAAGCATAGTTGATTAGTGAGACATCGTTGTACTAGTGATGTGTGTGGCTTTAGGTCTATTTTTCTCCTTTGAAAAATGTCCTAAACGGTATTCAGCAACTAAATACCAAAACTCATTTCAGTGTGTCAACCAAGAGATCGGCATTTTCTATTGTTATTGTAATCGTTATCATTCTGCTGTAATGACGTAAACGCCATTGATTACTATCATTATTATCATTAATTCAGTTGCAAAAGCGTTCTTTCCCATGCGGCCAAGAGACCGGAAAGAAAGTGTGGTTTTACGGAAAATACAACTATATGAAAAAGGAGGAAATTTTTTTTTAATAATTTCTGTTGATTTATCATCGTGACGACAGATACTAAACAAAAACACATGCAAGTCGTGGGTGGCATAATTCGAAGAATCCATCATACACATGGATTCGGATTCTCATCATCATTTTTTGGGCCAACAAGGCTGTAACACTGCGAAATCAATAAGCTGGTTAGTAGTGTATGGATTATATGTATATGTTTGCAGATGAAAAACCTCAGAATTGCCCATTTCTCACATACACAGTTTAGTTTTTGTGTTCAAGGCTGTAATTTTAAGTATCCTGTCTTCTGAATCCCCAAATGAACTAATTACTAACTAATTACATAATCAGTTGATTATGTTTCTTCTGGCTTTCAAACAAACCAACACTTGAAATATTACTTGTGCAGTCGTAAGGCTGCATTTTGAAACGCAGTCACTTTCAATATGCGAAGTTTTTCGTGACGGATGAGGCAACGTTGATTTACAGTAACTTTTCACGAAAAATTAAAAACAAAGTGGCTTTTGCTGAAATCTAACAAAGTAATTGTTTTAGTCTTTTTTTTTTTGGGCGAGGTGCAATTGAAATCGTGATGGAAGTTTACATATCTCAGTCTTTGATCTGCCGTATGTTTCAAGAACAATATCAGTATGTTTAACTTCTCTAGTCATTTGCTGAAATTATATCATAATGCTGTTAAGTTTCAAAATATATGAACGCTGGTTTCGGTCTCATTGGACGAATTAAATATCTGCATCCTAAAGTGTGACGATGGAAACTATCAGGAGATTGCGCCGCGTATTAACCAAAATCCACGACTTCCCTCTTGAAGCCTGTATGAGACGAGGGCAATTTCGCGTCGCTTATCGCTACACAGGTCTTCCTAGTACAGATAAGAACTGGCAACATCGTTGCTAATATTTGGCAACACTGTGACAGTGCAGTTACTTCCGCAAGTGGTACTGAGTTGTCTAGCTAAGTTCACTTGACATTCCTCTTCTACTTTCATGACTCATGCTGTATAATGCCCATGTGATATGAGAGACAGAAATTTAACTTTTGCACTCAAAGAATTTTTTTATTCGCATAGGTGACTTTCAGGTTAACTTTCGAGATACGTTAGAGGCTCAGCATTGAATATGTGAGAGACTGAGGGAACGAGGCGGTAGCGTGTGGTTGGCTGTGTGGTTCTGCTCGTGTCTCGCGATGCATCTGAGCTGTGGGTCGGCAGTTCTAATCCTGTTTGGAGACAGTGCGTTTGGCGGTGGTATTCCGTTTTACTTTGTTTTATTTTACTTTATACGCTGCAGATTGCAAGAAGAAACTCTTTAATGGAATCAGAAGAAAAGCTTTATACAATAAGGCTTTCAGAAAGGTCGACCCCAAATTACGGAAATGGTATTAGATGTCTTTTTTGCTTCACCATACAAACGCCTTTGAAGGAATTCGAATTGACCTCCCTCGATGGGAATTTTTACTATTTCCTTAGGACCCACATGCTAGGGGATGCTTACAGAGGAAGTCAACATAATGATTAATAGTTCGTTCATGCAAAATATCTGCTGTAGAAATGAGACACCTTTCAGTGTGGCTGTGTTGCTTTATAACGTGCGCTGAAACGTATTCACATAATTTAGCTCATACATTTACCATAAGGAATCAAACAACGGCACTAATCATTGTAGTGCAGTTACGCACAGTGTCTTGATGAAAACATATGAAGTGATGACAATAACAAATTACATTAAGGGCTTTACTGAAAGGAAAAGGATCGCGATTTAAACCAGAAATAAGTGTTAAACATCGTAGAGTGCCATTTGATTGGATCAATGACTATGAAAATGTTTTACCTCTCTAATGTATTATGTATTAGTGTAATAGTATGGTCATCATTCAAAATGGGTGGTCTGCTCCGTTGATGTGTCTGAAATACACATCGCAACTTTTTTTTTTTTTTTTTCACCACTCAGCAACACTACAGCATTTTACATATCTAGGGCGATGAGCGGCGGCAGGCGCTGTGGGCAGAGGGCGAGGCAGCGCTGTGTAGCGCCGCCACCGCTGCTGCCGGCGAGTGGGCCGCGGAGAGCTGTGCCGAGTGCTGCGGCCAGAGGCAACAGTGTTATTGAGCCGAAATGTTATTAACAGTGTATCAAAAAATGAAATACGTTACGCATATGCTTCCCTTACACATGTGGCATCAGTACGCATGAGGAACGTAAATATAAAATTTTTGTCAACAGTCGGTTTTGATCGCTAATACTTTCACATGCAAGTCACGCACTTCACCGCAGGACCACGGATGTAGCTGACCTACACAACTTCTAACAGCACACAAGAAGTACTGTATCAACTCTCACAGTCTACAGTGTTGCCAGATTGTGCAGATAGCCGGACTTAGAGCGAATCAGCGTGGCCACTTTTATTGTCCCATGTCACGAACGGCGCGGACTTAGGCTCAGCGGCGGTCGGCCGGCGGCCAGGTTTTTTGTCAAAGAGTGTACATTACATAAACATACTTCCCCTTTAAAATGGGACACATCGGACACTTAAACATCAATATTACTTTTTCATCGTTTTTAAATTTTGTCTTTTAAAAAGGTTTTGGTTTATAGTTTACAATACAGTTAGAATCTTCATTATAAAAAGTGTCAAATTCCATTTTTCTTGTCTTTGCTATTGTAAAATCTGATACGATTTCCGGTAATTTGCAAGCCTTTGTGCACGGCGGTGTTACCGTCGATATATATCGAACGTCGTAATATCGAACGATAGTTGGATATAGTGTTTCTGAAGCGGAGATTCGGGCGCTACGCGCCCTCACGTACTAAAATAAACTAGTTTAACCTGTACCTAACCTAACTTTGACTTAAAGAAAGCGATCTGTAGCGTACCGTAGCCTTAACGTTAGGTATAGGTTAAACAAGAAGAGGTTCAGAAACACTATCGAACTTTCCATATTCATTATGAAATGTGCACTATATTAAACGTACGACTACAGGTTTCCATTCGCAGCAGTGTAACATTAAAATTCTATTATTTAGTGCTTATAAAGTGTTTAATTAATGCATTAATTACTCTGGTAAATACTACGTCAAATGTACTTCACGTGAAACAATCTTATTGGTCGCCATAAAGTGACACCTGATTTTTATGCTGCGATACTACGACGTTCGACATATAACGACGTGAACATCACCGTGCACAAAGGTTTGCAAATTACCCAGGCTTCATTCAATTCAAACAATCAACTAATCCACTGCACTCCGGAAAAATTTGGATTAAAAAACGCCAATTCTTAAGAATGGGTAAGGAAACTGGATTCATTTGAAATTATATTTACTTCAAATGCGCATGTTTAAGATTGACTCTGACAGAGGTCGTCAATTTAATAGCATGTTTGCTACTGGTATGAGAGAATGAGCCGTCTACATTTATCATAGACACCCAGGGACATCCGGATGTGTAGAAATTAGTAAGCGAAACACACCCTACTTCGAGGCTTCTCTCGTGTCCCCCATCATTTCGATTGCGGTGTTATTAAAACAATTTTGGCACAACAAATTCTTTTGCAAAAAGAATAAAGTGAATGCAATAAGAAATAAGTCGACTTAACACAAAGGAAAAACTCATTTTCTGAGTACACGTGTGAAAAAAATCTAACCATTCACGTTATAAAAAGAAACCATGCAATGTCGAAAGAAAGAAATAAAAGTTGTCTTTAATAATTCGAATTTCCTCGATGATATCGCTTTTTTGCTACTTATGGGAAATTATACAGCAGTTCAAGCAGTATCCAGGTTTGTCTGGGCTCGTATGGTGTATCAGTGCGATTGCCTAGTTCCGCGCACTTCTTACACCGCCATTACGAACAATATACGTTCGATAACTGACCACACAAAACGAAAGTTTACACGTTTTGCTGCTAGCTTAGACGCCGCAACTAGACTTGAAAAGTCCGACTGTGAGCGCGGACGCTTATGAGCGTCAGCCACAGCGCCAAGTGTTAAGAAATATCATTCGCATTTGTCACTCTAGCATGACTGCCAACTTTCAAAACTTAAAAATCAGGATATCCATTTCTAAAATTCGGGAGACTCTTCAAAAAAAAATCAGTAGATACGTTCTGTCAAAATCTGCAGCGCCCTTTATAATAAACCTTAAGATAACTGATTTTAACCTTTTCCTGTCATCTCACAATACATAATGACTACTAAAAGACGCTTGCATTAATCCAAATGTTGAATACATCTTTATTTGTAGCCAGTTCAGGTAAAGTGATTGATTTTCTTTTTTTTTTTTCTGAAACAAAAAAGTTCACAGCTGTATTTTTGTGCTATACTGCTACCAGCAGTGGCGTAACTAGGACTTGGCTTTGGGGGGGGGGGGGGATAGATCTGCTTGATGAGCAAAATTTTAGTCAGTTTCCAGACAGACTACCATCTACCACTCCCGTTGAAGATTAATTCACTCCCATCCAATGAAAGGTTATGGTAAAACTCCCCGAGTTTCCAATCTTTACCAGATTGCTGTTATACAATTTCTTTCTTTCCTTTTTCTTTTGAGTTCTGGGGGGGGGGGGGGTTCTATCCCCCTCATCCCCACCATAGTTACGCCACTGGCTACCAGGGAACATTTTATGGACCAAGTGACCACCATGTTCATCGCATTGAAGTGGTAAACAGCACTCTAAAATAAACAATGCAAATTAGCACTTTGCATGTATCACATGATCACTTTCACTTTTCTCAGAAATTTCGGTCTTTTACTGTTACTCTCTCACTTTTTCTTTGCACGTACATCGCTTTTCCCACCATGTGATGTGGAAATATCACATCGACAAAGAGTACAAAATACAAATAATGTTCCGAAAACTGGTTAAAAAAGGTATCATATTTTTTGACATCCTGGAACACATAGCACAAAATTGAAATCCCATAGAATTGTGGTTGATTCTGCCTTATGCAAGACACTTTTTGTTTTGTTTAAATACCCAAATTAGTTTCGGCACTTATTGTGCTATCTTCCGTGGGTTTGTTTGTTTTATTGTGTCATTCGCAGGATATGCATGTGCATTGATTGTGGAATGACTAATTTTGACAACCTGTCATACTTGAGCTGTGGTGTTGCTGCTCGTTTGTTTGTGGCGTGTTCTTATGTCTTTTGGTCTTCAGTGCGATTTTTGCTGTGAAACAACACCGTTTACATCGCCATTTTTCTTGTAGTGGCGATGTAAACAGTGTTGTTTCACAGCAAAAATCGCACTGAAGACCAAAAGACATACGAACACGCCACAAACAAACGAGCAGCAACACCACAGCTCAAGTATGACAGGTAGTCAAAATTCGTCATTCCACAATCAATGCACATGCATATCCTGCGAATGACACAATAAAACAAACAAACCCACGGAAGATAGCACAATAAGTGCCGAAACTAATTTGGGTATTTAAACAAAACAAAAAGTGTCTTGCATAAGGCGTAATCAACCACAATTCTAATACTGCAAGCACGGAAGAGACAAGAGCTGCACCATCACAAGATGATGAAATCCCATAGTCATGTAGACTAGCTGTTTACACAAAAGTTGACTTTCTTCAATTCGCTTATGAAACTGACACTCCTAAATTTAATGGAGCATCAACATCAACCCTCATTTATACCTATTGCTGTTATATTAGACCCAACCTTGAGTATGCAGCACCTATTTAGCTAACGTCAAGAGCTCATTTCCACAACATACTAAGTACTGAGAGGAGAATTCTTCGAATTGCTGCCAGAGTTACACCTAGCACCAGTAGGGAAGAATTATATCAAATAAATATTCAGCTAATAGAACAAAAGCTCATCAATATGATAGCAAGATATGGAATTGATAGACTTTCAACAAGCACTAAAACAACCGAGTTGTTGCCAAGAAGTCCAATTACTATCAATTATCCTAAGTATAAATACCCCTACCCACCTAGTGCCATAGCGCAAGCTATTGAAAGACTACATCCAGATAAATATGATCTGCAATCAATTATAAGAGAAGAGGATTTGTACAACCATTTACTACTCCAGAAAGAGCAATTAGATGTACAGCTAACATATTATTCCCGCGCTGAGGTTTTTTCGGGGAGGTTTTTCCTCAGCAGTATGAAAATTGCGGGTAACCTACCAAAAGAAATCATTAAGTTATAATAAGAATTAGCAAGAGTCCAAATCCCCTTTTGTAACGAAATAAAATGTGTCACCACAGTACTAATAGTAGATAGTTTCCCTGGTTCGAAACGAATTAAACGTTCGAAAATGGGCCCGTTCGAAAATGGGCCCGCCATCCCCATATGGGGTGGATTGAAAAGAAAGAAACAATATATATATCCACTCAAAAGGTTTCCATCGATTAAAAACCGCTGAAGTGATGTCACTTACGTACAATGACAGAACAAAACATTCAAAAAGAGCACATCGAAACACTACAAGCATATTTGCAAATAAGCGGAAAGAGCAGAAATAATAGTTATACACGTCACGCGCAACTCCAAATTTCTATTAATTTCTATACGTATTTAAATTACAGTGATAAATGAACAAAGGACTTTTGATCGTTGGCCAAAAAACGAATCTTGGGTTTCAGGATATAAGCTGAAAATTAGGAGAAATAATGGCAAAATCAGAGGCGGGAGAAATAGTGAAACATCAGGAGACTCCTGCCTAAATCGGGAGAGTTGGCAGGTATGCTCTAGGCTTAGAATCACGTAGATACAGAATGCAAAGAACTAAGTGGTAAAACAACAGTGAACCAGATGTCGAACTGAAACGTAAGAGTGTAAACACGCGAGACTGTACCGTTGGTAGACCTTGCCCGCCAGGATGGTGGTACAGGCCACGGTGTTTACGCGTGGAAGGCGGCTCGACTTACCAGACCGCTGCGCCCGTGAACCGCATGTTGCTGTCCGTAGCGCCCAGATGCGTGACCGCCTTCTACCGCGTTTGCTGCCGCACTGAGCTACTGAGCACCTGTTGCGGAAGACACCTGCGCCTCAGCTGGAAAACACAGAGCAGCGCAGCGCTGCGGCGCGTCCGGAGACTAACGTTGTTTGGCCGCTTCCGCGAAGATGCTACGCGCACTGTACGTTGAGAAATGCAGTCAGGGTGCTGTATTGTAGGCTAGCGTAGTTCGCGAACGAACTAGTTCGGGAAAGCGCTCCCACAGGCGAACTACGAGAACTAGTTCGCAAATCCCTCGCCTCGTAGTTCGTCCGCTCTTTTCCCGAAGACTGACGGGGAACAGTAAGAGGACGCGGGAGCGCGTAGAATCGCGTGATTCTCTTCTGCCAGTTCAATGTTCAAATGTTTTTTAAATCTATCGGACCAAACTGCGTGGTCATCTGTCCGTAGCTTACAAAACTACTTAAACCTAGGTAAACTAAGGACAAACACACACATCCATGCCCCAGGGAGGACTCGAACCTCCACGGCGAGCAACCGCGCGCTCCGCACCGAGACGCTTTAGACCGCTCGGCTACTCCACCGCGGCTTCTGCCAGTTACCGTCATTTCGAGCTGAGATGCAGCCCAGCTGTAGTTTCATAGACACTCCCCAAAAATACGGATAAACAGCACACGCTTGGGCAACACTTATCATTATATAAAAAAAAGCTGTCATAACAAAAGAAAGAGCTCTTTTAGTAGCTGCAGCAAAAGCAAAAAAAAAAAAAAAAAAAAGAGCGGACGAACTAAAAAGAGCGACCTTCCTGCAACAAGGTCTAAAATTGTTGCAGAATGTCACAGGGCTCTGGTGGAGCTAGGCGAAAGCAATAGAGTAAACCGATTGTGGGTCCCTGGCCACTCGGGGATCAGTGGCAACGAACATGCCGACAGATTAGCCAGGATGGGGGCAGAGACTCCATTTATTGGACCGGAGCCTGTCCTGACAATCACCAAGGCAATGATCAAATTGGAGCTACGTAACTGGCTCAGAAGACAGCACGTAGAATATTGGACCAAAGTCTACCAACAAAAACATGGCATGGTAATAATGCCAAAGCCATGTTTTAAAAGAAGTTCCGCAATCCTGGGCCTGAACAGAAGAGAGATTAGACTCATGGTTGGATTGTTGACAGGCCCTGGGAATTTCAAAAAGCACCTACATACAATGGGAATAACAAAAGAGAACCCTAAATGTAGGATCTGTGATGTCGGTGATGAAACTGCATCACATCTAGTCTTCGAATGCATTGCATTGGGGAGTAAAAGGCACAGAACATTTGGGACAATCAGACCCGAAGAAATTGTGTCTAATAAAGAACTGGTAAAGGTACTCCTTGCACTGTTCCATTGGTTGGTTTTACTAGATAGACAGGGAGCGATACCGCACAATAAACTTAGTCTTCCCTGAGAAAATCAAATCAAAAGAGCGACCTACTTCGCGGCCGAGATGCGATCTAAAATATGCGCGATCGGTCGCGAACTAAAATATCCGCGATCGGTCGCGAACTAAAATATCCGCGATCGGTCGCGAACTAAAATATCCGCGATCGGTCGCGAACTAAAATATCCGCGATCGGTCGCGAACTAAAATATCCGCGATCGGTCGCGAACTAAAACATGCGTTACCGGTTGCGAACTATTATGGCAAACGTATCTCGCTTCTTGGCTCGTTTGATTCTTTTCCGAAGACCGATGGGCAATAGCGAAAGGGCGCGCAGCAGAATTAAAAAATCACGTGTTTGCCTTCTGCCGATGAGAGCCATTTCGAGGTGAGCGTCTGCCTGCTAGATTACATAGTTCAGTGCTACAAAATTTCTGTTTTGAAGTATTCTGCACTCTGCAGTATCTAATAAATTCCATAATGCCAATATATAGAGATAACTCTAAACTTAAACGCGAGAAATTATCCACGAACTAAAAGAACGAACTAGTTCGCGGCAGAGCCGCGAACTAAAGTGAGCGCTCCCGATCGCGAACTGTTATGCGCAAGTCTAGTGTATTGTGGCTTCATGCGCTATAAAAATCGACAAGACCCGGGCCTACTGCCGTGACGTCACTGGACAGATCGGATATTGTCAATATATGCTGGGAACGTAGGTGTGCCAGGATATGACTTCGGGAGGGGTTTTCAATGAACGGCCGTTAACTGAAAACGTCACTAAAACAGTTTATTGTTGTTGTTGTTGTTGTTGTTACGGTCTTCGGTCCGGAGACTGGTTTGATGCAGCTCTCCACCCTACTCTATCCTGACCAAGCCTTTTCATCTCCTCCTAAGAACGGCAACCCACACCTATTTGAATCTGCTTACTATATGCGTCTCTTGCTCTCCCTCTGCGATTTTTACCCTACACACTTCCCTCCAATGCTAAATTTACGATTCCGCTAAGTCTAAGAATGTGTCCTACCAAGCGATCCCTTCTTTTAGTCAAGGTGTGCCAAAAATTACTTTTCTCACCAATTCTGTTCAGTACTTCTTCATTACTAATGCGATCTACCCATCTAATCTTCAGAATTCTTCTATAGCACCACATTTCAAAAGTCTCTATTTTCTCTTCTGGTCCGCACTGTTTATCGTCCAGGTTTCACTCCTGTACAAGGCAACTCTCCACACAAATGCCTTCAGAAAAGACTTCATTACACTTAAAATAATATTCGATGTTAGCAAATTTCTCTTTTTCAAAAGTGCTTTCTTCCCACTGCAATTCTGCATTTTATATCCTATGTACTGCGATCGTCTTATTTTACTAACCAAGTAACAGAACTCATCTACCACCTTAATTGTTTCGTTACCTAATCTAATTCCTTCAGTATCGCCTGATTTTCTAAGACTGCATTATCTTTGTTTTGATGTTGTTAATGATCAGTTTATACGCTCTCTTCAACATACTGTCCATTCCATTCAACTGCTCTTCCAGGTGCTTTGCTGTCTCTGACAGAATTACAATGTCATCAGCAAAACGCAATGTTTTTATTTCTTCAGCCTGAACTTCAATCCCTACTCCAAATTTTTCCTTGCATTCCTTCACCGCTTGCTCGATGTACAAATTGAATAACATCGGAGAAAGGCTACAACCCTGTCTTACTCCCTTCCGAACTAATACTTCCCTTTCATGCCCTTAGTCTAATAACTGCGGTTTGGCTTTTGTAAAAGTTATATAAATGTTAAGCTTATGGGACTTAACTACGGGGTCATCAGTCCCTAAACTTACAAACTACTTATGAACTACTTACGTACTAGGACGGCACAAATATCCATGCCCGAGGGGGGATTCGAACCCCCGACCGTAGTGGCCGTGCTGACCGTGACTGGAGCGCCTCAGTCACCTCGGCCACCGCGGCCGGCTTGTAAAAGTTGTAAATAACTCTGATTTCCCTGTATTTTACCCTTGCTGCTTTCAGAATTTGAAAGAGTGTATTCCAGTCAACATTAAAAAAAGCTTTCTCCAAATCTACAAAAGCTAAAAATGTAGGTTTGCCTTTCCTTAATCTATCTTCTAAGGTAAGTATTTTCTTTATCGACTATTTCCTATTAAGCGGGCGAGTGAAGGTGTGTAGACATGATTTTTTTCTTATTTCTCCTTTCTTCCCATATTCTCTTCAGACGCTCGTTGTTTTTTCTTGCGCTCTTCGGACCATTTATTTCATCCCCCCCCCCCCCCCGGTGTGTTCCTGTTTAAATGTATGTTTCTGAACTGCTGTCTTGTTTATGTTGTCCTGTGTGACTCCCTGTTCTTTAATGTCTTCTGTTTGAGTTATCCATTTGGTCTTATTTTTTCTAGTTTTAACTATCTCAAAGATTTGTCTTGTAAGCCTGTTCTTGCCCATTCTACTGATACGTCCATAAAATTTCAACCTTCTGTTTCTAAAGATGTTGATTATTGTCTGTGTGTTTGTAAATCTCTTGTCGGTCTCCATATCCCAAATTCCTTTACGAAATCTGGTAACGAGTATTTTCCTTCCCTTCTTTCAATTTATCTTATTTTCGTTTGGCCATGATTCACCGTAGATTCCGCGACGTAGAATGCAGTGTCTATTATATTACTTTTCATTTCAAAGGACAGCATAATAGTCACCGAGACATAAAAGAAAATTAGTAAACGTCTTAGGAATTCGCGTATTTAGTCCATTAACGAAGTCACAAAAAAGGCTCTTTGCTCGCAAAAAATGTTGAAGTAGATTTTTTATTTTTATTGTTTGTATATTAGTCGAGGGGTCACTTATCCGTCTAACCGGAACATATCTTATAAAGCGCCGGCCGCGGTGGCCGAGGGGACTGCGGCGCGTCAGTCACGGTCTGCACGGCCACTACGGTCGGGGGTTCGAATCCCCCCTCGGCATGGATATTTGTGCGGTCCTTAGTGTTAGCTAGTTCGTACGTAGTTTGTAAGTTTAGGGACTGATGAACCCGTAGTTAAGTCATGAGCTTTACAAACATTTGAACATTTGAATATCTTATAAAGCAGTAAGAAGGAACACCCGTGTCCAAGAGCGCTAGGAATTTGAGACTGCATTATTCTCCCCTTTTTTGACTCTTGCGCGCTTCCACATTGTTTTCGTCTCTCATTGATGTATGTTGTTGTGGTCTTCCGTACGGAGACTGGTTTGCTGCAAATCTCCACCCTTAGCTATCCTGAGCAAGCCTCTTCATTTCCTCATAAGAATAGCAACCCATATCCACTTGTTTGCTGTATTCGTCTCCAGATCTCCCTTTGCGATTTTTACTCAAAATCAAATGTTTGTATAGCTTATGGGACTTAACTACGGCGTCATCAGTCCCTAAACTTACAAACTACTTATTAACTAGCTAATACTAAGGACGGCACAAATATCCATGCCCGAGGGGGGAATTCGAACCCCCTACCGAAGTGGCCGTGCAGACCGTGACTGGAGCGCCTCAGTCCCCTCGGCCACCGCGGCCGGCGATTTTTACTCCAAACACTTCCTTCCATTATATCTAAGAATGTGTCCTACCAATCGATCCCTTTTAGTCAAGGTATGCCAAACATTCCTTTCTACCCAATTCTGTTCAGTACCTCCTCATTAATTATGCGAGCTATTCACCTAATCTTGAGCATTCTTCTGTAGCACCACACATCAAAACCCTCTATCCTCTTCCTGTCTGAAGTATTTATCGTCCATGTTTCACTCCCGTACAAGGCAACACTCCACAGAAAAGCCTTCAGAAAAGACTTCTTTACACTTAATATTTGATGTTGAATTTACGTTTTTCTCCCCATTGTCATTCTGCATTTTAAATTCTCTGTACCGCGACCGTCGTATGTTATTTTACTGCCCAAGTAACTAAACTTATCTATCGCCTCTATTGTTTCGTTACCTAACCTAATTCCTTCAGTACCGCCTTATTTTCTTAGACTGCGTTCAGTTACCCCTGGCTTTTCTCTTCTTAATGTTCATCTTATGGGCTCTCTTCAACATACTGCTCATTCCATTTAATTGCTCTTCCAGGCCCTTCTGTAACTGACAGAATTACAATGTCATAGCTAATTGCAATGTGTTAACTGATTCATTATGAAAATTAAAATACCCAATTTTGTCTTTGTTCTACCGCTAGAAAATGTATGATGATGGCCTAAGAAGCCGAAAATCGGTTCACAGAATGTTCAAATGTTTGTATAGTCTATGGGACTTAACTACGGGGTCATCAGTTCCTAAACTTACAAACTATTTATGAACTACTTACGAACTAGGACGGCACAAATATCCATGCCCGAAGGAGGATTCGAATCCCCGACCATAGTGGCCGTGCAGACCGTGACTGGAGCGCCTTAGTCCACTCGGCCACCGCGGCCGGCTTTTAATTTTCACAAACCGCAATGTTTTTATTTCTTCACCCCGATCTTTAATCCATTATCCAAATTTTTCCTTGCTTTCCTTCTCAGCTTGTTCTATGTCGAAACTGAATAATATTGGAGAAAGGCTACAACCCTGTCTTACTCCCTTCCCAACCAATGTTATTCTTCTTACGTCCTTCGACTCCAATAACTGCAGTCTGTGTTTTGTACAAGTTGAAATAATCCTCCTTTCCTTGTATTTTACCACTGCTGATTTCAGAATTCCAAAGACTGTATTCCAATTAACACTGTCAAAAGCTTTCTTCAAATTGACGTATAACGTGTTTTAAACTAGACTGAAGAGCCACAGAAACATACACACTTGCTTTCCTTTCGACGGTACTTCAGACCGTTCTTCATTTCACAAGGTTATAGGACGCGATTCCAACCCGTTGGCTTTGACCCGTGGTGTAGGCATATTGTGTAATACGTACTTTCGACAAACAAGACTGTAGATATCTATTCTGACTGAGAAAAGTAATATTTTTTTTTTACGAATATGTCAATTTTAAAGGCTGCGGTTAGGCCTGACCCTAAAGCCGTCGGCACACGGAGCGTATCCCTGAACGTGTGTGGTCAACGTGCAGAGTCCACCGTGTGGCTGAACGCTCGGAGACGGCGCAGCTTGAGCGTACGAGACGTGTGCCTCAACGACCTACACGCGACCGCAGCGCGCTCCAGCGACAGTTGTCGGCAGTATCAGTTGCTGGAATCACACTGTTTACGAAATCAAAAGAGTGCAATGCCTGCTTTACCTCTATTGAAGTGCTTATTTCCGCGCTTGTGCTTATGTTCGTTATGTTCTGTGATAGGCCGAAATAAATAACAACAAAATACCTATGAACATAAGACTCATAAAAGTTGCATTTTATGTCAATAAGTGCAGCGAATAATAAAAGTTTCATGACAAACTGCCGCGGTGGAGTAGCTGATCGGTCTAAAGCGTCTCGCTGCGGAGCGCACGGTTGCTCGCCATGGAGGTTCGAGTCCTCCCTGGGGCATGGGTGTGTGTGTTTGTCCTTAGGTTAGTTTACCTAGGTTTAAGTAGTTTGTAAGCTACGGACTGATGACCACGCAGTTTGGTCCGATAGAATTTCAAACATTTAAACATTTTTTCATGACAAACTCTGCGATATAAAATTAGAATAGGCCTTCACAACACATAATCATTGCAAGAGTCTCGCTTTTTAGAAAATCTTAAAATATCATGCTTCCATGGTCCATGTTTCTATTCAGTAGAAGAATGTTAAGAACGTGTAAAATGCAATACTTGAAACAATAAGTGCCTATTTTACTCTAAATGAGTTGCAAACTGTCTTGTTCATAAAACGAATCCAAGAAACTCACTCCTCAGATGGTGCTCACTTATTTTTACATAGCATCGAATATTATGCAGTATACTTCTAAGAAATTTATAAGAAAATCTTTTGAGTCTATCAGAAAAAATTGCTTGTGTGGAGCCTTGAACCTACACCGCAATTTCTTTCAACTTCACGGTCCACGACTTACCCCCTACGCTACGGCCAATTACGTTACAAAAAGTATCCTCACTTACAGTATTAGACGTATCGTATATGCTACTGGGTGATATGTCGATTTTTGACATGTAATTACAACAAATGATACAAAGAACTACTCGTGTTGATAGATCTTCAGTCCGCCTTGCCTTGAAACGGCAGATTACTGTAATACGGACATTTTTAACCACATATAAGACGTTTCCATTAATTTATTCCAACAAATAGTACCTTAATGGCAGTTTCCGAGAGATTCTCAACTTTCTCAGTTGCTTTTACTTGCTTTGAAATGTCATACATTCATAAGACCTAAGTTATATACATAAAAACCACGAAATACGACGGCCAACATGGCGTCTTCGTCTCAATACCGAGAAGAGCTGCTCCCACCCCCACCCCCTCCGGATAGCCACGTGGTGTGACGTCGGGTGCGTCCTGCCACCTTATTGGTGATCGTTCAGATACTCGTTGAGAATATCTGGCATGCTTGATACTGCTCGACACGTTGGGAAAGCCTCGCAAACATGCGGTTCGCACGTCGTGACGTCAGAAACTCGCCACGTTGGCCACACTCCGTGTGCCGACGGCTTAAGCGTAGAGCTTAAATTGTTGCGAGTGAACAAGCAACGATGGCA
Organism: Locusta migratoria; assembly: GCA_026315105.1. Classification (NCBI taxonomy): domain Eukaryota; kingdom Metazoa; phylum Arthropoda; class Insecta; order Orthoptera; family Acrididae; genus Locusta; species Locusta migratoria. The sequence goes on from CM048751.1 coordinate 246,752,792, forward strand.
CTGCGACGCTCGCGTGTACGAAATGCACCGATAGTTGATCGCAACTGCGATATTCAATGTTTCTTCCTAATTATGTCAAATTTTAACAAGCCTCGTGATTTACTTAAAAACTATAATCGATTGAAACATAGATTTGCAGTTGGCTACGACTGAAACACGTGTGAAAGCAGACGGGTGGAATCGTGTCGTAAAATTATGCCTGGTTGAGTGCAATTAAGAATCCAAGGTTTCGACCTTCAAAACCATTGGGCAGGGTATAGCTGGGAATTTGTGTCTGACGGGAGGCGTGCTTAGGTAGTCCTTGCAGGTGTAGTGATGACTGTGTCCCCAGTGGTGTAGAGGTCAGCGGGAGGTCCGGGCTCGAATCCCGGCTGGGCACATGTTTTTGACTTTGCCCATTCGCAGTTGTCATAGGCAAAAATATATTTGGTAATTTTTACCAACTTGGCCAAAACGTCGGCCCCAAGTGGCGTAAGTCGAAAACGGCCAATCAAAATGAAAAACGTGAAGTTACTAAAGATGTACAGCATGAAATTTCACACTACAAAAGCATATAGTTTTTAAATTTTTGGCACCATTAAGCGTTCATACACTTAAATCGTAGTAATTTCATTTTGTTGTTTTTCGTATGTCGAGCTAGTCAATGAACGAAATTTTCTACGGGGAGACAAACTTCTGTCCCACCTTCGGGTGTGGAGGAATCGATAGATCTCCCTCGACTTACATGCCGCAAACTGCCGAGTCTGCCATCACCTCCGTTCCTTTGTTATTATCGTTTTGAATTGGTGGCCGCGCCGGGTCTGTCTGTATTGTGCGATGGACGCGGTCATAATTGCTTCTGTGGCGCAAGCTGCTCGTTTCCTTATTGGAGTTAACTTCTATTGCACGCCTTTGCAATAAAAATTGAGTTCTCCAGTGTGACCTACCTTGGGTACTTATTTTATTTTATTTATTTTTATTGTAGGCGACGGTTATATGATGTGCAAGGCTTTCGTTGTCGTCGATGTATTGGTTTACTAGGCTCTCTCTCAAAATTTTAGTTGCGTCGTGCATCAAGAATTTAGGTTGGTAAGCCTGTCAATTCTTCGTATATTCAATTACGGCTTTTTGTTTTTAACGTAAGTACAAACTGAACCTCATATATAACCTTTAGAATGTTTGAGCATAAGAATTCTGTCTCTCATGGCTTTTAGTTAAATTTCCAAGTCTTTTTTAACTTTTATCTTATTTGTCCCGGTACTATTTATAGAAATATGTCGCATAAGAAGTTAATTACTAATTCTTTCGTGAAAAATAATCCTTGCTAATTGGCCTTAACCTTGATTTTTTTTACCGAATAATGTTTTTAATAAATTTACCCTCCATATTCCCATCTCAAACACAGTCAAGGATGTTATTTAAGAGTAATTTTCAAATATCATCGATTTGAAGAAAGGGTACTATCTACGTAAGAAGGTTTTCGAGAAACATTTTTAAAACACAGTTCCTGTTATATTTTTCACTTTAAAAGCACACAGTTACAACATACACTGAACAAAGTCACACGTTATTTGAGACACAATTCTTAAAATATATTTCTTCACATTGATAGTTCATTATATCTCTGGTACTATCAAAGTTCAGAATAGTCTCCCAAAGTCAAATTAAAGTTCCTTAATACACTCTATCCTTTCTCAATGAAATTGTCAGTTTTTTCTTTTAAAGTCCCCCTGAATATTAACTATCTCGACGGGAGGCAGAATTTTTCTACGTTCCGTAGCCTAATCCCGAATTAAAGTCCATAGATAATGTAACTACGCAATCGTGTAGCCTTTCGGTCATTCATTGTCAACTATTAAAGTCTTTAATTTCTGTAGGAATAATTTAAACACGAATTAAAAAGTTCCGAAATATTTCCGTACATGATTCCAGACTATTTTGCAAGACAATTACGAGAGACGTTTACAGAGAGATCCTTACACACCGTAAAACAATGACTGAGAGAGAGAGCAATGCGGTTAGTATTTATACTATATTTACGACAAATGATAACTGTCATTGCAGTGTTTTGACCCGCGTACTCTGATTTTAACTATTCTGATTTTACAAAGTTATAACAGATTTCTTTAAAATTAAAGAAATACGTAAATTATGCCTCTTACAAAAAATAATAAAATGTACTGAAATGGATTTTCCAATGGGATTGAACCTTGCGGTTCGAGTTTCGAGTTCCGCTCCGTGGAATTGCGATTATCGTTGCCATTTCCGACGATATATCTCTGTTTCCCCGAGTGGGAAGTGGAGTGATTTTCGGGGCGGAGGTGTGTGGCGGTTGTTGACGTAGCACGCACCAGGGGGCAGTACCTTCCGTGGGCCGGGCGAGTCGGCATGCTCGCGCAGTGTGTCAGCAGACGGTGGATTGCGGCGACGGTTACACCTGTTGGCGGTTCTGTGCCCCATGGTTCTCTAGCAAGGGAATGTGGAAGTCAAGTTTGGCATCGGAGTGTGACACTTACCAGTGGATGTTTGAGTGCTGTACTGTAATACATCTGTCTGTTTCAGAAGTGTTGTGTATTATTTAAGTCGCCAAGTGTCTCGCAAATAATTTGTACGTCGTGGATGGAGATGCCTGTTGTTATTGCCGTGTGATATTGTGTGGCTGGCATAGAATCGTGACGCCTCACCTGAATACGGCACTAGTTGGTTGGTGATGCACTTGGTAACAAACTGATTACAAGTTGGTAAGCTTATGCTCGATGGACTTGAGGTTACATCATTTTCAGTAAGTTGTCACAAGATCTGTAAGGTTATTTGGTGATAATAGCGCTCTCGAACATTTGTGTCTGTGATGCTATTTTATATTTTATGTGCACCGATTTTGTGAGCGCTTATATTTGATATTTATTCATTGCTGGCACTCTGCGCTACCTTTCCGTGGTCCTTAAATGTAGGGGACTGTTTAACGCGGGGTGCAAATGCCTATGTTGGCGCATTTTCTTCCACATTTGGATTAACGATAATCTGTTGCCCAGTAAAATTTCAAAAATTTTGTGTAGTGTATTTGATTACTTTTAAGCTGTTGTTGATTTATCAACATTTTAGTAATTGTTTCCTTTATATTTGTATGTTCCAGTTGTGCATTGAGGTTAAGATTTGTTGTCTGGCGGCCGGACCCAGCGGACAGGGCCCAGTTAGGTTTCCATTCCAGTGGTGTGCGGGTTCCTGAACTTAGTGTTGAAACCTAGTATCTGTAATTGGTTTCACGATAGCTTTCTCCTTACAGGCTCTTGCCCACTGCGGTTCGTCGTCAAGTTAAGTTAAATTCTTGTCCTGTAAATGCTGCTTTTCTTAAGTTGCATTTGTAAGTTCATTTCCTTGTTTTGTTTTTAAAAGGGTGCTCGCGAGCATTTTCCTTGTTTTTAAGTGTCAATCATGACTTTGTTTTAAATTGTTCCTATTGTTCCAGTAATATATAGTGCAGTTTCCTTAATTAAGTTTTGCTACAGTTCTTTCTATGTAAAAAAAAAAAAAAAAATAAAAAATAAAAAATAAAAAAAATAAAATAAAAAAAGGCTTGTAAAGGTTGATCAGTCTGTTAGCAAAATCTATCTATTTTGCTTGATTCTCTACTGTCGAGATTTGTTTATAGAATAAGGAGCTATTCAGGTGTCCTTTAAATAAATTGTTCTTTAAACTGGCAAATGTTGTTACTTGGGGCTTGGGCCTTCCGTCAATACCACCTTTTCAGTAATGAATGCGATGTAGTGTTACACCAGGTCATACGGAAGTGTGTTTTATTGGCAGGGCAATTTGGCAGACGTTGATGACTTTAAAGTGGAGGGAGTGAAAACGGTGCTACAATCCACAAAGGACAGAAAAAATTAGAATATCGTAAGTTAAGAACTGGTCTGGTCTGGCTGAAGCTGGAGAGCACAGTGCTTATCAGAAGTAGGGCAATAGTAAAACACTGACTAGATCGTCTTTGCTAAAACGTCCTGAGTCGTCAACGTCGAATCTTCGATCATACAAGATACTGGATTTTAATCAACATTGCTTTTGTTGTGGATGGGGACGTTTTCAAGACAAAAACCATCTGCAAAGAACAGTTCGATGACGTTAGCAGCAGCATGGACTATCTGCTCGGAGAACATGGCTGCGGTTACCCTTGACGCTGCATCACAGGCAGCAGCGCCTGCGACGGTGTACGCAACGACGAACCTGGGTGCACGAATGGCAAAGCTTCATTTTTTCGGACGAATTCAGGTTCTGTTTGCAGCATCATGATGGTCGCATCCTGTTTGGCGACATCGCGGTGAACGCACATTGGAAGCGTGTATTTGTCATCGCCATACTGGCGTATCACCCGGCGTGATGGTATAGGGAGAGTAACAAACACTACATCCCAATCACAGCACAAACTAGCCATTTTCATCCAGATTCAATTCTAATAATTTGTAAGAGGCAGAATTTTTACGTATTTGTCAAAATTTCAGTAACAGTCAATATATCTTTGAAGTATCGAAACAGTACAGTCTCAGAGTAACCGCGTCTAAACACCGTAAATCAGAGTAATCTTTTTTCGCAATAGTAGTATAAATAATTCCGCAGAATAGCTACTCGCTCTTTGTCTTTGTTTCTCCCAACGTTAACAGCTCTCAGTATTTGTTTCTCGTAACGATAACATCTCTCTGTCTTTGTTCCTCGATGTATTAACATTTCTTAGTCAACTTTCGGACTTATTGTTGTGGTCGTATCTGAAATAGATAGTCAGGTGCAAAAATATTCCGAACTTCTGGTTTACTATGATTGAATTTATTTGGAAGGCTTAATTAAATCGAACTTATACGCGAGTGCGTAATTAATATCTGTGGACTTTAATTCGGGATAGGCTAAGGAGTTAGAAAATTTCTGCCACCCGATAGGAACGTAATATCATTGCTAAAAAGGTTTTCTTCATTGACAAACATTAAATCAAATAACTTTAACTTGATTAAAAAAAAGGAATAATTTTTAAATATTGACTTTGCCAAGAATATCAAACTGCGATTTTGTGAAATGAACTATAGAGACTGCTTATTTAAAATATATCGTGAGACTTTGACAGTGTTTTGTAAATCTGTGCTTAAGTTGAAATATAGGAGAAATATTCATTTAAATTTTTGTGTCGACCACATCAATCGTAGTTAGCACCAGACCTTCCCATTGGTAATTGAAGAACTCCTAAAAATAACATCTTTGAATTATCTGTGAATCAGACTAAAAATAATTAAAGGACGTAAATACCCAGTAAAAAGACTTGCATTTTAAAATCAATGTTATGACTTTTATAGGCAAAAACTAGGGAATGTTTATGTGACGTGCTTCGTTAAATGGAACTGCCGGGAAAGGAAAGATTATATTACAAAAATAATTAATAATTTTTGAAACAAGCCCCTGAGATTACAGAGTCCATGTTCATCAGTTAAAATATCATCCATAAACTGTTAGGCTACGGAAAGTTAAACCAGAGGCATCCGTAACTGAATATATGAAATATTACCAGGTGTACCAACTTAAATAACCAACGAATGCCTCAAATAAAAAATTTACATGCCTACTGAATCTTTGTGAAGACGACGAAAGCTTGCACTACCGTTGACGTCGCTTCTATCATACCGAAGCACTACAACAAACCAAATAAATTTCCACCACCAACCATAATATCAAATAAAAGGACGTCTCAGGTGCCACTGGTTACACGTCTCGGTCACCTCTTATTCTCATTGTCGAAACTTTGAACAGTGACCGTTACATTTCAGATGTGTTGCGACCCGTGACTCTACCCTTCATTCCATCGCTGCGAAACCCTACATTTCAGCAGGATACTGCACGACCGCATCTTGCAGGTCCTGTACGTGCCTTTCTGGTTATGGTAAATGTTCGACTGCTGCCTTGGTCAGCACATTCTCAAGATCTCTCACCGACTGAAAACGTCTGGTCAATGGTGGCAACTAGCCAGTCACTACTCTTGATAAACTGTGGTATCGTGTTGAAGCTGCATGGTCATCTGTACTTGTACAAGCCATCCAAGCTCTGTTTGACTCAATGCCCAGGCGTATCTAGGCCGTTGTTACGGCCAGAGGTGGTTGTCATGGGTAGTGATTTCTGAGGATCTATGCACCCAAATTGCGTGAAAATGTAATCACATGTCAGTTGTAGTGTAATATATTTGTCCAATGAATACCCGTTTATCATCTGCATTTCTTATTAGTGTAGCAATTTTAATGGCCAGTAGTGTAGTATTATTATGGTAACTGAGAGGACACTGTTTCACAGACTGTGAGTTATCAAACAATTTGAAAAAAAAAAAAAAAAATCTGTTTCTCATTTGAACTTCCTCCTTGCCCCTTGTTGTTCGCAGGAGAAGGTCCCAATAAGAGTAAAAAATAACCTATGATGCATTCACACTTCTCCTACTGAATAAAGTATCCTGAATAAAAATATTTGTGGGGGTGGTAGGGCACCTTCTCCATGAGGCTGTCTGGCACATCTGAGAAAAGTTCGCAGCCAATTGTATGAAATATGAAAGCTATTTGCGAAAGCACTACGGATCGGAAATCAGTTATATTAGATGGCTATCCTACTGATGCCTCGCAAATGGCATCAGTATTTTGAAACATCTCGGGTTGTTTAAAGAAAACATGTCCTTCATTAAGATATTTGCTATGAAGATAAAAATACTGCAAGGGAACAGAAGTTTCTAACAAATGAGGATATCTAGAACCGCTTTGATGCCTATGTGGAAATTTCAGGATGAAGATATTAATGTGCCTGCAGACAGAACAAGACGCCGATGTATTAATCGCAGAAACTGCTGTTTCTTAAGTTGCTGAGTCAGACCTTGTGGGCAATGTGAGCGATTACCTGCCCTGCTTGCTAGGGAAACAACAACAACTGCAGACTGCTAAAGAAGATGCGAGCATATGGTATAGGTTCACAGATTTGTGACTGGCTGGAAAACTTCATAAGTAATAGAACGCAGTACGTTCTTCTCGACGGCGAGTGTTCGTAAGACACGAGTGTATCGTCAGGCGTGTCCGAGGGGAGTGTGATATGGCAGCTGTTGTTTTATATCTATATAAATGATCTGATGGAATAACTTGTAACTTGCGGCTGGTTGTTGACGATGCTGTGGTGTATGGGAGGGTGTCGTCATTAATTGACTGTAATAGCATACATGATAACTTAGACAAAATTTCTAGTTGGTGTGAAGAGCGGCAGCTAGCTCTAAATGTAGAAAAATGAAAGGTGGTGCGCATGAGTATGAAAAACAATTCCATGTTGTTCGAATACAGCATTAGTAGTAAGCTTCTTGATGCAGACGGGTTGTTCAAATATCTAGGCGTAACATTGCAGAACGATATGAAATGGAACGAACATGCAAGGACAATTCTAAGGCAGGCAGCCAATTTCACTTTATTGGAAGAATTTTGGGAAGATGTACTTCATCTGTAAAGGAGACCACGTCTTGAGTATTGTTCAAGTGTTTGGAACCCGCAGGAGATCAGTTTAAAGGAAGACATAGAAGCAGTTCAGAGGCGAGCAGCTAGATTCGTTACTGGTAGGTTCGACCAATGCGCGAGTGTCACAGATATGCTCCGGGAACTCAAATGTGGATCGCGGTAGGAAAGACGACATTCTTTTCGAGAAATTCTGTTGAGGAAATGTGGAGGTCCGGAATTTGAAACTGACAGCAGAACGATATTGCTGCTGCCTACTTAAATTTCGCGTAAAGATCATGAAGATAACAGAAATTATGGCTCGTACAGAGGCATATAGATATTCTTAGTTCCCTAGTTCTATTTGAAATAGGAAAGGAAAAGTACCCTCCGCCACGCACCTTATGGTGGATTGATGAATATTCCGGGTGATTAAGAAGTCTGTATAAATTTGAAAACTTAAAAACAAAAAAACAAAAAAATCACGCAATAATGTAGATAGAGGGGTAAAAATTGACACATATGCTTGGAATGACTTGGGATTTTATTAGAACAAAAAAAAAAAAAAAAAGTATTGTTAGCCGCGTGACGATCGTGTGCCCAGCCGCCACTTTCGTCATGCTTGGCCTCCCAGGTCCCCAGACCGTGCGATTGTCTTTGGGGTTACCCGAAGTCGCATTTGTATCGTGATCAACCGACATCCAACGCCAATGCCTCACCATAACTCCGGACATGCTTTACAGTGCTGTTCGCAACATTATTCCTCGACTACAGCTATTACTGAGGAATGATATTCAGCATGTCCTGTAAATATCATCATCTTTGGTTTGTCTTAATTTGTTATGCTAATTATTGCTTTTCTGATCAGATGAAGCTCCACCTGTCGTACATTTTTGAACTTTTTTTTTTGTTCTAATAAAACCCCATGTCATTCCAAGCATCCAAGCATCTCTCTATCTACATTATTCCGTGATTTATTACGTTCTCAAATTAGATGATGTGGGCACTGTATAAGAATTCCAACTGTGCGGCTTTGAATGAGCTGAGCTACGAGCCTTTTTTTTAATGTCTGCCCCAAGAAAATCTTTCAGACTTAAAATACTACCGCCAACATCGTACGCAACCTTGGCTGGGGAAGAAAAGTGATCCATGTCAATGGGGTGGAAGATATCAGGCTCCTTTCTCGTGACAAGATACGACACCAAACACGCTATTGGAGGTGGTTTCCGGTGCATACAAAACAGGATGCACTGCAGTTTGTGGATGTCGCAGATTTGAACTGCTCCTAGACGTTCAAACTCTGTTGCGGCTTGTCTTGCGAGAACGCCCCAGCGATTGAGAGCGGGGATATCTGCCGGAACCAGTAAGTTGATGGAGGCGCCGCCGTAGATCTAAGAGATCGAATGCTGGTACGAGAGCTGTCGCAATCACTGAATCTACGTCGATGTAATTGAAATTTCATAAAATAAGAATCTATGCTATTTAATGTTTTTTTTAAATATTGTCATTCCCGGGTGACGTCGTCGACAACCGCCGATATTTCGGCAGGAGAACACCCTGCCATTCTCAAGGCACAACTGCACTTAAGGAAGCAATGTGCAAGCGTAGCTTCCTTAAGTGCAGTTGTGCCTTGAGAATGGCAGGGTGTTCTCCTGCCGAAATATCGGCGGTTGTCGACGACGTCACCCGGCAGCATACCCGTAAGTTGTTTGAACACTCATTACGCCGGGAAAAGTTAAAGTCTCACATTGTCATTCCCTTTTATGTGTTCATTTGTACAAATTTTTGTGTTATTCATACGTAAAGGACTGGAACTTAAATAGTGGCAACGATTTACTCACATCCGATTCGAAAGCTTTTGCACCTGTTACTGTCCTTCAAAGTAGTCACGAGCGTTGTGTAGAATCCTTTGCCAGCTATGTGGAAGACGTAGTATACAGTTAGCAGAGCCTGTTTTGCTGATGGTGCGAATGGAGGCGTCCTGATATCAAAATAGGCTTAGTAGCAACGTACTTTCAAAAAATGTTTTATCCCCTATTTCACGTCCTAAATGATTAATTTTCTGAAAATACCGAGATGCGTGTCTTTATAATTCATGCCAAGAAAACATATGCCAATATACCAATTGGTTCCTTTTATTGGCTTCTCGACTCTGAAGATACAACAGCAGAAAGGTTCAAAGAAAACCTGAGTCTAATTACAAAACGGTACCCGACTCAAACGATATTAGTAGGCGGTGATTTTAACTTATCCTCAATCTGTTGGCGAAATTATATTTTCAAATCAGGAGGTACGCATAAAACATCGTGCGAAATTGTACTCAACGCATTCTCTGAGAATTACTTCGAACAATTAGTTCATGAGCCATCTAGAATTGTAAATGGATGTTAAAACACACTTGATCTCTTAGCAACAAATAATCCTGAGCTCATAAAGAGCATCAAAACGGATATAGGTATTAGTGAACACAGAGCTGTCGTAGCCAAATTGAATATCGAAAGTCCCAAAGTTACCAAAAATAAACGAAAAGTATATTTGTTCAGGAAAGCAGATAGAAATAAAATACATTGGTTCTTGCAAGACAGCTTCCACTCGTTTCTAACACTAAACGTAGGTGTAGACCAGCTGTGGCTCAAATTCAAAGAAGTGGTGTCGACAGCAATTGAGTTTTATACCAAATAAATTAATAAAAGAAGGAGGCGATCTCCCTTGGTACACAAAACAGGTCAGGACACTGATGCAAAAGCAAAGGGAAACGCATACTAAATTTAAACGAATACAAAATCCCCAGGATTGGCGAACCTAAACAGAAGCTCGAAATTTAGCGAGGATATCAATGCGAAATGCCTACAATACTTATCACAGCGAAACTCTTTCTCGAAATTTGACTGAAAACCCTAAGAGATGTTAGTCATATGTTAAATATACTAGGGGCAAAACACAAACAATACCCTCACTACGTGATAGTAATGGCGATCCTGCCGATGACAGCACTACTAAAGCAGAGTTACTAAACATAGCTTTTAGAAACTTATTCACCAAGGAAGACGAAACCAATATTCCAGATTTCGAATTACGAACAGATGCCGTAATGAGTAACGTAGAAGTAGATATCATCGGAGTAGTGCAGCAACTAAAATCACTTAACAAGAACAAGTCTTCTGGTCCGGATTGTATAACCATTAGATTTCTATCTGATTATGCTGAAGCGATAGGTCCTTACTTAACAGCTATATACAACCGCTCTCTCATAGAAGGATCTGTACCAAAAGATTGGAAAGTTGCACAGATCACACCTATATTCAACAAAGGCAGTAGGAGTAATCCATTAAACTACAGACCTATTTCATTGACGTCAATTTTCAGCAGGATTTGGGACATATCCTGAATTCAAATATTATGAATTATCTCGAACAGAACGATCTATTGACCCAAGGTCAACACGGATTTAGAAAATATCGTTCATGCGAAACACAACTAGCTCTTTATTCAAACGAAGTGATGAGTGCTATCGACAAGGGTTCGCAAATCGATTCCGTATTTCTTGATTTCCAGAAATCTTTTGACACCGTACCTCACAAACAGCTTTTAATCAAATTGCGTGGTTACGGTATATCGCCCCAAATTTGCGATTTCTTGTCAGAGAGCACACAGTTCGTAGTAATCGATGGCAAGGCATCGATTAAAACAGAGGTGATATCGGGTGTTCCACAGGGTAGTGTTATTGGTCTTAGATTGGTAATCGATGGCAAGGCATCGATAAAAACAGAGGTGATATCGGGTGTTCCACAGGGTAGTGTTATTTGTCCTCTGCTGTTCCTTACTTACAAAAGCGATTTAGGGGAAAATCTAAGTATCTCTCTAAGGTTGTTTGCAGATGACACCGTCATTTACCGTCTAGTAAAATCATCTGAAGATCAAACCCAACTGCAGAACGATCTGAATAAGATATCAGTATGGTGCAAAAATTGACAATTGACTCTAAATAATGAGAAGTGTGAAGTCGTCCACATGAGTACGAAAAGAAATCCGTTAAACTTTATTTACAAGATAAATCAATCAAAAGTGAAGGCCGTAAACTCCACAAAATACCAAGGAATTACTAATACTTCAGACTTAAATTGGAAGGAACACGTAGATAATATCGTGGGAAAGGCGAACCAGAGACTGCGTTTTATTGGCAGCACCCTTAAAACATGGAACAGAACTACACCAGAAACTGCATACACTACGCTTGTCCGTCCATTTTTGGAGTATTGCGCCCAGTGTGGGATCCTTATCAGGTGGGTTTGACGGATAACATCGAAAGAGTCCAAAGACTGGCAGCTCGTTTCGTATTGTCACGATACAGGGGAGACAGCGTTATGGAAATGATACAGGATCTGGGATGGGAACCATGACAATAAACGGCGCTTATCGCAGCGGCGTGGGCTTCTTACGAAACTCCAATCGCCAACATTCTCAATGCGAAAATATATTGTTGACTCCCACTTACATAGGTAGAAACTATCATCAGAATAAAATACGAGAAATCAGAGCTCGAACAGAGAGATTCAGGTGTTCTTTCTTCGCGCGCGCTATTCGAGAATGGAATGGGAGATAAAATAATATAACGGTGGTTCGATGAACCCTCTGCCAGGCACTTAAATGTGATTTGCAGAGTATCCCATGTAGATGTAGATTTCCTCCTCCGTGTTGCCCCAGACCATAAGATCGTCTGCAAACACCGTTGCTTTCATCTTTACTTCCTTACGTTTCCCTGCTACTTTTGTTATTTTGTCATTCATAACCACAATGAAGAGAAGGGGTGAAAATGCACTGCCCTGCTGCAGCCCACACACTTGTTTGAACCATTCTGTTCTTCCCTCTGTTACTTTCACACAACTCCTTCTTCCACAATACATCCCCTTCACTCTACTTACAGATTCTTTTTCCCACACCCCTAATTTAAAGCGCTTCCCAAACCTTTTTCCTACACAATCATACGCCTTTTCTATGTCTAGAAAGGCCATCAACAGGTCCTCTCCATATTCATAATGGTGTTCTTGAAGTTGCCTTACTGAAAATGTGAGGTCCAATGTCGATCTTCAAGGTCGGAATCCACACTGTTCTTCTCTCATTTCCCTCTTGACTTTGACTGGAATTATACTTTCCAATATCTTGTCATATACTTTTGCACAGTGTGACTCCTCTGTATTTTCTGTACTCTTTTTTATTTCCTTTCTTGAATATTGGGACTATCAATCCTTTCTTCCAATCTTCTGGGGTCTTATTTTCCTTCCACATCACCCTCGTCACCCGATACATCCACTAACTTCCCCTGCTGCCTTCACCGTTTTCGCACTCACTTCATCTACCCCTGGTGCCTTTCCTCCTTTCATCTTGTTTATTGCCACTTCTACTTCTCTCCATGTCAGGTCCTTCTCCATTCCTGTACTGCATTTTCCGTCTTCTACTGCGCTGCCCTCCTCATGTCCATTTACATTTAACAAATCCTCAAAATACTCTTTCTGGTGACCATCACCGCATCCTTTCTCAGACCTCTTATTTCTGAACATCCCATATAGTAGTTTTTTTCCCCTGCTGTCCTCCTCCATCATCTCTGTCCACTACCCACTTCTTCTATTCGTCTGCGACCACCTCTACTGTTTCTTTCTTCTTTTGCTTGTAATTCTCTCTTGCAAGATCATTTCTTTCCTGAAGCCACACTCTGAATGCCTTGTTCTTCCTTCCCACTGCTTCTTTGTCATTCCACCAAGGTGTCTCCTTACATCGATTTCTATTGCTAGTTCTTCCGCATACTGCTACTGCAGATTCAACCATTGCGCTTTTGAATTGCATCCATCCCTCTTCTCCTTTTTTTTTTTTTTTTTTTTTTTTTTTTTTTTTTTTTTTTTTTTTTTTTTAGGATTATCTATTGGCAACTGTTCCCTTATTTTCTTCTGGAATTCCTCCTTGACTTCCTTTTCCTTCAGATTCCATATAGATAAGCAATGTGCATAGCGACAACACTAGGAGAAAGGGTAATATTCACTATTCAAGGTTAAATCTAAATTTGGCACAGAAAGGGGTAAATTATGCTGCCACAAAAGTCCTCGGTCACTTACCAAGTAGCATCAAAGTCTGACAGATGGCCAACTAGTATTTAAAAAGAAATAAATTTTTTTCCAAATATACATCCAACCCTACGGTTTGGCTATGGGAAGTCCGCTTGCTGGTATCTTAGCCGATATCTTTATTAAAGCCCTTGAGACAACATATTTCAGTTCCAATTCTGAATTACGTCACAAAATTCGCTTTTATGCACGATACGTTGATGACATTATTATTGTATTTGACGGCACTGATCATGAGCTAGATTTACTTTTCAATGCATTCAACGAGTTTCATGAGAAAATTTACTTTACTAAGGAACTTCAAAACGAAAATGGCGAACTTAATTTTTTGGATTTAACTATTTTCGATCGCTGATCAGTCATCTTGTTTCAATATATTTCGTAAGAAAACTTTTTCAGATAAAATCGTACTTGCTGATTCAACACATCCCAAAACTCAAAAATTATCATTTTTTCACTCGGCCATACATCGTATGACAACCACTCCTTTGCCACCTGCTAATCAACAAAATTAACTAAGTGTGATTAAATCTATCGCTGTCAACAACGGGTACAATCATCACAGGATAGATCACATTCTCAGTAAGAAGGCTTCCCAAAATGTTCTACTTCAGGCAATGTTCCATTTTCTTGCAGTAATAAAGACACTAAATACATTTCCATTCCATTCTTAGGCAACATTTCGTTTAGAATCAGACGTCTTCTAATAAAGAATTTCAACTGCAATGCCTCATTTTTTACAAATAACAGTTTGAAGAAACACCTTCTACATATTGCCCAAAACACTGAAGATAAGTTATCTAATTCCGGCGTTTATAAACTAATCTTGATGCTTCTAACTTTACATTTGTAACTTGAACGTGAGCTCTGTTGCTCAAGAACCTTTGTCCATTTCACGTAACAAAAATGTTTTACTTCCTATGAAGGCTTCCTTAGTTGAAGTCGAAACCATGGGTCAGTAATTAAGCAGTAAATTGGCAACTGACGAGCTGTATTTTTGAATGTTAATACTTAACGATGAAATGTATTTGCGAAATATCAAAGCCTTTCCAGATTAATAACAGCATGCGTTAAGATGACGGATTGTTTACACTGATCTTGAACCTTGGTAATGAATTTAGAGAATGGGAGAAAGAACTTAAAAATCGGAACTACCTACTCAACTAGGACAAGTGAAAGACAACAGAAGATTAGTTGCCTGGCCTTCGTAGACACTCTAGAGATACTAGCGTACAATGGAATCACAGCTATTAAACAAACAGAAAGATACTGAAGGTATACGCAGAAAAAACTAGGCTACAAATTTCATTCAAGAAAATAAAGTTTATGTGCAGGAGTCAGGACATGCACTGAAATAACTAAAGCCTAGTTTCGACAAAGAAAACTATGTACATTGTGTAACATTCGCAGCTACTTTTCAGAATTATCGCCATTTAATTCAGCGATTTTTTATGGACTGAAATGGGTTAAGGTAAGACTACTGGATAGTGTAGGTTTCATATCTTCGTTTATCATTTTTTTCATGTTCACGAATTTGAAAACGAAGGTGATACCTCTAGTTACAACCACGTAAAATGTATAAAATATACTCAAGTGTACTGTACTACAAAAATATGTACCTGCAGTAAAACAAAGAAACATGCACCACAAGTATAGGAAATAAACGTAAAACGAAGACAAAATAGAATGGTGAAAATAGGAATTTAGCAAGGTATTAGGCATTTTAACATTGATGTGTTACTAAAGCATTTGAAAAATGATTTTATTTGTATCTGTTACAGTATATTAACAAGTACCTTTTCAAATCTTTCATGAAGACCTTCCGTATATCTGTCAAATTAGTTTCAACGTTAAAATAGGCCCTTCTCGGTCATGTTACGAACTACATTGCTACAGTACCGTTTGCAAAATGGTTCTACAAAAGTATGTCTGGTATCATAATATCTAATAAAATGTTTTACTTTAAGTCGAAAATTTAATAGCAAACAAGTCTAAGGCGTTTTTTTAAAGTATCGAAAATAAATCACACTTTAGAGACAACAGTTTACTATAGACATTACAAGGGCTGAGAGCTGTCACTGAATGCTTCCTGTTGATCTCTGACTATACGTCACACTTTGTCTAGCCTTGTAATTTGTAGGAAAGAAATAAGTGTGTGTTGTAGGCGGTTCATTTTGGAGAACGACTGCCGCGCTATTCGACCAAGTTGTCCAGTTTAATGAAAGTCTGCTGCTCTCAACAGCAGGACAGCTGTGAACGTTGCATGTTAACATTATAGATGTGAAGATTTTATTTTTCTTGTAGGAAGAAACCATTCTTGTAAATTTAAATTTTGGCAGGGATCTATTTCTGGGTCCCCTCAATTTCAGAGCCTCCCCCCTCCCCCCTCTCCGCAACCTAGGGGTCGCCCTCAATCTAAGGGCACCCTCAGTCATGCAGCTGCATGATACCCTTTAAACGATGATTTTTTTTTTCATGTATTTATTTTCTTTTGATAAATAGCCCAGTCCTACAGATTGCTTAAATACTGCACTTAGAATGGAGACAAAGGTAGCTCAAACCTGTCGTTCGGTGATCTATTTTCAACTAAACGTACTTTCATGGAACTGTTCCCCATTTACTCAATTTTACAAAAGCTGAAGTCTTCATCTGCTGTGTTTGGCCAACATCTTTACACCTTTGACTTGATGTTCAAAGACTAAATATTATTAAGAAAGCATAGTAGTATTAGAAAATTCCAATTATATCTAGTTTAAGTCGATACATTTCGAAGGGGAGGGGGGATTGTGTCCCCAAATTGCAGGCCTTATTCGATATAAATGTCTCTTCCTCGGAAATGCTTTAATTCCCTAGCCATTGTGCATTCTATTTTTTCTCTAGTCCGGCCATCGGAAGTCATTTTACTGCCCAAATAACAAAACCCATCTACTACTTTGATTGTCTCATTTCCTACGCTAATTCATTCAGCATTTCCTGATTTTCTTAGACTTTTCCATTACCATTGTTTTCCTCTTGTTAATGTTGCTCTTGTTTCGTTCTTTCAAAGCACTGCCCCTACGGTTCTTCCAAGTCCTTTGCTAACAGAATTACAATGTCACCGACAAACAGCGCTTTTTTTTATTTCTTCTCCCGGAACTTTCTCCCATTTCTCCATATTTATCCTTGGTTTCCTTGACAGGTTTGAAATGTATAGCTTTCGATTCATGAACCTGGTATTTGCTTTTGTAGACGATGAATATTAATTTTCTTTTCCTACATTTTACACCTGCCACCTTCAGAAATTTAAAGAGTGTATTCCATCAAGAATGTCGAAAGCTATCTTCATGAGAACGACAAAACACATCCATTTGAAACTGCTTTCTGTATTCGTTTCTTGGTCTCCCTCTACGATTTAAACCGTCACAAATGTCCCTCCAATGCTAAATTGACAATTGCTTAATGTCTCAGAATGACCCTCAGCAGTCAATTCCTTCTTTAGGTCAGTATTTGCCAGAATTTAACTTAAACCAAGGCCAGCTCAAGTCTAACTGCCGCCTCGTACGAGTTGCAAAATTGTCGCTCCCTCATCAAAAATAAATAAAATAAATGGAAATCTTGTGTACTGTTCAGCTAATTTTTATGACAGTTTTGCTGTCTCACGTTTTCATATAAAAATGGTTTTGATAGTTATATAAAAGATGTAAAGGGGAAAGGTTTGACTGAAATCTCGGATTTATTACACATTTTTACTGATGAACACTCGCAAGGACGTGGGCTGTATATTTATGAAATATAAAGGGGTTTCGGGAACTCACATTATAAATTACGAGGACTCTCCTCCGCCTGCGAAAATATATTGTTGACTCCCACCTACATAGGTAGAAATGATTATCAGAATAAAATACGAGAAATCAGAGCTCGAAAGGAGAGATTCAGGTGTTCTTTCTTCCCGCGTGATATTCGATAATGGAATTGGAGATAAATAGTATAAAGATGGTTCGATGAACCCTCTGCCAGACACTTAAATGTGATTTGCAGACTATCCCATGTAGATGTAGTACATAGTTTGATAAGGACCTCACGTCCGGGAAGATCATCCAGTCACGCTAAGAGCAGTTCTCTATCTTTATAACTGTGAAACTAGTCTCGTCTACTGCAAGCTCTTCGTTTTCCATATTTTTGGAGAAGGTAATATGGACCAAAACAGGGAAGAAAGTACTAAACATGAACTCTACAAAAATAACTTAAGAGATAGGAGCACTTCATCAGTAGAAGATACGTAGAAACAGTAGACAGCCGAATATGAAGACGAGTACAAAGCTTTAAGGTATCCACTTTAGAGAGTTTACTAGACATTTTGGTCCTTCTAAAATATTAAAAACAAAGAGCTTGCAGTAGTTTAGATTTGTTTCACAGTGCTCATAGCGTCAATGGATGACATACTAGGGCGTGGATTCCTTATCTCATTTTTATGTATTCATTCCCCCGTATATGCCCTCAAAGTGTGTAACGGAAATTTCCGAACAATTTGTGTATAAGAGAATAATGTTACAAAAAATCTGGAATAGTTCTTGATCGATTTATGGTATTTTTATATTATATTCTACTGAATATTCAGTCTGCCATGGAGAGTGGGGGGGGGGGGGGCTGGAGGTTACGCACAGTGCGGTGAGGGGGGGAGCACTAATGGTGTGTGTGTGTGTGTGTGTGTGTGTGTGTGTGTGTGTGAGAGAGAGAGAGAGAGAGAGAGAGAGAGAGAGAGAGAGAGAGAGAGAGAGAGAGAGAGAGTGAGAGGGTGGTGGTGTGGGAGGGAGGGGGAGGTCTCAGAAGATTGGCAGAAAATTGATGTCGCTTGATGTTGTACTTCAACGAGCTGTATTCTAGATTGCTTGTATATGAAATTTCATTTCTGTAATACAAACTATCTAAATCGTTACGTTAAAATCAGCATAAATCCCTTTCTTTACTTGCACATTCATATGATTTTTCTTTAATCTTCGCCTACAACGACGAAAAAGGTGTTACAGAGAAGTGCATACCGATAAGAGGGTCTGGATAATGCGTCAATGTAAGTAGGCGGCAGGAAGATCGTTCTACACTCTGTTTCAAATTACGGCCCTCTAAATTTCCTCAACAGAATTTCTCGAAAATAACATCGTCTTTCCTCCAGCGATCCCCATTTGAGTTCGCGGAGCATTTCCGTGACAATCGCTCATTGGTTGAACTTATCAGTAACGAACCTAGCTGCTCCCTCTGAACTGCTTCTATGTCATCCTTTAAAGTGATCTGCTGCGGCTCCCAAACACTTGAGCAATACTCAGGACGTGGTCGTACAAGTGTTTTATACGCGGTCTCCTTTACAGATGAAGTATATCTTTCCAAAATTCTCCCAATAAACCGAAGTCGGCTGTCCGTCTTGCTCACAACTGTCCTTACTTCTTCATTTCATATCGCACTTCAATGTTACGCCTAGATATTTGAACGACGCATCAAGAAGCACACTAGTAATGCTGTACTCGAACGCTATGGGATTTTTCCATACTAATGTGAATTACCTTACATTTTTCTACATGTAGAGGTGTGTGTGTGTGTGTGTGTGTGTGTGTGTGTGTGTTTGTGGTAGTTATACAGGGTGTTACAAAAAGGTACGGCCAAACTTTCAGGAAACATTCCTCGCACACAAAGAAAAAAAATATGTTATGTGGACATGTGTCAGCAAATGCTTATTTTCTATGTCAGAGCTCATTTTAGTATTTCTCTTTAAATGTAAATTGAAATAATTCGTGCAGACAATTGTCAAAATACCCAACTGAAGGAAGGTAACGTTGACTTCAGTGCTTGTGTTGACATGCAACTCATTGCTCTACAGTACTAGCATCAAGCACATCAGTACGTAAGATCAACTGGTTAGTGTTCATCACGAACGTGGTTTTGCAGTCAGTGCAATGTTTACAAATGCGGAGTTGGCAGATGCCCATTTGATGTATGGATTAGCACGGGGCAATAGCCGTGGCGCGGTACGTTTGTATCGAGACAGATTTCCAGAACGAAGGTGTACCGACAGGAAGACGTTTGAAGCAATTGATTGGCGTCTTAGGCAGCACGGAACATTCCAGCCTATGACTCGCGACTGTGGAGGACCTAAAACGACGAGGACACCTGTCAATGGACGAGGCAATTCTTTGTGCAGTTGACGATAACCCTAATGTCAGCGACAGAGAAGTTGCTGCTGTACAAGGTAACGTTCACCACGTCACGTGCTACGGGAGAACCAGTTGTTTCCGTGCCATATACAGCGTGTGTAGGCACTATCAGCAGATGATTGGCCTCCACGGGTACACTTCTGCGAATGGTTCATCCAACAATGTGTCACTCCTCATTTCAGTGCAAATGTTCTATTTACGGATGAGGCTTCATTCCAACGTGATCAAATTGTAAATTTTCACAATCAACTTGTGTGGGCTGACGAGAAACCGCACGCAATTGTGAAATCACGTCATCAACACATATTTTTTGTGAACGTTTGGGCAGGAATTGTTGGTGATGTCTTGATTGGGCCTCATGTTCGTCCACCCACGCTCACTGGAGCACGTTATCATGATTTCATACCTGTGCTGCTAGAACATGTGCCTTTACGACACAACATGTGGTTCATACACGATGGAGCTCCTGTACATTTCAGTCGACGTGTTCGTACGCTTCTCAACGACAGATTCGGTGACCGATGGATTGGTAGAGGCGGACCAATACCATGGCCTCCACGCTCTCCTGACCTCAACCCTCGTGACTTTCATTTATGGAGGCATTTGAAAGCTCTTGTCTACGCAACCCCGGTACCAAATGTAGAGACTCTTCGTGTTCGTATTGTGGACGGCTGTGATACAATACGCCATTCTCCAGGGCTGCATCAGCGCATCAGGGATTCCATGCGACTGAGGGTGGATGCATGTATCCTCGCTAACGGAGGACATTTTGACCATTTCCTGTAACAAAGTGTTTGAAGTCACACTGGTACGTTCTGTTGCTGTGTGTTTCCATTCCATGATTAATGTGGTTTGAAGAGAAGTAATAAAATGAGCTCTAACATGGAAATTAAGCGTTTCCGAACACATGTCCACATAACACATTTTCTTTCCTTGAGTGTGAGGAATGTTTCCTGAAAGTTTGGCCATACGTTTCTATAACACCCTGTATGTTGTTGTTGTTATTATGGCCTTCAGTCCGGAGACTGGTTTGATGCAGCTCTCCACAATACCCTATCCTGAGCAAGCCTTTTCATCTCCTCATAAGAACGACAACCCACATCCACTTGAATCCGTTTACTATACGCGTCTCTTGGTCTCCCTCTGCGATTTCGTCGATGTCTAAGAATGTGTCCTACCAAGCGATCCCTTCTTTTAGTCAGGGTATGCCAAAAATTCCTTTTCTCACCAATTCTGTTCAGTTCCTCTTCATTAGTTATCCGATCTACCCACCTAATCTTCAGCATTCTTCTGTAGCACTACATTTCAAAAGCCTCTATCCTCTTCCTGTCCGCACAGCTTATCGTCCATGTTTCACTCCCATACAAGGCAACACTCCACACAAATGCCTTCAGAAAAGACTTCCTTACACTTAAATTAATATTCGATGTTAGCAAATTTCTCTTTTTCAAAAATGCTTTCCTTCCCATTGCCATTCTGCATTTTATATCATCTGTACTGCGACCATCATTTGTTATTTTACTACCTAAGTAACAAAACTCATCTACCTCCTTTATTGCTTCGTTACCCAATCTAATTCCTTCAGCATCACCAGATTTTCTTAGACTGCACTCCATTCCCCTAGTTTTGCTCTGGTTAATGTTCATCTTATTTGCACCTTTCAGCACACTGTCCATTCCGTTCAATTGCTCTTCCAGGTCCTTTGCTGTATCTGACAGAATTACTATATCGTCGGCGAAACGCAATGTTTTTAATTCTTCCCCTTGAACTTTAATTCCTTCACCAAATTTCTCCTTGCTTTCCTTTATAGCTTGCTCAATGTACAAATTGAACAACATTGGTGAAAGGCTACAACCCTGTCTTACTCCCTTCCCAACTGATGCTTCCCTTTCATGCCCTTCGAGTCTAATAACTGCGGTCTGGCTTTTGTACAAGTTGTAAATAACTCTCCTTTCCCTGTATTTTACCCCTGCTGACTTCAGAATTTCAAAGAGTGTATTCCAGTCAACATTGTCAAAAGCTTTTTCCAAATCTACAAAAGCAAAAAATGTAGGTTTGCCTTTTCTTAATCTATCTTTTAAGATAAGACGCAAAGTGAGTATTGCCTCCCGGGTTCCTACGTTCCTCTTGAATCTAAACTGATCTTCCCCGAGGTCAGCTTCTACCAGCTTTTCCATTCTCCTGTAGATAATTCGTGTTAAAATTTTGCAACCAGGACTTATCAAACTGATGGTTCTGTAGTTTTCACACCTGTCTGCGCCTGCTTTCTTTGGAATGGGGATTATTACATTTTTTCTTAAAATCTGAGGGTATTTCGCCTGTCTCATACATCCTACACACCAGTTCAAATAGTTTTGTCATGGTTGGCCCTCTCAGAGACTTTAGTAGCTCTGAGGGTATGTCGTCTACTCCTGGGGCCTTGTACCGACCTAGGTCTTTCAGGGCTCTGTCAAATTCATCTCTCAGTATAGTATCTCCTATTTCATCTTGATCTACTTCCTCTTCCCTTCCTACAATATCGTCTCTAAGTTCAGTTCCTTTGTAGAGCTGCTCTATGTATTCTTTCCACCTTTCAGCTTTCCCTTCTTTGCTGAGAACTGATTTCCCATCTGAGTTCTTGATATTCATAGAGTTGCTTTTCTTGTCCCGAAATGTCTCTTTTTATTTTCCTGTAGGCGGTATCTACTTTTCCCTTTCTTATAAATACTTCTACAGATTTCCATTTGGCTTCTAGCCACTCCTGCTTAGCCATTTTGCACTTCCTGTCAATCTCATTTCTTAGTCGTATGTACTCCATTTTGCCTGTTTCATTTACTGCATTTTTATATTTTCGCCTTTCATCAATTAAATTTAGTATTTCCTGTGATATACAAGGATTTTTTGTAGGTCTTACCTTTCTACCTATTTTGTCCTCTGCTGCCTTCACTAATTCATCTCTCAATGCTAACCATTCCTCTTCTACTGTTTTATATCCCCCTGTTTCTGTCAATTGATGCCTAAATCTCCCTCTGAATTTCTCCAGAACTTCACGTTCCTTCAATTTATCTAAGTCCCATCTCCTTATTTTCCTACTTTTCTGCAGTTTTTTCAGTTTCAGCCTACAGTTCATGACTAACATGGTCAGAGTCTATATCTGCCCCTGGGTATGTCTTACAGTTTATCACCTGGTTCCGGAATCTTTGTTTTAACATTATAAAATCTATCTGATACCTTCCGGTGTCTCGTAGTCTCTTCCACGTATACAACCTTCTTTTGTGATTCTTAAACCACGTGTTTTTTACGATTAAATCATGTTCCGTGCAAAATTCTACGAGGCGACTTCCTCTTTCATTCCTCTTTCCATATTCACCTACTATTTTTCCTTCTCTTCCTTTCCCTACTACCGAATTCCAGTCTACCTTCACAATTAAGTTTTCCTCTCCCTTAACTGTCTGAATAATTTCCTTTAGCTCCTCATATATTTCTTCGATCTCCTCATCATCGGTAGAGCTAGTTGGCGTATAAACTTGTACTACTGTTGTCGGTGTTGGCTTCGTATCTACCTTGACAATGATAATGCGATCGCTGTGCTGCTCATAGTAGTTTACCCGCATTCCTATCTTCTTATTCATTATCAGTCCTACTCCTGTGATACCCCCAACTGATTTTGTATTTATAATCCTGTACTCGCCTGACTAGAAATCCTGTTCCTCTTTCCACCGAACTTCGCTAATCCCCACTATATCTAACTTCAATCTATTTCCCTTTTTAAATTTTCTAGCTTCCCTACCCGATTAAGGGATCTAACATTCCACGCTCCGATCCGTGGAATGCCAGTGTTGTCTTTCCTGATGATCAAATCCTCCTGAGTAGTCCCCGCCCGGAGATCCGAATGGGGGACTATTTTACCTCCGGAATACTTTACCCGAGAGGATGCCATCATCATATGTTCATACAGTAGAGCTGCATGTCCTCGGGAAAAGTAACGGCAGTAGTTTCCCCTTGCTTTCAGCCGTTCGCAGTAACTGTGTGGCAAAGCCACATTAGCTGATGTTACACGGCCATCTCAGTCAATCATCCAGACTGTTGGCCCTGTAACCACTGAAAAGGCTGCTGCCCCTCTTCAGGAACCACACGTTTGTCTGGCTTCTCCACAGATACCCCTCCGCTGTGGTTGCACCTACGGTACGGCTATCTGCATCGTTGAAGCACGCAAGCCACCCCACCTCGGCAATGTCTGTGGTTCATGGGGGTGGACACCCTGTATGTAATGGAAATGTTTAGAAGAATTGCTTTGAAAATTTCTAACCGCACGTGTGGATATTTAATTGAAATGCTTGAACGAGGTCTTTGCCGTGCAGTTCTAATATATAGTAAATAAAATTAATATGTCAAAGAAGGAATGATTATCCACACTTGTTGTTGTTGTGGTCTTCAGTCCAGAGACTGGTTTGATGCAGCTCTCCAACCTACTCTATCCTGAGCAAGCCTTTTCATCTCCTCATAAGAACGACAACCCACATCCACTTGTATCTGCTTACTATACGCGTCTCTTGGTCTCCCTCTGCGATTTTTACCCGACACACTTCCCTCCAACGCTAAATTCACAATTCCTTGATGTCTAAGAATGTGTCCTACCAATCTATCCCTTCTTTTAGTCAAGGTATGCCAGAAATTTCTTTTCTCCCCAATTCGGTTCAGTACCTCCTCATTAGTTACGCGATCCACCCACCTAATCTTCAGCATTCTTCTGTAGCACCATATTTTAAAAGCCTCTATCCTCTTTCTGTCCACACTGCTTATTGTCCATGTTTCACTCCCATACAAGGCAACACTCCATACAAATGCCTTCAGAAAGGACTTCCTTAGGCTTAAATCAATATTCGATGTTAACAAATTTCTCTTTTTCAAAAATGCCTTTCTACCCATTGCCATTCTGCATTTTCTATCATCTGTACTGCGACCATCATTTGTTATTTTACTGCCCAAGTAATAAAACTCATCTACCTCCTTTATTATCCACACTTATTAATGTTAAAATACAATGCCCAAGACTTCCGTGTTGTAATACGGAACAGTAGTTTATTGTTTTGTTTCAAATGTCCAGAATGAAGTCATGGATGGGTAATGATTCAATCATGAAATGATTTTCAGAGAAAAAAATCTGATTGCGTTCCATTTTAACAGGAGTCTGCCAGCTTAGATATGGACGCACAGTTTTTGACGCTTTTGCCAGTTCAGTTGTAAGTATGGCTGTCATTGAGATGCCGCTGATTGCAAATTCGGTGACTCCGAATTGTGGGTAAGAATGTGATGTGGGCACATACCACCCGTAAACAGTCGCAACAAATATGTTCAAATGTTTGTTAAGCTTAAGGAACTTAACTGCGGGGTCATCAGTCCCTAAACTGACAAACTACTTATGAACTACCTGCTACAAAAGACGACACAAACAACCATGCCTGAGGAAGATTCGAACCCCCGACCGTGGCGGCCGTGCAGACTGTGACCGGCGCACCGCAGACCACCCGGCCACTGCGGCCGGCTCAGTCGCAACAAATTATTGAATGAGACCAGAAACTGACGAGCAGGACAGGCTTAGACTGTTCGAGAGTTCCAGCAGGCACGAGGCTTTCCTGTCGACAGCAGAAATCATGTGATAGGATAGCATAGGATGTTTTGGGAGCACAACAGCAAGTTTTTTAGCTCCCTGACAAGAGAATTAAACAACAGTAAATGAAGAAAGCCTTGGCAACAACACGAACACACATTGCAAATCAGCGATGTAAAGTGGCAGACCGCAGTACCCAACCTTACAAGTCCTTAAAAGAAAATGTTGGAGTATAGAGAGACGCTGATCGCTGATGTGAGGGACATCAGCGAGCCCTCCTGTAACACACTAAAACCTCCGGCCTAAAAGCTTAGGCCAGAGTCCGGAACGTTCACAAAATTGTAAAACGTTCGTCACACTCGCCTCGTCGTCAGCTAAAACAGTGGGTAGGGTACGACCAAGTTTAGCCGATGCCATCTCAGCACGATACACTCAATTAAAATGTGGCGTATTGTGATTTGCACGCCACAAGCATCACAAATCGGTGGATTCTCCCGACGGAATAAAAAGCTGTGGGTCAAAGGGCTGTGTCCAATGCGAAGGCGCGTCAGTCACTTCGAAACGCCTGAATGGCTGGCAGGAGGTTCGCCAGTTAGTTTAACCAAATCATATGAGTGAAAGAACATACAAAGTAAGCTTATAGACTGACGAGGAATTGCAAAAAACTTGGATGTACGATAGAAGCCCGATAGTCCGGCATCCAACAATCCGGAACACTCGATGACCCTACATCATGACCCGAGGGAAATATTTGATTTCTTTTTATTCTGCCACTACTGCTGCAGTTACGCTCAGCCGGCCGCAATGGCCGAGGGGACTAAGGCGCTCCAGTCACGGTATGCACGGCCATTACGGTCGGGGGTTCGAATTCCCCCTCGGGCATGGATATTTGTGCCGTCCTTAGTCTTCGTTAGTTGATAAGTAATTTGTAAGTTTAGGGACTGATGACCCCGTAGTTAAGTCCCATAAGCTTAACAAACATTTGAGTTACGCTCACGTCAGCAATCGACTGTTCTCGTGAGGCGAGCTGCTACTTGACCGGTCACAACAATATTCAGCCAGCGATGGTAATGGAAATGAGCGTATGGCTTTCTTGGCCGGGAGATCCCGTACGGGATTGGTCGGCCGCCTGAGTGTAAGTCTTTTTATTTGACGCCGCGTGGGCGACTTACGTGCCAATGAGGATGAGATGATGATGATGATTAGGACAACACACAACACCCAGTCCCCTGCCGAGGATCGAACCCGGGCCTCCTGCATGGTAGTCAGCGACGCTTCCACCGAGCTAAGGAGGCGGACACTTAAGATGTTCAAATGTTTGTAAATCTTATGGGACTTAACTACGGGGTCATCAGTCCCTAAACTTACAAACTACTTATGAACTACTTACGAACTAGGACAGGACAAATATCCATGCCCGAGGGGGGATTCGAACCCCCGACCGTAGTGTCCGTGCAGACCGTGACTGAAACGCCTCAGTCCCCTCGGCCACCGCGGCCGGCGTATGTTTTTAGTTTATAAAATAAAAAAGCGATGGTCAATAACGCAGTCGCCATTGTTGAGATCGAAAGCATTCGGACCTTACTCGCCAGATCTCGGCTTTTGCTGTAATTTGCAGAGGTTCCTTTCATTATTTTGATTGCCAACATTTTTCGCCATTATAACAGTGGTGACTGTTATATCATTAGCGATCAAGGGGAAGCTTCCTTTTTAACATTTAAACAGTGACACTGACCTCAAAACTCAAACTTTCTTCACCCTCTAAATCAGAAGTTAAGCGTATGCCACATCTCTGACCATCGACAGAAACTGGAAATCTTCAAATACATGAAGAAAGGTGAGACCAGAAATATTTTGATGACTTAATTTAATATTGGTTCGTCTATCATTTATGAAATAAAAAACAAAAGTATGAGTAAATTAAATTTGCTTTTCAAACGGTGCTTCTGGACTCATTGACTTTCATATTATTAAAAATTACCTTTAATACAAGCAACAATGTTATCGAAAACAAATATTCGAGATATTTTTAAGTTAATCTAAAATATTTTACAGTGCCGTGTACGTATTTAAAGTAAAATGTATTGGAAAAGTTGGCAATGTCCGAATTTTCAACTGAATTTATTTATCCTGTGATTCTACTAATCAGCACATATGTGCGACACACCGTGTTAAAGCTATTTTCGCTGTATGGCTTAACCTATAGCAGCAGTAACAGATATCGCCCGATAGGTCGGCATTTTCGGTAATCCGACATTGGGTCGGTCCCGAACGTGCCGGACTATTGGACTTCTACTGTACGTACCTTTGGATAATTTATATAAGTAGCTTTGCTATTTGTACTTATGTCACTTACAGTGCAACGTCTAACTGAATGTGGGGGTTCTGTACAAACTGGCTCCTATACATGATTATCGCGGCTCTGATATAGGATTCTGACGGAAGGAAGGAAGGAAGCTTGGAGTTTAACGTCCCGTCGACAGCGTGGTCATTAGAGACGGAGCTCACGCTCGGAAGGTTTGGGTAAGGATGTCGAAGGAAATCGGCCGTGCGCTTTCATAGGAGCCATCCCGGCATTTGCCTGGAGTGATTTAGAGAAATAACGGAAAACCTAAATCTGGATGGCCGGATGTGGGTTTGAACCACCATCCTTCCGAATGCGAGTCCAGTGCACCTCGCCACCTCGCTCGGTGATTCTGACAGGATAATCCATCTTGATTGCAGATGTATACGGAAACAGATTTGCGAATAATTCCTTCTGTATGTTTTTCGTTTATAAAATAAAAAAAGTATTCTCAAGTTATCTTTTGTTTTCATTTTTTATTCACAAGACTTTCAAGAAGCGTTGGAACATTTGTACGCATAGAAATGATGTTTAAAGTAGCATAAATTAGCGCGGTCACCATGACCGCACATAGCATTTTAAGTTACAAATAATGACCCGGCCTGTTAGTCAAGAAATAATGTTTCTCGCAGGTGATAATAGCTAATAATCGCATTTAAAAGGCAAAACAGAAAATTGTTGAACGACGCACAGGATGCCGTGCCCACGGGTGCGGTTCTTGTAGGGAGATGCTTGTCCACTGTTGGTCGAGCTGATCTCTACGAAATTACGAGAGTAACTCGTGCGTCCGATTCTTGAGTGTCGTGAGTTCATTCGTGTTCTCTCGATAATCCATTTTTGTCCGGGGCAAGTCCCGGAGCCAAATTAAATTGGTCCCAATCCCCCCGGCTCCGACCAAGGTTTTCGGGAGGTTTTCCTTGGTTGTAAGGCGTATGCCGGAGCTGGTAAGCCCCTCCCACTTATTCCCAATTGGGATCCCCCTTTGCCCCACTATCAGCTTGTCTGATATTGGCTGAATGGAACCGCGACTCTTTATGGGCCGGATATCAAACAGCCCGCTCCACTCCTCGGAGTGGAGAATGAAAGGAGATAAGATATATTTTTTTTAAATAGTTGAGAGGAACATAAGTCAATTAATGTAGGTAATAACTTCTTCCTTTTTGATTGCAAGTGCCGCAAATGTATGGCGTCAGGCATGTCACAACTGTAAAAGCACGTGGAATATATTGATCCGTAAACATGAATTTTTTGTATCACTGTCAAACCCAGATGTGGTGCTGAAATTGCAACTGTCCAATTACAGCATCGACTGTGTGGTGGAATAAATGATCATATGAAACCACTCTCATTGCGATGGTGAGATAAGGTGCTTAATTAGCATTGTTGAGAATAAAGTTCCAAAATTCACGCCACGTTCGATAGATGTATCGTAATTTCTGTAACATACATCAAGTGAATGATGGGACTATAGAATGTAGCAATTACATAGAGTTCCGGACGTCCATCATTTTTGTTGAGATCGCCCATTTCAAGTATTGCACAGTATTCGTCTTCCTTGATACATCAAAAGCTACGTATTATATAAGACTTTAACAAGCAGCCAAAGGTAGTGCCACCAATATACAAGTCCATCACACGTGTGATTGTGGGATATTGCCACAGTGGCCCAAAATTTACCGTATTTAACCGTCCGGAGAAGAAGAAATGAATATCAAGAATTCCCAGGATAACTTGGCTCCTTCTTAAAGTTTTCGTTTTTTAACCTTATAAAAGAGTATTAAGTATTGACTGTTTACCGTTGGATATAGCGATTCATTTTATTTACGTAACCCCCCCCCCCCCCCCAATTCTTCTCCGGACGTTTAAAGACGGTAACTTTTGGGCCACGGTCGTAATTTCCTCTACATTTCGGCACAGAACAGCGAAACGGCATTTTGTCAGTAAAAAAGAGATCACACGTTGTTCTCTCACACACAAATCGTCCAGCGTAGCGATCACACCGTACACAACACCAATTTACGTAATAAATACATTCCTGAACGAAAGAATGCACTACAAACAGCGTGCACTGCTAATGTTTACAATCTTTCAGAGGACTCTAAGCCTCTCACCGCCGCCATTTTGTGACAAACGTTACTACTGTGCGGTTGCTCTCCGCTTTTCGACTTCCGCGAATCGTAAATTGTGATTTCTTGCCGTTTTCCCGTTTGTGCACTAAACACTGGATTACAGTACTCTGCAAGATCCACCGCAGCTCGGTAAGTACACTTTGAGCCTTGTGCGGCAGCTCAGCGTTTGGTTTAACGTCCGTGCAGTTTATTACAACGTTGTGTGTTTGTGCACTTTAGCACTGTGACTGTTACGTATTACGTTCAAGATCACTTTATATAGTCTGTTTACCAAGACAATTTATCGGTTCATGAGGTCATATTTGCGCGGCACAAAATAGTCTTTCAATGCAATCTTGTGCAGTTGTCCATAATACATTGTCTATGTACCACATTGTCTTTGGGAAAACGAGCGGCACTGGAGTAAATAGTGTCCCGTTCGTCGTTTGGATTAAAAGGTTTATCGTATCACACGACACTTTTGTTTTATCGTTGACTAAATATTGGTCACTTGCTACCTTTAGTTCGTCACAGTACATTGTTCGACTTAGTAGCCATTACTGACAGCACAATGGTTTCTTTCACTTGCAGTGACTAGTTCGTTCATAACGTGTTCTATTTATCATTTGTAGTTATATAAGTGGAAGGAAAACACAGTGGATACTGAAAGTCGCTGATTGGAGTTCATTCACATCCGTTCACTGTTTTTCGCGTTCGTTCGTACGTGCGTTGTACTGCTCTAATAGTCATTTCAGATCGACACGCGCAATCGTACACACGTTCACTATGTTCATAAATGTAGATAATCTCAGAACGGCACGTATACTTTTACAAAACAAATATATAAATATACCATGTTTAAGTTTGATGTTGGTACTAACTTTGAAAGTTTTCGTGACACATTGATCACGTATTTTTGTCTTTATAGGCAAGATAATTGCAATCTCTTTCTTTAGAACATTATACAGATACATATGTATACATCCGTTATTTCCAAAGTTACACAAATTTATTTCGGGCTGTGTTCATGTCAGCTTAGAGGAGAATGTTAGCAAAAGGAACTAGCTGTTTTCAGCACCTCCGTATTATCTACATTACCAAATTTGGTAACATTTCGTCTCATGGTATTTGTTTACATATTTCATTGTTGTTAATGTTATCAGTTTTTCGTCATATTTCCTTTCGTGATTTCTTACTTAAACTCGTGAGTGTCAAGTTGTATGTCATTTTGTACATAAAAGAAATTAACCATTAAGTATTTAACAAATTATAGCAATTACTGTAAGTCAATGACACTTATAATAAACATAAACAATTACTATGAAACTTTGACACAGGTAAAGTCAGACCAGCAGGCATACTTGGTGCAGGAGGGCTTGCACAACAGCGTGAGGAAAGATAAAGATTTAAAAAAAGGGGTTCATTGCATAAGACAGAGGGAGAAAAGCATCGCTAAAATAAGCATACGCACTGCAAATTCAGTATTACAGTTCCTAACTACATCAAATACTATTGTCACAATCATAAATTACAATAAAGTTACAATGAAAGTATCAAGTTTAAATAAAAGCATCGCGTTCTCTCGCTCCTCCCTCGCGGTATCCCTCTGCATCCCATCCGTTTCGTTGGTATTGTCTGACTAGTGTTAGGGAGAATGTGTTAGGGAGAATATCCTGTGTCAACCTTAGGAATGTTCATGTCGTTGTCCAATCCATGTTTGTCAGTGTGTGTTTTGGTGTATACACCGTGTCAAAATAGTCAAAGCTCTATCTCATGTCTCTCCGAAGTAGCTTATAGTGCTGACGGACTCGCTGAGATGAGGGCGCCACCAAAGTTATCGTAGACGATGGCAACCAGCTGAAAGAGAAAACTTAATGTATTCTTACACTATTGATATGCTGATGTATGTGTTATCGTGTAATAGATAAGAAATGTCACAGTTTTACATACATACCAGCATTTAAAAAAATGAAAATTATTTTACGTAAACAAAAATTGGACCATTTGCCAAGGATTAAAATTCTTCTCACAGTACAGTAAAAAAGACCTAATACTACTAGGTATAATAACGTGTGGCCGGTCGCAGTGGCCGAGCGTTCTGCGGCGCGTCAGTCACGTTCTGCACGGCCACTACGTTCGGGGGTTCGAGTCCCCCCTCGGGCATGGATATTTGTGCCGTCCTTAGTATTAGCTAGTTCATAAGTAGTTTGTAAGTTTAGGGTCTGATGATCCCGTAGTTAAGTCCCATAAGCTCTACAAACATTTGAACATTTTGATTTTGTAGCGTGTATGTAAACATATACAAGTAACCAGCTGATTCTATTTACATCTCCCATTCCTAGGTGTTAATGCACTTTCGTGGTTTCCGAAGTCACGTACTGCTGTTGTACGTCACTCTTACATGTTATTTTTATAAAAGCTAGTCGATAAACAGATAAATTCATAATGATTCCTGTCATGTGTAACAAAGGTTTCTGCAGAATATGTCTGTGTTATGCTTATGTCAGAATATTTGTCGCTTGACCTACAATGACATTCTTGCAAACGGGTCCTAATCTAAAGTCTTCCATTCACTCTCTCACACTTACAAACTAAACGTAGACAATATAAATTCATTACGGAGTAGTTGGTTCCCTAACAAAAATAATCAGTGTGCTTGTACGCTCTAACCGCATAGTAGTAGTAATAATAATAATAATAATAATAATAATAATAATAATAATATATCCAAGCTACGAGCCATAATAAATTGTTCATTGTATTAATCCTTCACATAAATAATAAATGACGCCATTCATTCAGTTGCAAAGTTACACCACCCGTTTCAAGAAACATTACTTAGTATATTTGTTACACAGCATAAATGTTAATAAGTTCTCTGAAAAGTGTTTATTATTGTGCCGGTAGTTAAAAGTGGTATCTGTCAATCACTGAGTATTTCGAACATAACAGTACATTCTAGGAAGGCTTATGGTATACATTAAATCATAGAATCAGCTTACTAACAATTTATGCATGATATATCTTAAGATCTTCGTGTGGATAGATTCCTCTAGGTCGTGTCGTGTGTACAGGTGACAATAAATAACTTCCTTCGTGAGGAATCTGTGGTAATCTGTACGGTCCGGAATACAAGTATTGCCTTTTTTTGTTTCTCTTTTGGATAGCTGAAGACTTTGGATGTACCCTTGACATTAACAAATCATTAAGTTTGAATGACTGTGTGCGTTTTAATTGTTTGTTGAAATAGTTTTTACGTTTGAAACCTGCGTTTGTTAGTGCTGTTAAAACTATTCTTACCTTCTCTTCCAGCGATGGCTGCTCTCGTGGGATTTTTGGTATTGGGTTTACCCACTCGTTGTTTTCTTTAGTTTGCAGATCTAAATCAGTTGGTGTGTATGGTGTGGAAAATAGGGGTAAATTGTTGACTGCTTGTTCGAACAGTACCAGGTATTCTGGCCAAGTTGTTTGTTTTGTGTCCGCGTATGTGCGGATAAATCTTTTCAATTCACGGAACATTCGTTGCATGGGGTTTGCAGCAGGGTTAAATCTTGAGATCAAAATATGTTTGACGTCATGACGACGTATGAAACTCGACCAAGTATGACAGGTGAATATTTTTGCATTATCAGATAAAATACTGGTTTGTTTTCCATAGAACAGGGAAAAAATTATTTTCAAGGTGGTGGATAACTGCCATAGCAGTGGCGGTCTTTAAAGCATAAAGCTTACGAATTTTGAAAAGATATCATAGATTCCCAATATATATTTAACATCACCTCGAACACTCGGAAGAGGGCCGGAAAGATCAAGTGTCACAAAGATCAGTGGTTCACAAGGTAGAATAGTATGAAGAGGCATTTTGCTTGACTGTTTGGTTTGAACTTTTGACATACTAAACACGACTTAATAGTGTGGTGCATTTTCCTCGACTTATTAGGGAAGTAACAATACTGTTTAAGTTTTCGTAGGCATCTAGGAGCACCAAGGTGACCCCAGACTTTGTGTGTGTGTATGCCACATAAGAGAATTTTCATGCGAGGCAAGAATGTACACGCACCAAATTTGAGACTGTGGTTGTCTACGATAAAACACTCCTTGGTGTAATTTGTACCTGCAAAGATGAATGCGGATCATGAATCTTTGTGATGATTTTTGACCAACGCTCATCTGCCTGTTGCAATTGTTGTATGTCACGACACATATGGACATAGTACTGTCTAAATTCAAGGTCGTTCATCATCATGACTCTGAATTCCGTGTTAGATTCAAGGTGATCCTGAAATTAAGGAAGACTTGTGGATGTCTGCTCAATGCATCGGCAATCTGATTGTCGATGCCTTTTCATGAATAATTTCAAAGTCGTATTCTTGTACCAACATTGCCCATCTAGCAAGGCGGTTGTTCAAAAGACGAGATAACACCAGAAAACTTAGGGCTTGGTGATCACAAAAGACTCGGGTATGTTTACCAATTATATAGTGGCGGAACTTTTTGAACGCCCCAACTATTGCAAGAAGCTCCTGTTCGGTGGTCGAATACCTACGTTCTCATTCTGTGAGTGTACGGCTGGCAAAACTGATAACCTTTAAAGATTGTTGGTTTAGATCTTTAGAAATTTGGAAGAGGCAGGCCCCAAGGCCGTAATTTGACGAGTTAGTAGCACTACAAAAGTCTTGTGTCATATCGGGATGATGAAAAATGCTCGAATTCACCAAAGCCTCTTTGATTTAATGAAAATCTTTCTGACAACCTTCCGTCCAGTTTCATGGTGTGTTATTTCGTAGAATAGCAAGCAGATTATCGCTGTTCAAGAGTTGTTTCGGTACGAATCTCCTAAAGAAAGAACTGAGCCCAAGGAAGGCTTTCAATTGTTTCCTATTGTGTGGACAAGGACAATGTTCAATTGCTTTAATTTTCTCTGGATCAGGAACAATTCTTGTAGGTGAAATGATGTGTCCTACAAAGTTGAGCCGCGGTGGAGTAGCCGAGCGGTCTAAAGCGTCTCGCTGCGGAACGCGCGGTTGCTCGCCGTGGAGGTTAGAGTCCTCCCTGCGGGTGTGTGTTGTCCTTAGGTTAGTTTACCTATGTTTAAGTAGTTAGTAAGCTATGGAGTGATGACCACGCAGTTTGATCCGATAGATTTACAAACATTTCAACATTTGACAAAAATTTGATTACTGTCTTTGCGAATTTTGATTTCGTCGAATTGACGGTAACACCAGACGACTGAAATTCTGACAACACTCTTTCAAGAAGTGAAAAATGCTCTTCCCAAGTGCGTGTAGCCACTAAGATATAATCAACGTATACAGTGACTGAATCCAAAAGTTCAGGGCCAAGTACTGTATCAAGTGCTGTGATGAAAGCATCAGAGCTAACGTTCAGTCCGAACGGATTGTGACTGGGTGCCTGAAACCAACACCAGTACACAAGATGTACTTAATTATGGGGATCGCAACGTCCAACATACGACGTGACATTGCTGCCGAAGCTGAAAAAACGAAGCAAGAAAAGGACATGCGTCACCCTCTATATGGACAACAGCCTGCTGACCGACGGCTTCGTGCGAGGAAGAGCTTCCTGTCACGTACCCGAGCACTGGAAGGGTCGGCCGCAGAGAACCGTATTGCTAGGTGGGAAATGGATTTGAGAAGCCCCCATAAAGCAGCAAAATAAGAACTGGCACCTGGTGGAGACCTGCCATACACAGTCTGGAGAACCCTGAACCGTATGAGGGTAGAAGTGCCAAAGTGCAAGACAAACCTGCAGCGATGGGGCTTCATAAAAGATAGTGAGAACACTCTGTCTTTGTGGTGCTGTACAGGATCCTCAACACCTGCTTATCTGTCCATATTTGGAAAAGCCCTGTACAATGGAAGACTTATGGGAGGCTAACGACAAAGCCATATTGGCTACTAATTTTTGGAAGTTAGAAGTCTAGTTCCGGACACGGAAAGTAAGTAAGTAACGGAAGAACTGAGAATTGAAAAGTGCGACCTGCAAAAATGAAAGCGGTGTATTGCTTGGATTCCTGCGTAATAGGTACTTTCCAGTATGAGGCGCGTAAATCAAAGCTAGTTAGGTATTTAACACCGAAGAATTCTTGTAATTGTTCTTCCAAATTCTCAGGTCGTGTCCTGACCGGGACTAGAATTTTGTTTATTGCTGATATTTTGTAAGCTGTCATGTTTTTAACATAGGTATTTTTTTATATAGTGACTAAGTGCAATGTTGCACTTGTTATTTTATACCCAATTTTTTTTAATAAGATGACCAGATTATAACATATTATGTGACCAGATGATGGTGACACAGTGCACCGAAACCGGTCGTCATTTAATAAATTGTTAGTGTGTAATCTTGGCTTGTCATTTGGAAAACTATAAAACGATTAGATCGCCTCCAGACGGGACTGTGTCAGGTAATCTTAACATTACGACTTATCTTAGAAGATAGGTTAAGGAAAGGGAAACCTACGTTTTTAGCATTTGTGGGTCTGGAGAAAGCGTTTGACATTGTTGACTGGAATACACTCTTTCAATTCTAAAATATGGGGGAATGTAGGGTTATTTACAACTTGTACAAAAACCAGGCAGCAATTATTAGAGTTGAAAGGAATGAAAGAGTCGCAGTGATTTTGATGAGAGTGGGACAGGTTTGTAGCCTTTCTCCAATGCTATTCAATTTGTACATTGAGTAAGCTGTGAAGGAATGCAAGGAGAAATTTGGAGCGGGAATTTAAGTCCAAGGAGAGGGAATAAAAACTTTGCGATTTTCTGTCAGAGACAACAAAGGACCTGGAAGAGGAATTAAAGGAATGGACAGTGTCTTGAAAGGAAAACATAAGATGAATTTAACAAGTGTAAAGTGATGGTAATGGAATGAAGTGTCAGAAAATGAGGCGATGCTAAGGGAATTAGATTAGGTAATGAGACTATAAAAGTAATAGATGAGTTTTCTTATTTTGATAGCAAGAAAACTTCTGATGGCAGAAGTAAAGAAGATATAAAATGCAGAATGGCTAAGGGAAGAAAAGCGTTTCTGAATAAGCAAAATTTGTTGACATCCATTATTAGTTTTAATGTTGGGAAACCCTTTCTGAAAGTATTTGTCTGGAGCGTGGCATTGTATGGTAGTGAAATGTGGACGATAAGGTGTTCAGACAAAAAGATGATAGAAGCTTTCGAAATGTGGTGCTACAGACTAATGATGAGGATTAAATGGGTAGATCACATAACTAATGAGGTGCTCAACAGAATTGGGGAGAAAAGGAGTTTCTGACATATCCTGACTAAGAGAAGAGATAGGTTGGTGGGACACATTCTGAGACGTCAAGGAAACATCAGCTAAGCGTTAAAAGGAAGTTTGTGGGGTAAAAATCGTAGAGGGAGATCGAGGGACGAATACAGTAAACAAATTCAAAAGGATTTGGGTTGTCGTTCTTACTCGAAGATGAAAAGGTTTGCAGTTCGTATTCTCAGATGAAGAGGCTTGCACAGGACAGTGTAGCATGGAGATCTGCATCAAACCAGTCTGCGGACTGAAGACCACAACAACAACAGTTCTACATTTTTCCATTTTATTTTACAGAATATCAACAAACAGTGCACACTGCGTGAAATTAATCTTCACGTCATTATTACATAATCTTACTCGCTATCGCCAGCATCTCTTGCTATGTAACAACAGAAATCCGAATGATATTTGTCGTAAAATCATCCGGAACACAATGTTTTACACTACCATAGACATTTCATAAAAGATTCTGTCTTGCACGATTACGGTGTTTTTAAGAGCGATACCAGAAAACGTTCATTTACTTTCTAAGTACGAGGCGCGTCCAGAAAGTAATTTCCGTTTGGTAATAAAATGAAATTGTACACAGATACAGAATAAATTTTTATTGCACAAAATTCTACAACTCTTAAACTCCTTTTCCACATAACTGCCGAAATTTTGCAGGCATTTGTCGTAGCGTGGCACCTGGTTTTTTATACTTTCTTCATTGAAATCTGCCGCCTGTGTCTTCAACCAGTTGGAAACATCAGTGATTGTGAAATTTTGGGGAAATCCATAGCGAGAGCACTAATTGTAAACCTACGGTTTTCCTGGATCTTGTCATCAATCGCGTGAACCAGTTCTTCTGTAACCAAAGGTGGACGCCCACTTCGTTCTTCATCGTGCACATCACTACGCCTGCCATTGAACTGTCGGACACATCTTCTCACTACCGAATCACTAATCGCATTTGGTCCGTAAACATCGCAAATTTGCCGATAAATATCACTTGGTTTCACTTTCCTCGCATTCAGAAACTGAATCATCGACCTGATTTCACAGGCTGCGGGATTTTCAATCAACGCAGACATTTCAATCAAGCACAACAAAGCGTACGTAACTGACAGCGATCTCCAAATGGCGCACATTCTTCTCCTTGATACACATCGTCTACAGCGCATGTGCGGAACTGCAATCGCAGCGCTGCAGCGGAGATAAATTGAAACGGAAATTACTTTTTGAAAATCTACCAGACTAATCTGCTTGGTTATTGGCCCCAAGCTTAAAAAGTACTTAAACTAAGGTAAACTAAACTTAGGACAACACAAACACCCATGTCGAGGGGGAACTCGAAACTCCGACGGCGAACGGCCGCGCGCACCACAGCACGGCGCTCCAGTACTCGTAGCTAATCCGCTGCGGCAAAAGAGTTCTCTTTCATCCATTAACTTTCATGGGAGCGAAAATCGTTTAAAAGCAGGTGCACTAAATTGATGCAAAATTAATGAGTGTATTTAATATTTTATGGAAAATTGTTCCCACGGAAAATAAAGTGATAAAAAATTTCTGAATAATATATTAATGCCGCGGCGGAGTGGCCAAGCGCATTCAGGCGTTATGTTCCGACCGGGGTCGGGGGTTCGAATCCTCCTTCGGACATGGATGTTTGTGCTGTCTTTACTATAAGTTAGTTTATAAGTAGTTTGCAAGTTTACGCACTGATGACCGCGTAACTAAGTCCCATAAGCTTAACAAACATTTGAACATTTGAATATAATAATTCCAGCAGTCTAGATCACAATATATATATATATATATATATATATATATATATATATATATATATATTAGTCTGTAGCACAATATTTCGAAAGCTTCTATCATCTTTTTGTCTGAACATCTTATCGTCCACATTTCACTACCATACAATGCCACACTCCAGACAAATGCTTTCAGAAAGGGCTTCCCAACATTTAAACTAATAATGGATGTCAACAAATTTCGCTTATTCAGAAACGCTTTTCTTCCCATAGCCATTCTGCATTTTATATCTTCTTTACTTTGGCCATCAGAAGTTTTCTTGCTATCCAAATAAGAAAACTCATCTACTACTTTTATAGTCTCAGCCGGCCGCGGTGGCCGAGGAGACTGAGGCGCTCCAGTCACGGCCTGCACGGCCACTACGGTCGGGGGTTCGAATCCCCCCTCGGGCATGGATATTTGTGCCGTCCTCGTTCGTAAGTAGTTCATAAGTAGTTTGTAAGTTTAGGGACTGATGACCCCGTAGTTAAGTCCCATAAACTATACAAACATTTGAACATTTTTTTTATAGTCTCATTACCTAATCTAATTCCCTTAGCATCGCCTCATTTTCTGACACTGCATTCCATTACCCTCGTTTTACACTCGTTAAATTCATCCTATGTTTTCCTTTCAAGACACTGTCCATTCCTTTTAATTCCTCTCACAGGTCCTTTGTTGTCTCTGACAGAAATACTGTGTTACCAGCAAAGCGCAAGGTTTTTATTCCCTCTCCTTGGACTTTAATTCCCTCTCCAAATTTTCTCCTTGCATTCATTCACAGCTTACTCAATGTACAAAGTTAGTAGCATTGGAGAAACGCTACAAACCTGTCTTACTCCCATCAAAACCACAGCTACTCTTTCATTCCTCTCAACTCTAATATTTGCTACCTGGTTTTTGTCCAAGTTGTAAATAACCCTCCTTTCCCTATATTTTAGAATTGAAATAGTGTATTCCAGTCAACATTGTCAAAAGCTTTCTCCAGACCCTCAAATGTGAAAAACGTAAGTTTCCCTTTCCTTAACCTATCTTCTAAGATAAGACGTAATGTATTGCCTCGCGTGTTCTTACATTTCTTCTAAATCCAAACTGATCTTCCCCAAGATTGGATTCCACCAGTTTCTCCATTAGTCGGTAAATAAGTAGTGTTAGTATTTTGGAACCATGACTTATTAAACTGATAGTTCTGAAACTTTCACAATCGTCTTCACTTGCTTTCTTCGGAATTATATATTTTGATGACCGGTGTTGATCAATAAGGATCATCCTCACAAGGACATGGCCTGTGGATGATCTTTATTGATCGGAAACGGTCATCATAATAAAATAAAATATCATATTGCGAGCGAGACTACTGCAATTATTATATTATTAATTAGTGTAGTTTTACGACAAATATCATTGCATTTATATTGTGGCTTAGTAGGCGAAAGCGAGTAAGATTTTGTGATAGTGACGTGAAAATTAAATCACTACGTCAGAACTGAATATTTCCTATTAACTTCTTATAATGTACTCTGATTATTGATATTCTGTTATATAAAATGAGAATAATGTCGGACTATTTTTTTCTCTCTTTTTGAGATGATTCGAATACGGTATCTCCATCGTGGTAGCTGGAGAAACTGCTATGCCAAGCTCGATTCGTTGGAATGTGGCAGAGAACTTCAATTTTTTCGGAAACCAAGGCCCGTCGCTAAAAAAAAAAAAAAAAAAAAAAAAAAAGAATCCTCATACTGTGTATGTACCCTTACAACATATCCAAGACCCATCAAAATGTATTACTCACATTTCTGATGGTCGCCTTGTAAGGGCCGTTCTTAGGTTTAAATTATAAATTGCTGATTCGAGTAAAATGATGAATATAATAGCCGGACAAGAGAACGAAGTTATTATCGTTCCCAAATAATTCGTAAATAATTTCAGATATACTTTAAATTTAATTGGCAGTATAAAAAGGGAGACAGAAAAAGACAGCAATAAAGCAACCAGAAAAGAGCGGAATAAGAGAAGACTCAGACGACAGAAAAATTGAAATGTGACAAGGAACTCAGTTCACATCGTTCCTTACGGAAGTTCCCAAATGTTTTATGGAAGGAACTGCTTTCACGAATGGGCTGCAGCTTTGTATTTGTACACAGTAAACCATCTATTATTCTATGTATTTGCAATACATTTATTCATGTTGAGGGTTAATTACCCCTGAATTTCGCTACTATTTTCTGGCATTGCGACTTCTTTGTGTCCTACAGCATCTCTCGCGATATGGGCCAAATCGGAGGCCTTCGCCTAGTCGAGCGGCAACCCTTCAGACGCCTTTGACAGGTGTGCTGCCTATTCAGCGCCTGCATCAAACACAAGACTGCGCCGTAAAAAAGTGCTACTAAATTAGCTCATCAGTACAATATTGGAAACTCCGAGGCGTTTGTAAGGCGACTCCGCTAGCAGTACTGCCTGTTTGGTTCCAGCTGTATTATATATTTGTCTTGACGTCTGTGATTCATTGTTTTATTACGCTGTATACCAAAATCATTTGCAAGGGTTACATCTGTTAAGCCATATTAGGTAGGATTATAATTAATTTTATGTGTAGGCATTAAAAAAAGTAATAAATTCGTTTTGGCCCACTTTAGGTTACGGTAGTAACACTAAAAGTGGGCTTTCAGTTCGAACTGAAAATAACATATACATGGTGTTAGTTTGAGTCTATACACGTACGCACAAAGAGCATTTAGAACTACTGGTGAACTATTTTTCGAAGCGTAAGGCTCCTCTTTTTATTTTGTTAAACATTTTACTTATTTACAAATGCTTTAACTACAACATTACAGACATGACACACCCTAATTCGACACATTCATTCATCATTACTCAAAACCATCTTGCTTCGCACCTCCAAACGCTTTCAGTAAGACACAGTATTATAAAAACTAGTATTGCCTGTGGTCGAAAATCGACCAATTGTGTTTACAATGGTCACTTGGGGGTAACATTTTACGTATCATGTCGGCGGCCTCGCGTGATTATGTTGTAACATCAACAACACGATAGAAAATCTTTGCCCATTTGTTCAAACCACATAGAATGACTCGATTAGTGTATCGTACAGACCATGAAGTAAAAATAATGCTGTTCCTCCTTTATGGTTGACCGGTTCTTGTATGTACCCTTGTCCGCTCAGTAAAAATAATTGCCCTCGTAAAGCGAAGATTCCGTGAGAAAACATCAGCGTTGTCAAGCTATTGGCTAAAATGAAGACTCACAGGATTCTCACTATTCAGCATCTGTTGCCAACATTATCATAGGAGGCCGCTGGGATATTTGGTAAAATTTAACCGGCACTGGGAGGTATGAAACGGTATCTTTTACGCGTTAAGAAAAATGCCTGACACAATAACAACAAATAAAAACGGAAGTATATACTTCTCATGCCATTTTCGAATTATATAACTTTCATTAGCCTAATATTAGAAATGGAACTACAATTTCGGTGTTCGTATATTTATACAACGCCAAGAAATAATGTTATTTCAATACTGAGATATTCAGAATACCAGAGCTGACATGTCTACTTCGTAGTTTCACCGCTACATGCCTCTCCCGGCGTATCATCATTTATATCGGCATTCTCGACTTCGTAGTTCCACACAAGCACCGCTAGATGCCTCTGCCGGCGCATCAGCCTTTATATCGGCATTCATATGAAAACATCTATTTCCTTTAACCACTCTTAATCACTGCGAAAATGAGGCACTTGAACGGCACGAGAAAGTGAGTTGGGAGCTCTCCATGGTTTGATATTCACTTATTTTAATGCGTTGTTTTAATACTGCAGATGCGCTGCATTACAGCGTCTTTGGTCGAGGCGAATAGCCAATCAGTGAGCTGATTGTTGGAGAATGTAGAACTTGATCCAAGCTGTAGATAGGAAAATTTCTACTCCCTTTTACCACTTTTAATGGCTAAATGCACACATAATATTTATAATCTACGACAAACAATCTTTCGAATTAAGTAACTTTCATTGGCCTTCTTGTACGATTAAATT
This sequence comes from Locusta migratoria, assembly GCA_026315105.1. Taxonomy (NCBI): domain Eukaryota; kingdom Metazoa; phylum Arthropoda; class Insecta; order Orthoptera; family Acrididae; genus Locusta; species Locusta migratoria. The sequence goes on from CM048751.1 coordinate 246,795,721, forward strand.
AGTAATCCCTACCACAATTTTCGTGTTAGCGAGTTTAGATAATGATAATGTCTAAAATTTGTGACATGTTATATGACATAGTCTGAGCACAACCATATGGAAATGCTCAAATGTTTGTAAATCTATCGGACCAAACTGCGTGGTCATCAGTCTGTAGCTAACAAACTACTTAAACCTAGGTAAACTAACCTAATGACAAACACACACACACCCATGCCCCAGGGAGGACTCGAAAGTCCACGGCGAGCAACCGCGCGCTCCGCAGCGAGGTGCTTTAGACCGCTCGGCTACTCCACAACCATAAGGGAAAACATTTTGTTTGAGTCATATCTCTTTGACAAATGTATATTGAAGTTGGAAATTTTATACTCATTATCATACGATGTCAGAGCTATTTTATATTTGTCATGCTCCAACCCCGTCTATGCCCTGCCCACAATGAAGTTCTTCAACAGTCTTACCTTCAAATGTTTCAATGTCTGTAAAGCTGTGAGACCCAGCTGCAGTGGTCATCAGTGCCTAGACTTTCAAACAAATTAAACTTATACTAAGGACAACAAGAACACTCATGCGCGAGAGAGAGGTTCGAACCTCCGACGGGGAGCAGATGCGCACTCCGCAGCAAGATACCTTAGTGCGCACGGCCATTCCCGCGCGTCGCTTACCTTTATTTACACTGATATCAGCATACAGAGATAAATGTTGTCACCAGTAGGCATTTCACTTGTATCGGCAATGATACGAAATTTTCTCAGTTCATTTAATAATTTTACTTTGCTGCTGTATCTAATTCACAGTTTTGTTATTCTGCTTATCCTTTACTGCTCCTCTAGAACAGCAAATAAATAAATAAATAAATAAATAAATATATATATATATATATATATATATATATATATATATATATATATATATATATATCCCCTCTTAAACGTTCGAATCTTGAGCTGTGTGTTGAATTCATTGAAAAAACTCACTGAAATTAGCCCTTTCATTTTTTTTCCATTTTTCCAGAAATTTTCTTCAATACAAACCGTGTGCTATGAATTACTACCACAAACAATTTAAAGATAAAATAAATAAATAAAAGAATAAATAAAATAATAAAAATGGACAAATCGGTCAAGTGATGCACTACATACATGCGTAAATTAATTTTTATTAATATTATAGATTTGGTGCCACCCGTTCGGTTAGCCGTGTGGTCGGTCTAACGCACTGCTTTCCGAGACGGGGAGGCGTACCGACCCCGTTTCGAATCCACCCGACGGATTAACGAAGGGGGTCGGTGTGCCGGCCAGCCTGGATGTGGTTTTCAGGCGATTTTACACATCCCCCAGGTGAATACTGGGCTGGTCCGCTAGTCCCGCCTTGTGGTGTCGCACAAGTCCAAAGTGCGCGCCACCTACTTTCGCCGCGCGCCGCCATGCACGCACGGCGCGGCTTTCTTACGACGTCAGCTACGAGCGCCCTTTGCTGGAACTCCGCTCGTGGCCACCACTGAACGACATCGTTCACTTGGGACTGAGATAGGAACCAGTAAAGACTTCGGAATCAGATAGGCACCAGTGAAGACTTGGCTATCAGTTAGGCACTAGGCAGGCCTCTAGCTCAACTATGTATCAGCCTTCTGCAGTACAGAACTATGTTAAAGTTAAGTATTGTATAAATTCTGTGCAATATATATCTCGTTCTAATTTACTCTAGTGTTTCTAGTTTCTGGCTGCTCCCCTCCGTACCTGCACCAGCGTGCTATCTTTATTCCTGTGTCGGTCTCATTCCACTCGGCCACCGACACCTACGACGGAAACGAGACACAAAAGCGGCGACGAGGCAGGGACACAAAACGCCTCAGCTGCAGATTCGCAAACATTTCATAACACTTTACACTTTCACACATACAGGGTGTTACAAAAAGGTACGGCCAAACTTTCAGGAAACATTTCTCACACACAAAGAAAGAAAATATGTTATGTGGACATGTGTCCGGAAACGCTTAATTTCCATGTTAGAGCTCATTTTATTACTTCTCTTCAAATCACATTAATCATGGAATGGAAATACACAGCAACAGAACGTACCAGCGTGACTTCAAACACTTTGTTACAGGAAATGTTTAAAACGTCCTCCGTTAGCGAGGATACATACATCCACCTCCTCCGCATGGAATCCCTGATGCGCTGATGCAGCCCTGGAGAATGGCGTATTGTATCACAGCCGTCCACAATACGGGCACGAAGAGTCTCTACATTTGGTACCGGGGTCGCGTAGATAAGAGCTTTCAAATGCCTCCATAAATGAAAGTCAAGGGCGTTGAGGAGAGGAGAGCGTGGAGGCCATGGAATTGGTCTGCCTCTACCAATCCATCGGTCACCGAATCTGTTGTTAAGAATCGTACGAACACGTCGACTGAAATGTGCAGGAGCTCCATTGTGTATGAACCACATGTTGTGTCGTACTTGTAAAGGCACATGTTCTAGCAGCACAGGTATAATATCCCGTATGAAATTATGATAACGTGCTCCAGTGAGCGTAGATGGAAGAACATGAGGCCCAATCAAGACATCACCAACAATTCCTGCCCAAACGTTCACATAAAATCTGTGTTGACGTGATTGCACAATTGCGTGCGGATTCTCCTCAGCCCACACATGTTGATTGTGAAAATTTACAATTTGATCACGTTGGAATGAAGCCACATCCGTACTAGAATGAGCTCTAACATGGAAATTAAGCATTTCCGGACACTTGTTCACATAACATATTTTCTTCTTTTGTGTATGAGGAATGTTTCCTGAAAGTTTGGCCGTACCTTTTTGTAACACCCTGTATAACACTATACGCAGACATATGGAGTACACATTTCCTCCCGGGGGCAGGAGATTTCGACAAGAAGGGCAATATTAACAAACGAAATCTAAACAAACAAAGCCGACCCTGCATGTGCGGGAACAGGGCTAAAGAGAGAGAGAGAGAGAGAGAGAGAGAGAGAGAGAGAGAGAGAGAGAGAGAGAGAGAATTACAGATTTGGTGCCACTAGGGGGCGGGCCTGGCGCTTGCAGTGCGCGCTACCACTACACGTATCCTGTTCTCATCCGCACATCACGTGACCAGGAAACTGCGCCCACAGTATCCTACCGTCACCTGCTTTATACCAGACAGTCCTACAATGGCCGAACGGATAGGGGATTTAAAATTAGATTTCGTGAGCACGCGTATGCCAGCAATAATAGTGCTCTCGACATCATCTGGAAGTCCACAAGCATTTACTTAGATACAATTTAGAAACGCCTTCATATACTACATCATGAACAAAAAGGTGAAAAATGGGATATTTTGGAAGATCTAGAGGTTTACACATAATTAATGACCAAATCGCTAGTAGCCGCCTTCGGTTTATCAATATTTATCGTGAATTTTTGTTTAGACGAGCGACTTAAAGAGTTGTGTAACTGCCCATACAGAGATGGCATATTTTATTATTCGGCCCAGTCTCATTATCTTTTATCACAAATCTTAATATTATTTCTTAAGTAGACCAGACGTTTTCAATTGGTGAGAGATCTGGAGAATGTGCTGGCCAGGGTAGCAGTCGAAAGGCCCATACAGGACCTGCAAAATGCGGTCGTGGATTATCCTGCTGAAATGTAGGGTTTCAAATGTTCAAATGTTTGTAAGGCTTAAGGGACTTAACTGCGGGGTCATCAGTCCCTAAACTTACAAATTACTTATGAACTACATTATACCACAGAGTAACATATACAGAGAAGCAGCCACCCCTAAACCACTGTCCTACGCTCCCCTCAAAGTTCCGTAAGATGCTAGCAGGTGTCAGGCGGATCGCTGGCTTAGGGTGCCTCTCGCACGTCAGAGGGTAGCGTGGAGGGGAGGCTGAGGGGAGAGCTTGTGCCGCCTGCCACGAGGCCACGGCTGTGTACGGCTTGCTGGCGTTTGAGGAGAGGTGGTGGTGGGGACAGCTGCTACCTGCCGCCTGCTCTGGCCAGTTTAAAGGGCTGCTTCTGACCGCAGCGCCATCATGGGACATCTTACGGAACTGCTGGAAACCCTCCCTCCCCACACTCCTGAGCGTAGGACCGGGCCCTTACGGAGGTTTCCCGTCTGTATATATTTGTCTGTGCTTATACTGAAGACGACACAAACATCCATGTCCGAGGGAGGATTAGAACCGCCCGACGGCGAACTGCAGCACTCCAGCACGCGCGGCTAATCCGCCGCGGCATTGTGGGGTTTCACAGGGATCGAAGGGTAGAGCCACGGGTCGTAACACATCTTAAATGTAACGGCCACTGTTCAAAGTGCCATCGATGCGAACAAGAGGTGACCGAGACGTGTAACCAATGGCACCACATACCATCACGCCAGGTGATGACGAATACACGCTTCCAATGTGCGTTCACCACGATGCCGCCAAACATGGATGCGACCATCATGATGCTGTAAACAGAACCTGGATTCATCCGAAAAAATGACGTTTTGCCATTCCTGTACCCAGGTTCATCGTTGCGTACACCATTGCAGGCGCTCCTGTCTATGATGCAGCGTCAAGGGTAACCGCAGCTATGGTCTCCGAGCTGATAGTCAATGCTGCTGCAAACGTTCGTGCAGATGGTTGTTGTCTTGCAAACGTCCCCATCCGTTGACTCACGGATCGAGACGTGGCTGCACGATCCGTTACAGCCATGCGGATAAGATGCCTGTCACCTCGACTGCTAGTGATACGAGACCGTTGGGATCCAGCACGGCGTTCTGTATTGTCCTACTGAACCCACCGATTCCATATTCTGCTCACAGGCATTGGATCGCGACCAACGCGAGCAGCAATGATGCGATACGATAAACCGCAATCGCGGTAGGCTACAATCCGACCTTTATCAAAGTCGGAAACGTGATGGTCCACATTTCTCTTCCTTACATGAAGCTTCACAACAACGTTTCAGCAATCAACTGTTGTTTATGAGAAATCGGTTGGAAACTTTCCTCATGTCAGCACATTGTAGGTGTCGCCACTAGCGCCAACCTTGTGTGAATGCTCTGAAAATTTTCATATCACAGCATCTTCTTCCTGTCGGTTAAATTTCGTGTCTGTAGCACGTCATCTTCGTGGTGTAGCAATTTTAATGGTCAAGAGTGTAGCTTAATTCCCGCCGCTTCGCACGCGTGTACTGCATGGTCTACATTGGTTGTTTGTACTTCTAAATATACATTTTCATAGATTTAGCTTTAAAAATGCTTTCCTAATCAAGTATTTTGATACAACTTGACAACTCCTATTACACCATTGATGTCTGGACGAAACACACTTTAAAAAAATTCTAACCATGGTTCCAAATCCAAATGTCGCATTTCTAGCATCGAAATAGTCTTTGTAGCACCCTTAAAAGATTCTTCCCTTACGCTTTGTCATCTCTTGGTAGTTTTACTTTTCAAACTGCAGCATGCACTTATTTTTCTTTATTCGCACGCTTGCTGCAGAAAAACAACACCAAAATGTGCATCACGTTCGCTGTATATAGCCTCTTTGAAATGATAGTGTCAAAAGTCATCGCTAATCTTCAGTCCGAATTTTATATAACCTGACGACTTTCAACCAGGATATGTTCCATCCTCCTATAGCTATCGACACGGAACTGCTATGGTGTACAACGGGAGACTTTGTAGTACAACACATTACCAACAATGAGGCATTGTCGGCGGTGGGGCGCCTATCGTGCCGACGTGATGTGATGTGAAGCTGATTACTGCAAAACCAGAGAAAATATTATATAGGAAACAGGTTACCATTAGCCGTATGTTTTACAGAAACATTTATTTCTTGGCTACCAGTTTCGGCATTACATTATGCTATCTTCAGGCCCCCTGTGTATCCTTAGTTACTATAGTAAAAATATCATAATAGTATTGTACAGTAACAAATTGAAAATACAATACAGGTATGAAAGCGCTACGTGTTAACGGCTGTTCCAAAGAAGGTAAGCATCGTAATATTGGAACATTATAAGCATTCTAATATACATGACTATTCAATAACACACAAAAAATATCTACAAGGAAAAAGAGGAAATAATGGTATTGTTTACGATATCTTAGCTTTACAGCATTTTCCAAACACGGAAAAGTGAAGGTATTTACGTTAACTTAATAAAAGGCCATTTGTGAAATTATGAAGAGAGGAAAAGATGATTAATCCATCTCACTTCGACTTTATTTTACGTGTGATGAGAAACAATATAGCTATCAGTACAGTACAAACTCTAATCCAAGTAGATGATGAAATGGCACTTGCTTTCGTTAAATCACTGTATAAAAATTTACGTATTCATCAACATCGGCTTAATACGTAAAATTTTGCATTTATTTTAAATAAGATAAAAGTTTGAGAAGATAACCGATTTATATGGAAATGACTCAGTGCTTCTACAGTTTGTTGTAAATTTAACGTTGTTTTTTACAGTATTACAATTAATTATTTTCAAAAGTAGTAACAGTATAACGTGCCTTTGTCTCCAACCGACGAAACATGATCAAAATGTTCAAATGTTTGTATAGTCTATGGGACTCAACTATGGGGTCATCAGTCCCTAAACTTACAAACTACTTATGAACTACTTACGAACTAGGATGGCACAAATATCCATGCCCGAGGGGGGATTCGAACCCCCGACCGTAGTGGCCGTGCAGACCGTGACTGGAGCGCCTTAGTCCCCTCGGCCACCGCGGCCGGTGACGAAACATGTAATTGTTGTGATCTATAAAACGAACTAGAAAGACTCCTGATGTCAACTAGTTAGACGAGAGAGATTTCAGAAGAACATTCGAGTCCCGTAAATTAGCTTGAAATGTCAAATGTTGCTATAACGATACACTAGAATTTTTATTTTATTTTTTTGTTTCTCTTTTTTTGATCAGCGATGCTTATCGTCTTCGGTTTCCTCTGTCTCGCAATATAATTAACTTAATTTCGTTCGTCATTTTTTACTTCCGGACAAGCGAGAAGACGGAACCGCGATCGTAGTTTGAAACTCGCCCGCTGTTCTTTTGACTGTTAACTAGCCGTGTTTGTGAAGTTAACAATTGCTCACAAAATCTAATTACGGCGATTTAACACAGCGGCGGAAGTATACAGTTCCCTTAAGCAAAACTCTGATTCTATAAGTTAAGCAAACAGTTCTACCTTTACTGTAATCTTTAGAGGAAACTGCACACAATTAAATAATGGTCCGCAGTCATGGATCTAAATCAGAAATAAATGTTGGCAGCGGAAACGCAAATATTCTCTACTCCAGAAGGGAACAGAGACACAAGATACATGAACAAATTACCCCACATTAATCCAAAATAAATGATGAGGGGAGAATTTAAATTAGCACAAAAGGATTATAGTTTAACAAATTAATATATTGTTCAAAACAAGAACAACAAGGGGGAAGACAATTTTTTTTAAATTACAATAAAAAACACACCTTACAAAATATTCAAAATATCCACAATTACATGGCCCTAAAATTGCCCACCTGCAAAGTTGAGTACAGGTTAATAACGATCACGTTTAATATGGGGGAACGGAGGAATTGCAGCACATTCACACACAGATTCATACGCCAAGCCATGCAGGTACTTACCAAGCACCCGACACTAATACACCAAGACGACAGCCAAGCAATGTGGAGAATGCAGATCAAAGGTTCACTTGCGCACAATGAAATAGTACTTCGCTTCTATAACGTGTCAAGTTAGTGGCTTAGGCTCCTGATAAACTGTCAGAAACAAACGCACTTGGTTTAAGAACACAAAGTGTGGTGTACAGACGGAAGTTAAAGTTTCCCTAGAACTTCTAACTATACATTAAATCAAGATTTCATTAAATAATATCTAAAAACTGTCGCTCTGGCGTTCGTTTAGCACAGGAAGAAGATAACTACAGAAGGTTAAAGGTGTTAGTTCAATACAGTACACTTCTAAGTCAGAACACGAAATATGCAAAAAGTTAACAAAATCAATCTCGAAGAGAATAAGATCGTGAAATATATCGTGTAACCATTCTTTCTGACCAGAGGAATGATATCTATTAGATAAGCAAGGATGCAGTTTAGTTCGGTCACAAAAATTCAGAGAAGTGAAATAATTCTATTTCATGAAGATTAAAAAGACGATAGACGTCGTGCAACGGTTCTTTCTACACAGAGGAAAAAAAAATCTATTTAATGGTAATAACCACGACAGGGAACACGCTAATCGGCGCACATGTGTGCCGAGAAATACACAGATTACAAGTTAGAATGGACCATTTTCGGGGAAAATTATCACGCCACACTCACTAGGTAACACATTAGCAAATTAGCTATACAATTATTAACCACTCATGTGCACTGAATGATGGAAAAGCTGAAGGCTTAGTCTGATATCATCCACGTGTTCTGTCGACAAAGTATGAACAGTATAGGCACCGCTAGTCCCCGAAAATATTAAAATTCAACTACGATAAGAATGCGAAAGACACTGAACATATTTAAACAGGCAAAGAAATGATTTAAAAGTTATAAAGTGCAGGAACTATGCTAACGAAACGCCATCAGAGCCTCGGAATCAGATTTCAGCAAAACCGACTTAAAATTAGCAATCCTGTACGAAATTAAGCAAAATCTCACTACTACACATAGTGTAGATGCTACTCCCAGAATTAAACTCGCGAAAAGGCATAAGTACGACTATGGAGCCTGAACTAAGTCGAGCCACGAGGCCACAGCAGAACCAAACCCAGAGGTACTTACCCTACCAGGAACCAAGAAGCGAATGAATAGCTCCCTTGACCACTGCCTAGCCGTTACCGAGGAGGGGTAGTGGAGGGGAGCCCAGAGAGCGTCACCGTTTGTGAGGCAGGTAACCTGACCAACCCCCAGCCAAGGAGGTTAAGAGCAAGCTACATTAGCAATCTTGGCTAAGACTGGGTTCTGTTCAGCAGTTGGCAAACCTACTTTCACGCCCATAGACATTAAATGCCCAGAGTTTGAAAGAAACGACGACACAAAACAGACGAGGCGCGCCTAGCAATTCCTAAACTCTCTTACATACAAAGTATCATTCATTCTGTGGAAGCCAGGGCCAGTGGGAGCACATCACAGTACACGCTAATAGATATTTGGGGCCTTATGTACAACATAGACACTTAGAATTTTACATACAGATAGAACTAAATCAATATACAATGCCTGGTATCTCGCATATTGCAAGTGGAGTGTCTTGCTACACTCAATTAAAAAAAAAAATTAAAAGTCTGAAGCTCGTCGACATTTGTTCATGGGGAATCAATTAAATGGAACACGTTATGTGGACGTGTTTCAAGTTTTGTATCACTCTCTTGTCTATGTTCGAAGTGTACAGACGTCTTCCATTCATGTATCCATTCAATGTAAGTAATTTATAAGCAAGTTGTTGTAAAATATATTACTTAAATTTAAAATCATTCCCCCTCTTTGGCTCTTATTTAAATGAATTCCTCCATGTCAAATATTTATTTTCTAATGTTTTCAGCTCCTCGACGTCCATAATAGTTTAATGTTCAGATGCCATTACGATCGCTCCGCATGTCTTTAAAATTTCACTCACTATTAGTCATTATTATATAATACCTTGCTTGATTTCAGAACCTGCAATCATTTCTCCTGTAATTTTACGAAGCCTGAGCATTTTTTATCTTTCTATTATTACCATTAACTTCATGCTTCATCCAGGGTCATACAACAATGAAAAGCGAAGTAAACTGTCTGAGCGTTAGTCTAGTACGGAAAGCATCTAGAACATTCTCATATTAAATAAGAAAAGATTCACATTTTCAGCTTCTGCAGTACGAACAATAAGATCCAGTCCTATAACGTGCAGTTGCTTTGTGTGGTGCGCGACTTTAAAATTCAACCCGCAGTGTACTTGGCTTAATGATTATAAATGTTAAATGGTGCTATGTTTTAACGAAATTATTCCAAATTTCGATACAACCAATCCTTTGTCCATATTACAATCGCGTAATCAACTTATGACATTATACGGAAGCAAGGGGAACGTTATATTGCTTCATCAATGAAGTGACATGGCAGTTTCCTGATGGACGCTGCGATACTTCTCATGAAAATCTACTCTGTATCATGTTCGGGTTCCTGCTCATCAGATGCAGCAATAATTCTTCTGAATCTACAACCGGAAAACTAAAGCGTAAATAAAGGAAATAATATCGCTTCAATATTATAAGATTGCTTGTTTTTACCTACTTCCACGCTTCAGCACTTGCCGCCACATTTCTGAAACATGTATGCGTATGGTGATAAAAATGAGTATCTGCTGCACTGTTCGTCGCCATCGTGTAAACCTTTCTGCGACACCGTGCCTACTGCAGCGGTCGTGGAGCCGGCAGGCGCTTCCAAAGCAGTCGAGACGCGGCAGTCGCGGTGACGTCACGGCCGTCGACTGCCGTGCACTTGCAGCGACATACGGTCCACTGTCAAGCCTGAGAATAGTGGCCAACTGCCCGCAGTCACTGCCGACCGCTACGGCCGGTAGCAGCAGCGAAATAGTACCTTTAGATAGACATTGGTGTTAGAATCTATTCTTAAAAGCCGGCCGCGGTGGCCGCGGGGACTGAGGCGCTCCAGTCACGGTCTGCACGGCCACTACGGTCGGGGGTTCGAATCCCCCCTCGGGCATGGATATTTGTGACGTCCTTAGTATAAGGTAGTTCATAAGTTGTTTGTAAGTTTAGGGACTGATGACCCCGTAGTTAAGTCCCATAAGCTTAACAAACATCTGAACATCTATTCTTAACAATACACTACTGGTCATTAAAATTGCTACACAGAGAAGAAATGCAGATGATAAACGAGTATTCATTAGACAAATATATCATACTAGAACTAACATGTGATTACATTTTCACGCAATTTGGGTGCACTGATTGTGAGAAATCAGTAGCTAAAATAACCACCTCTAGCCGTAATAACGGCCTTGATACGCCTGGGCAATCAGTCAAACAGAGCTTGGATGGCGTGTACAGGTACAGATGCCCATGAAGCTTCAACACAATACCACAGTTCATCAAAGAGAACTGACTGGCGTATTGTGACGAGCCATTGCTCGGCCAACATTGACCACACGTTTTCAGTCGGTGAGAGATCTGCAGAATGTGTTGGCCAGGGCAGCAGTCGAACATTTTCGGTATCCAGAAAGAAACGTACAGGACCTGCAACATGCGGTCGTACATTATCCTGCTAAAATGTAGGGTTTCGTAGGGATCGAATGAAGGGTAGAGTCACTGGTAGTAACACATCATAAATGTAACGGCCACTGTTCAAAGTGCCGTCGATGCGAACAAGAGGTGACTGAGACGTGTAACCAACGGCATCCCATACCATCACGCCGGTTGATAAGCTAGTATGGCGATGAATACACGCTTCAAATTTGCGTTCACCGCGATGTCGCCAAACACAGATGCGACCATCATGATGCTGTAAACAGAACCTGGATTCATCCTAAAAATGACGTTTTGTCATTCGTGCAGCCAGGTTCTTCGTTGCGGACACCATCGCAGGCGATCCTGTCTCTGATGCAGCGTCAAGTATAAAAGCAGCCATGGTCTCCGAGCCGATAGTCCATTCTGCTGCAAACGTCGTCCAACTGTTCGTGCAGATGGTTGTTGTCTTGAAATGTCCCCATCTGTTGACTCAGGGATCGAGACGTAGCTGACGATCCGTTACAGCCATGCGGGTAAGATGCCTGTCATCTCGACTGTTAGTGATACGAGGCCGTTGAGATCCAGTTCAAATGTTCAAATGTTTGTTAAGCTTAAGGGACTTAACTACGGGGTCATCAGTCCCTAAACTTACAGACTACTTATGAACTACCTGCAACTAAGGACGGCACAAATATCCATGCCCGAGGGGGGATTCGAACCCCAGACCGTAGTGGCTGTGCAGACCGTAACTGAAGCGCCTCAGTCCCCTCGGCCACTGCGGCCGGTTGGGATCCAATACGGCGTTCCGTATTGCCCTCCTGAACCCACCGATTCCATATTTTGCTAACAGCCATTGGATCGCGACCAACGCGAGCAGAAATGTCGCGATACGATAAACCGCAATCGCGATAGGCTACAATCCGACATTTATCAAAGTCGTAAACGTGATGGTACGTATTTCTCCTCCTTACACAAGGCATCACAACAATGTTTCACCAGGCAACGCCGGTCAACTGCTGTTTGTGTATGAGCAATCGGTTGGAAAGTTTCCTCATGTCAGCACGTTGTAGGTGTCGCCACCGGCGCCAACCTTGTGTGAATGTTGTGAAAAGCTAATCATTTGCACATCACAGCGTCTTCTTCCTGTTGGTTAAATTTCGCGTCTGTAGCACATCTTCGTGGTGTAGCATTTTTAGTGGCCAGGAGAGTATTTTTAGACTGATACTATAACCATGAGTGACGGAAATACGTTACAACTGGACAAAGACGTAGAGTACAATACAGATTTATATACACCTATTTCGTTAGTGGCTTGGTATCCTTGACCATATCAAAATTTTACTAGAAATCCAATACAATCTTCAGGATGCAGATACCGATGGTCGTATATTGTATTCATACCACCGATCCCTGAGTCAACAGATAGGGATGTTTGCAAGACAACAACCACCTGCACGAACAGTTCGACGACGTTTGCAGCAGAATGGACTATCCGCTCGGAGACCATGGCTGCTGTTACCCTTGACGCTGCATCACAGACAGGATCGCTTGCGATGGTGTACGAAACGACGAACATGGGTGCACGAATGGTGGCAAATCATTTTTTTCGGATGAACCCAGGCTCTGTTAATAGCATCATGATGTTCGCTTCCGTGTTTGGCGACATCTCGGTGTACGCACATTGGAAGCGTATATAATGACGTATCATCCGACTTGATGGTGTGGGGTACCATTGGTTACACGTCTCGGTCACCTCTTGTTCGCATCGACGGCACTTTGAACAATGGCCGTTACGTTTCAGATGTGTCACGACCAGTGGCTCTACCCATCATTCGATCCCTACGAAACCCTACATTTCAGCAAGATAATGCACGACCGCATGTTGCAGGTCCTGTACGGGCCTTTCTGGATACGGGAAATGTTCGACTGCTGCCCTGGCCAGCACATTCTCCAGATCTCTCACCAACTGAAAATGTCTGGTTAGTGGTGGCCGAGCAACTGCCTCATCACAATACGCCAATCACTACTCTTGATGAACTGTGGTATCGTGTTGAAGCTACATGGGCCTCTGTACCTGTACACTATATCCAAGCTCTGTTTGACTCAATGCCCATTCGTATCTGCTCCGTTATTACAGCCAGAGGTGATTGTTCTGGGTACTGATTTCTCAGGATCTATGCACCCAAATTTGGTGAAAATGTAATCACATGTCAGTTCTAGTATAATATATTTGTCCAATGAACACCTGTTTTTCATCTGCATTTCTTCTTGGTGTAGGAATTTTTATTTACACGATAAATCAGTTAACTCTACAGGCCGTAAATGCAACTAAATACCTAGGAATAACAATTACGAACAACTTTTATTGGGGAGAACACATGAAAAATATTGTAGGGAAGGCGAAGCAACGGCTACGTTTGATTAGCAGAATATTTGGAACATTTCTAGTAAAAAAACTGCCTACACGATACCTGTGCGTCCTATTTCATAATACTGTTGGGCATTGTGGAACCATAACTAAGTGTAGCTGTCGGAGAATAAAGATGGGCAGCTCGTTTTGTATTGTCGCGATATAAGAGAGAGAGTGTCACGGTGTCACGGTAATGATCCACGATTCGAGGCGGAAATCAAGAAAAGAACGGAATTATTTGTTGCGACGAGTTCTATATGCGAAATTTGTTACACCAACTTTCTGTTCCGAATGCGAACATATTTTTCTAGCACCCAACTGCATAGGGAAACAGGATCATCTTAATAAAATTAGAGAAATCAGATCGAAAACGGAAAGATTTGGGTGTCCCCGCTTATCGCGCACTATTAGGAATGGGACGCTAGTGAAAAATCAAAAAAAGCCGTTCTTTGAACCCTGTTCCATGTACTCCAATGTGATTTGCAGAGTATTTATGTAGATGTAGATCACTGTGCAGTAGACAACATATGGTAGATCTGAATACTGTAACGCGACTGCGGTGCTCAATCGACGGGCCAAGTCGTGAATGTTACATCACAGAATATTACGTGGTTAGTGTTCTAATGCTTCGCATCTCAGACTTACAAAGAGGCCATCTCGGTGCTCAGTTAATGGCAGCAAATGTGGCGACGACGACTGTGCTGTTTAACTAGGTGATAGTGGCGGAAACTCTGTCGCCGATAGTGACCGACGAGCGTTAACAACGATTATGGGCAGACAACATAAAGCTACCACGGCAAAAGCGACTGCAGAACTCAACATTCACTACAGGAATACTGTTCCGATGAAAACAGAACGACGGGAGCTTAACATTCATGGAAGATCTACTGTTGCTACTCCATTAGCAATCGAAGCTAACAATGGAAAATTGTACTGAAATGCAGGAGGATCTTGCATCGAATTGACTCATGGTCCAGGGAATGGCAATTGAATCTCAATGTTGACAAGTGTAATGTGCTACGAATACATAGAAAGATACATCATTTAGCTACACTATAGCAGGTCTGTAACTGGAAGCAGTAAATTCCATAAATTATCTGGGAGTAGACATTAGGAGTGATTTAAAATGGAATGACCATATAAAATTAATCGACGGGAAAGCAGATGCCAGACATAGATTCATTGGAAGAATCCTAAGGAAATGCAGTCCGAAAACAAAGGAAGTAGGTTACAGTAAACTTGTTCGCCCACTACTTGAATACTGCTCACCGGTGTGGGATTCATACCAGGTGGGGGTTGATAGAGGAAGTAGAAAAGTTCCAACGGAGAGCAGCGCGCTTCGTTACATGATTATTTAGTAATCGTGAAAGCGGTACGGAGATGAACGATAAACTCCAGTGGAAGACTCTGCAGGGAAGACGTTCTGCCGCTCGCTGCGGGCTTTTGTCGAAGTTTCGAGAACATACCTTTACCGAGGAGTCTAGCATTAGAGAGCTCCCTCAAATGTTCAAATGTTTGTTAAGCTTATGGGACTTAACTACGGGGTCATCAGTCCCTAAACTTACAAACTACTTATGAACTACTTACGAACTAGGACGGCACAAATATCCACGCCCGAGGGGGGATTCGAACCCCCGGCCGTAGTGGCCGTGTTGACCGTGACTGGAGCGCCTCAGTCTCCTCGGCCACCGCGGCCGGCAGAGCTCCCTCCTACACATATCTCGCGAAGAGATCATAAGGATAAAATCAGAGAGATTAGAGCCCACACAGAGGCATACCGACAATCTTTCTTTACGCGATCATTATGAGACTGGAATAGGAGGGAGAAACGATAGTGGTACTCAAGGTACCTTCTGACACACACCATCGGGTGGCTTGGATGCATATGTAGAGGTAACGCAAAGCTGTGGATGATGTGGAACCGACGCAACCATAAAACCTTCACAAGAAGGCGAGAATGTCTAATACATCGGTTACATCCCTTTCTACATACAACAGGGTT
Source organism: Locusta migratoria (assembly GCA_026315105.1). Classification (NCBI taxonomy): domain Eukaryota; kingdom Metazoa; phylum Arthropoda; class Insecta; order Orthoptera; family Acrididae; genus Locusta; species Locusta migratoria. Next base: position 246,811,369 of record CM048751.1, read on the forward strand.
TATGATTCGAAAACGCCAAATCAAGACTGTTTATATCATCGCCCTCACGAACCGAATAATTGTGAATGAATATATCACACAGCAGAGCGTACACTTATGACTAACATATTGCTAACAAACATTCCCGTATTCCAAAACGATGATGAGCCAATACACACAGCCGCAAATACTGAGGCACGGTTTATAAAACATCAAAAATTATGAAACATTTCCACTGACATCGCAATCGCCTATAAATACCTGAACCGTTTTCACGAGGTTTAGAGCACCGAACTTACAAAATTTGGTACAAGAATGGATGACATTTTTTGGTGACTATTAAACGCACTTTATGGATCACTTTCTCGAAGAATTGCAGCTCTTCTCTAACCCAATATTGGGTCAACTCATTACTAATGAATAAATATTTTGCCTGTGTTGAGTGTACATACACTGGTCAAATCACTTAGAGGATTTGTTAAGAAGTCTGTGTTCTGAAGTATTACCATCAGCAGAATGAACTAAAATGGTTCGACGTCCTTGTGTCGGTTCTGTGGGGTGGAGATAAGAATAATACGGCTATGGAGATAATGGTATAAACAGAAAGTTGTAACAGTGTGGGTTGGTGTAGACTTGTGTTTACTCTACCAAACGAATTACACAAACAGTTGGGTTCAGTTAATGTTGCGAACAGGTTTTGCAATGTCACAACATCTACATCTACATAGATACTCTGCAAATCACATTTAAGTGCTTGGCAGAGGGTTCATTAAACACTTCCATAACCTTTCTCTACCGTTCCATTCTCTAATAGCGCGCGGGAAGAAAGAACACCTAAATCGTTCCGTTTTCGATCTGATTTCTCTCATTTTATTTGGATGGTCATGTCTCCCTATGTAGGTGGGTGTTAGCAAAATATTTTCACTTTCAGAAGTAAAAGACGATGATTGAAATTTCGCAAATAGATCACGCCGCAATGAATAACCTCTTTCTTTTAATGATTTCCACCCCAATTCGTGCAACATTTTCGTGACGCTTCCCCCCCCCCCCCCCCGTAACGTGATAAAACAAAACGAGCTGCCCTTCTCTGAACCTTCTCAGTATCTTCCGTCAGTCCCACCTGGTGAGGGTCCCACAAGGGGCAACAGTACTCCAGGAGAGGACGCACAAGTGTGATGTGGAGCTGGCGCATCTTCGAAGCGTTCTGCTATTGAAATGTAATCTTTGGATCACCTTCCCCACAATATTTGCTATGTGTTCTCTCCAGTATAAGTTGTTCGTAATTGTAACTCCTAGGTATTTGGTAGAATTTACGAACTTAAGGTTTGTCTGATTTATCGTGTAATTGAAGTTCAGCGGATTTCTTTTAGTGTTCACGTGTATTAATTCACACTTTTCATTACTGAGTGTCAATTGAAAATTTTGCGCACTTTGTAGAAACTTTGTCTAAATCGCTTTTCAGTTGCTTATGATCGTCTGTTGAGTTCACTAAACGATAAACGACAGAATCATCCGCGAACAGTCTAAGGGAGCTATTCAGATTGTCTCCTAAATAGTTTACAAACACAAGGAAGAGTAGGGGACCTATAATGGTTCCCTGGGGAACGCCAGATATCACTTGTGTTTTATTTTATTTATTTATTTGTTTATTTAGCCTGATTAGATTAGGGCCATCAGGCCCTCTCTTACATCGGACCAGGGTTTGACACATACAGTATTTCTTTACATGTGAGTTACCTATAACATAACAATGATTTTTACAGATAAACAATTAATATAATTTACACAAGTTGATTACATGTAAAAGGATGTAAATAAAAGGTATTGAGTTAATTCTAATAGGATTAATACTAGTAGTACCACTGAGACACCTTTTGCTGCTGTTGGTGTAATAATAGAAGTAACAACATTGATATTAGCAGATTACAATATGTACTTTTGAATATATCGAGACTGGTTAAGGCATGGCGAATTCTGACAGAAGGAAGTTAAGAAAGCTGTGCCTGGAGAGAGCAATGGCAGTAGGAGAATATCTGGGAGGAGGAATGGATGTGACGTACCTGGACCGTAGGGTATTAAAGACTGGCGTAATTATTGCTTTAGTAAATAATCCATTAACTGTCGTTTGAAGATGGCAATGTTATTCAGTTCTCTGATATACTGAGGTAGATTGTTCCAGAGCCTGGTTTCGTTTGGTGATCGATTGTGGTGGTAGGCGTTGTGAAATACTGATTTAGTTCCTCAATGGGGATATGACTTACCGTCAATTACTACGAACTGTGTCCTTTCTGATAGGAAATCGTGAATCCAAACGCGCAATTGGGGCGATATTCCATTTCATTAGAAGCCGCTTGTGAGGTACAGTGTCAAAAGCCTTCCGGAAATCCAGAAAAAATCGATTTGAGATCCAAGGATGGGGCCCCTCCACGCCCACACCAACGTGGTGACCATCACAAAAGTTCTACTGTCACCTCCGTATTTAGGTTAGTTTGCTAAGGTGGATCACGGGATGTGGGAACCGCGATGTTATCCGTACGTGTGGGCACGATCACCCATTAATACGGTGCATCTGGAGATAGAATTGGTCGAAAGGTATGCGAAGGGTAAAGGTATGTAAGGGCAGAGGAAAAAAAGTACCAAGGCAAGAGGCAAGGGAAAAGAACCTCTGCAGGGAAAAAAACCTCTGCAGGGAAAAAAACCTCTGCAGGGAAAAAAACCTCTGCGTCCCTTGTCGATGGCACTTATCACTTCATGTGAATAAAGGGCAAGCTATGTTTTGCAAAAGCGATACTTTATGAATCCTTGACTTACACGCTCAGCTGCTTGAATGGTTGCAGCGGAGATGGGGACGGACAGGCTTGGAAGGAGAGTTCGCACACATCTATCGCGAGACGCGTTCGGTATGGTTCGTGACCCCGAAACCGAAGGCGGCAACGCCCGCATCGAAAGGTCTCGTGTGCTGCCAAGCGCCGAACGCATCTGGTCGAGGAATGCGGGTATTATTGGACGCGGCAGGCGCGCCACGCTGACGGATGAGCGGCGTCCAAAATGGAGGCAAGGGCGTCGCGACGCCGCGACCTTCCGCCGCAAACATGTTTGCTGCTGTATTGCGCGCGCGGCCTGACCCGTACACAGCGAGGCGGTCGCCCGGTGCCCGTCACACAGTGTACAGGCCACGCGCTTTTTCATGGCCCCTCTGTGGTCGTCAGAAGTAGGCTGAGTTCGTGTGTCTACGGAATGTTTGTGCTCTCTACCGCCCTACTTCGTAACGGCATTGTACACCGTAGACATCGTCAATGTATTCTTGATTTGTGTTTGATAGTGATTATTGCCGCGGTGGAGTAGCCGAGCGATCTAAGCACTTTATAGCACTAGCCACTTTGGAGATAAATCAATGAAATTTGGTACACTTACTTAGGAGTGTATAACGTTGCCCTTGCTTCGTATGATGCCATAATTGTTAAAAGTAGATTCAGCGATTATATTTTTTGGACAAAGAATTGATGGTACCAAATGTTTGAACTTGAAATAAGTTAAAGTACAACACAAAATGAACATTAAAGCAAATAAACCGCGGATTGCATATTAAAGTTGGGCACCATACAAGCAACAACACGTTATAAAACTTACGGAAAGCATCTAGCTGGATCCTGCACTTCGTATTGTAGAAGCTGGATATGATAACTTTTATGTCTTATTTAATAAGTGAATGTTCGAGATACTTTCCGTAGGAGATCAATGTTCAGACTGTTCACTTCGCTTTTCATTGTTCTGTGACCGTGGTTGGAACATGAAGTTACTGGTAATGATAAAATAATAATAATAATAATAATAATAATAATAATAATAATAATAATAATAATAATAATATAATGATCGGACTTCGTGAAATTAGAAAAGAAATGACTGCAGGTTCTAAAATCAAGAAAAGTATAGTATAAGGATGATTGATTGAAATTTTGCAGACAATGCGAAGCGATTGTAATGGCGTCTGAACATTAAACTATTACGGATGTAGAGTAGCTGAAAACCTTAAGAAATTAAATATTTGACGTGGAGGGATGATTTTAAATTTAAGAAATATATTTTTACAACTTGCATCACTTACATTGAATGGATACACGGATGGAAGACGTCCGTACAGAACGAACATAGATAAGAGAGTGTGTAAAACTACTATCTCGGTTCCGTCTTCTCATTTGTTTGGGAGTAAAAAATGACGAACGAAATTAAATTAGTTGCATTGCGAGTCAGAGGGAACCGGAGGCGATAAGTATCGCTGATCAAAGATAAACAAAAAATAAATAAAAATTTCAGTGTGTCGTTACAAGTGTATTCTTAATGCATAAAGCAATTTTCAAATTTCTACGACTTATACTTCTTACATTTCACAATTTACATTTTCCCATAATATATACCTATTAAGTGTACCGTTTCTAAAAAACCATAACACTCTAAGATACCAAATTCTGCATAAATAATAAGCATAGTGGTCTGAAAGTATCTGTGGAACAGATTTTTAATATGTTTATTCATTTGGCTTTATTAGCTATTCAAATTTTTTATTTCTTCTCCCTGAACTTCAATTCCGTCTCCAAATTTCTCCTACCATTCCTTCACTGCCTGCTCAATATACAGATTGAACGACATTGGGGAAATGCTACAACCCTGTCTTACTCCTTCCCCAACCTCTGCGTCCCTTTCTTGCCCTTCGAGTCTATTAACCGCTGTCTGGTTTTTGTATAGGTTGAATATAACTCTTCACTCAGTATATTTTACCCCTGCTACCTTCAGAATTTCAAAGATGTGTTCCAGTCAACGTTGTCGAAAGCTTTCTCCAAATCTACATACGCTAAACACGTAGGTTTGCCTTTCCTTAGCCTATCTTCTATGATAAGTCGTAATGTGAGTATTGCCTTCGTGTTCCTACATTTCTTCTAAATCAAAACTGATCTTCCCCAAGGTCGGATTCCACAATTTTTTCCATTCGTTTATTAATAATTCTCTTATTAAACTGATAGTTCTGTAATTTGCACATTTGTCTGTACCTGCTTTCTTTGGAATTGGAATTACAATATTCTTCTTGAAGTCTGAGGGTATTTCCCCTGTCTCATACATCTTGCAAACCAGATGGAACAATTTTTTCATGACTGGCTCTCCTAACCATATCAGCAGTTCAGACGGAATATCAGCACCTCCTGGGGCCTTGTTTCGACTCAAATCCTTCAGCACTCTGTCAAATTCTTCTCGTAGTATATCTCCTATCTCATCTTCCTCCACTTCGTCTTCTATTTCTAGAATACTGACTTGAAGTTTATTTCCTTTATATAGGCCCTCTATATATTCCTTCCACAGTTCATCTTTCCCCTCTTCGATTCGTACTGCTTTCCCGTCTGAGTTCCGCTTTTCTTGTCTCCAAATATCTCTTTTATTTTCCTGTAGGCGGTATCTACCTTTCCCCTAGTTATACATTCTTCTACGGTTCTGCATTTGTCCTCTAGCCACTTCTGCTTAGCCAGTCCACATTTCCCGTCAGTCTCATTTTTCAGACGTTTGTACTCCCTTTTTCCTGCTTCACTTGCTGAATTTTTATATTTCTTCCCCTCCTTAATAAAGTTCAGTATATCCTGTGTTAACCAGGGATTTCTATTAGGCCTTGTCCTTCTTTCTATACGATCCTCTGCGGCCTTCACTACCATATCTCTCAGAGCTCCCATTCTTCTTCGTTTCAGCCAATCCTTGCCTAATGCTCCGTCTGAAACTCTCAGCCATCTCTGGTTCCTTCAATTTGTCCAGGTTCGAGCTCCGAACTTTTCTACCTTTCTGCAATCTCTTTGAGTTTTAATCTGCAGTTCATAATCAATAAGCTAGGGTCAGTCTATATCTGCCCCTGGATATGTCTTACAGTTTAAAACCTAGTTTCTAAATTTATTCCTTACCGTTATAAAGTCAGTCTAGTACCTTCCAGTGTCTCCTGGCCTCTTCCACGTATACAGCCTTCTTTCATGATGATATAGCCAAGTGTTGGTGATCATTAAATTGTGTTCTGCGCAAAATTCTACCAATCGATCTCCTTTTTCCCAGTCTATATTCACCTACTACATTTCCTTCTGTGTCCTTTCCTATTACCTAATTCCAGCCCCCATCACAATCAAGATTTCGCCTCCTTTAACTTTCTGAGTGATTTCTTTTATCTTCTCATACATTTTCCGATATCCTCATCATCGGCCGTGTAAGTTGGTATATGAACTTGCACTACTGTGGTCGGTTTTGGTTTTGTGATTTCGTGAGTAGGAGAAGATAAGGTATTTGAAAGTATGTATTGTGCGGAGTAGGGTTTAGTGATTTGGTATTATTAGTTGCAACACAACTCAGTTTTACGTCTGTTCAAAAATGAAATGTTTGTAAATCAGTGGGACATATTGCTTGGTTATTAGTACCTAGATTACAGACTACTTAAGCTAAGTTAAACTTACCTAAGGACTAGACACATACCAATGCCCGAGGGAGGACTCGAACCTCCGACGACGAAAGGCCGCACGCGCCGCAGCACAGCGCCTCAGTGCTGACGGCTACTTTTACGTCTGGAACTACAGAGTTTGTGAGGAGGCACTTGAAGATGACGATATCGTAGGATCACCAGGTAATTAGAGCATCAAGCAAACCGTTAATGTGTCTGAATTAAGTGATAAAATTCTTCATTTTGAAGTTTGGCTGAGTTTTCCCACGGGATACACGTTCACTGAACCATGTGATATATGTTTTATAGTACATATTACGCAATGCTACTCCCAAAGAGATCTTCCAGAATACAAATATGAAAGAGCAAGTAAATGGCTACAGATCAGCCCCTTCACAAAGTATGTATCAGGGTAAAAGTGCAATTTATGCGGCAGCGGCTAGCCTTCGTGCTCGCTAGGTTGGGAACGGCAGAGCAGCCAATCAGAAGTCGTGATGCCGCGGCCAATGAGATTGCGTGTTTCATGACGAGTAAATTTGGCGTCAATTTCGAAGTTTATTCGAGGATATAGGTGCGGCGTTTGTGTGATTATAATTGATTTTCCATGTATAAGATATTTTTAGACAATTTTCGTATTGAGGACATAAGTGACCTATTATTAATACACCACAGCAGTCAAACATGTTTTATTTGTTTTATGACCAGTACGTAGCATTGATCATTTTAAGTGAAAGTTAAGTTAGGTATAGGTTAAACGAGAAGTTCTTTTTTTTTATTTTTTTATTTTTTTTTAAGTATGTGAGGGCGCGTAGCGCCCGAATCTCCGGTTCAAAATCACTCAATCAATTTACAGTTGTACGCTCGATATGTATATCATTTCAGTCCGAGCTACCTCAATTGCAAGCATTCTTAGAAATTATCGCAATTACTTTTACTGACCGGAAAAGGGTACATACAAGAATCTGTCAACCATAGAGCAGGTATAGCATGTTTTATTTACTTTATGATATTTTCGAAACAGTGATCAAGTGACATCCATACTGATAGCAACTGTAACTTGTAGATCGTCAAAAACTTCTGCAGCCACCGCTTCGATTTGTTTACACAGTACCACTGTAATGTTCTTTCTTATTGGCCGCAGCATCGCGACTCCTGATTAGCTACTCTGCCGTTACCAACCTAGCGAGCGCGACGGCTAGCCGCTGCCGCATAAACTGCACTTTTACCATGTATCAGTACATACTAGTTTCTCTAATCGTTTATCAAAGCTGATCAGACTCTTACGTATTTCGGACCTCCAGTGGAAACACCTCAACAGTTAGTCCACACACGAATAAGCATTGTTTCACAGCGAAGAAGATAGAAAACCCGGCAAGAGTATCTCTACGTGACAGGTATGTTCAGTGGCGTGCAGACAGGCTGCGGCCAGTTTAAAGGGAAAACACTTTCCCTGCGTCTTCCGAGTCACGCCTTCTGTGATAGGCGAAACCGGGTTATGTGCCTTTGCAGGGCACAAGTACACAAGTACACCTGACACTTTCGTCAATGAGTTCGTCGCACGCGTGTATACCTGGTTACAGTAGCCTCGAAACCCTGACATCCAAAGTTCTGGTTTACGGACTGTTGTAATTGGAGCATTTAACCTCGAAATGTCTAGGACGGGTTTTGCATGCGTCCACCTCATTACGTTTCTTGCGGACTTCACATCATTGTCAACTACAATGAGGCGTCTCCAACAGCACAGTCAGTCGATATCCGAGGGGAGTCGTATTATCGTTTGTGAGCTTATCCGGAGGCGGCAGATGCCATCTGAGGGATAGTACAAGGGACGTTTGAAAATTCCGTGCAAAAATAAAACCAACTAACGTGTTTGGGGAAAACCATTTTTATTTTTCGACACAGTCTCATTTTAGAATTATGCACTTCATCCAACGCTGTTCTAATTTGTTTATCCCTTCCGAATAATAGGAATTGTTCAAGCCTGCAAAATAGCTATTAGTATCTTCAATCAGCTACTCGTTTGAATGAAGTCTTCGTCCCGACAGCCATTTCATCAAATTGGGGAAAATAGTATTGCGAGGGAGCCAAGTCTGGAGAATAGGAATGATGTGAAACGAGTTGGAATCCTATTTCCAATAATTTTGCGACCACAACTGCTGAGGCGTGTGCTGGTGCATTGCCGTGATGGAAAAGGACCTTTTTGTGGGCCAATCACCGGCCTTTTTCTTGCAGGTCGGTTTTCAGACGGTCCAATAACGATGAATAATATGCACCAGTAATAGTTTTACCCTGTTACAAATAGTCGATGAGGATTATCCCTTGTGATTCCCGAAAGACCGTCGCCATAACCTTTCCGTTCGAAGGACTGGTCTTTGCCTTTTTTGGTGCAGATTCTCCCTTGGTAACCCACTGCTTAGATAGTTCTTTTGTCTCAGGAGTACAGTAATGTATCCATGTTTCATCCACAATAAGGAAACTGTGTTGAAAGTTGTGCGGATTCTTGCTGAACAACTGAAAACCTTCCTTGCCACAATTCACATTATTCTATTTTTGATCAAGCGTGAGCAATCATGGTGCCCATCATGAGAATAGTTTTCTCTTGTCCAAATGTTTATGAAAAATATTATGTACCTGTTCATTCAAGATGCCCGCAGCACTAGCAATCTCACGTGCCTTCACTCTTCGGTCATCCATCACCATATCATGGATTTTATCTATTATTTCTGGAATCGTAACCTCCACAGGGCGTCCAGAACGCTCAGCGTCATTTGTACCCATAAGCCCCCCGAAACGTTTGAAACCATTTATAATAAAAAGTCCAGAGTCAGTATAATGTTTAACAAGCTTCTGTTGTCTCCTGAGCCATTTTGCCTTTCACAATGTTTAATCAAAACAAGAAATTCTTTTTCGTCCATTCTTTGACAATCACATGATGCCAAACTCAAAGAAGTAGACCAATATGGAGAAAACTTGGTGTGCGTTTCCAAAGATCATGACGTCGATATGCGTCGGTGTTGCCGTCTCTCGGACTTTGGACGGGTTTTTCAAACGCCCCAACGCTGAAGATGGTTTCAACGTCAACAACGTTGGTATGGTAGCAGCTGTGAGGAAGTGATACGATACTGGGCATTAATTGTACAACACATTCACTAAAACACTTTATTACAACAATAACATTAGTTCTGAACCACAACACGTGCTATAGACAAAATTTGATTTGACAGAAATTGGCTATGTCTCAAAAAAACAAACCAAACATTCCAAAACTTTAGTTAAGAAACATACTTGTAGCAATGAAGAAATTCAACGAATAATATTTCATTAATCGTGTTCTACTATTTTCCTTATTACTACAAGACCAACAGAGATTACTTAAGCACAATACATGAACAAGTTTAACATTTCTTTTTAAAAGGAAAGACAAAACATAGCTGAGTATTTCATACATATTTGCAAAGTCATTGTATTTCAAAATAAATCATTGCCTTAGGTTCAAATCACAATTTCAGCTCGTACCTATCTAATGAATTTCTGTGGATATTTTTAAGCAGCGAAAGAATTAATTTACAACAGAGCAACAGATAAAACAGATTACTCAACAGGCCCCACTTTGAAACGGCCATTCCTCGCGTATTTATTTTTCAGCAGTTTCCCAAGGGGCTCTTTCACAATGCATTAACAGACAACACATGAACAGAATACCTGAAACAAAGAATTCGTTACCACAAGAAACTGACATACATAAAATAAACCACACTTATGAACTAAACTACAGATGAAACTAAGTGTCATATAGAAAACAGTCATTGTAAAACGTCACGTGACAGGCTAATGTCACTATGGGAATCTAGCAGAGAGATGGATAAAGTGTTCACATTTCGGATGTGGACAATGTAATAGACACGATAATTCGCAACAACTTTTGAGCACAGCTGCTACGGCCCCAATTGGGCGGTTGAGACCGTAGCTACCAAGTTGTCCGGAGGACCAGCATATAACACATTCAGAGGCACAGGAGACGGGTAGGTTATACATTGATTAGCTTTATTTCCTTCAGATACCCCGGTGCTTCCCGGCGGTTGCTCGCAGTGTGCTATTTTTTATTTATTTAGTTAAACATCAGGAGCGTCAGACTTGTATAAGATGCTGTTTTCGTAAAAATTAGGCCTCTTTGATTGTGTAGGTACTACAACTACATATATCTGCGAATCTTCTTTCAGACAAGTCTCTTTATATATTGTTTTTAATCTGAGGTTGCTACAAAATTAAAAAAAAAGTAATTTAGTGCTGCCACATCTACTTTCGCTCTTATTTAAAGTTTTCCTTATTCTTGTGAACATATTGTATAGATGATTTTATTATTTACTTCCAGAATAATGTCGGGTTATGCACATAAATCTGGTGCACAGAAACGATCAGAAAAACGTAAATGTGATGAAAAATTTGTGAAAGAAAAAAAAAAAAAATAAAAAATAAAAAATAAATAAATAAATAAATAAATAAAAAAAGAAAAAAAAAAAAAGAAATAGGAAGCTACTTTTGCGCAAAAGATAATCCAGTGTCGAATGTAAGTAACCCTTCAACGTCAGCAGAAGCAGAAACTCTCGAGCGAAAGCCTAAACTGACTGCGTCTGCTGTGGGTATTTTGCCACCTGACAGTGAAGAGGTAAGCGAACGAAAGTCTGGGACTGATGGATTGAGTGACTGGGACAGGGACCCAAGTGGTCCTGGACAATGGCCATATCCATTTAATAACAGTGAGAGGGACAGGATTATTAGAAAGGGCATTACAAACATCTACCTTCGAACAGTTCAATGGTTTGTATACATACAATGTCGAAAATTTACCAAGCATCACTTATATTCCAAATACTTATCAGAAAAAAAAGCAAACTCGTCTGTTATATTATACTGCATTAGTTTATCAAAATTCTTTGCAACTTCGTCGAATGTTTCCACTGTTGCCTTTTTCCCGTATTCCATACGTCATATATTATACCTATTATACTACTTTATTCACCCTATACTATAGGTGGTGTCCTTACCCACGTAACCATTTTCTATGACAACCTACGGCTGTGTGTCTGAGGGAGGACTTTATTAATATTCTATTGAGGTTCTAATTTCCCTTATTTGCCTAAAACAATACGCGAACAAAAAATCCAAAGTTATTACTTTACAATCGATATGCATGTTCCTACATGAAAAGTTTGAAGTAAAACGAGATTAGTTAGTGTGGAGTGACAGCCGCAAAAAACTTTTCTTTTGGCCAAGCTTATTATTTCACAGTGATCCCAAAAAGCCTGTTACATCTAGATTTGCTAAACCAGATGAAGGCTTTGATTACACGAAAACAACTTGGAAAGACCTATATTCTTCCTGATCACGAGAACAGTTTATCGCATAAAAACAATTATTTAGTATAGAGATGTTACGAACAAAGCCTATTAGTGTTAGTGTCCAATCCACATTCCAGAAACTAATGCTGAAAGAAAAAGACTTTTTGCATGAGCTACCAGAAAGAGTTTTAGATGTTACTATCTTTTTAGCTTCACGAAATTTGCCTTTTAAGGGAAGTATCCACTATTTAGGACAACCAGACAATTGTAACGTCTTGAGGTTAATTGAGTTAGTGGCTAAATATGACCCATTTTAAGAGAATATACAATCTATTTTAAAAGCTCTCAAGAGAAACATGAAAAGATAACGCACTATTTATCTTGGAGAGCACAGAATGAGCTTTTATCTTTGTGTGGGGATAATGTATTAAAGAAAATCTTAGAAGAAAGGCAGGAAGCTCTGTTTTTTTCGTTCATTTGTGATGCTACCCCAGATCTGTCTATGAGAAAAATGTTTTAATTTTGAGATATGTTTCTTTTAACAACGAGGAAAATAAATGGGAAATTCATGAGAGGTTTCTTGAATATTTTGATTTGCAGAAAAATACAGGTGATGCCATTAGTAATGCTATCATACATGTATTTAACAAGCATAAAATTGATTTACATCACTGCTGTGGTCAGTTTTTTGATAATGGATCAAATATGGCTGGGCAAAAGGCGTTCAAGCAAAAATAAGAGACCTGGCAACATTTTCTCCTAGTGCTGCACTTTCTCTCAACTTCGTAGGATTACATGCTACAAGAATTAATGAAGTAGTAGGTACATTCTTCAGCTGTGTGAACCAGCTATACAATTTCTTCAGAGATGGGAAGTGTTATTAAAATACACTGGTGGTTGATCTCTTCATGGCCTGGCTGACACAAAATGTAGCGTAAGAATTGAGGCAAAAAAATTACCAAAAGTAATAGAATCTTTAAAATGCACAAAAAGTCAATGCAGTTTGTCTCATGAAGGGATAGCAGAAATAAACGGCCTGATCAATTATTTCTTCCAGTTTGAAACATTGATTCTCTTAAATGTTTGGAGGGACATTTTAAACACTATAAATGTAAGGAGTCTGATTCTGCAATAAAAAGATATTTCCCTTGATATTGAAATGAAAAATATTAAAACTCTTACGGTTACCATAGATAAGAACGTGAGAGCTCTCTGGCCTGAATTCTTAAGCAGAACTAAAGAAAATGGCAACTGAAATTGGGAGTGAGGTAGAGGAAGGAAAAGGAAGGAAAAGGAAGGTTTTCTTTAATGAATCTGATTAAGGTGATAGTGAGGCAACTAACACAATTCCAGATGAAACTGAAGAACAACAACTTCAAAAAGAGGTTTTTGATCCAGTCATAGACAAGATTGTTTCTCAGATGGATTCTCGATTTGAAGAAATGAAAAATGTTTGTGCAACATTTGAAGCCATTCTCAGAAAAAATACAACTTTAGATGATAGTGATTCAATTAAGAAATTAATTAGAACCTATCCTGACGATCTGAGTGATAATATTGTCAAAGAAATACAGATGTTTAAATCAATGAGTGCAGTTACTTTTCCGGATTTGGCAAAGGCAACAGAAAACAATTTCTTCTTCTGAATGAAATTTATAAGTTGAAGTTACAATCTGGGTTTCCTGAACTTTGCATTGAACTAAGGAATTTAATTACCCTACCATTGACTGTCGCTTCAGGTGAGAGAGGGTTTAGTAAATTAGCACTAATAAAAAATCATTTAAGATCAACGGTTGGTCAAGAGAAACTTAATAATTTAGCACTGTTGTCAATAGAGCATGAACTTGCTTCTAAAATGTGCTTCAGTGATGTAGTGGATGACTTCATCAGCCGCAAGAATAGAAGAGTCAGTGTTCCATCTACAGTTGTCCAAAATTGTTCAGCTGACACTGACAAGTTCAATCAGATTTCTTAAATCAAGATTACTAGGTATCCTACGAAATTTTCTCACTAAATGTTATGTTTTTTTTCATTTAGTAACTATTACAAATCATTGTATGTGTTAATATTTGTCTCTCTCGTCAAATACGCAGTACCGGCGGAAGGGCCGGGCGACTGCCCGGGGTGCCAAATTTTATGGGAGTTTGGGGGGGGGGGGGGCGCCAAAATCTTTGCTAAATTTGCATTACTGTAAACAGTGAACTAAAAATGAACTTTTTCATAAATTGTGTAGCATCATTAGTTACTACCTCATGCCATAGGCATCACTCTTTATAACAACCCCGGTTTCTTCTTGAATCTCCTATAAAGGCGGTCCCTTCATCCCTTCACCTTACTTGTCTCCGCTGACAAAGCCAAAGGCTGTTATTGAGAGTTGGGAGTTCTGAGCAACAATTACATGCTCTGACAACTATAACCGCCGCGGTGCCGACAATTGCACTGTTTGCGACAAAGCTATGTCGGCCGCTCTAACAATACACACAAACAATGTTGAGTTATCGGCAACCAAAAAGAATTTAGTCCTTTTTGACTGTCAAATGTCTCGTGAAAGAAAATTATAAATCAGAAGCCATGTACATGTAGAACAGGTTTCATGGTGTGCGTCTTCTTTTGTCTCCTAACTTTCTACTCTTAGTAGAAGAATCGTTGCGTTAATGTGTTCTTTATCAACATGTCAGAAAAAAAGAAGCCTTCTGGAAATGTATACAGAAAAAGAAGAACACAATTAGCGGCTGAAAATGAGAAACAAGTAGCAGCATTAAAGAAATTCTTTCGTACTCCTGAAATAAACAATAATGGAAATGAAAACGTAGAACCAGAGAATGAGGAAACCAGCAAGAAATCAACAAATATTTCAGAAGATAACACAGTATAGGTAAGTAGGCCTACATAACGTAACGTATTTTCGTTTTATTACGTTTAATAGAGAAGAGATGTTTACACACGTAGCAGGCTGGGGTGGGTAGGGTGGCGGCCTCTCAGATAGGTGGCGAACTTCAGGCTCAAAGAAAGTTCTTTCCCCATTGATATAAGTAGCCATAATTACATTCTATACCAACACTGATGCTTGATACATGTACCAAAGCGAAAAGACTTTTACTCGTTATATGTGTATTAACCAACTTTAATTAACGACTTTGCAGAGAAAAAGGCACGAAAAGTTTACTTAGCTTCGTAAACAACTCAATTTGCATTAAAACTGTATAAAGATATAAAATTATATTACTGGTCGTATTATTTGTATTACGAAATCTTTGTACAATGCTGTTACAAAATATATTTGTATATTCTTTTGTTCATATGTGTTCTCTTTCGCAGTTAACAAGGTTGTTTATGTATATATGTGTAAATAAATGCTGTATCGCATCATCAATCTTAATTTTATATAAATCGTTGTTTCTTGAATCGTTCTGTAAATTTCTAATCGGTGACGTAGAGTATTCTGGATGCTCATGTGTAAATAATTGTTTTCTATATCGTTAACCAAAACTTACTCTGTGTATTTAACTGACAAAAGTTAAGATCTTAATTTGATAAATGATTCTTATAGTTACAGTTATAGAGTTCAAGGAGTTATCATTTAAAAGCAGCTATCTGTAAGGTTGCATAGCAAATTTAAAGTCAGTAATACCAATGGGTTGTAGGGGGCGCCATATGAATTCTTTGCCCGGGTGATATTTTCCCCTTCCACCGGCCCTGCAAATACGGTATGTTCAATTGATAAATAAATTGACAGTGGTCTTACAGACAGCATATATTTACTTCTCACGTATTAAACTACCTACTGAAAAAGCAATATTTGTCATAATTAAGTGTCATGGTCTGAGAAAGCTTTGGGGGGGGGGGGGGGGCTCACGAAAGTTTGTCTAGGGGCCCATGAACTCTATGGGCGGCCTTGCCTCTATTTAGATTTCTGCGTGTTCATTAGTACCTCATTATCCGAAAATCGTTGACTCTCATGGTTTACTGTGACACTGAACTAGGTACTTTTATGGTTATTTTCGTTTAACGGTTGCAATTCCTGCGTTGGTAGCGTTGCGAAATATTTATATAACAATACCACTATGTAACAGAAAAAAAACCGGGCAACGCCCGGTCACCCGATATTGTTAAATTTAAAATATCAGCCTTCATTTTCCTGTCTGAATGATCTACGAATGACCGGATAGAGGCGTTTGATCCGCTTACCTCTTCCTCCCTGCTTTATCCACCCATCCACTCTATGCCTCTGTCATTACATGCCCTTTTTCTTCTATTCTCCTCGTATCCTCTCTCTCAGTGTCTTGATGATACTGTTTATCATCCTGACCTCTCTTGCACTTATGAATCGCATAATAGAAGTGTTTCTACCCTCGTGATTCTGATGACTGTGACAAGAAAAGAATGAGGTTTTGTACGTCGGAGGTTCAACTAACAATTTAATGTTATGGTCAAAGCTAGATGCAACGTTCAGACCTTGAAAGACTATTCCAAACATGGTAACTGCAGTTTTATTAGCAACATTGGAAAGGAGTGCATCACACGTAGATATCTTTGAGGAAATAATTCCTCCCAGTCATGTTATATTTATCTCGCGGTGTACGAAACAGAGACTAATCATGATAACGAAAACCACAGTTCAGAGCACCGATTCTGGAGAAATTAGATTAGTTCTTGGTGTATGCTTGTAATGTGTTACAGAAAAGTGCCTTCATTTTCAGACTATTGGTCAAACAATACTCCAATGGGTAATGTTGCAATAAAAAGAGCAATTTCCAGGGAGAGGTACAAGCTGTTACTTCGTAAGCTGTACTTCAATTTTTCTGAGAAACCATACACAGCTGGTGAGCTTTGCTATCTAGAGGAAAGTACAGCACAAAGCACTGACTAGTCTATGGTAAACTTCAAAAGACGGTCAGTCTTGCAACAATACCTTCCTATGAAGCCAGTGAAGCGTAGGATAAAGATGTGGATGAGGAGCGATTCTGTAACAGGCTGTACATATGACTTCAATCTGTATTGTGGAAAGAGCGAAAATAATCCGAATGGTACACTGGGTCAGCGTGTAGCTGCAGCTCTCAAAAACAATTAGAAACACTAATGTGATGTCATTCGGTAGATTTTTTTGCATCAATTCGTTTGATGGCTACTTTGCCGTTTGCAGCTGTTTGTACATGCATGGCTAACTGTGAAAAATGTACCAAAGTCGACAAAGAAACTTGCTAGGTAGTAATGAAATTGGTCTGGTACTTTGTGGTGTAAATTTCAGGATACCAAAGAAGTAATGTTGGTCAGTAACTGTCATTCTATTGATGTATATACAGTGAATAGAAACGCAAATCATGGAACTAAATTGCTTTTAGAATGTCCAGTGGCACTGAAAACTTATAACGACTATAAGGGGGGCATGGACTTGACTGATCAAATGAGTACACTGTATGATTTAGACAGAAAATCTGATAAATGTTGGGAGAAAGTGTTCTACAAACTGATTCTAACTAATGTTGTAAATGCCTGGATTTTACAGAAGGAAATTCAACACAAGATAGCGCCACTAAAACATTTTGTATTCAACCTAACAGAGCAGTTGATTATCAAGGGACAGAAGACTGCCAAGATACAGCGGAAATCCTCATTTGGGCACCCTTCTAAGAGAGCAAGAGGTATGCAAAATGTAGACCAACACCTCCCTGAAGAAGGTGTGTTTTGTGTTCCAGCAACAAAAAGGAAACAAGAACAGATCTATCTGCAAAATGTGCCCACGTCCACTAAGCAAAATGTGCTTTGCAACGTATCATATGTAATTATAAAAACTCAGACATGTGTAAAAATCTTTGATAGTAAATGTGTCCTACAATTTTTAACTAACTAGTGTAGCAAAGAATCTGATTGCATACTTCTTGTTATATATACACTGCTGTTGGGTGGAGGTGGGACAACGCATGTCCCACACAGTAAACCTAGTGAGACACCAGTGTCTCAGGGCCTAACTGTACCAAGTGAGGCCAAAATTGCAAAAATATATATTCGTATTATTATCATTACTAATAAAACACTATGTGAGCAAAAGAAGAAATTTCTGTATAAATTTTAATAACTTGAAAGCGTTAAAGATCAGTCGGATGAACCGTATGGCAGCCCATAAAATACGAACCACATCAGAAGCAACGACGGATATACAAAATTACTAATTTTGATTTTTCAGATGTTCGTTTTTGTATTTATGGAATACATGGGTTCGTTGGGACGATCTGGAATAATTTTATAGTGGTTTACAGCAAAGATTGCTATTTAGTTAGTTTGATGAACGGTTTCGATGCTACTTAGGCATCATCTTCTTATCTAGAAAAGTACAAAGAGTACACAAAAGCACTGCTTAAACTACAACAAAATGTTGTTACCATGTACATACTTTCATCATCCATCCTAACAGAACCTGCTGACAGAGTAAAAACTGTACGCGTGTTTTGGAATGTAGAACCTTTCGTTAAATCAGACAATAAATTGTTCATTAACTCAGCTATTTGGTTTAATTATGGCCCTGATCTTAATGTACAAGAAACAGTGCATTAAATTGATTTTGTGCGCAACGGATCTTTTAAGTAAACAACTGTGACATGTAACCTTTTGAAACAGACACTGACTATACTCAAAAATTTTGACTGCGAGAAAGATATAAGAAAAACCACAAATCACTTTCTTAATGCTTGACTGTGAGAGTTAATGTCGATCAGTTATTATTGAAATCCAAATCAACTATTATCTTACTATCGCACCAATAATGAAATATGTTCAATAATGTTATTCAAATCAACACTCCACTAAATCAAGTAATTATCAAATGAAGGAAGTGGGTTAATTTTCTAACTACGTAAATGAAATATGAAACAGGGTTAAGTTACTTATTATTGATAAACAGCATTACATTACCTACATAATACAACTTCTGACTTGCTGGCAAAGCAGCCTCTGCTCTACATCGGAGCCATACACACAACCCAACCGCTCTCTAAGCGAGCTGAACCACTAGTGCTACTCTCTCTCTCAGTGCGAGCTACAATGCTATGCAATACATGATCTTTGCCAGAGATGAAACTTTACACATATCGATACATACAGTAGAAGCGATATTATACATTTTCTTGCAAGCAAGTTACTCGATACAAAACAGGAGGCACAATATTAGACATTTTCTTATAAAAATAATTTTTTATGGACACGTTTCATCACCCCCCTCCTACCTATTAAAATTTTGTAGGGTGGGTGATGCCAATGGCATTGCCTAGCCAGCAAAATTACTGAATTTCAAGTCCAAAAATCCATTAATGACATCCAAAATTTAACAAGATCAAAACAACAGATGGAGTACATAGAAAATTTAAAAAAAAAAGTGACAGTCATAAATACATGCCATTTTACAGAACAGTACCATCAAAAGTCATGCATGGAGAGGTACAGGGTGTGACAGGCATAAGCAAATGTCAAAATTTACAGAACATTAGCAATAAGTGGAATATATGACAATTATACATAATGGTAAACATAAGTATATATATAGAATTTCAGAAAACATAGTTTGACAAATGATATAGTGGAAAAAATGAGATAGCTAGAAGTAATACACAAATGGAAAAAAAATACAATAATAAACATGAACATATACAAAGTTTTACAAAAGATATTTTAACTAATGTCATCATTCTTTAAAGAAAATGTGGTAATTACAAGTAATACACACAGTAGTGTAAGTTCCATGGGTTTACATTTTGTACAAGAGATCAGTATTTTGGGAACATAAAATGAACATTTGTATCTTGTGCACAATGTAGTCTATGTAAATTTTTAGTGCACTTAGTATAAGATAAAGTGTCAGTTTTGTATTCTGTGATGTATTTAAAATGCTATACTTTCATAGATGCTAGAACATACATGTAGAATTTTTGACTACATAGGCTTCTGATCATGTACAAAATAATGTTACTGCTTCAGCACAATAGGATTTCAATATAACGTTTGTCAATCGAATAGGCACAATGACATTTCAGACTAAGTATATGTATCTATCAAGAGCACAATTTTATTTTGGTCACTGACTGTGAAAGAACCATGAAATATACCTAAACACTGGTAATGAACCTGTGGACAACGTTTGCAATGGGAGGCACTGAATAGTATATGCACACGAATAGCACATTAGCTCCTAACATTCATTTTAGGTCTGCACACGAACACAAAACACTGTAAGATTACACCACACTGTAGGCGGGCTGGCTGGTTGCATTGAAGTGGAAGTCATGGGGAAAAGGTTCTGATGTATTCCTCCATGCAATTCGACAACCAAGTGTGCTCCAACCAACAGAGCTATTAGCAGACTGCATCAGCATAGCCAAAATTAGAGCAAACTGGTGGTGGGTGGCCAAGGCTGCAATGGACAGTACTGTGTGGCCAAACATCATCCAACAAACATCTTCATTAAAAGGCCCAAAATCAGTGGTGTATAGTAACTCGTCCATTGTTCTGTGTGCATTCTGGAATCTCGTGTGCGAAATCGCCACTTCCCATGCGTGTCCAAAGTACATGAAATAAAGCATTTTACACACAAATTAGTAACATAGTCATGATATTTCAGTTTAGACTGAAAGAAAAGTCATTGATTAGAACATATCTACAGAAATATTTTCCCACAAATTCAAGTGGTACAAATGGGGTCATGGTATTAAACCATATTTTTACATTACAAGTAGTGTCTTGAAGACGGATACATTTGAATACTAATGAGTAATTTAATTCTTATTTTAGAGTATCTACAACATTAGTGTCATTTCATATAAGCACAAGGCTTTACATACTATGTACATATTGCTTTACAAACACATAATCGTATGAAATACATTGAGGGTGCTTGTCATCAATTTGGCATGATATAACTTAAATTGACATTCCAATTACCATTAGTTCATATCTCTTTAAATTAATATATATCACTATGATGGTGATTACATTACCACAAATTATAACACTTAAATTACATAAGTTGCCATGGCCAGGCTTTTGTCTCAACTGAGCTACATATTTCATTGCCTTAAGGTATAACACATCAGGGTAGTTTCGTGAGAATATCAAAAGAGGTTCAAGTCAACAGGTCATGTCTGTGTCTGTCTGGGTCAACAGTAGGGTCAAACAAAACAATTAGTGCAAATTTTGGCACAGTACTAGATGTACATCACAGTAAATCATCCAATAACATAAACACAGACGTAATATTCGTTAGGCATAGCTGCAGATTTTCATCAACAAGATCATCAATAAAATTTGGAAGATAGTAGTAAGCAAAAGCAAAATATTTCTGTGCATTATCTTTCTAGACTTAACTAGGCGCAGTTTATGGCATAGCTGCAAGTTTGCAGGATAGATGGCTGTGTGGAACGTATAAGCATAACCATACATTGTCATTGAGCTTCATTATAAAATTAATTAGCATAGTGGTAGGGCTTAGGTATATAATTAGTGAGCATAGCGGTAAGCTTTGATTACAAGAGCAATACGCATAGCTGCAAGCATAATTAGAAATATTCATTACACATAATTACAAATAATTACAGATCATCAGAAGGATATGAATCTCACCAATCACACATGCCATTGAAGGCACAATGCATCAATATACAAAATGGTGCACATAAGCACAAAGAGAAAACACAAAAGGGCAGTGCGAGTAAGCACATAAGAAAAGAACAGAACATAGCATCATTAGCAACATAGCGATTCTCCTCATAATTGCTTCATAATCATTGTATAATCTCGTTATCATTAGCAACATAGCGATTCTCCTCATAATTGCTTCATAATCATTGTATAATCTCGTCATCATTAGCAACATAGCGATTCTCCTCATAATTGCTTCATAATCATTGTATAATCTCGTCCACATAATTACATTTATCAAACATCTTTGACTGTTACCAATACCTTCCTTACCATCATTTATCCATAAACAATAATGCATTTTAAAGACCACCATGACATATTGTGTATTGCCTTACTCATCATCCTCCATAATGTTCTTGGCTTACCAAATGCTCATGTCAACTCAAAATCTTCTCCACTTGCTCAGAACTTCGTAAGTTATGCAATTAGTAACACAGAAGAAAAATCTGATATTTTCTGAAACATAGGAACTTGATTAGATTACACAATCAAAAATTTCCATTAATTTTATTTGTCTTGCACAGCCACAGAGTTCGTTATATGCAAATTGCAAGATAATCAAAGTTTCGTATGACAATATCCCAGCGTAGCACAGAGCATAAGTATTCAGAGTTAGAGAAAAGTAACAGTGAGAAAAGGAGGTAGATAGAGCGCACTAAGGAAAAGCGGAAGAATAGTGACACTCAGCTCGAGAACGGGGCACCAATCGCCACTTGGTGTGTCCAAAACAGATTAATGGACTCTCTACCCCAGCAAAATTACTGAATTTCAATGCTTTGCTCTTGTCTTTCTGGGGTATGCGATCTGCTTTGGGCCCGATTTGTGTCTTCGTGTCGTGGAAGGCGATCACGAGAATTATCGCGTGTGCCCTCCCGACTACGCTTCTCAGCGTTATTGTTGTGATTTTCAGTCTCGCGATCACTATCAGTATTGCGTCTATCACGCCAATTAGTATCATTCGAAGTATTGCTGTTATGATAGTAATTATTGTAGCGTCCTACGCGACCAAAACCACCACCTCGGTTGCGGCCACGAAAACTTCCACGGTTAATGTCACGATCATGAAACTCACCGTTCTCATTGTCGCGACTTTGTTTGTAAGATTCATTAGTGAAAGAGTTATTTTTTGGTTTATCGTCGTGCTCTGAATAACGTTTAGTACGCGGCGGGCTTTGTTGCGACCGGCGATCATATCTGTTTGTTTCAAAATATCGACTGCGCGAGGAATTTTCCTCGTCTTCTTCTTCTAAGTCTTGTAAGAGATTTCTAAAGGCTTCAATATCATTCTTGCATCGTGCCGCAATGGCAATTTGACGCAAGTGTAGAGGCAATTTGTTCAAACAAATTCTGATTAATTCCGCAGGGCAGTAAGGTGCCGATAAAAATTGATTTTTGTATACTAAGTTTTGGAAATATTCCACAGGGCTCGAGAAATTTGATCGCTCAAAAGTTTTGAAAGTCGCAATACTGTTTTTAACGCGGTCTTGTGCCGCTTCCGACCAGTATGCGGATAGAAATGAGCGTCGGAAGTGATTCTCGCTATAGCACTCTTGTGCAATAGCTCTCATTCTGGTGGCTGGCTCGCCTTCCAGATAACCACATATAAATTCTAATCTGTGCTCAAGTGGCCAATTCGGGGGAAGACAATAATCGAATTGCTGCAACCACTCTTTAGGGTGCAAGTCATTCGGAGAGTTTTTAAATGTCTTGAATTTACGTACAGTCAGGAAATGCTTGTAGTCAAACGCTTCCTTTCGCCCGTGCGGCGTAAGTGAGCGTAAACTACGCACTGCGTCTTCATTGTTGTTACTATGAGGTACGCTTCGTTCACGTACCAAGCGACCTACTTGGCTCGAATCATCATTGTCATTTTCGTTCAAATTTTCTTCCACATCTTCGTATGGATTTCCACAAGTGTGGTCAAATTTCCTCTCTATTCGCGCCACGCGATCATCTAATTTTCTGACCTCAGCCTTGTATTGCTGATTAATGGTCATTTGACCTTGTTTGAAACGGTCAAGGGCGAGATATTCATTAGTTTCATTAAACGGGGTAGGATGCGTTACATCCGAACTTTTGTCAGTGTTATCACTAATTTGGGTAATCTTAACAGTAATATCTTCAAACTGTTTATTTATTTTATTGATCTGTTCCGTCGTGACTGACTGGAAGTTCTGTAACTTTTCAACAACTAGATTACTCTGTTGCTTCAATTGAGCGAGTTCAGTAGTTTCCATATTTTCGACTCGTGACGCAAGGCTTTCCACTACCGGGTTGATCTCGTCGCGAATATCTTGTCTTATTTGCTGAGATTCACGTTTGAAAGTATTGAGCAGTTGTTCCCTGAACCGATTGTTGTCCTCGTTTATCTTATTAAAGCTACTTTGAATACTCACAAACCTCGAATCACACGTTTGTTCAATTTTCTCAAGTTTTTCATTTAATTTCTGAGATTGTTCCTCAAGTTTTTCATTTAATTTCTGAGATTGTAATTGACTATTCTCAAGTTTTTCATTTAATTTCTGAGATTGTAATTGACTATTCTCAAGTTTTTCATTTAATTTCTGAGATTGTTCCTCAAGTTTTTCATTTAATTTCTGAAATTGTAATTGACTATTCTCAAGTTTTTCATTTAATTTCTGAGATTGTTCCTCAAGTTTTTCATTTAATTTCTGAGATTCCTGAGATAGTAATTGACTATTCTCATTTAATTTAGAGAGCTGTGACAATAAAATTTGCATGAAATCATTTGGTAATACGTTTTCCATAGCCGTCGCACAAGTATTTTTTGTAGCAGAGCTAGGCGGAACCGATGCATTATTTTCCGCAACCACATTACAAGAATCGGAATTCTGTATTGTCAAATCCTGTACTTTGTCATTATCCATATTGTCTGTTCCCGAACTAATCTGTTCCGCGTTTTCAGACACGGTATTTACTGTCGTATTTGTATCAGTGCAGTGAGAAGACTCTTGTAAAAATTCAGTTTCTCTCCTTGCTTCATTCAAGGTCTCATTTTCGGAAGTAGTTTTAGCATCAGCGCGGACTCTCCTATTCTTCGACATTGTTAACAGAATTTTGCAGTAAAGTGACCAATAATATTTATTTTCACCTACTGCTAATTTTTTTTTTGAAAATTACACACAGTAATTATGAGAGAACAATAGGTTGAATCGGGCTAGTGCAACATACAATCACAATCGAGATTACGCAAACCGTTAATTATCACACGAGTTCCGCGGTACTAGAACTTTCATCACAACAAACATCAGGCAATATAAAAGAGAGGCTTGTTCAGTAGTAATGCAATTATTTGTATATTCAATTAATCTACTATAAACAATACTACACAATATCAAGAATGGTAAGTAACAGACTACAGAAACAATTACTATGCTACTGTTGCTACAACAGAGGATGGTGCTACAAAAATTAAATTAAGAGCCAAAAGGTAAGTTGGTTAGTGGAAAAGACAAACTAACTGAAATAAGACTACGTATCTAACTACGTCACGATCCTGTTTGTGAACTATCCTGGCAGAAAGGGCGCCAGATAAAAACTGTACGCGTGTTTTGGAATGTAGAACCTTTCGTTAAATCAGACAATAAATTGTTCATTAACTCAGCTATTTGGTTTAATTATGGCCCTGATCTTAATGTACAAGAAACAGTGCATTAAATTGATTTTGTGCGCAACGGATCTTTTAAGTAAACAACTGTGACATGTAACCTTTTGAAACAGACACTGACTATACTCAAAAATTTTGACTGCGAGAAAGATATAAGAAAAACCACAAATCACTTTCTTAATGCTTGACTGTGAGAGTTAATGTCGATCAGTTATTATTGAAATCCAAATCAACTATTATCTTACTATCGCACCAATAATGAAATATGTTCAATAATGTTATTCAAATCAACACTCCACTAAATCAAGTAATTATCAAATGAAGGAAGTGGGTTAATTTTCTAACTACGTAAATGAAATATGAAACAGGGTTAAGTTACTTATTATTGATAAACAGCATTACATTACCTACATAATACAACTTCTGACTTGCTGGCAAAGCAGCCTCTGCTCTACATCGGAGCCATACACACAACCCAACCGCTCTCTAAGCGAGCTGAACCACTAGTGCTACTCTCTCTCTCAGTGCGAGCTACAATGCTATGCAATACATGATCTTTGCCAGAGATGAAACTTTACACATATCGATACATACAGTAGAAGCGATATTATACATTTTCTTGCAAGCAAGTTACTCGATACAAAACAGGAGGCACAATATTAGACATTTTCTTATAAAAATAATTTTTTATGGACACGTTTCAAGAGCATCTCATGTAGTGCAGTATTACATTTCTTTTAGCATAGTAACAAATAAGTACACATGCATCAATCGGCATATATGTATAGTATAAAATGTACACTTGCAGCATTCCTCATAGATGTGATGAATAACCACTTTTCTCTTATTAGCTCATCACCAACTGTACAAGATGCCATAACTGTGAAGTCCACAAGCACATATGACAATGTATTGATAAGACTGTTTTTGTGCTTTATACCTAGTGAAACTTGTACAGTTGAACTATGTATGAGAAAAATAAAGTGGTTAGTCAGAACGCCAACGAGGAATACTGTAAGTGTATTATTTTGCACGATACATCTATGAGAATTGATGCATGTTTACTTATTTGTTATACTGATAAGATAAATGTAATACTGCACTACTTGAGATACACTCTTAACAATTTTTGTTAACACGAATGCTGGAGCTATGCACTTATATTTAAAATTGTGATACGTAGTAACGACGTTACGTTGCAATTTAATCAGTCGTTTTGTATAGTCTTGGTACTTTTCTAGATCAGAAGATGATGCCCAATTCAAATTGGTCAAGCAATTTCTGAATTGTACCGAGACCAACGCACAGCAATTAATTTTTATTTTATATGGAGGTACTATACTGAAAGCGTTAAGTTGTTATAAAATTTTAACCTTTAGAACCCAGATGTTATCCACCTCACTTAGGTCATTAAGATGTTTCCATATCAACTGCGTTTGCAATTAAAGCAAGACAATGGAGAATAAACCGGCCATTCGTAACCGTGAGGCTCTAACTCTTCCGCCACTGGCACTGAAGTCTCACAACTACAGCGAGCTGACAAAAGCCTTGGAAAACCTCCTTTTCTTCGGCGAAGTGCAGCCATTGGTCGTGAGATGGACGCAATACTGGGCCATGTCGCCTCTTTAGCCGTGCCAAAGGGTAGTCAATGTAGGAACTGACCTTTCCATAATCTACATACGAGGCTTGGAACTTATATAGTGACTACTATTCATTCACAACCCATACAACAGCTTTCATGTTTGCATCTGTTACTGTCCTTCAAAGTAGTCACCAGAATTGTGTAGAACCAGTTGCCAGCGATGTGGAAGGCGTAGTATACCGTTAGCATTACCTGTTCTGTCGATGGTGCAAATGGAGAGGTCTGCTGCCTGTCGAATCTCTGGAACAGTTCTGAAGCGAATGCCACGAAGTACTTCCTTCATGATGATGGGTGGGTAGCGCTCCTTTGGCAAAGCTGGTCGCAGGTGATGCTTCAAAACCTAATCTAGGACGACCTGCCCGATGCATGTCGGACGCAGCTGAAGGCTTTTACCCAACGTGCCACTGTTCTGTACAGTAATGCGGATTCCCCGCACGCCTCTCAAGACCTTGATGACACTGTCGTGCTGTACGACCTCTGGCACATTAAGTCTTAATCCAAATCCGTTGATCTTCTTTCGAAAACATAGTGAGTCCGTTACGACAGATCGCTTCACAAGTGACGTGTTTCCCTCGATTGTGCGCAAGCCGGTAACATGGCACGGGCGACTCCATTGGAAGGAAAGTAGGTCTGTCAACAACGTGTGCTATGAGCGACAATAGTAGATTCCATTGCACAGTGTCTACACAGCAGTGTCGCCACTATTTAAGTTGCAACCCTCGTATAATGGTTCTTGATTTGCTCAATCATCCTAGGAAAAGTTTATTTCTCAAACGATTTATTTCTATTTCGGCTACACCATTCAACATTTAACAAATAGGAAGCATTATAGACGTAAAGTAAGTATTGTAATCAAGCAAAATGTTCCTGATGCCTTAAGCGTTTATAACTCTTTAATTGAATTCATTCTCTGTTTCTGCACATAATCTTCAATTAATTGTTGAACTTGACAATAATTGACGATTTTACAATTTTTTCAATTATAGTCTCCGTGTTATAGAAACACTAAAGACGCTTTTGAAATATTTTGTAGCTTCATGTAATTATTTTTTGTAGTTCCTGGAAAACTGGATGAGTAGATAATTTCAGATCCGTGGTCGGGAACATGACAGTGTTCATACTAGTATGACAATATAAAACATAGTATAATATTCATACATAATTAATATGTGCATATTTGACATACTGTCGAAATTAATTGTTTAAGTCTCAAAGCAGTATACCTTAAAATCTCAAGGGATACTTACGGCCGGCCGCGGTGGCCGAGGGGACTGAGGCGCTCTAGTCACGGTCTGCACGGCCACTACGGTCGGGAGTTCGAATCCCCCCTCGGGCATGGATATTTGTGCCGTCCTTAGTCTTAGCTAGTTTGTAAGTAGTTTGTAAGTTTAGGGACTGATGACCACGTATTTAAGTCCCATAAGCTATACAAACATTTGAACATTTTGGACACTTACGAACTAGATCGCTGGGAAGCACATGAAACTCTAGTTAGAAAATCACTAGCTCGTAGAAACAACAGTGGACTTAACGTTTTAATAAAGAGGAACAAAGTAACAAGATATCAATGCGAGTGAGGGGGTTATTAGTAAATCAGTAACGTCATTGTAACGTAATATTTTCAGTTAACGATGCCAAAAACCACTTCTTCATGTAATTTTAACAGAACAAAAGACAAATATGTTACAGAGCTAATAACGCTTATATTAGACTGTGTGTGCGTGCGTCTATTCTTTCATTTTCGCTACCACTCATTTCGTATCAACGCATGTCAGCGAAGCGTTTTCGGTTTTTATTTGATTTCTTTATACACCATTTATCACAGTAACAATAGTAGGGCTGTGATTGCTACTGATCAAACAAAAAATGATGTTTGTTCTAGTTATATTGTTTGAGCGTATATTAATTGCTTTTGTAATAAAATCAATTGCTCCTAGAATTGATGAAATACCTGCTAGATGTAATGAGAAGAGTGCTAAATCTACATTTCGTCACATAATATAAATATGTTTAGATGAAAAAGACAAATAATATATTCAATACTAGATGGAAACTCGGCGTCGGGTAATTATTTATTCCAAAGTTAGTATGTCTTTTCTTCCCTTTCTTCTCTCCGTCCACCTTCTCTTTCTTTCTGTTCATCTTCTCCTATTCCTCTCTCTTCCCCTTTCTCTGCCAATCATCTCATCGTCTCTCTGTCGAACTCCTCCTCATCAGTCCATAGCCTCCTCCATCACACTGGACTCACAGTGGGTGGATCGCGTAACTAATGTACTAAACAGAATTGGTTAGAAAAGAAATGTCTGGTATACCTTGACTAAAAGAAGGGATCGATTGGTAGGACACATTCTTAGACATCAATGTCTTTCAAAGGGCACGGCCGATTTTCTTCCCCCATCCTTACGCAATCACACCGAGCGTAAGCTTCGCCTCTAATGACCACGCCGTCGACGGGGAGTTAAAACACCAATCTTCCTTCCTTCTTCTTCCTCCATCAATGAGCTCGCTAAAAGACCCTTAACCCTCCGTCGCCTACTTGGCGACCCTAGACACACTTTTTTTTCCTCTCCCCAGTCTCTAAGGAAATCAAATGTTCATATGTTTGTATATCTTTGGGACCAAACTACTATTCATCAGTAGACGACAAAACTTGTGACGTTTGACGATTTACTGCCTAGAGGAGTTTCTTGGCGGCAAGCTCTTCGACACAGATGATGAAGTGAAAGAAGCCGTTAAAGACTGGTTGTCTTCGCAGGCGGCAGATTTCTACGCCTTTTTTTATCCTTTATTGTAATTTCATGCCGACGGGCAGGCTGACAGCAGCATCAGGCGCTACTCTTCAGGCGAGCGTACATGTAAATTATAAATTAAGACTTAAAAACATGATACAAGGTTAAAACAATGAGGAATGAAAAACACGGCATGAAGAGAACATTGATGAATTACAAACAGGGCACTGGAGGTAACATTGCAGACATAAAACACATGAACAGGGCGACGGAAACAAACACATAGACAGTTAAAAACAGTCAGTGCCATGGCGACGGTAAAATCACATTGAGAACAGTCACTGGAAAAACGAAGAATTAACACGACGACACCGGTTGTTCGATGCACTGTAAAGACTCACACGGAAACACTGACGCATTGAACACTAGACGACACTGTTTCTAAAATTCGTCACTGAGGCCCCCGCAGGGGCGTGGGAGGGGAAGGTTAGGAAGCGTGGGGGAGGTTGGGGCGGTAGGGAGGAAGGAAGGACGGGGGTTGTCGAGACTCCAGGGTGGGGAAGGGGAAAAGCCAAGCGTGGGAAGGGGGAGAGGAGGCGCTGATGCTATGGGGAAAAGATCAGGATTGATAGGAGGAGTAAATTTCGGGACTAAGGGCGTCATCCGGTAGGGGTAGGGCGTGGAAGTTGCCTTGGGAAAGGACATGTAGTGTGTGCAAGCGGAGAGAGAGAGAGGAATACATTGGTGTAGGCATGGCAGAGGCGCAAAGTTGGTTAGGATGGGGTAAACGAGGGGGGTTGCAGGAATCTATTTTGCAGGTGACGTATAGGATTCGGAGGTATTCAAAGTGTTGTAGCAGGGGAGGAAAGGAGATGAGTTCGTATAGGATCCGTGGGGGGAGGGGGGAGGGGGAGGGGGGGAGGGGGGAGAGTTGGTTACGTTAGGCGAGGCGGAAGGCGTGGCGTTCTAAGATTTAGAGGGTCTGCTAAAAGGTGGGAGGAGCGGAAACCCAGGCAGGGTGGAAGGAGCAGAGGATGGGGCGCATGATGGATTTATAGGTGTGAAGGATGGTGGAGGGGCTTAATCCCCAAGTCTGACCGGTGAGGAGTTTGAGAAGGTTTAGACGGGACATGGCTTTTTCATGGATGGTTTTGAGGTGGGGGGGGGGGGGGGGTCCAGGAAGGGGTGAAGCCAAGGTACTTTAGAGTGGGGGGGTGTGATGGATGGGACGGCCTTGGATCATCAGGTAGAAGCCGGGAGGCGAAAGGAAGGGGTAGTACAACTAGCCTGGGATTTGTCGGGGTTGATGGAGAGGAGGCACCATTTGCACCATGCACAGTGAACTCAGTGAGGTGACATTTCTACAACTTAGGCATTCAAAAGCTTCTTGAACGATATGACAAATGTCTAAATAAGTATGGAGATTATGTAGAACAGTACAGAAAGACGTAAGGGATTTCAATAAAATAACTGCATTGGAAACTAGTATGATTTTGTATGTTTTTGTTTTAACTGGACCTTAATTTTTCAATATCCCTCTTACCACTATTTAAATTCCAACACCTGTGTTATGAAGTGTAGTAATCTGTGTGGAGGGCGCTATGTGCCGTCTGCAGACGCACAGTTGTGCAGACAGCTTAATGATAATGATTTTCCCTAAGAAGCATCCTTATTGGACACAACATGTAATTTCTTCCTGATCTGATGATGACTGACGTCACGTTCCAGGTCGTTACCCATTGGCTAATATCTCTGTGAATTTCACTAGTGGGAAAGAAATTTAGGAGTGCGATATTTATTACTGTTTACTGCATTACTTGTATCATTTGGAAACAATATGAACTCTACTTCTGTCATTGTAACTGATGAGGGGTCATTAACGTATACAAGAAAAACAAATGCCCTAAGCTGAATCTTTATGAACACCACATGTAATTTCTTCTGGGTCTGACGATGACAGATAGCTTAACTTGCTAGTCCCTGTCGTTCTGACGTCACTTTACAGGTCTTCGCCTATTGGCTAATGTCTCTGTGAATTTCACTGGTGGGAAAGAACTTTTTGGTTGGGATATTTATTGTTATTTATTGCAGTATTTGTATTATCTGCAAACAATATGAACTCTGCTTCTGGCAATGTAACTGATGAGAGGCCATTAATGTATACAAGAAAAAGCAATGGCAGTAGTATGGATCCTTGGGGGACACCACACGTAATTTCTTCGTGATCTGATGATGACTGATTGCTTAATTCAGTAGTCCCTGTTGCTCTGACGTCACCTTTCAGAACGTCGCCCATTGGCTAATATCTCTTTGAATTTCATTTGTGGGAAATAAATTTTTGCATGGAATGTTTATTGCTATATATTGCAATACGTGTATCATCTGTAATAAATATGAACTCTGCTTCAGGCAATGTAACTGATGGGAGGTGATAGATGTATTCAAGAAGAAGCAAAGGCCCTAAGATGCTTCCTTGTGAGACACGACATATAATTTCTTCCCCAGCTGATGATGACTGCTGCTTTAATTCGTTAGTACCTGTCATTGTTACGTCATTTTCCAGCTCGTGTCTATCGGGTAAAATCATTTTCCAGCTCGTGCCTATTGGGTAAAATCTCTGTGAATTTCATTGGCAGGAAAGAAAATTTTGCTTTGAATGTTTATTGCTATTTATTGTAATACGTTTATCATCTGCAAAAAATATGAACTCTGCTTCAGCTCGGGACGTGAGAACTCTTTAGTAGGCGGCAGCATCGCTCCGGTTGCTCCGGGTGTCACTGTGACGTGGTCCTGGGTCGCCTGAGCCACCGTACACCGCGTTGTGCGTCGCGCTCGCATTAACATTCCGGGGGCGTCCGCGGGAATCCGGGCCGCTACCTGCCGGCCGGTAGCTACTGTTTGGTACGGGCGTCGCGCCACGCCGCCTCGCAGGCGTCGCCGGCCACAACACTGCGCGGCAGATTACGGCGGCGGCCTTGCCGCGGGTGACGCCAAGGCGATGCAGGCTGGCCGCGGTCCTATAAGAGCGCTCGCCGCCGCGGCCGGTAGGTAGGATACACAGCAGCGCGGGCCACCATGCACCACTCCGCTACAGCACTCGCCGCCCTGCTGGTGAGTACCACGGCGCCCACACGGGACAGTCCGACTCGCAGACACTGGGCTTTGCAACCAGTCCACTCTTGTGTAAAAGCAAGAAACGAGGCTTAGGGTTTAAGGCAGCGTTTAAGCTAGAAAATAATTCAATGTCGCTAAAATGCTCAAGAAGGATGGAAAAGCTGGTAGAAGCCGACCTCGGGGAAGATCAGTTTGGGTTCAGGAGAAATGTAGGAACTCGGGAGGCAATACTCACTTTACGGCTTATCCTAGAAGATAGATTAAGAAAAGGCAAACCTACATTTCTAGCTTTTGTAGATTTGGAGAAAGCTTTTGACAATGTTGATTGGTATAAACTCTTTCAAGTTCTGAAGCAAGCAGGAGTAAAATATATGGTGCGTAAGGTTATTTACAAATTGTACAAAAACCAGACAGCGGTTGTCAGAGTTGAAGAGCATGAAAGGGATGCAGTGGTTGGGAAGGGAGTAAGACAGGGTTGTAGCCTTTCCCCAATGTTATTCAATTTGTATATTGAGCAGGCTATAAAGGAAAGCAAAGAGAAATTTGGAGAAGGAATTTAAGTTCAGGGTGAAGAATTAAAAACATTGCGTTTTGCCGACGACATAGTAATTCTGTCAGATACAGCAAAGGACCTGGAGGAGCAGTTGAACGGAATGGACAGTGTGCTGAAAGGTGCATATAAGATGAAGATTAACTAGAGAAAAACTAGAGTAATGGACTGCAGTCTAAGAAAATCAGGTGATGCTGAAGGAATTAAATTAGGTAACGAAACAATAAAGGAGGTAGATGAGTTTTGTTACTTGGGCAGTAAAATAACAAATGATGGTCGCAGTACAGAGGATATTAAATGCAGAATGGCAATGGCTAGAAAAGCGTTCTTGAAAAAGAGAAATTTGTTAACATCGAATATTGATTTAAGCCTAAGGAAGTCCTTTCTGAAGGCATTTGTATGGAGTGTTGCCTTGTATGGGAGTGAAACATGGACGATAAACAGTGCGGACAGCAAGAGGATTGAGGCTTTTGAAATATGGTGCTACAGAAGAATGCTGAAGATTAGGTGGGAGGATCGCGTAACTAATGAGGTATTAAACAGAATTGGTTAGAAAAGAAATGTCTGGTATACCTTGACTAAAAGAAGGGATCGATTGGTAGGACACATTCTTAGACATCAATGAATTGTGAATTTAGCTTTGGAGGGAAGTGTGTGGGATAAAAACCGCAGAGGAAGACCAAGAGATGGATACAGTAAGCAGATTCAGACAGATGTAGGTTGTCGTTGTTATGTCGAGAGGCTTGCTCAGGATAGGATATTGTGGAGAGCTGCATCAAACCAGTCTCCGGACTGAAGATCACAACAACACAACAAAATGCACAAATAAAATTAGACATCTGTGCAGTGCCGGCTTGTGCTTCAGGTGACTGGGGGTTGAACGTCTTTCAGTGATAGTGGCGCCCCCCTCTTCGCCCCGCTCGGCGTGTCGATGTTCCGGCACCCGTTGCCCTCTCCCTCCCTCCCCTTCCCCGCTCTGCGTCATAAGATACAATTTGGCGCACCTCTGCGAGCGGCGCCGGGGAAAAGCGCCCCGGTTACCCCCATTCCATTTTCGTTACAACATCTGCAGAATATCTTACCTCGGCATGTTTGCTCTTGTTTCGAGATGAGGCGTCGGCCTACCAAGCTCCTTCATTTCACACTGCTCTTCCAAGCTTAAAGCTGTGGAATTTGTTACTAAACGGTACTGAACGTAGCACATAATAAAAAATATATGAATATGCACGTGAACACATCAGTTTAATCAGTTACTTACTGTGTTTAAGTGACTATAACATAATGTGTTGCTATGACACGTGACACTATAAGCAGCACCCCTTACTAATCTTACGCATGCGCCAAGCTGCTCTCCCCCACATTTTTTTCAAAGAGTTAAATATTTATTTCAACGAAGAGTATAAATATCATTTCCCCCCAAAATCGCGACACATTTGCAACAACTTCTGAAGTATATGTGACAAGTACCAATACAAAAGTCATTGTTGTTCCCATATCGGGTAAAAGGAAAAAAAGATTGGTAATTAAAATAAGACAGCCCAGATCGCAAGTTGCAGACCATTTTATTGGCAACCGGTTTCGGCCCTACAGGACCATCATCAGGCCTTTGACACCAGGTTGGTGGACGGTGGCGGTGGCTGACGTCAGTTGACGCCTGCTCCGGCCATTGCCACCGTCCACCAACCTGGTGTCAAAGGCTTGATGATGGTCCTGTAGGGACGAAACCGGTTGCTAGTAAAAAGCGTAGCAACTTGCGATCTAGACTTTCTTAATTATTCATCATCTTAAGATCGCTGTTCCAAAAATGCTTTCAGGAAAGGTTGGCTTAAAAAAAAAAAAAAAAAAAAAAAAAGAAACTTGGAGTCATGCTCCATACGGCTATCCTTGCTGGGTGAAGTGTAGTGACCTCATTATTATTCATGATGGGATCTTCTAAAGGCTTTTACAGTTGATGCGTCTTTAATATGACGTATTTTTTATGAATCTTCAATGCCCCAAAAAGAAATATGAAGGGCGGAAATTGCCTTCATAGAGCATTTCCGCTTGCGCAAGGAGAGGTACGCAATAGCTCCATTGCCTTTGCTTCGGGACCATTCGTGCGTGACCGCCAGAGCTCGAGTAGCCAGGAGCTGGCGTCTCTACCAGCTCCAACGCCAATGTTAAAAGCGGCATTTCCCCTCTCCCCTCCCTGTCGTGAGAACGCCTATGTG
The DNA here is from genome assembly GCA_026315105.1 of Locusta migratoria. Taxonomy (NCBI): domain Eukaryota; kingdom Metazoa; phylum Arthropoda; class Insecta; order Orthoptera; family Acrididae; genus Locusta; species Locusta migratoria. The sequence continues at coordinate 246,846,707 of CM048751.1, forward strand.
CTGACTTCTGAGGATTCAGAAGAGAATTTGAACCTCAGCTGCGCATTGCAACATTGCGGCAACTGCCGCTTATATAAGGCAGCAGCGCTACGACTCGTATACGTGTTGTCTCCGCGACGTAAAACGTTTCTCATGCCATAAAAATACTTTGAATGTGCATCTAAAACGTGATATAAGAACTAAACGAATACTGATAGCTTAAAAACACTTTATTTTATTTATTTATTTACTTTCACATATACGACGCGCCGCCACTGTATATGTGCAAAATTCGATAAGTTTGTGCAAACTTTTTGCTGTGGAAAATTTTGTAAATTACATTATTAATAATGGCTTTAAAAAGGGAATATGTGTATATTCGATAGAAGTTAACTGTAGTCTACTAAATAAAATTTAATTATTTCCTTTATTAAATTAACTTTTACACATACAAAGTTATTACAGACTCTCTTATTCCATATCATATCTGAACTACATGAACTGTTAGTATTAATTTGCACATATTGCGATACATAATATTACATTGGAATACGTCGAGTTTTATGCATACTCCACACACATAATGCCTTTTCAGAATCAAAGTTGTTGTGAGATGGACCTTCTATATTAATTGCCGAAAGTTTTCTAATTCTTTCTGGAGAAAGGCGGTTTCTAAGTTGTCGCTTACAGACAACTGTGTGCAAAGGAATAGTAGCGACATATTCTATAATTAAATCCGTAAGAAGGAATTGTTCATTCATCTTATTAACATACGTGAACTCTACCAGCTCTTTTAAATTCGTTCCCTTACTTCTAATGTCCTACACTTACTTAAACAATGCCAACTCTAGTAACAATTTATTAACATTCATAGATGTGGCAAAATTAATCAGTGTAAATATTTATTTCATTTCGTTATTGCCATATTCACTATCATTTTTGTAGTTTTTAGGATACCATACAGTAAGTCAATTCTATTTAAATACCCCAGGCGCTCATTTAAATGTATCAGCAGATTCTCTAAGAATGTACAACTTGTGGATTGAACTGTATATGCTGTAGTGAATCATTTACCATGTGTTCAGGAAGCTCGAAGACAGCTTCATGAAATTCTGGAGGTACTTAATAAAGAAAAGGACTTTAATTTAGACTAGGTTTCAGTTTAAACTCTTTGTGCCTCTGTATGCATGATTTCACGCAAATCTGGATGCGCTCTGAATCGAAATTTGTCTTTTGAAATGTTAGTTTGTTATTAAGAAACGATAGACTTTCGAAACGACTCTTGTTGGGAGGAGGGGGAAGGGGATTAGGCCTTTCCGGAATTTCGCGCAGGTGCCATAAGCTCGCTAAATCCTGTCCAGCAGTGCTGAAAGAACCAACTTGTGGCACTGTCCGTTGGAAGGCCTAATGACATCCAACGGTAGCACGAGTGGGGACACTGCTGCTCGCTCACGGCCTCTTCTAGCCAAAAATATATATGTGGATGTAGACGTGGAGCTAGACTTGCGCATAATAGTTCGCGATCGGGAGCGCTCACTTCGCGGCTCTGCCGCGAACTAGTTCGTTGTTTTAGTTCGTCCGCTCACAGTGACGGCTGAGCGGCGTGGTCTGCGCATGCAGGTGGAGGGAGAAGTTCCCCCACCTAGCTGCTTCATGCGCTTGCTGCTTGTGCAGCTAACGATATCACGCAAACCAAAAGAAACAGTTTGTGGATAATTTCTCGCGTTTAAGTTTAGAGTTATTTCTATATCATGGGAATATGGAATTTTTTAGTCAGATATTGCAGAGTGCACAATACTTCAAAGCAGAAATTTTGTAGCACTGAAGTATGTAATCTAGCAGGCAGACGCTCAACTCGACATGGCTGTCATCAGCAGAAGGCGCCCTCTCGCTATTGCCCGTCGGTCTTCGGAAAAGAATCCAACGAACTACGAAGCGAGATACGTTTGGCATAACAGTTCGCGACCGGTAACGCATGTTCAAGCTTCCGACCGATTGCACATATTTTAGTTCGCGATCGATCGCGCATATTTTAGTTCGCGACCGGTGGCTCTCCTTTTAGTTCGCAGCTCGGCCGCGAAGTTGGTAGCTCTTTTTAGTTCGCACGCTCTTTTTGCTTTTGTTACCGCTACTACAAGAGCTCTTTCTTTTGTTATGACAGCTTCTTTATATAATGATTAGTGTTGATCAAGCATGTGCTATTACCCGTATTTTTGGGCAATTAGAAATGAAATACTTAAGCAAATAAAACAGTTATTTGCACAATGGTATTCAACTACTTTTCATGAAGAGTACTCGTACTAAATATTATTTAGACACTGCTGAATACCTCAGAAAACAAACTTTATGGCAGTAAACTATGAAACTTCAGCTGAGCTGCATCTCAGCTCGAAATGACGGTAACTGTGAGAAGGGAATCACGCGATTCTGCGCGCTCTCGCGTCCTCTCGCTGTTCCCCGTCAGTCTTCGGAAAAGGAGCGGAGGAACTAAGAGGCGAGGGATCTGCGAACTAGTTCGCGTAGTTCACCTGTGGGAGCGCTCTTCGCGAACTAGTTAGATCACGAACTACACAAGACTACGTAGAGCTCATCTTTCGGCACTGCTTGTGTCTAGTTGTCAAAGCTGGACATCTCCATGGATGCCGGTAGTTGCATGCAATGCTACTCGTTACGCACGATTGGAGTTGTAACGTAACGTCCTGTGGCTGCACGAAAATCTTTACTCAGCTTTCTGGAGTTCTTATCAGGTTCCTCCGAGCTGAAATCCGTCAGTAGCGGTCATCAGCTCTGTGGTAGCCTTTGGGCGGCCACAGCTAGGTAAGTCGTCGACAATTCCAGACGTGACATTAAATCCCTGATGAGCTATGTACCCATTTATGACTTTCAGTTATTAAACAGTGCTATTAAGGACGCTGTAGAAATACAAAGGCCACAGGATGCGGATGTTCATTTATTAACGCGTTTCGAAACAATCATCATCAGGCTCTAGGCCTGGGGTAAAGTTTAATATTGATCACATATCGTCATATTTGAAGAAGTATCCTGTATTCAAATAGTATGAATTATCTCGAACAGAATGATCTATTGACTCAAGGTCAACACGGATTTAGAAAATAACGTTCATGCGAAACACAAATTGCTCTTTACTCACACGAAGTGTTGGGTGCTATCGACAAGGGTACGCAAATCGATTCCGTATTTCTTGATTTTTCAGAAGGCTTTTGACACCGTACCTCTCAAACGGCTTTTAATCAAATTGCGTGGTATATAGCCCCATATTTGCGACTGGATAGGGAATTTCCTGTCAGAGAGGACACAGTTCGTAGTTATCGATGGTAAGGCATTGACTAAAACAGAGGTTATATCGGGCGTTCCACAGGGTAGTGTTATTGGTCCTCTGTTCATCCTTATTTACATAAACGATTTCGGAGAAAATCTAAGTAGCTTTCTTGGGGTTGTTTGCTGATGACGCCGTCATTTACCGTCTAGTAAAATCATCTGAAGATCAAAACCAACTGCAGAACAATCTAAATAAGACATCACGATGGTGTAAAAATTGGTAATTGACTCTAAATAATGCGAAGTGTAAAGTCGTCCACATGAGAACGAAAAGAAATCCGTTACACTTTGTTTACAAGATAAATCAATCAAAAGTGAAGGCCGTAAACTCCACTAAATACCTCGGAATTACTATTACTTCAGACTTAAATTGGAAAGAACACGTAGATAATGTCGTGGGAAAGGCGAACCAGAGACTGCGTTTTATTGGCAGAACCCTTAAAACATGCAACAGAACTACAAAAGAAACTGCATACACTACGCTTGTCCGTTCATTTTTGGAGTATTGCTGCCCAGTGTGGGACCCTTATCAGGTGGGTTTGACGGAGGACAGCGAAAGAGTCCAAAGAAGGGCAGCTAGTTTCGTATTTTCACGATACAGGGGAGAAAGCGTTACGGAAATGATACAGGGTCTGGGATGGGAATCATTACAACAACGGCGCTTATCGCCGCGGCGTGGGCTACTTACGAAACTCCAATCGCCAACATTCTCCTCCGAATGCGAAAATATATTGTTGACTGTCACTTAAATAGGTAGAAATGATCATCAGGATAAAATAAGAGAAATCAGAACTCGAACGGAGAGATTCAGGTGTTCTTTCTTCACGCCCGCTATTCGCGAATGGAGTGGGAGATAAATAATATAAAGGTGGTTCAATGAACCCTCTGCCAGGCACTTAAATGTGATTTGCAGAGTATCCCATGTAGATGTAGATACAGATGTAAATATAAACGCGGAAAAATGAACAGCCGCATGAGAACCTGTGGTTTCTATATTCTTACAGCTTCTTTAATAGCAATATAACTGAAAGTCATCGACAGTTGCTACATCTCTGTACCTCCTTCTTCACTTTGTTTCACTCCGAGAAGTCTGGAACCTCCCCTTGGCGAGAGTCCCTCCTGGCGCAAAATAACACTGAGGATACGCTCCATCTTCGGAATTGACCTTCTAGGCTTGGCAGACTTCACGAGGTGCGAAATGGTCATGAATTTATATCAGTGATCCTTTTTGCAATTACTTTTAATATCTTTATTTCCGTCGATGATCACAAAATTTCTCGTCGCTTTGACGACCTGTTTCACAAATGTGTTCTTCTGTTTCTGATTTGCTGTAGACTTGAAAATGGCCAAAACCCGTTCTCAAAACGACGAGAAATTTTGTGATCATTGACATAATATATATATATATATATATATATATATATATATATATATATATATATATATATATATATATATATATGTTTTTAGTAAATGTTCAAATGTTTGTAGAGCTTATGGGACTTAACTATAGGGTGATCAGTCCCTAAACTTACAAACTACTTATGAACTAGCTAGATCTAAGGACGGCACAAATATCGATGCCCGATGGGGAACTCGAACCCCCGACCGCAGAGACCGTGCAGACCGTGACTGGCACGCCGCAGACCACTCGGCACCTCGGCCGGTGGAAGACACCAGGAGACACCGGGAGATACCAGTTAGATTTTATAATTGTAAGACATAGATTTCGGAACCAGGTTTTAAGCTTTAAGACATACACAGGGGCATATGTAAACTCTGACCATAACTTACTGGTCATGAATTGTAGGCTGAAAAAAAAAAAAAAAAAAAAAAAAACTGCAGAAAGGTAGGAAAATAAGGAGATGGGACCCGGATAAACTGAAGGAACCTGATGTTCAGTATTGTCCTTCCTTCTTTTTTGTTACGACAGGAACGGAGGAACGGATCCGCTGTATTATCGACTCTGTTGTTTTGATGCTGGTAATTCGTGGTCGTGGTGTACATCTTTGTGCGAGTAGGGGACTGTGTTTGTGAGGAATTATACACATTCAACGTCAGTATTCAGGAGACAAGGAACCAAAGTGACGCGACAATCTTTCTAATGCGTGTGTCACTTGTCGCGTGATACATTGTCACTGCTTGGGCCGCATTAATTCTCACTGTGCGCCGCTAACGAATCTCTCTGTTGCTTAGCTTTGCGAAGCACGAGGCCTACGAGAAAGCGAGGTCTACGAGAAAGAGAGGCCCCAGCGCAGTCGTCATGCCACGTGAGCAAGGTAGCCCGCGCGATCGCTACCCGATTGGCCGACCGCTGGGGCACTGCCCACTGCGTCATAGCGGGCAGCCACTGAGCTAGCGATCGCGCCAGCTCGGAACTACCTTGCTTACGGGGTATGACGAAAGCGCCGGGGCCTGTCTTTCTCGTAGGCCTCGTGCGAAGCATGGATGACGTCACGGTTACTGTCTTCCCGACCTCAGAGCCCGCATTTCACGTGGCGACTTATAGGCGCTTCCTCCGCCGCGACCTTGCACCAGTGCAGCCCTATTAGGCGGCCGATGCGCAGCGCGGGGCGTGTTGTGCGCGGCCGCTTTTACGTATCGACCTGAGGAGGCAGCGGCGCTCTTGAAGACGCCGCGGTCTGCGTGCCCGACAAACGAGCCCCTGGCACGCGATTCGCCGAAATAGACGCGCCAAGGACGGCGGCGGCGATACCGCAAGGCGCGAGCCTCGGACCCACGCAACTGGCGGTCGCACCCCGGGCTACACAAGCAAAGTTACTAAAAATTTATTATGACATGGTCTTATGGATTTATTATGGAAACCCAACATTTCATCCCCTAATGCTTCACATTTTAGTAAATTCTAACAAAATGTCAGTTTGGATTAAAAAAAAAAAAAAAAAAAAAAAAAAAAAAAAAAAAAAAAACCTATTCAACTGAAAATGCTATATATACCTTGATGGTAATATATTGCTTCACATATTAGTAAAAATAAAGTTCTAACAAAATGTCAGTTTGGTTTTCAAAGAAGCTTTTCAACTGAAAATGCTATATATATCTTCGCTGATAAAATATTAAATGCTTTGAATAACCGGACATCACCAGTTGGGATTTTTTATGATCTCTCAAAGGCTTTTGATTGTGTAAATCATGGGATTCTTCTAGATAAGCTTAAGTAATTTGGTATGAGTGGGACAGTGCACAAATGGTTTAAATCGTACTTAGCTGGAAGAGTGCAAACAGTTGAAATAAGCAGTTCACGTGATATAGATGAAGCAAATAATTCCTCTAACTGGGGAGTTATCAAAAATGGGGTCCCACAAGGTTAGGTCTTGGGTCCTTTGCTGTTCTTAATGTATATTAATGACTTGGCATTCTACATACACGAAGATGCTAAGCTAGTACTTTCTGCTGACGGTATAAGTACAGCTATCATACCTGACAAAAAGGAATTAACTGATGAAATTGTAAATGATATATTTTAGAAAGTTATTAAGTGCTTCTCTACAAATGGATTCTCATTAAACTTTGATAAAACCCAGTATATACAGTTTCATACAATAAATGGCATGACACCATTAATAAATTTAGACTTTGAACATAAATCTGTAGCTAAGGTAGAATATTCAAAATTTTTAGGTGTTTGCATTGACGAGGGACTGAATTGGAAGAATCACATTGAAGATCTTTTGAAACGTTTGAGTTCAGCTACGTATGCTGTCAGGGGCATTGCAAAATTTGGTGATATACATCTCAGTATGCCTATTTTCATTCACTGCTTACATATGGGATCATATTCTGCGGTAATTCAACATTGAGTAAAAAAGTATTAATTGCACAAAAGCGTGTAATCAGAATAATTGTTGGAGCCCACCCAAGAGCATCCTGCAGACGTTTATTTAGGGATCCAGGGGTCTTCACTGTAGCTTCACAATATATATACTTACTCGTGAAATTTGTTATTAACAATCCGACCCAATTCAAAAGTAACAGCAGTGTGCAAAGTTACAACACTAGGAGAAAGAGTGATATTCACTATTCAAGGTTGAATCTAACTTTAGCTCAGAAAGGGTTGATTTACGCTGCCACAAAAGTCTTTGGTCACTTACTAAGTAGCATCAAAAGTCTGACAGATAGCCAACTAGTATTTAAGAAGCAATTAAAGGAATTTCTGAATGGGAACTCCTTCTACACTGTAGATGAATTTTTAGGTAAAACTTAAGAAATAAAAATGAAAAAAATAAAACAACCAAAACATTAATAAAAATCCTTAAAATATTGATTGTTAATTGTAGACAACATTTACTAAACTTACACGTTCCACATCATTACGAAATGTCGTATATATGATCTACGGAACAAGTATTAATCTAATCTAATCTAATATATTTTCAAGGTGGACCGTGGCACTTTTGAATGTCCGATGCACATCCTGGCTCGCTAGTGACTGAAGCCAAACAACGGAGTTTGGCTTCAGTCAGTAGCGAGCCAGGGTGTGCATCGGACATTCAAAAGTGCCAAGATCCCCCCTTGAAAATGAAAGCCAAACAACGGAGTTTGCCCTCATTCAGTTGCGAGCCAAGGTGTGCATCGGACATTCAAAAGTGGCACGATCCCCCTTGAAAATGTCCTCCGCGGTCGGGGACGAAACGTTAGGTTTTCATAATAAATCCATAAGACCATGGCATAATAGCCCGGAAATTTTTAGTAATTTTGACCTTTCCGGCCGTGAAAGTTTACATTTTACTATTACACAAGCAGTGTCACCAAGTTAGTGGTTTTCTCTCTAAATCTGGTGGTTCTAAGTACCTGTCTAGTGGGCAAATTTTCCTAGTGGGAATTAAGGTCGAATTTAAAAATATTTCGGTGGGTTTATGGAAAAACTATTTTTAGAAGCACTAGTGACAGCACAATTTTGTAACGTCTCATAGCTCCTGAATTTATATTACCTAAACATTTATAATAACGAATGGATAGTAAATAACTATCACTGACCTGAGGCGAACAGGGAAAGAAAGGGTGGGTTTTCTTTTTGTCGCCGAAGCGAAGTAATGTTTCAGGCTTTGTGGCTTCGAAAATTTCATAAGTTGTTTACATTTCTGGAGTTTTCGTAAAACCCTTAAAACTACGGTTGTATCTGTAGACGCGACATAAGCCGGTGTTCACAGTTTAGAATCACCGGTAGTGGGCGGCCTTGGTGTACTATTCCACTGACGGTTTAAACGTCACTTGCCGGTTCAGGTAAGTGTGACAGTTCTTGTCCGAATCTGCCCAGCGGATTACCTACGCGGATCTTGCACCGGTCAGCATGAGTACGGTTTTTAGGCGGTTTCCCATCTTCCTGAGCTATATGTGAAGCCATTAGGCACCATTCAACTGGAAACTAATAACATACGGTGTCCCCCAAGGTTCCATAGTAGGGTATTTATTCATTATTGTGTGTATCAATGACCTAGAATCAGTAACATAAAGAAATGCTAACTTTCTTTCGTTTGCAGATGACATAAACACTGCAATAAATGGTAAATCGAATATAATCTTGGAAAGGTTGGCTAATAAAATGTTCGTGGACATTCTTCCTTTTCTTTCGTTTCGGTCATCTTAGAACCACGTTAATTCATATCAGCTTCGTTTCTTCTGCTCTGCCTCCTTTTCCAATATTCTTTCATTCTCATACTTTGCATCCTCCTTCGCTCATCTGTCCAGGATGACTTCGTTATCGGTCTAGTTCTGTCCTCGAAACCTTCACAGAATTGAATTTCTTATTTAAAAATCAACCTGTTGTGTATTTGTAGTTCCCGTATTCCTATTTCTTCCAGATCTCTTTTTACTTCTTGGATCCACCGTGTTTTGCTTCTCTTATACAACAAGACCCGTGTAATTTGTTGTGTTAACCTCCCCTGGTCCATTCTAGGAATGTGTCTATTGGATCCATGACATTGGAATATAGTTTCTGGTTGGATCACCCTCTAAATTGACCATCTTCTGTTCTTTGAGGTTCTAATATTTTCCTGCTAATCTTCCGTTCCACCAGTTCTTGTCTCCACTCCAGTCCAAGATTGAGTGTTTCTGCTGCATATGAAGCTTCAGGGCAGATCACTGGTAATGTTTCAGTTTTCATTGATAGAAATATTCTTTTTATTGTAGATGTTCCTCGTCACTTTATATGCTAAATTACTTTTGTTTATTCGTGCTTCCATTCCATTCTTTTGCGTCATGCAGTGTCTATCCATTCGTCTAGTTATTTGAATTTATCCACCTGCTGAATTTTCCCTCCTTCTATTGCTATCTATCCAGGAGTTGCTGTAAGATCTGTAGGCCTGCTTTAGCTGCTTGTCTCTGTAGTTCACTGTCCCTTCTAATGATTCGGACAGTAGGACAATATCATCGGGGAATGCAAGACAGTCTACTCGTACTCATTTTTTCTTGCACCACAATCGTATCCCACCTACTCATTTCATTATTTGTCTCCACTCTCTGACCACTTTATCGAGTACACAGTTGAAGAGCATAGGGGACATTCTGTATGAAATACATAATTCATTCAATTCAGCAGATCCGGTAAGTCTTCTTCACTGTCAGTCATCAGCGAATCTCATCACTGATGATTTTTTATCCCACTCTCGAACCTTTCTGTTATTCCTGTCATTGCTTTTTCAATGTGTAACAGTAGGGTTGAAAGTCTGCATCTCTTAGAGTCTTATTAGTCCCTCTTGGCTTTCGTACATATTATGTATTACTCATCTTTCCCTAAAGCTGACCTCCAGGGAAAACCTTAAATTCGACATGAATACCCGTGAGACAATGATATTGATACTACTCTATTTAAGTAAAACTGCAACCTGAGGCATTACAACCGTGGCATTGCCTTTATCAGCACGAAGGACGAAAGTTTCATTGTTCTCGTGAACTCTTCGTATGGCTAAGGATATTAAATGATTGCTATGCAACTTTCACATGATTTCTTTAGCTGAAACCTCTCTGAGAGCTGTCGGGCAGCTTCTTCAGTGGCACTGACGAATGATGGTATTGGGGGGCAAAAATTTAGACTTTCAGATAAGCCAGAGACTGTAGCTTAGTCGAGATAATTTCCTGTTAAATTTATAACAGGGTCTCGAAAAACAGATGCTTTCTGAGGAGGGTGGTCTAATCGGCTATACTTAGTCATCTATCTTCTTGTAGGCATTTCACAAATTCAGTCAGATTTAGCCAACATACTATCACGAGACAAGGGATAAAACAGGTGCTATCTTTAAATGCAATCCATACAGGTCTTCAGAAACACTGTCCTACTTTCTACGAGTAAATGGTATCCTTTCTTTAACAATTGCGGAACCAGCCTTACGTAAAATTCAGTTAACTGCAGAATTCTTAACAAAGTGTACCAGCCTAGCAAATTTTGGAACACTTCCTCAAGAAACTCAGAGCTGAAGAGTCTTTCTCTTTTGCTCTTTCTTGTTGTAATTTGTCCAAACTGTGGAGATATGAGACAATCTCGTTCCTGAAGAGGTACTAGATGTGCATTTTCAACTTTTCGTGGCGGAAGGAATAATCCGATAAATTTCGGGCGTGCAGTCGCGCAACTTCGTCGACTAATATTTCGGCCGCGTATCGTCCGGTCATCTTCAGAGCGAATCCAAGATTCTAGACAAGTTGCCGGGTGCGGCGACTTTATGTTTGCTGGTCACAGATGCTGGTCGCCGGCAAAGAGGTACGCTTAGCACGCGCGCCGCCCGCGGCGAAATGGAATCACGTATTTGATTCTCTTATCGGTCTATGTTCTGCGGTAGCAAGTGCAGAATTCCAAGCGTTGACCAAACTAAAGCCATTATCTCTGTTCATTAAACTGTCAGCTGATCTAATTTCTGCTGCTTCCTTGAACATTGAATCCCAAAATGAAGTGGGGTAGTTTGGAGCCCTTACTCTTACGGGAGTTTTTGAAACTACGAGTTTGAGTACTGTAGGCAGAGTAAAGCTGGGAATTTGTGTTTGACGGGAGGCATGCTCAGGTAGTCCTTGCAGGTGATCACTGTGTCCCCAGTGGTGTAGTGGTCACAGTAACTGCCTAGAACGCAGGAGAACCTGGGTTCGAATCCCAGCTGGGTACACATTTTCCGCTTTACCCATTCGCAGTAGATGTCATATATTGTGTGAATACGAAAGAATAACAACTGCAGGGTCAGAAGTGTCGCCACATGTATATATTTAAATTAATATTGGATGTCAACAAATTTCGCTTCTTTCGCAAACGCTTTTCTTACCATAGTCAGTCTGCGTCTTTACTTCGGCCATCAGAATTTATTTTTCTACCCAAATATTGTCTTATTTATTTATGTAAAATACTGTTCTTCGTGCCGCGTTAGAGTAGGAAGGAAGGAAGCTTAGGGTTTAACGTCCCGTCGACAGCTTGGTCATTTGAGACGGAGCTAACGCTCGGAGTTTTGGTTAAGGACGGGGAAGGAAATAGGCCGTACCCTTTGAAAGGAGCCATTCCGGTTTTCGCCTCGAGTGATTTAGGGAAATCACGGTAAACCTAAATCTGGATGGCCGGAGGTGGATTTGAACCACCGCCCTCCCGAATACGAGTCTAGTGTCTAGTGCGTTACTAATGCACCACCTCGCTCGGCCGTTAGAATTGCCAAGAGGTTAAGGCGCTTCACTAGCGAGCACGCGGTTGTTCGCCGTCGGAGGTTCGAGTCCTTCGAGCATGGGTGTATGTGTTGTCCTTAGGTTAGTTTAACTTGGTTTAAGTAGCTTGTAAGCCTATGGCCTAATAACCAACGCAGTTAAGTCCACAAATATTTTAGTATAAAAAATAAATAAATAAATCTGTTCTTCGTAACATTTATCTGTAAAACCTTTAATTCTAAAGTAGCCTGTTTATAAGTGCGGCTACTGGATGGCTCCACTGACGTAATGTTCACTTGTTTTCAATTCTGCCCGGACAAGTCAACCCGATGCTTCTTTCACACGTGTGAGCAGCCCTTGATGACTAGCGTGCTGCATTATTCTATTGCAAATTGTGACATAAGTTGCATAACTTGCATTATATTTTATCATGTGGCATGTACGTACTGCTTCCATTCTATACTTCAAACTAGCACTTACATTTTTTTAAATAATTGTTTCTCTTTCGTAATTTTTGTGATTCATCTTGTAGATAATATTAGATATTTTCTGATGAAGGCACTCGTAGTAGTCGCGGAAATCTAGGTCAAATAATCTTCATCTTTGCGAGCGACGGCTGTCTTTATTATTAATTAAAGTCGTAAATGGTCATTGAAAAACCACGGCCATGTTTAAAACATGAAAAAAAAATATTTATACGCCGAAAAAAAAATCTAATAAATGCCGCTTGCTTGTCTAACTCGTGTCATGTAATGTCACCAGAGCTTCAGCCGATAACAGAGTGTTTTCGATCACTAGGCCTAATCGTGAAATTTAAAGATTTTAAAACTTTAATTTAAGAAAATAACCGATGTTTTGTGAGAGTAATGACCGAAAATGCTACTTGTGGGTCATAATAATTCAGAATAAAATTTCGAACCACATTTTAATATACACTACCATTTGTGGAAATTACAACACCTGGAAGTAAACACAAAAATTCAAAGAATTTGATACCACAGGCGTGGTAAGAGATCAGTAACAAATGATTACCTTTTCAAATCTGTACATGTCCTTTGAGCCCCATTATTATGCCGTGTGGCCATCATGCGCTGCAATTACAGCTGCTATACACTGTGGTATTGAAACGGTTAGCCGGCCGCGATGGCCGAGTGGACTGAGGCGCTCCAGTCACGGTCTGCCTGGCCACTACGGTCGGGGGTTCGAATCCCCCCTCGGACATGGATATTTGTGCCATCCCTAGGATTAACTAATTCATAAGCAGTTTGTAAGTTTAGGGACCGATGACCCAGTAGTTAAGTCCCATAAGCTATACAAACATTTGAACATTTGAAACGGTTAGCTTTCCCTCTACGCAGTTTGTATTTGAGACAAATTCTGGAGGACAAGTGATGCACCAGGTACCGACCAACCATATTCCAGACATGTTCAATGGGCGATATGCCTAGCAAACGTGCAAGCCAGCGCAACAATGGTAACAAAAACGGAAAAAAATACCTTATGAGTAATAAACTACACTACAGGCTAAGTAGAGACAAATTACTTTGACTCTCAAATACACCAAGAATTCTGATGTGGCCATTTATGGCACTCAAGCACCATGTGCTCGCAGCTGTGACCGGGTGGCGCTCAGCAGTGGCGCTCGGCACTATAGTCAGCGTCACGTATGAAGGCGGCCCAGTTTTCAGCCATTCTGCGCATCCCTCTCCATTTCCGAACTGACAGCCAGTAATGTTCATTCTGCAGGCACGTGGCTGGCCGCGAGTTACGCAATGTTCCTCCCGTAGGCGCAACTATTGGCGCTCGGCCGTAGCTCCTCCCCTCCTCGCTTCCCCTATCGCTCCGCCTCTATGCGCGGAAGCGCTTTCTTACATGACGCCAGCTATAGGACTAAGAACCCGAGCTGAACTATCCGCCATTTTTTCCACAAGCTGTAGGAGTTGCCACGTTCCGGACGAGCTGACACGTTACCTCGTGTTTCATTCAACTCGCTCACACTCGCAAACTACTCACTGTATGAACATGGAATTTTCATCAACGTCTTCGTTAAGAACTACCCTACATTTTCATTTTAGTTTTATTTATGGCAATAATTTATAAACAGCATATATTGATAGTTTACGAACATCCACTTTCTGATGACGTTACGGAATTTTCAACATGCGAGAAACTTTTTTTCTGTTGAAGTTAGGTGAACACATTAAGCGAATGAAATGTTCAAAATGCATCATATTCTCCAAACAGCAACTCTGTGATAAATGTATAACTTCAAATAATATCAGTTAAATATGGTGCACTGGGATCTGCTCGCTTGTCTACTAGTAACACGTCTTCCGTATTAGGGCTCCTAATAATTAGGCACATGTTGTTACTACATAACATCCATACTTGAAGATACTGGTACTGTCTTCTTTTAAACCATTAAATTTAATAGTTGCGATCTACAAAAGTGCTGTATTTCTAGGAAATATACAATTTCAATTTTTAGTTATGTAAAAAGAATATTCTAAATATAATACAGAGTGATTTATTATGTGAGGAAGTGAGAACAAGTCACTTCGTTAGCTATTGAAGAGATCCTTGCTATCTGCCATTTTCAAGTACTCACATAAAATTCTCATTAGATCTAGTAACTTCCGTTATTGATAGGCGTTAAACTGAAGGAAATGTAACTCCTTAGGTTTGAAAACGGGAGTAGTGGTTCTGAAACACATTGGTCAAGAAGTAAAGAAATAAACATTTGTTAGTGACGAAAGAATATCTGCAAATCGAATAATAAATCACTAACTTTACTCTTTTTCATTCTACAAACATACATTTCCTTGAATAACGCGACAGTTAATGAAGTTTTGCGTAGTAACCATGTGGCAAAATACTTCCCTCTTTGCTTGTTATCATTTGTCAAAATATCATTTTGATACCTCTAACTGTGTGTGAGATACGCAATGATTCATTCTGGCCTTATCGCCATCGGAAATAAGTGTGCTAAATAAAATAAAGTTTAGCGGTATGAGTGAAAGGTAAAGATCACCTAAGCCGGAAAATAAAATTCACTCCATTAGGAAAGTTTCATCCGCAGCAACATATGGT
Organism: Locusta migratoria; assembly: GCA_026315105.1. Taxonomy (NCBI): domain Eukaryota; kingdom Metazoa; phylum Arthropoda; class Insecta; order Orthoptera; family Acrididae; genus Locusta; species Locusta migratoria. The sequence goes on from CM048751.1 coordinate 246,861,746, forward strand.
GCAAAATGCACCAAACGGAATATCAGCCTCTTTTTTTCACTGAAAACTATTCCTAACGTAGCGCAGCCTCTTATTTCGAAACCAGTATCTTATTAACAATGACTGTTAACGAAATGATGAGCATTCCGTCACAATGTTGACATATAAAGATTTAAGTAACGGAAAAATTAAATATTTCTACCAATTAGTTTTTGCGAAATCTTTTGTGAAAGATGGCAGGACATGCACCCCTATGCTGTTAGGGTATTATTTATTTATCGTATGGTTTTGTCCAAATTTGACAACCAGTCCAGAGCGCTTTCTGTCACTTAATGTAAACTCTCCAAGTCACCATTAAATGCTCGCAGTGGACACTGTTTGACGATGTGCTCTATGGTTTGCTCCTCTGCCCCGCAGTCACAGTCGCAAAGGTGGAACGAAACCCCACTTCTTCACGTTGTAAGCACACCTTCCTTGACCAGTCCTGATGCGGTTCAGTCTCCACCAGGTTGGCGTGGTAGATGGAATCCCTCAACCTTCTTTGATGGATCTTGCACGAGGTGGACGTTGTGCAGCGGATTTTCTTTCCAGCGTTCTTGCCACTTGGAGGTGACATCGAAGGAACTGGTGCTTTCTGTGTCACACCAAGGAGGTTTTCGTGATTTCAGACGACATGCTGGAGGAGCCTGTAGAGCATCATACAAGGGAGAGGTCTTGTGAACTTTGACATTATTTATCAATTTTTACCTTAACTGCTTTCCTCCTCAGATCTTGCGGAGCAATGTTAGCCAGGACAGGTAACCACTGAATGGGCGGAGACCTGACAGTGCCATTGATAATACTCATGGCTTTATTAATTTGGACGTCAATCTTTGTTGTGTGAGCGCTGTTTTCCCACACTGGCGCGCAGCATTCTCCAGCAGAATACACAAGAGCGAGCGCAGCAGAGCTTAGGGTATTGGCGTCCGCACCCCAATTGTTGCCAGCAATCTTACGAAACAAATTCACTCTTGAGGCAAGTTTCTTTGAAAGCTTTAAGCACTGTTCTTTGAATGTCAAGGACCGATCTAGAGTGATACCTACGTATACTGGATTGTAGTTATGTGGCACTTCAAATCCATCAAAAGTCACATGTAGCTTCTTTTAGGCTTCGTTATTATTCAGGTGGAATAAAGTATCCTCAGTTTTATTTGGATTTGATTGAAATCTCCATTTATGAAAGTAATCACTTAATTTAATCAGGTCACTCGTCAGTACCTGCTCGCAGTGCTTGAGGTCTTTACTCTGGAAGACTAATGCTAGGTCATGTGCATACTGGATTTTCGTGGAGTTCGTGTCTGGCATGTCATGTATACATAGGTTAAATAGGATGGCGGCCAGAACAGAGCCCTGGGGTAGGCCGTTATTTAGCGTCCTCCATCTGTTAGATTGTCCATTCAGGAATACCTTAAATCGTCTATCCAAGAGCATGTTGTTTACTAGGAATGCAATCTTTTGGCATGGGATGATTTGGATAAGCTTAAACATCAATCCATCCCTCCACACAGTGTCATAAGCTGCTGTGAGGTCCACAAAAACTGCAGTTGATTTAAGACCCCGTTGGAACCCAGTTTCTACTAATGTTGTCAACGGTAAGACCTCGTCACTGCAGCTCCGATGTTTCCTAAAGCCACTTTGTTCAGCAGGGATGATTTGGTCAATGGTATCTTGTATGCGGTTTACCATGTTGGGGATAACATGGCGGACGATTCAGTCTGGGTATTTAGGAGCTCTATATAGGACGATTCACATTCTGCGGCCGCCATGTTGGTCAGGTGTCGCACTCTCTGCCCAGTTACATTTCACTGTCGTTATAAGGCCTCTCTATGTAACGCTAACAACCAGCTGACATCAATATACCTAGAAGAAGGGCACTGTAATATTGGCTGAAACGTCTGTTATGAAAGTAATCTTCTCTATATATAAAAGGAAGTGTCCCGATTGACTCACTGACTGACTGATTGACTGACTGACTGACTGACTCATCATCGCCCAGCCCAAACCACTGAAGATAGGAACTTGAAATTTGTGGAGGGTGTTGATCTTACTCTGTACACGTCAATTTAGAAGCGATTTTTCGATATTCCGTCCGTAAGGGGGTGAAATAGGGGATGAAACGTTTTTTGAAAATACGTAGCTATTTAGGCAATTTTGAAGCTAGAACTACAAAATTTCGGATTTTAATTCAGGGTTGGAATTTAAAAGACACGTGTTTCGGCATTTTTTGAAATTCGACAAATAAGGACGAAAAGTGACGCAAAAAATTGATTTTCAAAAATATGTTGCTGTTAACTCAAATTTTAAGCTACAACTACGAAACTTCGGATATGTAATCTTGGTCAGGATTAAAAGTCCATGATTTTTAGTATTTTTGGAAATTCAACAAGTAAGAGGGTTAAATAGAGGATAAAAAATTATTTTTGAAAACACGTTGCTATTGATACAATTTTGAATCTAGAGCTGCAAAAATTGATATTTTGTATAGTTGGTTAGACTTTAAAAAATACATGTTTCGGTATTTTTGGAAATTCAAAAAATGTTTGTATAGCTTATGGGACTCGACTACGGGGCCATCAGTCCCTAAACTTACAAATTACCTATGAACTACTTAATACTAAGGATGTCACAAATATCCATGCCCGAGGGGGGATTCGAACCCCCGACCGTAGTGGCCGTGCAGACCGTGGCTGGAGCGGCTCAGTCCGCTCGGCCACCGCGGCCGGCTTTGGAAATTCAACCATGAACGGGGTTAAATTGGGGAGGGGGTTCGAATTTAAAAGACACGTGTTTCGGTATTTTTGGAAATTAAACTAATAAGGGGGTGAAATACGGTATGAAAAAATTGATTTTCCAAAATATGGTGCTATAACTACGAAACTTAAGATATGGATTCTTCATCAGGATTAAAAAGAAACAACTGGTGCAGACCAACAAGGCTACGCATGCGAAGCAGCGGGGGTTCAGCAAGTAGCCATATAATGTCGATATAGAATGATTTATTCCTTGTCGCCACTTCATCCGTGACGCTATTCGGATAATTTCCTTCTCGGTGTGGCACTTTTCATAAACGGCAATGGACGATAACAGCGTATTCTTTCCGTTCTCACGCAGGCGCTTCTGGGGACAGTAGACTGCGTGCCCCAGCAGGAGGCGGACGAGATGTCGCCGTCGCTGGAGATAACGGTGTCGGCGCTGCTGCCTGCGAGGGCGACCCGCGGGGGCGGCTTTCCGGAGGAGGCGCGGCCGCAGGCGCTGGAGCTGCTGGCCGGCGCGCTCGCCTCCCGCCTGGCCGAGGCGGCCCCCCGGGGGCGGAGCGGCTGCGGCAACCTGACGGCGGCGGCGCTGGCCGCGGCCATGGAGGCGCTGCTGCCCCCGGGGGCGGGCGAGGACGCCTGGGAGCTGGGGGCGGCGCCGCCGGGCTGGAGGCGGCTCGTCTCGCACCGCGTTGTGCGCCTCAGCGCGGACATCCCCGTGACCAGGATGTTCCTCGACGACGTCGACCTCTCCTACCAGTCCATCCTCACCCTCATCGTCGAGATGTTCGCCTCCATGGTGGGCCTAGGGTGGGGCGCCTACTCCACCATCACCAGCGGCTAGGCATGTCTTGTGTCAGAAGATTCGTCCAACAGAGCCTATAGTAGAGGGTGATTCAAAAAGAGTAGCACAAGTTTCAAAATCTCTTTTGGGACAAAGAAACGTGATTGGTGTGAATAGAAAGCTTTTTTTTATTAGAAAACAAGTTCATAGATCTTAGTACGTCCATCTCCATGAAAGACTTTAGAGACGTCAGTTTTATAGTTAAAAGAATGGAGCACCTTCAGCTAAAATGTAATTTTTTTGCTACTGGTAGCATTTGCTACTGGCCCATATTGTACTCGTGTCCATAAAGTAGATTAATGCTGAAATAAACATAAGACAAGTCCATTCAGGGTGATTAAAAAAGAGTAGCACAACTTACAAAATCTCTTTTGGGCCAAAGAAACGTGATGGGACGTTGGTTAATTAGTGTGAATAGAAAGCTTTTATTTTTCATTATAAAACAAGTTCATAGATCTTAGTACGTCCATCTCTATCAAAGACTTTAGGGACGTCAGTTTTCTAGTTAAAAGAATCGAGCACCTTCAGCTAAAATGTAATTTTTTTGTTACCAGTCTCGACACTTCAGGCTCCCTGGCCCATATTGTACTCGTGCAACCAAGTAGATCAATGCTGAAATAAACATAAGACATGTTCATAGATCTTTGTATGTCCTTCTCTATGAAAGACGTTTGAAGAATTCAGCTCTATAGTTAAAAGAAAGGAGCACCTTCAGCCATCATGGAATTTTATTGTCACTAGTCTCGACAAGCTCCCTGGCAAGGTAGTTCAATGTTGAAGTGATAGGCAGCTTTAAGAGATTTTATGTATTTTAATTGCAATATGTGACACTGACTGCACAACGTAATAAGTCTATTTTTACACTGGTCGGGGGCCTCAAGATGGCACAACGAAGTTTCGAACCTAGTTGCAATAAAATTCCATGACATAACAGTTGAAGGCGCTCCGTCTTTTATCTTAAGTTCGTAGATGTTAAATGACGTCAATTCCATAGTCAAACTCGTTCAACACCTTCTGCAGCATCTCAAACGTAACAGTTTAAATAGTCAGTTATTTCTTTAGATCCTCAATGCTAGCTGGTAGATGTGATAGAAACATAACTTTCCCCCACAGAAAAAAAAGAATCACAAGTAGTGAGGTCAGGACTTCTTGCAGGCCAATGATGCTTTGTCACGTCCCGCTGACGTCCGATCAGTGGTGAGGGGGGAGGGGGCGAGGAACGTGCCTGCCACCACCCGCCCGCTACGAAATAATGACCATAAAAAGTACGGTATCTGAATTATTTTAATGACTGATGCTTGAAGGCATCGCCGTGGTAGACTATCGTACTTCCTTGTATTGGTGAGGGTAGTGAGATATTAATAGTGTGAACTTCGTGGAGTTTAAAAGAATAGATAAATTTTTTGATTTAATGTCAACAATAAAGTAGCTTGATCTCAATAAAGTAAAAGGGACTACAGCGCAAATTATCCTCTGAATACAAGCAGCAAAACATAAAAATATTATGGCATGGTACTTAAAATTACTTATCTTTACATTAGTCTTACGCCCCCCCCCCCCCTCGGAAAAGTATGATATATTCGCCAAGACGACCGATCAATTCCTTTGGGTAGTTTTGCACAAACACCGTTTGTCTGTGAATTGTGTGTACCAGCATTTCGTGTATGCACCATCATTTAGAAAGTTGAACATCATACTCAGTTAAGAATTCACACTGAACAACTGTATTCAATTCTGCTTCACTCGACACTACCAAAATTTTTATTGGCATCCATTTTGGACCTGTGTGCAGTGGCGACCTTTGAGTATTATAAAAGAAACCAGCGTTTGGTTCTGAAACAATCTTATTTAGTGCAAATCTATTTCGGCTACATGGTAAGAAGTAAAATCAGTCTTATAGTTTAATGTGATGAAGGAAGCTACATTACTGATTCTGAATGTTATGTAGCCGAAATGGATTTGCAATAAATCAGATTGTTTCGCAACTGACCTCTGGGTAAGAAATAAATGTTGAGCAGTCGCCATCATTGCCTTACAACAGATCCTTTCGACCAAATGAGCAACCAAATGAAACTTCAAAGCTTCCTTAAATCCACGAGAAAGAGTCATTTGCTGGTTTCCAGAGTTCTGGTACTCTTTTTGAATCACCCTTTGTGTTCACAAAGGACAGTTACAGTGGAGTCTATGTTAATCTTACCGACGATATACCGAATCACGGTTACCCTGATGTCCGTGAGCAAATACGTCTTTTTTTAAACAAAATCAAACCACAGTGACTACCCTATATGACTTTTTAGGTATTTCGTAAGTACGTCTGCAGTATTTTATTAATTTTAAGAACATATATACATACGAAAATCACTCCCTAATATCTTAAGAAAAACATTGATTGTTCATTTTAGTAAGTTTAATTAGATTTTTGTTATTTCGAATATACGCCCAATATGTTGTAACTCTAGAAAGATAATTATATGACAGGGCACCTGAAAGAATACACGGATACTATGGGTTATGTTCCTACCGTTAATACCACAAAAATCGCCATTCTACGTACCTCTTATTATCCAGATTTACGATTATTCGAATGACTTAGACGACAGCTAGTCCGGTTAACCAAGCCTCTAGTATTTATTACCTACCAGTGCCATCAAGCCATCATATTTCCAGCGTCTTCACTTACGCAGTTCCTCAGGAGGCCTGTGTCTAATTCATGAATATTTATTCTTTTCGCCTTCTCACAGTAGTCTCCCAAACGTTCCTTATGGTGTACCCAAGAAAAAACGAGACGACTGTCACACATAATTAATGGAAGCGTGTGCCTCCTCCGCTAGATATCCACATTCTGACCCACAAAAGGGCACTAAAGCTGTACAGCGTCAGATAATTCTTCTTCAGTCCAAGCAGTCTCGCCTCCTGCCGTAAAAGAAGGAAAAAAAAAATAAAGAAGAAGAATATCTATTATTGAGGAGTCCATCTTACATTCATCCACGAGCATCGCCTTTCCATTGAAGTAAAGTATGAGGTGAATGCGTTCACTAAGTACGCTCAACTGGGCAGAAAGGAACACTATCTGTTAAACAAATGCAATAAAACCGCACAACGCCGCAACAGCCATGGTCTCTTCGTTTGGCTAGTACAGTATCAGACTCTGATTGAGGCAATTGCCTCAGTGGAGTGAACAAGAAGTTGAAATTTAGCTCGACAGAGCCACATGTTCATTTACTTCCTGATTATTTGTGAATATAAGTGATAGTGCTGCGACTGCGACAGGTGACAAACATTACTAGTCATTATTTTAGTGATATGCACACCTTCAGTGACCAACACATTGCAGAAAAATGTTATTTATTGTAGAATCACCCTCTTGCCTCTGTCAATCTGTTTGACGATGTTATACCTTTTATTTAAATGTAACAATAAATAAATGACTAAAAATTGTTGTTTTCTTTCCTCACGTAAATTCTAGGAACAAAGGTATCTGTGTCTTATAACCATACAACCTGCACTGAAAGCAGAGCTGGTAAAAGTATAAACGAATTAGCAAACATTGTTGCACTTCGTTGGAGTTTTATTTATCCAATGAAAATGTTACTGAGTTTTACAGTAGGTGTGTGTGTGTGTGTGTGTGTGTGTGTGTGTGTGTGTGTGTGTGTGCTAATCTCGATATGTAATGGAAATCTCCGTTTAGTTAGAACCATTAACCTCCAAAAGTCCTTGGCCGATTGCTTTGAAATTTTGTCATAATGTTGCATTTTACTACAAGAAATTTTTTTTAGATACCTGTTCCTACAATTCATTATAAAAACCCATCTGTTCACATTCGCGACTTATGAAACGTTTCCCCGTTATACAATTTAAACAAATTCATATACGACATACAGAGTCTGCCACAAAAATGCACACACACTTTGATGAACTAAAAGCATTGCTTAGGTGTCTGTCTTACATTTAATAATTAACGATCACACAGATTGTACAACTTTCAGTTTAACACATGGTTACTTCAAATGTTCAAACTGTTGACCGTCGGTGGTTACATACATAGCGCAAAGACGAGAGCTAGCCGCAACTCAGTGAAAAAATAAGTACAATATCTGAATTATTTTAATGAATGATACCTGAAGGCTTTGCCCTGGCACACTGTCATACTTCCCTGTATTGGTGATGGGAGTGTGTTACTAGTGGTGTCACTTAATTGTAAAAAAAAAAAATAAAAAAATAAAAAAAATATCCTGTGAATATGGGCAGAAAAACTGATACAAAATACATAGGGAGTCCACATAAAGTTACATAACATTTACATAGATCTTGTCCCCCCCCTCGCCCCCACCCCACGAAAATATATGCAATTTTCGTCACTGCTGTAACTACGTCAATGTGTCAATGGAGATCACTCCACATGTCGCTGTAATCTTCTGGCGAAGTACCTGTAGCATGCGTGGTTTATGTTTATGGACAGCTTTCACAGTTCGGCACGAGTAAAAGTCATACGTGTTAGATGTGGCAACTGTGGAGGGAACGCAATGGGTTGTCTTAGCCCACTCCAACGTCCCTGAAAAAGATCATCCATAGAAGTTCGTACGGCTTGTTGGTGGTGTCCCATCCTGAAGGTAGAAGACCTCTGCATCAGCTCCACAAAGCGCACATATACCTGACAAAACTTATGTGATTAATGTTTCTGCAGTGACAATAGCATCAAAGAAAAGGGTTCTACTGAGCCCCTACATGATAGTCCACACCACACTTGAACCCCAGGTAGACTGGTTACCGCATCTACGTAACAACGCGCATTCTCCGTGTCTCATAACAGAGTGATCTCGAGTCATGGTTACATTAAGTTTTTAAACTGTGCTCTTTCACTCCACACTGCCTTCGTCACAAATTGTTCGTTATCAGTTACCATTTGCTGATAACATTCGCAAAACTGTATTCGGTGATCAGGATCGTCATCATTAATCGCGTGCAGTAATCGTTGAATGTAAACTTTCCACTTTGCAGCTTTCAGATTTCTTCTTACGCTTGTACCGCTAACCTCCCACTTGCTCAATACGTAGCAGACTTCTGTGGAATGTAACAAATGTTTCCAACACGAGAGCCGACGAAGCAGGACTTGTATACGAATATACTATTCTGATAATGTGTATGCATACAACGCGTAGTATTCTCTCTGACCGTATTTAAACGAACCGTCAAAATTATTTGATATTTGTGTTATATACAAGTTTTAATCCTTTTACCGATTGTTTGTAAAATAAACAAATTTTAAGGTTACTTAACACGAAACTAAATTATGTACACTAGAGACAAACACTAAAAATAACTGTGAAATAAGAGAGCAATACTTCAATACACTACTTTACTGTGACACAGAGAGTACGAAAAGCCAGAACCTAACCAGGATTCCAAAGTCCCAACACTTGAGGAAATTGTGAAAATATAAAATCTTTGTAAAATAACAAAGCACCTGCCTGGAGAATATGGATTGATTTTGGAAATCTGGAACTTCACAGAATTATCGACAGCATCTGGCAAACTGGAAAGGCACCAGAATAATGGAAGTCTCCCGTAATTCACCCCCCCCCTCCAAAGGAGTAAAAACAGATCCTAATAACTATAGAGGAATTTCACTATTGTCTGGGACGTACAAAATTCCAACCAAGGACTTATTAAATCGGATAGACTCTCAGATAGGTCACCAGACAGGAGAATACTAAGGAGGTTTGAGAAAGGGCAGATCATGTTGTGAACAGATCTGATGCCTGAGAACAATATAAACAAAGAGGAAGACCAGAAAAACTGAGGCGCTCCAGTCACGGTCTGCACGGCCACTACGGTCGGGGGTTCGAATCCCCCCTCGGGCATGGATATTTGTGCCGTCCTTAGTATTAGCTAGTTCATAAGTAGTTTGTAAGTTTAGGGACTGATGACCCCGTAGTTAAGTCCCATAAGCTATACAAACATTTGAACATTTTTAACCAGAAACACTACCACAACATTTGTGGACTTGGTGTGCGAGTCCATAGAGAAATAATGGAAGAAATTATGGCGGGCATGAAGACCGGGAAGATAATACAGGAAACATTAACAAATACAACATTCAAGATGAAATTCACAGGAGAGATCTCAGAACCATTGCAAAGCAAGACACGAGTAAGACAGGGAGAGGGCCTGTCATCAGTTCTGCGTAATACAGTTTTGGAGAAAATAATCGGGTGTGATTGGAGTGAAGATGGTGAGACAAAGGATAGAACTGTCAACATAAAATGTCTGGCTTTTGCTCATGACATAGCCGTCAAACAAATAACAAAAAATAACACAAAGAAGCTCTAGAGACACTACATTGAATTTCGAACAAACCAGGACGACAAATCTCATAAGAAAAAACGCAGTACATCGACACAAAATCCACAGACGGATACCCACTGGTAACAAAGTTCGGAAATACAGCACATGTAGAAAGTTTCAAATACTTGGGAGAGATTATACAGAAAACAATGAGTGAACTCAGTATCCATCAGCAAAGGATCATAAAACTACAAAACCTCTATAGACTCACATGGAACCACTTAAAAACTTTAGGAGTGCTACGGTTGTGTTTGTCCAGCTATAATTTAGTTTTCAGTTAGCGAGTCATATATGGCTCCAAGCATGACAGATATTCCTTAAAGCACTCATGAGCTACGCTTTACATGTCACGCCACCGTATCTATTTCTACCCCCTCCCTCCGTCCCTCCCACACCTGAGAGGAGATGGCTGCGAATTTTCAAAAAAGAAAATTTTGACGTAATATTCGAGGAATGAATCGTGTTCAGCTATGATTTCTGTAACTTAGCTTCTAGCGTTTCTATCGGAAAAGTGGCGGCGCCAGTCTTCAACAATAGCTGTGGACGATACACGAGGATCGTGTACTGTGATAGTACCCTCACAATTACACCTTTCTACATAAACACCCCTCACCCCAGAGGGCCCCGTAGGAATGTCTCTTAGTAATAATAATAATAATAATAATAATAATAATAATAATAATAATGTTGATCAAATAATGCGAAAAACAGCTTTGGTCACATGAAATATTTATTTGATTATTGCAAATCGGTCACTGTGTGGCCATATTCAGTACTGTAATAGAATCAAAAACCAAAATTAACTTATGTAGACGTACATGTCTTTACTAAATGAAGAACAAAAAACAAAAATAGAAAAACAAAGTCATACCTAGAAGCGAATCCCTGTGGGTCCACATAGACTAGCAGTTTGAATTTGTTAATGGGAGTGTAACAGTCAATATCGAGCATCTACATTTACATACATACTCTGCAAATCACATTTAAGTGCCTGGCAGAGGGTTCATTAACCACTTCCATAACTTTTCTCTACCGTTTCATTTTCTAATAGCGCACGGGAAGAAAGTATACCTGAATCATTCCGTTTTCGATCTGATTTCTCTTACTTTATTGGGATGGTCATGTCATCCTAAGTAGGTGTATTACTTCACACTTTACTTTTAGTGTCAATTGACAATTTTCGCACCATGTAGAAATTTTGTCTAAATCGCTTTGCAGTTGCTTTTGATCCTCTGTTGACTTAACTAACCAACAAACAACAGATCATCCGCGAACAGTCTAAGGGAGCTATTCAGATTGTCTCCTAAATCGTTTATAAACGCAAGGAAGAGTAGGGGACCTATAACGCTTCCCTGTTTTACTCGATGACTTACCGTCAATTACAACGAATTGTGTCCTTCCTGATAGGAAATCGTGAATCCAATCGCACAATTGGGGAGATATTCCATAAGTACACAATTTCATTAGAAGCCGCTTGTGGGGTGCAGTGTCAAGAGCCTTCCGGAAATCCAGAAATATGGAATCGATTTGAGATCCCTTGTCGATGACACTTATCACTTCATGTGAATAAAGGGCAAGTTGTGTTTCGCAAGAGCGATACTTTCTGAATCCGTATTGACTATTGTTTAATAGGTCGTTCTCTTCATAATTTTCGAATAATGTTCCAAAATCCTACTGCAAATCGACGTCAATGAGATTGACCTGTAATTTTCGGGATCACTCCTATTGCCTTTCTTGAATATTGGAGTAACTTGGGCAACTTTCCAGTCTTTGGGACCGGATCTTTCGCTGAGTGATCGGTTGTAAATTATAGCAAAGTACGGAGCTATTGCATCAGCATATTCTGCGAGGAATCTAGTTGGTATACAATCTGGCCCGGAAGATTTTTTTTCTTTTTTAGTGGCTTGTTTTACTACTCCAGGAACATCTACTTCTAAGTTTCGCATGCTGGCAGCTGTTCTTGGATTGAATTCTGGAGTGTTCACTTTTCTTTGGTGAACGGATTTCTGAAAGCTGTGTTTAGTAATTCTGCCTTAGCAGTACTGTCATCGGTAGTATTACCATTGCTATCGCGTAGTGAAGGTATTGTTTGTGTTTTTCCGCTAGTGTACTTCACATATGACCAGAATTTCTTTGGATTTTCTGCAAGATTTCTGCAGGAATTCGTTGTGGTAAGTACTATAGGCTTCTCGCATTGAAGTCCGCGCTAGGTTGCGAGTTTCACTAAAAGATTGGCAGTCTTGTGGATTCTGTGTCTTTTTAAATTTTGCATGCGTTTTTCTTTGTTTCTGCAGCAGTGACCTGACCTGTTTTTTGTACCACGGGGGAGGGGGGGGGAGGGGGGGGATCAGCCCCCTTTTTATTTTATTAATTTATTTGGTATAAATCTCTCGATTGCTACTGATATTATGTCTTTGAAATTAAGCCACAAGTGATCTACACTCGCATTTTTAGTTTTGAAAGACTGGAGGCTATCTCCCAGGAAAGCGTGAAGCGAATTTTTATCTGCTTTATTGAATAGATATATTTTTCGTTTATTTTTGGTGCATTTGGAAATTTCGACATTCAGTCTCGCTACTACAACTCGATGTTCGCTAGTCCTTGTATCTGTTTTGTTGCTCTTTACTAGCTCAGGATTTTTGTTGCTAGGAGATAAGGGTATTTTCGCAACCATTTACTATTCTAATGGGTTAATGAACTAAGTGTTCGAAGCATAACACTGAACTGATTCGTTAAGCTTTTTATGTGCCTGTTGGTGTGCAGACAGCTTACAGCGCCACTGTTTGCTACATATCGTATTACCAGCAACATTAGGAAAAGAAGTTATATACATCAAATTTAGTTAGGTTACAGCATACAAGGTAACATAATCAGTTCATACACAGTATTATAAAGACCATAAGCTCACATACAATATTCCAAGTCGCATAGCATGTAGTGATGCCCTCTATAATATTACACAGTATGTTAACCAAAACTGCAAGTACATCATCCCTGATATGAGTGTGGAAGTACAAAAATGAGAGCAAATTAAAAATTGGAATGGACCAGAGGAGTTCAAATTTTCAAATGTTTGTAAAGTCTATGGGACTTAACTACGGGGTCATCAGTCCCTAAACTTACAAACTACTTATGAACTACTTACGAACTAGGACGGCACAAATATCCATGCCCGAGGGGGGATCCGAACCCCCGACCGTAGACCAGAAGAGTTCATCATTTAACTGTATTCTGTTACATTCTCATGTTACAATGCTAGTCTATTTCGGTCCATAGAGCTTCGTTTCTAGGTAAGACTTTGTTTTTATATTTCGTATTTTTGTTCTTCATACTGTAAAGGCACGTAAGTCTACACAGTTGAATATTGATTTTTGATTCTATTACAGCACTGAAGATAGACCGAAATCGATTTGCAATAATGAAATAAATATTGCATGCGACCAAAGCTGTTTTTTTAGCATTATCAATGTTATAATGTGGTCACACTGCACGTGGCTGCAGATGGAGTCGTCTGTATGTAAAAATGAAGAATACCATACCTCGAAAGACGACGTCGATTTTGATCCGATGACGGTAGATGCCGCTTGGTATTAGTTGATGAACTGATAAACTGTTTAAATGATGTCTGGCAAGAGACAGCGTAGTGAGGTCGCTGCAGGAGCATCTACATCTACATGGATACTCTGCAGATCACATTTAAGTTCCTGGCAGAGAGTTCATTTACCACTTTCATAACATATTTTATTGGGATGGTCATGTCCCCCTATGTAGCTGGGTGATAGCAAAATAATTTCACTTTCAGAAATAAAAGTCGGTGATTGAAATTTCGCAAATAGATCTCGCCGTAAAGAATAACGTCATTCTTTTAATGAATTACACCTCAAATGGTGCAACATTTCCGTGACGCTTTCCCCCCTGTAACGTGATAAAACAGTACGAGTTGTCCTTCTCTGAACCTTCTTAATGTCTATCGTCAGTCCCACCTGGTGAGAGTCCCACACTTGGCAACAGTACTCCAGGAGAGGACGCACAAGTGTGATGTAGGCAGTCTCTTTGGTGGAGCTGTTGCATCTTCGAAGCGTTCTGCCACTGAAACGTAACCTCTGGTTCGCCTTCCCCACAATGGGACTTAACTACGGGGTCATCAGTCCCTAAACTTACAAACTACTTATGAACTACTTACAAACTAGGACGGCACAAATATCCATGCCCGAGGGGGGATTCGAACCTCCGACCGTAGTGGCCGTGCAGACCGTGACTGGAGCGCCTCAGTCTCCTCGGCCACCGCGGCCAGCGTGCTCTCTAGTCTAAGTTGTTCGTAATTGTAGCTCCTAGGTATTTGGTAGAATTTACGACCTTAATGTTTGACTGATTTATCGTTTAATCGAAGTTCAGCGGATTTGTTTTAGTGATCATGTGTATTACTTCACACTTTACATTATGTAGTGTTAATTGCCAATTTTCGCAACGTGTAGAAATTTTGTCTAAATCGCTTCGCTCTTGCTTTTGATCATATGTTGACTTCACTAATCGATAAACGACAGCATCATCTCCGAACAGTCTAAGCTATTCAGATTGTCTCCTAAATATATACAGGGTCTTTCATTAAATGTGTTTGCCTCTGTAAATTATAAAATAATAGGTGACGGGAAATTTTAATGCGGTAGGTCAACACAAGATATGTTACACTTTCTGCGGAGCTATGAACATAGTTTATTGTATCATTTTCCACAGAGTTACAGCACAAAGATATAATTTTTTAAATGGAACAATAGTTTTTTCTTCCGTGCAATGGATTCGTTGAAAACAGCTGCGTCCAAATTAATTTAAACTAAATTTCTATCACTGTTAGTTTGGGAGCTTCAAGCCTTCAAAGTTTCAGGGGCAGATACCACACGCTGTACATAGTACATGGCTGTGTGGTGGGTGATGGATGTTATGGCGGTGGGAAGTTGATTTACATGAGATGTTCAAATGTGTGCCCATGTTCCTTAATGCATTATGCAATGCGCCGTCGAAAGGATCTAAACAACAGGTTTGCAGGAAGATGTTTGGGGCGCCATGGTCCTCATTCATGGCCCGCAAGGTTGCCCGATTTAACACCAGTAGATTTCTTTTTGTGGGGATATCTAAAGGATCGAGTTTATGTCACTGAGCCCACATCCCCAGATGATCTAAAAAGGCGCATCGAGGACGCATGTCGCTCCGTCACACCGGCGATGTTACATCTCGTCCGCACGATAGAAAAACTATTGTTCCATTTAAAAAATTATATCTTTGTGCTGTAACTCTGTGGAAAATGATACAATAAACTATGTTCATAGCTCCGCAGAAAGTGTAACATTTCTTGTGTTGACCTACCGCATTAAAATTTTCCGTCACCTATTATTTTATGTTACAGAGGTAAACACACTTAGTGAAATGTATGCATGTCCTCTGTTCATAAACCATTCATTCGATTGCAATGAAACTTTGGTGAACTGTTCAACATACGTCTAGGAAAGGTTTCTGACCCAAAAACAAAAGAGCAAGACATATAGCTTAGGAAGTATAACGTCAAAAAAAATGAGAAGCCACCACATGAGAATACCAAGATTTATGCGTCAATTATTGGAAAATGGGAGTAGTTAGGGATCTGCAACAAAGTTTGCATGTTGTGAAGCGATTTGTAACCGACCCTGTCCTGTCCCCACTACAAAATAATGAAACGAATATAAGTCTATCGCTCATAACATTTTCGCTGTAGACGCCGTAAAACTGTCGCATCAGGCATTACCTTGTATCAGACAAAGTTAGCATTACATACTTTCATGTTAATATTTATTTCTGTCTGGAAGTCTCCCTTAATTGTCTTGCATCCAAAATTAAGGAATCTGTTTTCTTAATCTCTATGTATATAAAAGCGAAATGACACTCACTCACTCACTCGCTGACTAAACATGAAATCTCGAAAAACTATTTCACTTATAAGCGGAAATTTGGCAGGAATGTAGTTTATGGATAGAACATGTCAGCTATAAAGTATTTTGTGATAGGTGCATGGCGGGAAATCCTTATCCTACAGACTCACGAAATCTACAGTTTAATTTCCGATCTTCACGAAATTTCACACGCTTAAGCTTCAAAACAGAGGAAGGTCACCGTCTACCTTAAGTTTCATAGGGGAGGGTACTTTGCAACATAAAAATGGATCCCTAAATACTTTCTCGGGTCATAACTTGAGAACGGATCGACCGAGTTCACACATCATATTTTGTTGTTGTTTTAGTTATTCTCAGAACAAGGTTTGTATGAAATAAAACTGGAATATTTGAGAGCAACAAAGTGCGTTTTTCAATGTAACCCTGCGTTTCTATTGCATAGAAATCTATAGTTTTTTTACCGATGTTGATGAAATTTTGCACACTCTACCTTAAAAACAAGAGGAATGTCACTGTATAAAATTTCGTTCGGTGCGTGGTGGAGGGTGCTTAAGGAATTTTACGAAATACATTGTTTTGCTCCAATATTTATGAATTTTTGCGCACATGACTTTCAAACCAAGAGGAAAGTCACTGGGTACATAAATGTTTATGTGATACATGACAGAGGGTACGTTGCAGAGAACTTTACCGAGAGAGAGAAAGGTGGAAACGAACAGAGGGATGGGAGAGAAAGAGATGGATTCAGAGAGAGAGAGGAGGGAAGGGGGGACTAAGGGAGTGCAGGATAAATAAACACCCGGGCAACGCCGGGTTTACAGCTAGTCGTTTATAAACACAAGCAAGAGTAGGGGACCTATAACGGTCCCCGGGGAAAGCATCTTGTGTGTGTGTGTGTGTGTGTGTGTGTGTGTGTGTGTATGTGGGTGTGTGTGTGTGTATGTGTACGTCAGCCATAAGGCTGAGTTTGATATCAACGGTGAAGTACCCGTACTTCCTACAGCCAACTTAGCGGGTTTCAGTGGAAGCAAACAGTAGCTTTCAGAGAAGCGTGTCGGTGCTTTCCGATAATTGGACGTTCTGCGTCAGTTGTGCAAACGAAGTTGAAATGGCCCCGTGAATATTATCACACCGTAGCCGAGTTTCTGGACATCCGCACTGCAGAGGGATTCACTTTTATGTATGCCAGGATCGTCTTATTGTAAGTGTTGCGTCTGCCTGAGCGCTGCAGTAGAAGGAGGTGGGCCGTGCTAGCAAGGATGTGGACAATGTCTTCAACTGAAAGAAGTGATTAGTCATCCAAGGATTAATTGACAGAAGAAATCCATACTTCACTTTGATGTGCTTGTGTTGGTACAAACTTCTCTTACTATTACATAGTTTTACTACGCAATAGAAAAGTGTTCCGGCTTGGGTATAGGCAGAAGGCTAGCTCTTCTATGATGGACTTCTGGAACTGTAGTAGGCGAGACCGGGAAACGTTGGCCACATTTGTTTTTTATTTTTGTAATATTACTTTGTCTGGCATATTTAAATTTATGAAATTTAAGTTAAAGATTAGATAGGTCTTTACAGAATCTGGATGGCAGTTATTAAATTTGAAAACATCAGTTAAAGTATTAGAAAAAAAATTAATTACTGGACATATGTCAAGTGGTCCAATCTGCCCCTACATTGGGGTACGTTGGCCCAGAGGCTGGAGCACGTTGGCCCATGAAGTCTTTTGATAAGTATAAATAGGAAATCAAAATAAAACTAAGAGTTATCAAGCAATATACTTTAATGTACATAATATCAAGTTGAATATTGAGTTATATGCTTAACAGTGAGGACTATGACAACAGGACAGGTTAAACCTTTTACGATTTATAGTGCCTTAATACAAAAAAGTCAACTTTAATCATTGTCCAGCTCCAAAGGATCAGCACAGTTTTAACACTCATAAAATAGTCATTTTTCACGCATCTCGGATGAGCCCAGCGCTTGCAGTTTGTGCACTGAATACCTTGTTCTCCAGTTGACTGTTTCAAAAAGGCACTGTAACTCTTCCTCATCGTCATCGTTATCAGAATCTTTCCTTTTTGAAAACGGGCTTTTATAGCCTGTGATCTAATTCTTTTTCAGTATTTCTTTCCAATGGGAACGGTTGAAATTCAATTTCTGAGTTTGAATTACCTATGCAAACTGAGATGAGGTCTGTACTTAGCATAGTACCTCCAGGACGATTTTCCTGGAATCCCAAAGTCTTCGCTAACAGCCCTCACAGATCTTTCCTTTTCTTTTACTTCTAGAACTGCTGTTAGCACCATATCTCCAGAAATCATTCCCCTTTCATTCTTTTATAATGTCGGATCATTTTTATGATACTAGTAATAAAACAAAGGTTTTAACCAGAGCCGTAACTCACGTCTTCAAAACAAGGAAATGAACGAGATTCTGACTTCTCAGATCACAGTTTAAGATTAAAATACTGGTTAGCGTTTATTCGGCGCTTTTTATCTCGTGAATACGACGATCTTTTGACCTCTGAAACGTATCAGAATAGGTTTAACTTCTACAATTATGTTAATAATTTAATAAACTCGAAGAATTACAAACCTTGTTATCATTAAAAGTAACACACCTCTCATCGAGTTTAAAGAAGTACAGCTCCTATAGCACGTGACAGATTATCTCTGCTGGCCATCGTGCCCCGTCCTCTCTGGGCCAACCTGCCCCATCGCCATTTTACAATAAATTCTGTTCTTTAGAAAACTCACTGAAGCAATTAAGACTGTATGCCATATAGAAATAATCCTTAAAGTAAACCATTTATTATAATAGTAACCCCATTGGGCCTAAAGCATGAAAAACTTAAATAACAAAAATTAACTGACGAGTAGAATTTTACTGAAACACGCAGAAAAACAATTAAGGAGTACAGTTTGTCCAAAACTTCTCCGCTTGCGATACTGGTCCTGTATAAGGGCTGTAAAATGTAAACTTTCACGGCCGGAATGGTCAAAATTACTAAAAATTTCCGGGCTATTATGCCGTGCTCTTATGGATTTATTATGGAAACCCAACGTTTCGTCCCCGACTGCGGACATTTTCAAGGGGGATCGTGGCACTTTTGAATGTCCGATGCACACCCTGGCTCGCTACTGACTGAAGCCAAACTCCGTTTACGAGGGCTCGCGCGCAGAGGTGTGACGTCAGATGTTTTTGATATGCACGCGCAGTAGAGGATATAGAAATTGTAAAACACCCCAATAATTTCAATAGGATGGAGGAGGGTGTGAAACTAAATGAAATCTGGATTCCGGTTTTGAAGACGAAATGTAACAGTCTTCCACCATGGGACCATATTAACGGATGACGGCAATCGCCAACGACGAATTGCGCGCGCATATCAAAAACATCTGACGCCACACCTCTGCGCGCGAGCCCTCGTAAACGGAGATTGGCTTCAGCACAGACAAATATATACAGACAGGAAACCTCCGTAAGAGCCCGGTCCCACGCTCAGGGGTTCGGGGCGGGGCGTAAGATGTCCCATGATGGCGCTGCGGTCAGAAGCAGCCCTTTAAAACTGGCCAGACCAGGTGGCAGGTAGCGGCTGTCCCCAACACCACCTCCCCTCAAACGCTAGCAAGCTGGACACAGCTGGACACAGGCGGCACGAGCTCTCCCCTCAGCCTCCCCTCCACGCTACCCGCTGATGTACGAGAGGCACCCTCAGAAGCGCCTCTAGTGTGGTGCGTGGGAATATCTAGCGGAGCCCCTTCTTTCTAATGGTCGGCGCACGAAGCAGGCAAAGAGGTACCGCCAATGCGGGCGCCTCCGGCGGCCGAAGTATCATAGTGCGATTTATCGCGTCTTCTTAAAGTGGCGCGGCAACTTGAGTAGAACGCCGGCGTTGTGGCGAACAGCGACGGCATGACTGTAAGGGCACCAGTGGCAGATGTGACAGCTACCACAGCACTGATAGAGGGTTTGTGAGCCCAATAGTGCCTGCACAAACTGTTGCCAAAAGGTTACTATCAGTGCGAATACAAGCACACCCACTTCTAGCCCTTCTTCTAAACACGCCACATCATCGACGGTGACTGGTGCACTAAAAGGACTGGTCTATAACTATTCTTTAAGTTCTTATTTATTGACGTGACGTGATAAAGCGTAAATTGTGGCAGTGATTTTATTTGGAATTATTTCTTTATAACTTCTTCAGATATTCTTTCACTGGTCAGTTTCAGCTGAGAGCATGATAAATGTCTTTTAAAGTGTTATATTCACAATTAAGTCAGATTGTAGCCCGAGAAATCTACGAGGGTTTGAACTTTAATAGTGGCAACTACTTACTGACAACCAATACAAAAGTGTTACATGTTTGCACCTATTACTGTCCTTCAAAGTAGTCACTAGCGTTGTGTAGAACCTGTTGCCAGCAATGTGGAAGCCATAGTATACCGTTGGCAGAGCCTGTTCTGTTGATGGTGCGAATGGAGCGATCTACTGCCTGTCGAATCTCTGAAATTCTGAAGCGAATGCTACGAAGTGGTTCCTTTATTTTCAGAATCAAATCATAGAGCAGCCACAGCTTGCCCTGTATACACTCGCGCATTGTCGTCTAAAAGGATGGATGGATTGAGCAGAAAGTGTTGCCGCTTCTTTTGTAAAGTTGGCCGCAGATGATCCTTCAAAAACGAACAGTAATACTGTGCACTGATGGTCTGCCGTGGAGGAACATAATACATTACGATAACAGCATTACAGTCGTACAGGGGAATCACCATAAGTTTCACCATACTGGGGCCGATAAACTCACTCCTCTTGAAGACCTTGATGACACAGTCGTGCTGTACGATCTCTGTCACATTCAGTCTTGATTCAAATCTTTTGTTCCTGTTTCGAAAACACCGTTACGTGACAACGCTACGTTAGACCGCTCGCTCACAAGTGACTGTTTCCTTCGATTGTGCGCCGATGATGTAGTCTCTACACAGCAGTGTTGCCAATATTATGTTCCAACCCTCGTATTTACAAACTTTTTATAATAAAAGAGTGCACTTAACGTTGGGCTAATTTTCATATCCTAATACACATCACGTCTCATCCCGGTATTTAAAGGAAGAATAATTATAAATTCCTACACACTAAGAGTCAGAAAATTGATGCTTAATATAGCCTGAAACTTTGCTGGAGTTTATTATTTGTAGCAATGGTAACGGAGTGGAGTGTGAGCAAATCTTGTAACCATTGTTTTTAATTGCATAAACCTGAGCTTAATGTCAAGTCTTAGTCCAAACAGCTGTATGAAAGTATTGATTCTGAAAGTTCACTTAGAGCAACTACAAAACAACTGTTACTTGATCGTTAAATAATGTTTTCTCTCAAAGTTGGGCAAAATATTCTTGTAGCACAACAGATATAGCAACGTCTATGGTTACTACATTCGATTTCAATTAATGCTCTTGATTCATTGGTATCACAGTACATCTATTCAGAAAACCCTTCTAGCATTGTCTAATACTGAAATAAATTTCCTACCTACAAAAGTCACAATCGAGAATATTCTGAAATTAATTTTAGTTTCATTCAACGAGCTTAAATTTCATAGAGTGGCTAACACGTGTTACAGCGCTCTTTACGGCAACCTGCGTAAACTCAGCGGCTGTGATCAGTACACTTGAGAGGCGTCTGTCTATCGTATGTTGTTGTTGAGCTTGATCTGTTGAATTTAGTGTATATTGTATTTAGTGTGTATTCTCTGTACAATTGTTGCTGCTGAAGTATGCCTAAGGTGTGTTCAGCATTTAAATGCACAAATCGAAGTGATAAAACGACAAGTACTTCGTGTAAGAACAGTAAATGTTTTGCCTTCTTTGATCTCAGTCTGTCTATACTCAACAAAATTCCTGACTGATGGTACTCAACTGCCCCAAGAGTGAAGCTTCAGGCGACTTATTCTGCAATTCTCTTGAAGTACACAACATAAAAAAATGCTCTGTTTTCTAGCTGGTGTTTGTATGTTTCTGAGATGTTCCTTCTTCTTGTCCTGTGATTAATGAATCCACAATTTCTTTAAAAATATTTTCATTTGGGTTGACAATGCTTGATTGAACATGGTTGACATGTACAAAGTATGGAGGCAGTAGAAAACAGCCAGAATTTTTCACTTGCATATGTCTGTGTTCTTTGCAACAAATATAAACTTCTTTCAGCGTGGAAAGAACGGAAGTTATTAATGGTACATTATTTGGGTGTGGCCACCACCACGAACCACAGACATTGCCGAGGTGGGGTGGCTTGTGTGCCTCAACGATGCAGATAGCCGTGCAACCACAGCGGAGGGGTATCTGTGGAGAGGCCAGACAAACGTGTGGTTCCTGAAGAGGGGCAGCAGCCTTTTCAGTAGTTACAGGGGCAACAGTCTGAATGATTGACTGAGCTGGCCTTATAAAATCAGCTAATGTGGCTTTGCCACACAGCTACTGCGAACGGCTGAAAGCAAGGGAAACTACAGCCGTTACTTTTCCCGAGGACATGCAGCTCTACTGTATAGAAATATGATGATGGCATCCTCTCCGGTAAAGTATTCCGGAGGTAAAATAGTCACCCATTCGGATCTCCGGGCGGGGACTACTCAGAAGAATGTTGTCATCAGGAAAGACAATACTGGCATTCTACTGATCGGAGCGTGGATTGTTAGATCCCTTAATCGGATAGGAAAATTAGAAAATTTAAAACGGGAAATGGATAGGTTGAAGTTAGATATAGTGGGGATTAGTGAAGTTCGGTGGCAGGATGAACAGGATTTCTGGTCAGGTGAGTACAGGATTATAAATACAAAATCAGTTGGGGGTATCACAGGAGTAGGACTGATAATGAATAAGAAAATAGGAATCCTGGTAAACTACCATGAGCAGCACAGTGATCGCATTATCATTGTCAAGATAGACACTAAGGCAACACCGACAACAGTAGTACAGGTTTATATGCCAACTACCTCTGCTGATGATGAAGAGATAGAAGAAATATATGAGGAGCTAAAGGAAATTATTCAGACAGTTAAGGGAGAGGAAAACTTAATTGTGATGGGAGACTGGAATTCGGTAGTAGGAAAAGGAAGAGAAGGAAAAATAGTAGGTGAATATGGACTGGGCAGAAGGAATGAAAGAGGAAGTCGCCTGGTAGACTTTTGCACGGAACATGATTTAATCGTAACAGACACGTGGTTTAAGAATCACAAAAGAAGGTTGTATACGTGGAAGAGACCAGGAGACGCCGGAAGGTATCAGATTGATTTTATAATGGTTAGACATAGATTCCGGAACCAGGTTATAAGCTGTAAGACGTACCCAGGGGCAGATATAGACTCTGACCATAACTTCTTAGTTATGAACTGTAGGCTTAAGCTGAAAAAACTGCAGAAAGGTAGGAAAATAAGTAGATGGGACTTAGATAAATTGAAGGAAAGTGAAGTTCTGGCGAATTTCAGAGGGAGATTTAGGCAACAACTGACAGAAACAGGGGAAAATAAAACAGTAGAAGAGGAATGGGTAACATTGAGAGATGAAATAGTGAAGGCAGCAGAGGACAAAATAGGTAGAAAGGCAAGACCTACAAAAAATCCTTGGATATCACAGGAAATACTAAATTTAATTGGTGAAAGGAGAAAATATAAAAATGCAGTAAATGAAACAGGCAAAATGAAGTACAGACGACTAAAAATGAGATTGACAGGAAGTGCAAAATGGCTAAGCAGGAGTGGCTAGAAGCCAAATGCAAATCTGTAGAAGAATGTATAAGAAGGGAAAAGTAGATACCGCCTACAGGAAAATAAAAGAGACATTTGGGGATAAGAAAAGCAACTACGAATATCAAGAACTCAGATGGGAAACCAGTTCTCAGCAAAGAAGGGAAATCTGAAAGGTGGAAAGAGTACATAGAGCAGCTCTACAAAGGAAATGAACTTAGAGACGATGTTGTAGGAAGGGAAGAGGAAGTAGATCAAGATGAAATAGGAGACACTATACTGAAAGATGAATTTGACAGAGCCTTGAAAGACCTAGGTCGGAACAAGGCCCCAGGAGTAGATGACACACCCTCAGAGCTACTAAAGTCTCTGGGAGAGCCAGCCATGACAAGACTATTTGAACTGGTGTGTAGGATGTATGAGACAGGCGAAATACCCTCAGACTTTCAGAAAAATGTAATAATTCCCATTCCAAAGAAATCAGATGCAGACAGGTGTGAAAATGACAGAACCATCAGTTTGATAAGTCATGGTTGTAAAATATTAACATGAATTATCTATAGGAGAATGGAAAAGCTGGTAGAAGCTGATCTCGGGGAACATTTGGGTGTGGAATGGTTTTGTGGCAGCTGACCCAGGCGCATTTTTATTTCAGTATTCTGTTGCCACTTTCGTCTTTCTACTCAAATTTGACGTATCATACGTTACTTTGTTCATATTATGAGGAGGTGATCCAAGTATGATGTTGTTGTTGTTATGGTCTTCAATCCGGAGACTGGTTTGATGCAGCTCTCCACCCTACTCTATCCTGAGCAAGCCTTTTCATCTCCTCATAAGAACGGCAACCCACATCCACTTGAATCTGCTTACTATACGCGTCTCTTGGTCTCCCTCTGCGATTTTTACCCCACACACTTCCCTCCAATGCTAAATTTACGATTCCCCGGTCTAAGAATGTGTCCTACCAAGAGATCCCTTCTTTTAGCCAGGGTATGCCAAAAATTCCTTTTCTCACCAATTCTGTTCAGTACTTCTTCATTGGTTATGTGATCTACCCACCTAGTCTTCAGCATTCTTCTGTAACACAACATTTCAAAAGCCTCTATTCTCTTCATATCCGCATTGCTTATCGTCCATGTTTCATTCTCGTACAAGGCAACACACCACAGAAATGCCTTCAGAAAAGACTTCCTTACACTTAAATTAATATTCGATGTTAGCAAATTTCTCTTTTTCAAAAATGCTTTTCTTCCCATTGCCATTCTGCATTTTATATCCTCTGTACTGCGACCACCATTTGTTATTTTACTGCCCAAGTAACAAAACTCATCTACCTCCTTTATTGCTTCATTGCCTAATCTAATTCCTTCAGCATCACCTGATTTTCTTAGACTGCACTCCATTATCCTAGTTTTGCTCTTGTTAATCTTCATCTTATATGCACATTTCAACACACTGTCCATTCCGTTCAACAGCTCTTCCATATCTTTGGCTGTCTCTGATTCAGCAAAACGCAATGTTTTTATTTCTTCCCCCTGAACTTTAATCCCTATTTCAAATTTTTCCTTGCTTTCCTTCGCCGCCTGCTTGATGTACAAATTAACATCGGAGAAAGGCTACAACCCTGTCTTACACCCGTCCCAACTGATGCTTCCTTTTCATGCCCTTCGAGTCTAATAACTGCGATCTGGCTTTTGTACAAGTTGTAAATAACTCTCTTTCCCTGTATTTTACCCCTGCTGACTTCAGAATTTGAAACAGTGTATTCCAGTCAACATTGTCAAATGCTTTTTCCAAATCTACAAAAGCTAAAAATGTAGGTTACCATTCCTGAATCTATCTTCTAAGATAAGACGTAAAGTGAGTATTGCCTCCCGGGTTCCTATGTTCCTCCTCAATCCAAACTGATCTTCCCCGAGATCAGCTTCTACCAGCTTTTCCATTCTCCTGTAGATAATTCGTGTTAAAATTTTGCAACCATGACTTATCAAACTGATGGTTCTGTAATTTTCACATCTGTCTGCACCTGATTTCTTTATAATGGGATTATTACATTTTTCTTAAAGTCTAAGGGTATTTCGCCTGTCTTATAAATCCTACACACCAGTACGAATAGTCTTGTCATGGCTGGCTCTCCCAGAGACTTTAATTGCTCTGAGGGTATGTCATCTACTCCTGGGGCCTTGTTCTGACCTAGGTCTTTCAAGGCTCTGTCAAATTCATCTCTCAGTATAGCATCTCCTATTTCATCTTGATCTACTTCCTCTTCCATTGCTACAACATGGTCTCTAAGTTCATTTCCTTTGTAGAGCTGTTCTATGTATTCTTTCCACCTTTCAGCTTTCCCTTCTTTGCTGAGAACTGGTTTCCCATCTGAGTTCTTGATATTCGTAGAGTTGCTTTTCTTGTCCCCAAATGTCTCTTTTATTTTCATGTAGGCGGTATCTACTTTTCCCTTCTTATACATCTTCCACAGATTTGCATTTGGCTTCTAGCCACTCCTGCTTAGCCACTTTGCACTTCCCGTCAATCTCATTTTTTAGTCGTCTGTACTTCATTTTGCCTGTTTCATTTACTGCATTTTTATATTTTCTCCTTTCATCAATTAAATTTAGTATTTCCTGTGATATCCAAGGATTTTTTGTAGGTCTTGCCTTTCTACCTATTTTGTCCTCTGCTGCCTTCACTCTTTCATATCTCAATGTTACCCATTCCTCTTCTACTGTTTTATTTTCCCCTGTTTCTGTCAGTTGTTGCCTAAATCTCCCTCTGAAATTCGCCAGAACTTCACTTTCCTTCAATTTATCTAAGTCCCATCTACTTATTTTCCTACCTTTCTGCAGTTTTTTCAGCTTAAGCCTACAGTTCATGACTAACAAGTTATGGTCAGAGTCTATATCTGCCCCTGGGTACGTCTTACAGCTTATAACCTGGTTCCGGAATCTATGTCTAACCATTATAAAATCAATATGATACCTTCCGGTGTCTCCTGGTGTCTTCCATGTATACAACCTTCTTTTGTGATTCTTAAACTAGGTGTTTGTTACGATTAAATCATGTTCCGTGCAAAATTCTACCAGGCGACTTCCTCTTTCATTCCTTCTGCCCAGCCCATATTCACCTACTATTTTTCCTTCTCTTCCTTTTCCTACTACCGAATTCCAGCCAAGTATGATATGTTCCAAAAATGTTACAACCAAGATCACTTAAAATTAATTTTATTTGCACGACCGGTCTCTGCCAGCATCATCTGGTCCAAAAAATCTTTTTACATGGCCATAATCTTGTAAAGAGAAACAGTTGTTATATAAAAATTATTTTGTATAACAATTGTTTGACTTTACAAGACCACGGCCATGTAAAAAGATTTTTTGGACCAGATGATGCTGGCATTGACCAGTGAAACCGGTCGTGCAAATAAAATTAATTTCAAGCGAACTTGGCTGTAACATTTTTGGAACGTATCAAACGTTACTTGTTTCTATATGGCAACAAGGAAAGTTATTAATCGGACGTGAAATGCTTCTGTAGTAGTTGACCCAAGCGCGTTTTTAACTGTAGTATTTTGTTCCCACTTTCGTCTTTGTACTCAAATTCTACAAGTTTGTAAACAGTACGTTTAGTTACCACCAGGTAAATGTAACCACCAGGTAACACCAAGAAGGCCGTAGTCGTGCAGCAACATTCGGACGGGCATTTTCTTCTGAAAAGGTATGGTTACAGGTCGCAGGGTGCAATTCACGTAACACCCCCACTGTAAGGAGTCCAGTTGACGCTGTGTGTGTCTTGTGCGAATGCGGACACTGTCACGCAGTGTTTTTTTCTTTTTCGTAACTTGGTGCTGTATGTTTAATTGCCTTCAGTTCTTTTTATTTTTTTTTCGGTGTCACACAGACAAAGCGATGCACCATAGACTGGAAGGCTGTGTGGGTGTTAGGGAAATGTTGCAGCATTGAATCTGTGGCAATTGTTTTCCTGTAAATGTTAAATACGTGTCTGGATGTGCTAATATCTGTATTAAAGTCTCCCAACCCCGCCAGTTCCATATTGACTAGGATTTTCTTGTTTTATGTGTTTAAACTTTTTAGTAATTTATCTATGTAATGGTACCACTCATACACACAATAAATCATCCACAGTCTGAAAGGAATACTTAGTGCTGCAATTCAGTGGCTCTTTCTGTAGAAAATTTTGTGCAAAGTTGTCCATGAAAATTGGTAGAGGGCTAAATGGAGAGCTCATAGATAGGCCTTTCATTTGACTGATATCCTATTCTGATTCATCTACAGAACCGGAGGTGCTCAGAAACTGTGTTTTCAAGTTGTAGAAAATTACAGCAATCATACTTTTGATCACGTGGTGAACACCCAACATACCACTCATGAAATTTAAGAAAATCACTGGGAAATTGAATACTGAGAAGTGATGAGAGATTGGAGTTTTCTGAGAGTGCAATAATGAATAGCAAATGTGAAGTGCTCTATGTAAGCACTGGGAAAGACTTTTTAACAAGCAATTGTGGCATATTAGTGATCAACATTCACGATAAGGACTCTGGAAACACATTCCATTTCAGGGTATTGCGTATGATATGTTACATATAATCGACAAAGGATAGCAAAAGAAGTTGTATGAAGAACAGGAAACTTTTATTCCTGGCAAAATATACGTTAACAGGTAGCTACATTACGAACTAGTGAAGATATGAATGTATTTAAAACTTCAGGTAATTTATAAAATTTGTCCAAACAATACCCAATATTTACTAATACTTACTTCAATTTTTTCTGGAAAACTGTCAACTTAATCTTTGTTTTAAGCATTTACTGCGACTTCTATGGTTATACTTACTATATTGATGTAAGGTGGTTGTACACGATTAACCAACATTTATGTTATGATGTTATTCCATTCACCCTCCCTATTGAACTTAAGTGCACTTCAGTGGGCTATTCAGATGGTGGCCGGTGATTTTTGAACAATGTAAATTATGGGCAGATGGAAGGTTAGCTGAAAATACGCTAATATCTATTTAATACTCATCACCTCTAATTACAATAGTAATTACAATAAAAATTACAAAATGTTCAAATGTTTGTAAAGCTTATGGGACTTAACTGCGGGGTCATCGTCCCTAAACTTACAAACTAGTTATGAACTAGCTAACACTATGGACGGCACAAATATCCATGCCCGAGGGGGATTCGAACCCCCGACCGTAGTGGCCGTGCAGACCGTGACTGGCGCGCCTCAGAACGCTTGGCCACCGCGGATAAAAATTACACATTAATTTAATGTAGCCCTTATGAAATGTTTCTTTTGTCATAAATGTGCTACCTCGTCCTCAGACAAAGTGCTTACGACCTTACGCACCGACACAGTACTGATGACAGCAGTACAATGTTTGTCATTATATCCGTTCACATTTAGCTTCATCTCCAATGTGTGACCATCTGCCCTGGCAGAATCTTCATTTCCATTCTATCGCCGCATTTTGAGAATCATTTAACGGCACAACATCGTCGACATTTTTTGGTAAAACATTTCTAACTTAATATTTTTCTTTTTAATAATACCGGTACAAACTTGTACATGGCACTATGTATGTTTTAGTGGCTCCCAATAGTGATATTAGTTTCAACGCTACTTCAAATGCCTCCTTCATCGACCCCTCGTCGCATTCCATTCTGTCTCCTTTCCATTTATAGGTCACTACCATCCAAAGAAAATGAAATAATCATTTATTACGATAATATTACAAAACAGAGACACGCTCGCTTAGCTGTGTGGTCTAATGCACCGCTTTCCGAGACGGGAAGACGTACCGGCCCCGGTTCGAATCCACCCGGCGGGTTAACGAAGGGGTTCGGAGTGCCGGCCAGCCTGGATGTGGGTTTTAGGCGGTTTTTCACATCCCTCATGGTGAATACCGAGCTGGTCCGCCTCACTTACACGATTCCCAAACATTTCATAACACAAACACTAGCCGCGGTGGAGTGACCGAACGCATTGAGGCGCTATGCTCAGCTGTGCGAGGCGTTCCCCGTCGGGGGTGCGAATCCTCTCTCGAGCATGGATGTTAGTGCTGTATTTAGTAAAAGTTTATAAGAAGTTTGTAAGTTTAAGGTCTGATGAACCCACAGTTAAGTCCTTAAGCTTAACAAATATTTGAATATTTTTTGATATCACAGTATACGCAGACATTTGGGGTACAAATTTCCTCCCAGGGGCATGGGGTTGCGACAGGAAGGGCATCCGGCCACCCTGTAAATATTAACACGCCAAATCCAGATTTAACAAATTTGACCCTGCATGTGCGAGAACATGGCTCAAGAGAAAGAAAGAACAGTACAAAACAGAAAACCACCTTTGTATCTTTCTTTGTTAGTACTAATATTCCAGATTATTCTGTACTATGTTCTTACAGTATTTCTTTATTTAATTGTGAACACTATAATTGAATATGTTTATTTTCACCGTTTTTCATGCATACTTCCGATTTGTTAAGCTTCTCAATTCTTCAATGCACCCCACCTATACCGTCCTATCCCACCCCTATATTTTTCTCTATTTGTTTATTTAGTTATAATAGTGTGCCGGGTTTCTAATATTTCTAATATTTGTGTCATCTTGTGTTTTGAACAACACTTAAAGCATTAGATTTGTTTAATTTTATTTTCATTCACTGTAGTCATGTAGTAAGAGTTTATGTTTGCACTGTTTCTCTATGTATGGTATTGATGTTGCCTTTTTCAGTACTATTCATTTACAGATTTCATTCAAATATTTATTTACACTATAACTGCTGCATCAAAGAAGTAATTTATTTTTCTGTATGTAATATCTCTTCTGGTTTACTGACAAGTTCTTTGACTGAACTTCAATAAATGTCTGATGATGGCATAATAAGCCGAAAATCGACTCACAAAATAAACAAATCTGTAGAACAAACACAAAATTGTGTATTGTAATTTTAATTTCTATTTCCTTGTTCGGCTTTATTTCTTGATGCATTTTGATCCAGAAACATAGATCTGTTCCTTTTTTTACATTTTATTACACATGAAGAAGACACCAATAAACTAACTTACCATACATTAGGGTGACCAGATTTTCAAAAACAAAGTATCTAGACACATGGGTACCGAACATTGCGAAACCAGATGTTGACTTTACCTGCGGCGTTATCAATTGGGCTTTTATCCCTTAAAACGTATATGTTATATTGGCCTTGGTGTCACTCATTAACACGGACATAAACACACGAATTAATGCACACACAGTGTAGTAATAAACAAAGATATTGTTTCTATTTCTCGCCTCCCTCCTCAAAGCTAACGTATTTCGTGGTTCTCGTATTTACATTTGATTCTCTCGAACTCACGTCTTTTTTTAGTCCTGAATGTGGGGAAAATGTATGACTTTTATTTATAAAAGAATTGCTAGGACATGAAAGCATTTAATGGCATAAAGAACATTAACCCAGCGGGACAAGCATAAAAATTAGGATCTTTTGAGCCGGGTTAAAACTACATATACGGCAAACAGCAACCTCAATAACTTAGAAATACCAAGTCAAAAATTAACCAATCATACTCGCAGAAGAGAGAGATAACTAAATCCCATCTTAGATATTTAAAGAATCTACGAAAACTAAAGTCACTCGGTCAGACAAAAAAACCAGGCCCATTTCCTTAATTTTTGTTTTAATCGAAAGATATTCATCCACAGATTTGCCATTAAGTATCAGACTTAACGTAACTCTGCCCTTACTTTTCCTATACTCAAAACACGATTTCCTTCTGTATATTTCTTATGGGGATGGCCTTGCTGTAAACTAAAGTCAGTCGGTCATGCCGTTATATCCGACCGATTTCTTCATTTTTGCTTTAAACGAAAGGTATTCATTCGCAGAGTTGTCAACAAGTATCAGAATTAACTTAAATCTCTCCATCCTTTATGTTTTTCAAATGCGGTATCCTTCTGTCCTTGCATTGAATATTTTAATCGGTTTGTTTTGCGATATCTTCGGTTCTAATTAAGATACGCAGTTCTTTTTGACCTTACAACACTCCGCGGATCAAGCTATTTGAACTTTTAAACACTTGCATTGATTGTTTCTGAAGAAAGCTATGGATGAACATTCAACTTTATTTTCATTTTTCCCAACTCTTTTCAGAGACCGTAACGCGACACCTACAACGTGCTGACATGAGGAAAGTTTCCAGCCGATTTTTCATACACAAACAGCAGTTGACCGGCGTTGCCTGGTGAAACGTTGCTGTGATGCCTCGTGTAAGGAGCG
This sequence comes from Locusta migratoria, assembly GCA_026315105.1. Classification (NCBI taxonomy): domain Eukaryota; kingdom Metazoa; phylum Arthropoda; class Insecta; order Orthoptera; family Acrididae; genus Locusta; species Locusta migratoria. The sequence continues at coordinate 246,893,670 of CM048751.1, forward strand.
GAAAGGCGTACCATCACGTTTCCGACTTTGATAGAGGTCGGATTGTAGTCGCGATTGCGGTTTATCGTTTCGCGACATTGCTACTTGCGTTGGTCGCAGTCCAATGACTGTTAGCAGAATATGAAAGCGGTGGGTTCAGGAGGGCAATACGGAACGCCGTGCTGGATCCCAACGGCCTCGTATCATTAGCAGTCGAGATGACAGGCGTCTTATCCGCAAGACTGTAATGGATCGTGCAGCCATGTCTCGATTCCTGAGTCGACAGATGGGAACGTTCGCAAGACAACAACGATCTGCATGAACAGTTCGATGACGTTTGTAGCAGCATGGACTATCAGCTCGGGGACCATCGCTGCGGTTACCCTTGACGCTGCATCACAGACAGGAGCGCCTGCGATGGTGTACGCAACGACTTACCTGGATGCACGAATGACAAAACGTCATCGACATCGCGGTGAACGCACGTTGGAAGCGTGTATTCGTCATCGCCATACTGGCTATCACCCGACGTGATGGTATGAGGTGCCATCGGTTACACGTCTCGGTCACCTCTTGTTCGCATCGACGGCACCTTGAACAGTGACCGTTACATTTCAGATGTATTACGACCCGTGGCTCTACCCTCCATTCGATCCGTGCGAAACCCTACATTTCAGCAGGATAATGCAGGACCGCATGCTGCACGTCCTGTACGGGCCTTTCTGGATATGGAAAATAGTCGACTGCTGCCCTGGCCAGCACTTTCTCCAGATCTCTCACCAATTGAAAACGTCTGGTCAATGGTGGCTGACCAACTGGCTCGTTACAATACGCCAGGCACTACTCTTGATTAATTGTGGTATCGTGTTGAAGCTGCATGGGCATCTGTACCTGTACACGCCATTGAAGCTCTGTTTGACTCAATGCCCAGGCGTAACAAGGCCGTTATTACGGCCAGAGATGGTTGTTGTGGGTACTGATTTCTCAGGATCTATGCACCCAAACTGCGTGAAAATGTAATCACGTCAGTTTTAGTATAATATATATCTATATATATATATATATATATATGTCAAATGAATACCCGTTTATTATCTGCATTTCTTCTTGGTGTAGCAATTTTAATGTCCAGTGGCTAAATCATTTATCTATATGCCTAATTGGGCTGCAATCTTAACTAACAATACGTCGGAATTTTGTATGAACATTACTTACAATTTTTGTAGATATTAGTCTACATGGGCTCTGTGCTACCACATTTCCTCATTTATTGCTGTAATTCATTTTTCCCACTTGAAATTTCGTTGATCCAACAATAGGAAATACTGTATTTTTCGTTTTTATTTTATACTCTTTCTTTGTCAAGATATGAATGTGGTAGCAATTATATATATATATGTGTGTGTGTGTGTGTGTGTGTGTGTGTGGGTCTGTTAGTAAAGGTTTCAGTTGTAATAGAATTATATTATCTTAAATATATTGTTTATAGTGATTTCTCGCTACTTTATTTTTCTCTGTTTTGTGTGTAAGTGTGCTTCCACATTTACATTTCTTTTATTAAACTTAATTGAGAATTTGAATTAATGTTCTTTTTTTATTTTTTTATTTTTTCCCCACGTAGAGGCATGAACGCATATTGTAGACAGCCGTTTCTTGTATAAATTATGAGGTTGTGGTAGAGTTGGGAGATGAATTTAAATTGAGGGCCTCGAAACACGTAGTAGGCAACAATTTTTTTTTTTCTTGTTTCTTTTTTAACTTAAAATCAGCTGGTCCAAGCCATTATGTTACAGACTGTGCTGCCGCTCCCGACGATGGTTCGAGTCCTCCCTCGTGCAAGGTTGTGTGTTTGTTTGTTGTCCTTAGTGTAAGTTAGTTTAAGTAGTTTGTAAGTCTACGGACTGATGACAATAGTTGCTTAGTCTAATATGTTTACAAACATTTGATTTGAACTTAAATCAGCTATCGAATTACCAACATTACTCGTAATGGTTACCTCAAATATTGCTTCGCGTTTCACATTAGCAGCAATAGTGTAGTCTCCTGCCATGTTTACCTAAAGCCGAACGCTGCCCGGCAGCCTATGGGAAAACAACAACTAGCAAGTCAGTTTAATCTGACTACAGGAAAACTATCGAAGTCAAAACTCATTTATATGGTCTACGTTATTCAACTCTAACTCTAGTAGTAAACAATATGCGGCATTTGGAAGTAAGAGTTGATCCTCGAGACGTGCACTTATACCATAAAGGTTAACAGGGCCGCTAACGGTTAGAGAAAAATCGTTTTTCAAGTCTTTGGGAGGGAAATTTTTTTTATATGTGACTAATGAGCTGTACTTACAATGTATACATTTCTTATTCTTTTCTTTTTCCTTTTGGGCCAACCAGGGACCATGCAGCAATTTCAATACTTCTTCCTTTATCCTTCAATCTTTATCCTCCCGTAATCTTTCACCTTTTCGCTATGTCTCCTTTTTCTCTCGTCGGACCATATAAGCCCTGTGGTGTCGCACAAGTACAAAGTGCGCGCACCTACTTTCGCCGCGCGCCGCCATGCACGCACGGCGCGGCGTTCTTACGTCAGCCATGAGCGCCCTCTGTTACAACTCCACTCGTGGCCACCACTGAACGACATCGTTCACTTGGGACTGAGATAGGAACCAGTTAAGAACTTCGTAATCAGATAGGCACCAGTGAAGAATTGGCTATCAGTTAGGCACTAGGCAGGACTCTAGCTCAACTATGTATCAACATTCTGCAGTACTGATCTATGTAAAAGTTAAGTATTGTATACATTCTGTGCAATATATATCTCTAATTTACTCTAGTGTTTCTAGTTTCTGGCTGCTCCCCTCCGTACCTGCACCAGCGTGCTATCTTTATTCCTGTGTCGGTTAAATACTACTCGGCCACCGACACCTACGACGGAAACGAGACACAAAAGCGGCGACTAGGCTGGGACACAAAAAGCCCTGTCTTTTCCCCCTTAATTCCTTAAATTCTTTCTTCTTAAAAAGTTCTCTTCCTGTCGCGTCATTTTATCCCTCCTTTCTTAGAATCCTTTCATCTTCAAAAGCTCTCTTTCTGTTGCATCTTTATACTTATGCTGTTTCTTTCCAAATCTTACCTAACTTCTTAAATCCAAGGTACTGTCGACTTCTTGTCCCAAAGATATTTAAAAATCCGTTTCGTTAACCCGAATGTCCGAAAAAAGCGGTCGCCTCTTCCGCAGTACTTCAGTTCTATGTTTCGATAAACTTCTTCATTACTTCTACATCTACATCCATACTCCGCAAGCCACCTGACGGCGGGTGTCTGAGACTACCTTGAGTACCACTATCGGTTCTCCCTCCTATTCCAGTCTCGTATTATTCGCGGAAAGAAAGATTTCGGTATGCCTCTGTCAGGGCTCTCATCTCTCTGGTTTTATCGTCATGATCTCTTCGTGAGATATACGTAGGAAGGAGCAGTATACTGCTAGATTCCTCGGTAAATGTATGTTCTCGAAACTTCGACAAAAGCCCGTACCGAGCTACAGAGCGTCTCTGTTGCAGTGTATTCCACTGGAGTTAATCGATCATCTTCGTAACGCTTTCACGATTACCAAATGATCCTGTAACAAAGTGGGTTGCTCTCTGTTGGATATTCTCTACCTCCCACACCGGTGAGCAGTATTCAAGCAGTGGGAGAACAAGTGTACTGTAACCTGCTTCCTTTGTTTTCGGACTGCATTTCCTTAGGATTTTTCTGGTGAATCTCAGTCTGGCATCTGCTTTACTGACGATTGATTTTATATGGTCATTCCATTTTAAATCACTCTCAATGCATACTCCCAGATGATTTATGGAATTAACTGCTTCCAGTTGCTGACCAGCTATAGTGTAGCTAAATGATAAAGGACCTTTCTTTCTATGTATTCGTAGCACATTACATATGTCTACATTGAGATTCAATTGCCATTCCATGCACCATTCATCAATTCGATGTAAATCCTCCTGCATTTCAATACAGTTTTCCATTGTTACAACCTCTCTATATATTGCAGCAGCATCCGCAAAAAGCCTCAGTGAACTTCCAATGTTATCCACAAGGTCATTTATATACTGGGTGATCAAAAAGTTAGATGGCTCTTCATCTGATCAGAAAAGCAATAATTAGCATAACAAATTAAGACAAAGCAAAGGTGGACGACTAAATCAAGGAATAATTAACCGTCCATGACTATGTTTTGGACAATATTCAGTAATCTGTGGAGCAAACCATAGATTAATACCAATTGTAATTGAAAGAACTTCAGTAAAATTTTTTATTAAATGATACAGGAAATGCTCAGTATATTCACCATCTTGACATCGCTCTTACTTCGGAAGGCTTCTCTCCATTGAGAATGACATGCTGCGTTCTGTTATCTAGGAACTCCTGAAGCCAATCACACAACTGGTTTGATATACCATATGCTCTTACTTTGTTCATTAAACGACTGTGTGGAACTGAATCAAACGCCTTACGGAAGTCGAGAAACACAGCATCTACCTGGGAACCAGTGTCTATGGCCCTCTGAGTCTCGTGGACAAATAGCGCGAGCTGCGTCCCACACGATCTCCTCTTTCGAAACCCATGCTAATTCCTACACAGCAGATTTCTAGTCTCCAGAAAAGTCATTACACTCGAACATAATACGTGTTCCAAAATTCTACAACTGACCGACGTTAGAGATATAGGCGTATAATTCTGCACATCTTTTCGACGTCCCTTCTGGAGACGGAGATAACCTGCACCATTTTCCAATCTTTTGGAACGCTACGCTCTTCTAGAGACCTACGATACACCACTGCAAGAAGGGAGGCAAGTTCCTTCGCGTACTCTGTGTAAAATTGACCTGGTATTCCATCAGGTCCTGCAGCCTTTCCTCTTTTGAACGATTTTAATTGTTTTTCTATCTCTGTGTAATTTTTTTCGAAATATTCTTAATTTCCAACTCAATGTTTTTTTGTGGATCGGGATTTTTATTTTTTATTCCTAGGACTTTAAGTTTGTGCAGTTTGTAATTCTGTGCTAAACATTCACTTGCTTACAGATACTCTGGTTCTACTACCGCGTTATAATTCTGTATTTCAAATTTTTTAGACAGAAACCTGCAACTCTACGCTTTATTCTTTCATAATCGCAATTTATCGCAGCCAACGTTAAAGCAAGTGCGACTATACGGTGTAAGAACCTGCGTATTGGGCTATGTATAGTTCTGATTTAGAAGTTTGGCTCGATGTCATCTTACGGTCGAACCTTACATGCCTACTTTCATGCTTCAGCAACTACCCTAGTTGCAGATATTATCTTTTAACTGTGATCTTGAAGTAAAAACACTCTATTCATCGGCTGTAGTTTGCGAACAAATAAGAAATATGACATGAAATAACTGATTCATTAATAAAAATGGGTTTTATTCTAATCTTTGCAAATGTACGCAGAGTCAGAGATTTTGGTGAATAAGATTTAATCACTCAAATTGGTTCTTTATTGTAAGTGGTCAAATAAATTGTTAATCATAAATAGAATAAAATGGTTAAACAATTGCGTTGTCTGCGATAAGAAATTAGTTGCTGTTCTCCCCAATTAAGTAATCATAACTTTATGAAACACTGTATATTTAGCGAGCAGCCGGCCGCGGTGGCCGAGGGGACTGAGGCGCTCCAGTCACGGTCTGCACGGCCACTAGGGTCGGGTGTTCGAATAGCCCCTCGGGCATGGATATTTGTGCCGTCCTTAGGATAAGCTAGTTCATAAGTAGTTGGTAAGTTTAGGGACTGATGACCCCGTAGTTAAGTCCCATAAGCTTAACAAACATTTTAGCGAGCACTTAACAGGAAATTGTCAACAGTTCAATATAGCTTAAGTTTCCCGAACACCATTTACACTCTTGAGTTCTTGTGAAAACATAAACACGTATCAGCTGCACTTGCCTTCACTTGTTATAGCCAAATTTAGTCCCGAGAAGCGACCGTTCGCTTGGAAAAACTTAACCACAATGCCTGATCGAATCGCTCCTATCATACAGGAGAGTCCTTTTTCTTCCAATAATAAATATGGCGCTCTTTTCCGCACCAACTTCACTCACCCCTAAGACATACTCCCCACCAATGTTGGCCGCTTTCATACTGGCCGATTGCCATCCCTTCCAAAACGTTAACATATTTCTTTAACTAAAATATGACTATCTGAAAACACTTCCTTACTAATATAACATTATTTAAAGAATTCTAGAAAGCGTTCACAGTTATTGTAAATTTTTCTCTCGCTCGTACCGAAGCTTTGCTGTGGTCCTTGTGGCTTTTGGAGTTCTGCAGTGGCACGGTTACGTAGAATTAGCTGTGGTGTACTGTGCCGTATCGATGGCTTTGAATATTGAACACAGCACTTCCGTTTATTGGCACACTGAATGTTTTACCACGGATGCTTTCAAATCTCCACCATCTACGCTACTGCTGAATTATTCAGGTAATTTTGAAATACGAACTCTCGACTTGCCTAACAAAGCTACGCACTTTCGCTTCCCAGTAATTTCGAGCTTTCTGTCATGAAATGGCGTTAGATATGGAGCACCTAGTGAATAGATGATACAGCAATTACTAAGGAATTAGGAACATGTGAAGATTCACCTCAAATACGTGTCTATGTTAGAAAGTTAAAACGCATTCAGAGATCGTCAGACGTGAATAGTGTCGATGAACGTATTACAGATAGCGAATGTCTTGAACAAGAAGCAACGGAAAAATATCGTGTACTACTTTCCACGCAGACTAACTTGACTCGCGGCACGTTAACCATTTACTGCGGCCTACATCGACTGTGGACAAAATAATTTGGGGTAGTGAAGATGGCAGCAGATGCAACCGAAAGACTCTGAAATATGGTAAGTCTGTAGTGGCAACTTCCTTCTTCATACGTTAGCGAAACCTATCACTTTTTGTATCCAAGATTCTTGATAAAAATAAAATCCAAGAATCCCCAAGGAAAAAAAATCACTTATAACAATTGCAATATATTGTATGTTGTCTAAAGCTGACGAAACTTTATTACCATATTTTAGAAACTGTGACTGATATCACTCAACGTTGTATCTCGATTTCAAGACTCGACACCACACAGAGATGAAAACTCAAACTGCCTTACAAATACTACACGGAATAGCGGAAGGGCTCAGTATGTAGATACACTATGGGAAAAGTATCCGGACACTAAAATGACTTACCGAGCGAGATGGCGCAGTGATAATACACTGGACTCGTATTCGGGAGGACGGTGGTTCAAATCCACTTCCGGCCATCCAGATTTAGGTTTTCCGTGATTTCCCTAAATCACTCCAGGTAAATGCCGGGATGGTTCCTTTGAAAGGGCACGGCCGATTTCCTTCCACATTCTTACCAAAATACTCCGAACGTAAGTTCTGCTCGTTGTTGCTTCAGTGCATTACGCTTTCAGATGAGAGCAATCTACAATTTTTTTTATGTGTGGTTAAATAGAAGAAATAATTGGAGGATACTTGCAGTAACTTGCAAGCTGCGATGTTTATGTATTTTTATATGTACATTAAGTGCTCTTTTGCATTTATTATTTAATATCCATTTTTAAATAAGACTAGATGACCCGGTGAACTTCGTATCACTTACCTTTTAATATAAACCATATTAATTTAAATCATATGTGTTTTAGATTCAGTAGCTTTATGAAGACATCATCAGATAGTCTAAGTATCGGCTCGATGGTGGGAGGAAAGAGTGGCCAAATGACGCACAGATGTCCAGGATAATGTTCATGTCACATTCGTGGAAATTCACGGAAGGTTTAAAAGGTGATAAACTATGGAAAACTTGCGAGGAAAATTTAGATTTAAAACATGTAAAATAATGACTTGGTTGTTGTGTTGGGTGCGTTCAGAAATATACGCTTTACACGATCTGAACCCGTATATGAACTATCAAAGATAAAAATGGATTGCTGTTCGTTAGTCTCGCTAAAGCTCGAGAATGGCTGAACCGATTTGGCTATATATCATTACATAAACCACTGTGTCTATTGTGACGAAATGTGCTGTGGAGATAGCTTGAGCGCTGAAGTATCGGATACGATACTTTAGAAAGTGTGTAATTCACTATTTTTTTATTTGAAGTATATAAAGCGGATTATCGAACAATATTTACTCTCTGGAATAGCTATTTACTCTTTGACTTCTTAACTATTTTTCAAATGTTATAATTAACTTTTAAAAATGCACCGTCCCTTTTGTAAAAAGTGGATAGAACGGCAAAACAACAGAAGTGCATGTCAGTTTTCCACAAATTTTCCTTTTTTCTGGCCAACAGTTCCAAACTTTTCCTTCACTCAAACTTTCCTCTCGCTTTGAACGTCTAATGTGCAAAATTTTAACGCAATCAGATGAATGGTATTGATATTTCATAGAAAAATATCTTTTTATTTTTTCTGAATTTTCCAATTTCCGGGAAAATTTTCCAAAATTTTATTTCGTAAAAACGTTACTCTTGCTTTGAACGTAGAATATGCAAAATTTTATCGCAATCAGACGAATGATATATCCCATCTGTCGTCAGAATAGTCAGTTATAATGTTGAATAAAAAAAAGAAAAAAAAAAATAAATAAAAAATTGAAAACTGCACTCTCAGTTTTTCTCAAATTTTCCAATTTTCCGGTAGATCTTCAAAAAAATTTATTTCATACAAAACTTGTCCTGTCAAGCCGTACTCAAGTGATGCTTTTACAAACATGTGGCAAATGATTTCTATTCATAGAAAAAAGTCGCTTTCGGCTATTCCTAAATTTTCCTACTTTTCTGGAGACTTTTCCAAATTTTTATTTGATGCAAACCTTCCCCTTGCTATGAACATGAAATGTACAAACTTTTATCGCAATTGGACGAACGGTATTTATAGCTCACTGGAAAAAGCTGTTTCAGTTTATCCCGATTTTCCTCTTTTTCCGGCCAAATTTTCCATATTTTATCACTTGAACTTACACGAATATTTCAAGACTAAAATTAACCAAATCGGTTCAGCCGTTCTCGAGTTTTAGCGATACTAAAGAACTGCAGTTCATTTATATATTTAGATTTTAGAAACTGCGATAGATATCATTCAACGTTGTATCTCCATCTCAAGCATCGACACCGCACAGAGATGAAAACTCAAACTGCCTAACAAATACTTCATGGAAAAGCGGAAGGGCTCAGTATGTAGATACACTATGCGAAAAGTATTTGGTCCCTGAAAATGACTTACCGAGCGAGGTGGCGCAATAGTAATACACTGGACTCGTATTCGGGAGGATAATAGTTCAAATCCACCTCCGGCCATCCAGATTTAGGATTTCCGTTATTTCGCTAAATCACTCCAGGAAAATGCCAAGATTGTTCCTTTGAAATATGCTATCTTGACAGGTGTTTGTAGGAAAAGGTGAGGATAATTAGTACAGTATTTTTTTATTTTTTTATCGTGGGTGAGATGATCTCTAGCATGTAAGAGATTGAAAAGGTAATTTTGTTTAATTTATTATAACACAATAACAATTGATTTTCAAGTAGCTCATGTTTAGAAGTATCTGATACACCTAAAATGCACATGATCTTCACGTAAGTGTACATTTGATGTCAGACAACCAGTTATGAATATGTAAAAATAAGAAAAAAAACGAAAATATATTTTGTTGTTGAATCAATATGCAGGACCGAAAGTTTAAGTAAATTCTTTGTAGCAGATTGTCTTTAATGTGGTTCAGGATAGATATTCTAGTGGAAACAATTTATTATTTTCATATGTTTAGGCCCTGAACATTGATGCTACAGTAGGATGGCGACAATTTCATTTAAAGAAATTCTACATGAATATGGTCCTGCACTGAGGACAAGTCGCTGAAGAGCTAATGCTGGCCGGCCGCGGTAGCCGAGGGGACTGAGGCGCTTCAGTCACGGTGTGCACGGCCACTACGGTCGGGGATTCGAATCCCCCCTCGGACACGGATATTTGTGCCGTCCTTAGTGTCAGCTAGTTCGTAAGTAGTTTTTAAGTTTAGGGACTGATGACCCCATAGATAAGTCCCATAAGCTATACAAACATTTGAACATTTGAGCTAATGCTGACACCTCCGAGACACCAAACACGACTTCGAATCGACATCTGTGGGGCCATTTTGGGCTTACTAAAATAAGTGCAGTATTTCATTTGATTCACTATACGTTTAGGCAGTGCATTGAATCTCCTTGAGCGGTACCATAACGACGATGATGATTTTTAAGCCAAATTGTTACGGGCGATGAAACACGGGTGACCTATGTCACAACAGAATCAAAGCAACAGTCCATGGAATGGCGGCATTCAGATTCACCCAGAAAAGTGAACTTTAAGCAAACAATTTCTGCCCGGAAAATCACGTGCTTGTGGATTTCTGCCTCGTAATGAGACAAAGAATGCAGCATCTTACTGTACGACATTGCACAGTCTGCGCCGTTCAATTTAGAACAAAAGACGTAGCAAGTTGAGCAAGGGCATCGTTTTGCTGCAAGACAATGCCCGACCGCATGCGGCTAATCAGACCACAGATCTCATCACATCTTTTCGACGGGGAACTCTAGATCATCCCCCGTACAGCCCTGATCTGGCGCCCAGTAACTACTATCTCTGTTCCTGCACTTGAAGAAACACCTGGGCGGTCAGCGTCTTCAAAACGATGACGAAGTCAAAACAATTGTGATGCAATGCTTAGCAAGTCAGGCGGCAGACTTCTATGAGGAGGATATTCAAAAACTGGTATAACGTTATGATAAGTGCCTCAGTATTGACGGAAATTATGTAGAAAAGTAGATTAACCCTCAATCGGTGTTGTGGGCTATGAGGACACGCCTTGCAAAATTCCAATGCACCTAACACCGGAATTTTGTGTACTGTGGACTTCGGCTTTTTGGTAGCTTTCGTTGAGAGTGTTACGAGCAATTGTAGTCAGCAATCGTTGTTGTGAGCTGCTATTATTTTGACTTGGTAAGCAAAATAACTTGCTTGGAAACTAGGAGGTAAGGTACTGGCGGAAGCAAGGATGTGAGGCGGGATCTTGAGTCATGTCGGAATAGCTAAGTCGGCAGAACGCTTGTCCGCGAAAGGCAAAGGTCCTAGGTTCGAGTCCCGGTTCCGGGATAAAATTTTAATCTGCCAGGAAGATTCATATCAGCGCACACTCCGCTGTAGTGTGAAAGTTTCATTCTGAAGTTGCTTGGGGTTTGATGCGACCCCACCACACAGTTTACGTAACGAACACATTAGTTTAAGTTTAGATTAGTACTTGTTCCATAGATCATATATACGACAGTTCGTAATGATGTGGAACGTGTTTAGTTTAGTAAATGTTGTCTATACTTGACAATCAATATTTTAAGGATATTTTTTTTTATTTTTTTTTAAAGTTTTATCTAAAAATTCATCTAATTGTAGAAGGGGCAGCCATTCAGAAATTCCTTTAATTTCTTTTTAAATACTAGGTGGCTATCTGTCAGACTTCTACTTGGTAAGTGACCAAAGACTTTTGCGGCAGCATAATTCACCCCTTTGTGAGCCAAAGTTAGATATAACCTTGAATAGTGAATATCATCCTTTCTCCTAGTGTTGTAGCTATGCACACTGCTATTACTTTTGAATTGGGTCGGACTGTTAATAACAAATTTCATGAGTGAATATATATATATATATTGTGAAGCTACAGTGAGTATCCCTAGATCCCTAAATAAATGTCTGCAGGATGCTCTTGGTTGGGCTCCAGCAATTATTTTGATTACACGCTTTTGTGCAATGAATACTTTTTTACTCAATGTTGAATTGCCCCAGAATATGATCCCATATGAAAGCAGTGAATTTAGATTTTGTATTGTTTAAAGAAATATGAGTCAGCATTGTTAACAACGACAAAGTGTGTGTTTCTGATCCATATTTTCGGGCTCTTGGGGAACACCAAGTATTGTACCAACGAATTTTGATGAGTCGCAGGTATATTGTGCTTGAACTCCTCCAGACCACCAAGCTAAAAGGATTTGCTCCAATGCGCCTTAATTTCCACGAAAATCGGTCCATTGAAACGGAAGAGGTGTTTTCTGTGCAGTCGATCGTCTGATAAGACTTCAAAGAATATATTTTTGGATCCACCAGGCACTCAACCTCTTTAAAGTGTGTCAATGATAATTTTCTCATGTTCACGGTTTGTAAAATTACGTTAAATTGTACCTTACCTAGTTAATCTGTTTTATTTTATACAGTGTGAATCACTTAACACTTGCACCGCAAATATTGCGGAAGTGCGATTGATGTGCGGTTTTCACATAATGGATTAGTAGCCAAGGACTCATATTGTTAGCCAATAAACAGATTGTAAAAAATGCCTAGAACGTGTATTTTTGACGCAAACACACAATTTTTCAAACGGAGCAATGGTTGTTTCTATCATGCACTGGAATTCTTGGCACCAGCAGTGTACAAAGAATTTTGAATGACATTTTTATCACGTTTAGTTTGGCAGCTACAACCATTCATAGTTTTGGGGGCGGAGGCTGCGACAGCGTAGCGGACTGGCTGGTGGTCATGAGACAGAGGGCCGTGCTCCAGGGGCTAGCCACTCGGCCAGTCAGCTACTCTATAGTAGCCTCGGCCCCCGAAACTTTGAACGGTTATACCTGCCAAACTAAAGGTGATAAAAATGTGATTCAAAATTCTTTGTACACAGCTGGTGTCAAAAATTCCAGAGCATGATAGAAACAACCATTGTTCCATTTAAAAACCCGTATGTTTGCATAAAAATACACTTTGTAAGTAATATTACAATGTGTTTGTTGGCTAAAAATACGAGCACCTGACTACCAATCCATTCCTTGAAAACCGCACATCAGTCTCACTTTCCGTTTCCGCATTATTTGCGGTGCAAGTGTTAGCTGATTCACCCTGTACATTGGACACTAATCCAAATAACTGAATTGTTGTTAATTACAGAATTGAAGTCTTAAAGATTAATAGAATGATCTATTGACCCAAGGTCAACACGGATTTAGAAAATATTTTTCATGCGAAACACAACTAGCTTTTAGCTCACACGAAGTGATGAGTTCTATCGACAAGAATTCCCAAATTGACTCCGTATTTATTGATTTCCAGAAGGCTTTTGATACCGTACCTCACAAACGGCTTTTAATCAAATTGCGTGGTTATCGTATATCGCCTCAAATTTGCGACTTGATAGGGGATCTCCTGTCAGAGAGGACAGAGTTTGTAGTAATCGATGGTAAGGCATCCACTAAAACAGAGGTGATATCGGGCGTTTCACAGGGGAGTATTATTTATCCTCTTCTGTTCCTCATTTACAGAAACGATTTAGGGGAATATCTAAGTAGCTCTCTTAGGTTGTTTGAAGATGACGCCGTCATTTATTGTCTAGTAAAATCATCTGAAGATCAATAGCAACTGCAGAACGATCTAAAGATATCACTATGGTGCGAAAATTGGCAATTGACTCTAAATAGAGCGAAGTGTGATTTTGTCCACATGAGTACGAAAAGAAATCAGTTAAACTTTGTTTACAAGATAAATCGATTAAACGTGAATGCCGTAAACTCTACGAAATATCTAGGAATTACTATTACTTCAGACTTAAACTGGAAAGAACACGTAGATAATGTTGATAGAGAGGCGAACCATAGACTGCGTTTTATTGGCAGAACCCTTAAAAGATGCAACAGAACTACTAAAGAAACTGCATACACTACGCTTGGCCGTCCTTTTATGGAGTATTACTGCCCAGTGTGGGAGCCTCATGAGCTGAGTTTGACGGAGGACATAGAAAGAGTTCAAAGAAGGGCAGCTCGTTTTGTGTTGTCACGATACAGGGGAGACAGCTTCACGGAAATGATACAGGATCTGGGATGGGAATCATTACAACAACGGCGCTCATCGCTGCGGCGTGGGCTACTTACTAACCTCCAATAACCAACATTCTGCATTTTCAACTTTTCACGGCGTAATGTTTCCATAGTTTGGATTAATTACGACATCAGAGAGCAAGACTACTGAGCTCTTTGACTTTCTTACTGAAGTGCCGGGACCACGGAATAGTTCCAAGATTTGCAAGGTTGGTACATTTTGTTAAGAATACTGCAGTTAACAGAATTTTATATAAAACTGGCTCTGCTATTGTTAAAGAAAGGATTCGTTTCACTCGTAGAAAGTTGGACAGTGTATCAGAAGACCTGTATCAGGTACATTTAAAGATGGCAGCTGTTTTATCTCCTGACTCTTGGAATTGGGTTGATGGCACGACATGGAGCAAATCTGATTGGATTCGTGATGTGACTACAACAAGACAGATGGCCAAATACAGCCGATTAGACCAGCCTCCTCAGGTGGATTCTGTTGTTGGACGCCCTGTTATAAATTTGACGGGAAAGATTCTGGACGAAGCCACTGTCTCTGTCTTAAGTAAAGGGCTAAATTTTGCCCCCACTCCAAAGACCTTCCCAATACCATCTTTCATTAGTGCTATTGAAGAAGCTGTCCGTCCACTATCAGCAGATTCAGCTGAAGAAATCAGACGTGAAAGCTGTCGAGCAATTATACAGTATCGTCCACAAAGAAGTAACATATCTAGAGAAGAGAGGTTAGCCATACGAAAACTCCGTGAGGACACAGACACAGTAGTTTTACGTGCTGACAAAGGCAACGCCACCGTCCTGCTGCCTCGGGAAGACTACAATGAAAATATCTATGGTTTATTAAGTTCTGACGCGTACCGGAAGATCAACAAAGACCCAACTAGCAAGGTGACGATAAGGACTGCTGCCTTACTGAATGCTTCGTCACTAGAACCTGAAGTTATAAGTCGTTTAAAAGTGCGAGGTGCTTTACCACCGAGATTTTATGGGCTTCCTAAAGTCCACAAACTGGATAAGGATGAGCGTCTGGAGGATCTGCCTATGCGGCCAATAACAAGCATAATTGGTTCACCTACCTACCTTTCTGCGCAGTATTTGGCTTCACTATTAAAGCCATTGGTAGGAAAATGTAGTCACCATATCCGAAATTCTGTAGATTTTATTCAAAGACTCAGCCACCTCAGGCTTAATAGTACAGATGTACTGGTGAGTTTTGACGTGGTATCACTATATACCAAGGTACCTGTACAGCATTCTCTTTCTCTAATTGGCCAACATTTTGACAAGGATATCACCGCCTTATTTGAACATGTACTGACGTCATCTTATTTCCAATTTAATGGTGACTTTTATGAGCAGATTGACGGGTTGCTATGGGAAGCCCCCTATCCCCTCTGGTAGCGAATTTCTTCATTGAAGACTTCGAGGACAAGGCTCTGGACTCGGCAAGTTTTAAACCAACGGTCTTCTGGAGATACGTGGATGACACGTTTATAGTATGGCCTCACGGGAAGGATGAGTTACATCGATTTCTTGACCATCTGAACTCCATCCACGCTAATATCAAATTTACTATGGAAGTGGAAAAAGATGACTGCCTCCCTTTTTTGGATGTACTTGTTCGTCGAAAAGCTGATGGTACATTAGGACATACAGTATATCGGAAACCAACCCATACGAATCTGTATTTACATGCCAGTAGCTGCCCGCAGGGGTCCTTAAGACATTGGTGCACAGAGCACATTGTATATCAGACGATGACAACTTGCAGGAAGAGCTCACACACCTGAAGAGCATTTTCAAAGCAAATGGATATTCGCAGCAACAGATTCGCAGAGCATTCGATGTGAGTCCAAGAATGCAAGCACAAGACGTGGAAGAAGAAGACGAAAATAATAGTTATAGAGCCTTCTTACCTTACGTGGGCGCTCTTTCGTCAAAGATAAGCCGCATTCTCGACAAACATCGTGTTAAGGTTATCATCCGGCCACCAGTGAAGATTGCAGCCTTACTCGGGTTAGTGAAGGATGATTTGTTGCTTCGCAAGTCAGGTGTGTACCAGATCCCTTGCGGAAATTGTGATAATTCATATATAGGCCAGACAATACGCACTGTCCACGAGAGATGCGTTGAAGACAGAAGATATACTCGCCTATTACAGCCAGACAAGTCAGCTGTGGCTGAACATTGCATAGAAACTGGGCACTCAATGAACTATAGCGATGTGAAGATTTTGACACCCATATCTTCGTTTTGGGATGCTATATTTAAGGAAGCTGTTGAAATTAGAGTGGCCAACAACTTATTAAACAGAGATAAAGGTTTTAATTTAGACAAAGCTTGGAACCCTGCACTTGGAGTATTGAAATCACAGAGAAGACGTGAAGGTGTTGCCACCGCCGAGCATATATCGATAAGTGAACACCGGAGCGCTTCCGCCACGGGGGGCGCACGCGTGTGAGTACTTCGATATGCAGTAAACCAGCATCTGTGACGCGCACGCGCATTGCCACGGCGATCAGGCTTATAAGGTCGCGCCCGGCATCTCGTCGACAGTCTTCGACTCACTCTGAAGATGGCCGGAAGGTACGCGGCCGAAATATCAGCAGAAGAAGTGAATTTTACGCGGCTGTATTCCCGAAATCTATTGGACTAACCAACATTCTCCTCCGAATGCGAAAATATATTGTTGACTCCCACCTACATAGGTACAAAAAAATGTTCAAATGTTTGTTAAGCTTAAGGGACTTAACTACGGGGTCATCAGTCCCTAAACTTACAAACTACTTATGAACTACCTACGAACTAGGACGGCACAAATATCCATGCACGAGGGGGGATTCGAACCCCCGACCGTAGTGGCCGTGCTGACCGTGACTGAAGCGCCTCAGTCACCTCGGCCACTGCGGCCGGCTAGGTACAAAAGATCATCAGAATGAAATACCAGAAATCAGAGCTCGAACGGAGAGATTCAGCTATTCTTTCTTCCCGCGTGCTATTCGAGAGTGGAATGGGAGATGAATAGTATAAAGGTGGATCGATGAACCTTCTGCCAGGCACTTAAATGTGATTTGCAATCCCATGTAGATGTAGATGTTGACAGGCTTTCATGTAAAAATAAAATTATTGAGATATGTTAGGAATTTTTTTATTATTATTATTATTTCAAAACGGTACTCGCTTAAAAAACAGGCCTCGTGCTACAATATAAGAAACTGGCTCTTTTAATCGGAGTATAGGTCAATGCTTGAGGATGGTGGCCGTTTCGCGTGGCTTCAGCTGGGCCCGCCCCCTGCCCGTGCTACTGTGAGTAGCGCAGCGGCTGCAGCTGCGCCAGGTCGTGGCTGAAGTCTGAGTCCTTGTCCTCCAGCAGACGGACGTCTTCCTGGACCAGGCGGCGGCTGGCGTCGCGGCGCGCCTCCCCCTTCTCCAGAACCTTCTCCAGCACCGCGCGCAGCTGCTCGGCCGCGTTCAGCCCGGACGTACCCTCCAGCCAGCGCACCATCGCGTCAGAGAAGCCCTGCACACGAAAAGCGTTCAGATGAGTGTAAGGTAACACTTAAGGTAAGCCTTACATTATAACGAGGAATGAGCTTCATTTTGAAACATATCATTCGTTTGAACCTGTTTATAGTGAATATGTATTAATTTACTTCTTATGTGACTTTATTAATTATCGCGATGCACAATGTATGTAGGTAACTTAACTGTGAACATTTTCTGTCATTTATTTATTATCTGGATTGTAATTGTTTATGTATATGTTGTTGTTGTGGTTTTCAGTCCGGAGACTGGTTTGATGCAGCTCTCCACAATACCCTATCCTGAGCAAGCCTCTTCATCTGCACATAAGAACGGCAACCTACATCTGTCTGAATCTGCTTACTGTATCCATCTCTTGGTCTTCCTCTGCGATTTTTTCCCCCACACACTTCCCTCCAACGCTAAATTCACAATTCCTTGATGTCTAAGAATGTGTCCTACCAATCTATCCCTTCTTTTAGTCAAGGTATGCCAGAAATTTCTTTTCTCCCCAATTCTGTTCAGTACCTCCTCATTAGTTACGCGATCCACCCACCTAATCTTCAGCATTCTTCTGTAGCACCATATTTCAAAAGCCCCAATCCTCTTCCTGTCCGCACTGTTTATCGTCCATGTCTCACTCCCATACAAGGCATCACTCCACACAAATGCCTTCAGAAACGACTTCCTTAGGCTTAAATCAATATTAGAGGTTAACAAATTTCTCTTTTTCAAGAACGCTTTTCTACCCATTGCCATTCTGCATTTTATATCCTCTGTACTGCGACCATCATTTGTTATTTTACTGCCCAAGTAAAAAAAACTCATCTACCTCCTTTATTGCTTCTTTTTCCAATCTAACTCCTTCAGCATCACCTGATTTTCTTACACTGCACTCCATTACCCTAGTTTTGCTCTTGTTAATGTTCATCTTATATGCACCTTTCAGCACACTGTCCATTCCGTTCAATTTATCTTCCAGGTCCTTTGCTGTATCTGACAGAATTACTATATTATTTTATTTTATTTGTACTTTGTATGTTTTCTATATGACTGTGATTACTTGTTATGTTTAATTTGTCAATGTAAAATATTTCTCTGTGAACAGTTATCGATATGGCTCTTCAGGTCAGAGACTTTATCGTATAGCAGCGCTCGCCTGTGAGAGAGCAGGCAAGCAGCAGTATCTGCCTCCCCGTGACGTAGATCAGACGTTCGTACGCGGTCCGCGGAGTGCTCAAACAATATAAGTAATAAAGTTGAACAAAGTGAAAGTTCTAATTTGTTATAAGTGCAACGATATGAAAGTTTCTGTGAAACCAGTTAGCATAAGTGAAGTAAGAATTGATCTTAACGAAACATTTACTCGTTCGTTCTGCTGAGGCAGAAATTCGTTACGTGTTCGGTAACCGTCTCAGACGTCCGACACGCGGTAGCGTCACCGCGGACGCTAACGGTCGCGATTAAATACGCGATTTGCGAAGCATCACGGCGAACTGCTAGCAAACTGCCAAAGGAGGAGCCACCATCAAAATGATTTCTGTATGAATTTGTGTATCATTTATATGACTGCAGAGTACCACGTCGCTGGACTGATAAATAAGATAAGTTAAATGCTATTGGTTGTAATTTACTGTGAATGCATGTTTAAGTTTTGTTAAAATACAAGAACATTAAACAGTACTTTCGCTATCTTGTTTGAACAACTAATTAACCACTCATGATTAGTATGACAATCCTCAATAATGCTTGAATAATATTACAACACAATTTCACAATCAAGTGAGTGTCATTAATTATTAGAGACTGATAATAATTCAGTTGAGACAATTTTGCTAAAATTGATGATAGAAGATAACAGACAGTTGCATGGCAGTATTACGTATTATCAACATATTAATGATTACAGATTAATGAATAATTTTTCTATTTCGTTTTGCACTGAGTTCAACAATAATAGCAATCGGCACATCTATCCCATAAAGAACCAAACTCCTACAATTGCCGTATGCATAGCATCAATTAAGACTGATTTACTAAAATTTCCTAATTGCTTGAGTGAATTAATTTTTATTAGATACTCACTATAGTGGTTGGCCTGCACCCACTTGCCAATCACTTGATGTTAAAAATCCTGCTATTCATAATTTTCTAAATTATCATTACCATTAGCGTGCTAATTGAGTCGTACGCATTGCACAGACGGAGTAAGTTAATTTCTGCTATCTGTGTGTGCACAGTCTCTGTAGGAGATTTTGTGAGGAAAGGAAAGGTGAGTGATCTTTTGAAAAGTTTGTCAGATAGGGCCATAGTATTTGTTAATTAAACTAATTGTCTTGCTAAATATTTTCAAAATTTAACTGCACCAGTTGCATTAATCACGAGTTTAACGTAACCAATCACGAAATTAAGGTCAGGTTTATTATGTTGCTCAAACATTACAACAACAGTCACTACTGTTAATTACACGTAAATCAAAATTCAGTTCTTTCTTCCACTCACACCTTTCATTCTTCAATAAAATAAACGCCTTTCACCCAATATCCCCAACAAATATTTTCTTTCCTTACATTAGATTAGATTTGTTTTTCATTCCGTAGATCCGTGTTGAGGAGATCCTTGTGCATGTGGAACATGTCAAGAAACAAATAGATAATATTAATAATATAAATACAGATACATACATTTTTGAGCTGATAATATTATAATACTAATATAGTATCAATATCGATAACATTCATCATTTGATACAATTTAGAAATTCACTAATGGAGTAGAAGTAGTTGGCCACTGGAAAGTCTCTTAGGCTCATCTTGAACTGACCTTTATTTCTTGCTAAATTTTTTATACTTTATGGTAAATTATTGAAAATATGTGTTCCTGAGTAGTGGACCCCTTTTTGAACTAAAGTAAGCGCTTTTAAGTCCTTATGTAGATCATTTTCGTTCCTAATATTGTATGTATGAACTGAGCTGTTTTTTGCAAAAAGGGATATATTATTTATGACAAATTTCATTAAGGAATAAATATACTGCGAAGCAGTAGTTAATATACCCATTTCTTGAAGAGGCTTCTACAGGACTTCCGTGAGTTTATTGCACAAATATTACGTATTACACGCTTTTGGACTCTGAAGAATTTTGACTGACTTTAAGAGTTACTCCAAAATTTATGCCATATGCCATTTTGGAATGAAAGTTAGCAAAGTACGCAAGGTTTTTTATTTTTATTTCTCCTGTGTCTGATAACACTCTTATTGAAAATACAGATTTGTTCAATCGTTTCTGCAGTTCTGTGGTGTACTCCTCCCAACTGAATTTATTATAAAGCTGTAATCCTAGGAATTTAATACTGTCAACCTCTTCTATCTGCTCTTCTTCATACTTAATGCATATGCTGGCGGGAAATCTCTTACGTGTTCTGAACTGCATGTAGTGAGTCTTTTCAAAGTTTAATGACAATGAGTTGGCTTTAAACCATTTATTAATGTTCATTAAAATATCATTAGCAGACATTTCTATAAATTTGCTCGACGTACTTTTTATTGCAATACTTCTATCATTTGCAACCAAACCTACTCTGCTTCTGGTAGTGTAACTGATGAGAGGTCATTAATTTACGCCAGATAAAGCAATGGCCCTAACATGGTTCCTTGTGGGAGACCATATGTAATTTCTTCCCAATCCGATGATGACTGTTGGATTAATTTACTAGTCACTCGCACTGACACCCTTTGTTTGCTGTTAGTGACGTACGACTTGAACCATTTTCTAGCATTTCTTGTGACACCATAGAATTCTAATTTACTAAAATGTTTCATTAAATCGATACTTGTTCCGCAGATGAGACATACGACATTTCGCAATGATGTGGAACGTCCCTGTTTAATAAAAGGTCTCTATACGTGACACTCAATATTTGAAGGATTTTTTAAACCTTTATTTTTATTGTTATTAGTGAGGTACTGCGGGATTGCTCTTATTCTATCTTTGCGAGGAATCTTAATAAGGTAATAATAAAGAATATTGTAGATTTTGTTCATGTTATAATGTTTGGTATTTTTATAATGATTACAATTCGTAAAATTATTGCAATGTCAACATCACAAATTTAAAAAAATATCACTGCAATTGGGAAGCATTGACGTCAGAATATTGCAATGTTTCCCATTAGCCCCTTTTTAATTTTTCTGATCCTGTTACTTGTTCCTAGAATTAGAGATATAATTTTGATCGCTCTTTGTTGCGGTGGGAAATGTTGTTGTTGTGGTCTTCAGTCCGTAGACTGGTTTCATGCAGCTCTCCACCTTCATCTCCTCAAAAGAACGACAACCCACATCCGTTTGAAACTGATTACTGCATTCATTCCTTGGTCTCCCTCTGCGGTTTTTACCCCAAACACTTCCCTCCAATGCTAAGTTCACGACTGTTTGTTTCCTTCTTTTACTCAGGGTACGCAAGGAAAAAAAAAAAAAAAAAAAAGGCTATTAGCCTTCTGCGCAACGGTTGAGTGACGATAGTAATGAAGTGGCACCTAAATCTATGGACCTTTTGCCTTACGCAGGAAGTATTTCCAACAAGATTGGTCGTATTTTGCGGAAATATGATGTGAAATGTGTTTTTCGACCACCTTCTAAGATAAAGGCCCTATTGGGGTCCGTAAAGGATGATCTTGGTTTGCATAAGGCAGGTATATATCGTATTCCTTGCAATTGTGGCATGTCATATATTGGTCAGACAATCAGGACTGTGGAAGACCGGTGTATTGAACATCAACGTTACACGCAATTACAACAGCCAAACAAATCCGCTGTTGCAGAACACTGTCTTGGCACCGGTCATCCTATGGAATACAACAACACGGAGATCCTGGCATGCACTTCCACCTATTGGGAAAGAGTTATTAAGGAAGATATTGAAATTTAACTAGCCAGCGACCTTATAAACAGAGATGGTGGTTTTTGTTTAAATTCTGCTTGGAATCCGGCACTGTCTCTCGTCAAAAACCAGAGTGACAATATTAATGCTGCCTCACCTGTTGATTAACAGTCACTATCGATATTTTTGATGTTTGGTCATCTTTGGTTGTGTTGACTCTGCTGTGACTTGTACTGTGTGTGTTATCTTCCTTGTTTACCCTTTGAAAACCGAAGTATTAAATAAGCTTGCACATTGCTTCCTTAAGTGCAGTTGTGCCTTGAGAATTGGCAGGGTGCTCTTCTGCCTAAATATCGGCGGTTGTCGACGACGTCACCCGGCAGCATACCCGAAGCTTGTTTGAACCTACCAATGCTTGTTTTTAAGGTCATATTTCCAAAACTGCTGACCTCTGGCTTGGCGACGCTCTGGCGGCGCGCCTCCCCGCTGAGCACGCCGTGCAGGTCGTTGAGCCGCTGCCTGGACGAGATCTCCTCCTGGTGGTCTGGCGCCCCCTGCGCACCTGCTGAGGCCGCAGGTACGGCGGTGCCGGAACGGCCTCGTGGCGACGCGCTCGCCGCTCCACCCGACGATGCCGCCGGCATGGGCGAAGTCGCTTCGGTCGCTGCGCCTGTGGGGCAGGCAACCGGGTGAAACAAAGCACGTCAGCAGCCGAGCAAAGCAAAAGGTGCTGACACACATGTCCGGGCCGGGAGACGTCCGAATGTCGGCCATCACCCGAAGAACGAAATATACCACTGAAATAAATCAATCGGTGAGTGCAGAAACCGCGTACAAAAACACGAATAATCATTTTCGATTAAAAGATGCTTAGAAAGGCAAGACGCGTGTTGAGTACAAGAACCACGTTAGTAATTGAGTAGATCCGTAGATATAGATCCGTACATATAGGAAAGCTGATCTATGGAAGGAATATATAGAGGGCCTATACAAAGGAAGTAAACTTGAAGGCAGTATTCTAGAAATGGAGGAAGTGGAGGTAGATAAGATAGGAGATTTGATACTGCGAGAAGAATTTGACAGAGCGCTGAAGGACTTGAGTCGAAACAAGGTCCCTAGAGTAGATGATATTCCGTCTGAACTGCCGATATCGTTAGGAGAGCCAGTCGTGAAAAAATTGTATTACCTGGTATGCAAGATGTATGAGACGGGGGAAATACCCTCTGACTTCAAGAAGAATATCGTAATTCCAGTTCCAAAGAAAGCAAGTGCAGACAAATGTGAAAATTTCAGAACTGTCAGTTTAATAAGTCATGGTTGCAAAATACTAACACGAATTATTTACAGACGAATGGAAAAACTTGTGGAATCTGACCTCGGGGAAGATCAGTTTGGATTTAGGAGAAATGTAGGAACACGGGGGGCAATACTCACTTATCTTAGGCTAACGAAAGAGAAACCTACGTTTTTGCGTGTGTCGATCTGGAGAAAGATTTTGACAATGTCGACTGGAATACACTATTCCAGACTCTGAAGGTAGCAGGGGTAAAATGTAGGGAGCGAAGAGTTATATTCAACCTGTATAAAAACCAGACAGTGACAGGGTAAGAAAGGGACGCAGAGGTTGGGAAGGGAGTAAGACAGGGTTGTAGCCTTTCTCCAATGTTGTTCAATCTGTACATTGAGCAGGCAGTGAAGGAATGGAAGGAGAAATTTGCATTAAAGTGCAAGGAAAAGAAATAAAAACATTGAGGTTTGTCGATGACATAGTAATTTTGTCAGAGACCGCAAAAGATGTGGAAGAGCAATTGAATGGAATAGACAGTGTCTTGAAATGAAGATATAAGATGAACATTAACAAGAGTGAAACGAAGGTAATGGAATACAATGTCAGAAAATGAGGCGATGCTGAAGGAGTTAGATTAGGTAATGAGACATTAAAAGTAGTAGATGAATTTTGTTATTTGGGTAGCAAGATAACTTCTGATGGCCGAAGTAAAGAAGATATAAAATACAGAATGGCTATGGGAAGAAAAGCGTTTCTAAAGAAGCGAAATTTGCTGACATCCAATATAAATTTAAATGTTAGAAGTCCTTTCTGAAAGCATTTGTCTGGAGTGTAGCATTGTATGGGAGTGAAACGTGGACGATTAGGAGTTTAGATAAAAAGATGATAGAAGCTTTTGAAATGTGGTGCTACAGACGAATGATGAAAATTAGATGGGTGGATCACGTAACTAATGAGGAGGCGCTTAACCGAATCGGGGAGAAAAGGAGTTTCTGGCATATCCTGACTAAGAGAAGGGATAGATTGGTTGGACACATTCTGAGACATCAAGGAATTGTCAACTTAGCATTAGAAGGAAGCGTGTGGGGTAAAAATCGTAGAGGGAGACCGAGGGAGGAATATATTAAGCAGATTCAAAAGGATGTAGGTTGCTGAAAGTATTCTCAGATGAAGAGACTTGCACAGGACAGGGTAGCGTGGAGAGCTGCATCAAACCAATCTGCGGACTGAAGACCACAACAACAACAGGATGTCTTGTTCGAACGTTGAGCGCAGAAGTAGCGTGAGTCAGTGACTGGCGTGGTTTCTGCTCTCACTGCTAGATCGCATGGTTTTGCACATTTTATCGTGCATGTGTCATTTGTTTACCAGCACAAACAGCTGCACTTATTGAATTCTTTCTCTTGTTGGGTGTTATCAACGTGTTCGTGCTTAACCTTTCGAGTTCTGTGTCGAGGGAGTAGTGTGCCAAAAGAGGCAATTCAAGTTTGCTCTTACTCGTTATACAGAGTTGCGCTATAACTCTAAAGAGAAAGGGGTCATCGCAGCATACACTTCCACTGATGGATTACAAAAGCACAGCTATCACTGCTGAAACCTGCTTTCCGGAACGTAGATACTGATTTTCCCTAAAGTATTGCAGCCTACCCATCAGGGAAAGTTCCAGTCAACACCAATAAAATGGAAGACATGATGGTTAATATTCCTGAAAACTTCAAAGTTTTTTTATGATGAATTATTTACCTGGCTAAACAATGCACATGGACATTGATACCTTGGTCGAGAATGATCTATTTTAAGAGCTGTTTGCTTTGTTGTATTCCTGTATTCTGAAGCTTTACAAATACTGTAACTTCATTTGTGATATTATATAAAAAAATCAAAAATTTAAATGAATGATTACCTTTTTACAAGTTATCAGCTGTCTGCAAAAACCAGGTGATTGCAGAAACAGCATAAGTCCAGATCAAATTTTAAATTTTCCTGAGGCTAATTTATGTCGAAATTAGGAAATTTTTGCACGACTGCAACATACATGCACAACAGAGCGGAAAAAGAGAGTTAAAATATTTAATAATTTGCAGGAGTTATGCCGTTTTTCCTCTCTCCTGTACAATTTGAAATGTGTGACTGAAGCTGTTTCTGCACACACTGATTCAAATGCAGGTGGTCACAAGTGACCGGACACGGAATGTGCCGCGCGGAATTCGCCGATAATTTCTGACGTGACGGGCACGGACGCCACTTCGTTCGAACTGCGGTTGCAACGGGTGCAACCGCGCTAAAGCGTTCGAGTTGCGGTCGCCACCGTTTCAAACTAAGTGTGACTGCCATTGAGGCGTTCGAGTTGCGGTGTGAAAGGAGTTCCAGTCGTTTGTGACGGTAAGGGGAAATTCTTCTGACAGACTCCAATGCGTTTAATAACCTTGCACCAAATAGATAAACCAGCACATGTGGAAAGTGTTTTGTATGCAGCTCGTTCCTTTTCCTCGAAGAAAGAAAGTGCGAAATTCAGGTTATTCTTTTAAACGGGCGGTAAATAGACGTTTCGTGAAAATTTAATACATTATAGCATTATTTTATTTCCTTTTCGGATTTTTCTGCCAATATCTGACGTTCACATAAATCTAGAGATATTTAATGTAAGATCTCACTTTAATAAATTTTCTTCTTCCATACCAGCATCGGATTACAAAATTCAACAACTGTGGGTCACTATTAGTGATTGACCTACTATAAAAAGTTTTCCCTGTGCAAATTTTGAAAGCAACAACTTTTTAAATGCGAATAGTTTTTATATTCATTGCTTCTAGCGTGTAAAAATACTTAGTTTCTATACGTAATACCTCAAGAACGAGGCGTGCGTTTGCACACTGGACACATTGCAGACTCTCCCTATCAACTTAATGAGTTAGAATTCATAACCCTTCTTGGAATTAGACAATTTACAGAATTACAACATAGACATTAAGCAGCAGATAATTAGTACCAGTCAACGGAAATCTATGACTAAATATAAGCCACAATTTAAATTTGTCCAATTTCTTCAATAATAATTTAAAAGAATGAAAAGAAGGTAAAACAGAATGTTAATGGTGAAACTGTTGGTTGCTGTTAATCAACCCTGTTCAAAATTGTATAGACCAAAATGGTCTTCTAAGCCCATTCAAAATAAAGGACACATCCAGCCTGTAGCCATTAATAAAATTAATAAAAAGATAAGAAAATGTAAAGAAGCGATCTAACAGTACCGCTTCATTTATTTCACTCCTTTTTTCCCTTTTTCTTATGTAGATATATGCACGTAAACCCTTCGAACAGGCAAGTAAGACTTCGGTCATGCCTCATACTGAACTATCCACAAACTCCTCTCACTTTGGGGGAAAAAACCGGCAGAATGACCACACAAATATCACTGCTAGTAGCACGTTGTGACGTAGCAACGAGCGCGGTATAGTGCTACTTTTTTTATTCTTTTCTTATTCTCTCTTTGGGAAAACATTAACGCTGCTTTGTGATAGTGAAATGTGAGGTAAGAATTCTAGGAAGTTGGGATACCGTGCCTTACCTGGCCCGTGGGTGTAGTGGTACTGGTCCAGCAGGTTGAACACAATCTGCTCGGCCGCCGCCAGGTAGGAGTCTGAGAAGGTGTGCTGCTCCGCGACAGCCAGCGACTGCAAACGGAGAACGTGTTCTTCAAGATGCGTGCTTAGCACTATTTATTTATTTATTTACCCTTCTTGCGAACCAGCTGCCTTTGGGTATATAGCTGGTCGTGATTACAAAATCTATGTGATACATTTATGCGACTATGATACATTATTTTCTTTATACATTTACAGTAATTAGATAAATAATACAAAGAAAAGCGTAAAAACTTATCATAAGGAAAATAGAAAGGCAACTTAAAAACATCAACTATTTTAAGAAGAGAATAATAGAAGATAGGAAAGATTGCTTTGAGTGACAGTCTGAAGAATAAGAGAGGAAAGTCCAGGGTGGGAGGCCTCGGAATTTACTTCGAGCCCTGCCATCCTGGAGTTTTCTCATTTTGAGACTCTTATGATTGGCTATATCTGTAGGTTATATTTCGCAAGTATTTATACGTCCTCTGTGTCGGGGCTGTCATCTGTGGTGTAATCTGTACTGTTTGTGCTTTCAGTGTCAGATTCATCGTAAGTGTTTTGTCTTCTGTTGTGGGCGTTTCGTGTTGCATTACGTCTTACGTTCTGTGTGTCTCGTGTTTTTTTTTTTTTTTTGTAGTGAGACTTCGTCCGTCAGCCTGTTCATTATGTCCCATCCGTTCTTATCTCGTATTAGTTCGTTTAGGTCTTTAGTCGTGTCAAACATAGTGTGAGTGTATGTTTTGTAGAGCTGACAGTGTATGACAGTGTGTTCTGGGGTCCCAATTTCTCCACACGTACAGCATGGATTGTCACTGAGACCAACACGTGTGAGGTGTGTGGGGGTAGGGGCCGTGTCCCGTTAGGAAGTGGATCATACCCCGGCTGGGATTGATATGACCCATTCGAAGACCTTTCCTTATATTCGGGAAAAAGTCATAGACACGTCTTCCTTTCTCGCAGTTTTCCCATTCCCTTTGCCATGTGTCCATTCTCCATTTAATTAGTTGCCTCCGTTCTGTTATCTCTTGTCCAACATGTTCGTGGACCTTGTCGTATTTCCCCGCCTTCAGCCAATACATAGCAGCTCTTAGTCGTATGGTAAGGTCTATTGGTGGTATCCCCAGTACCACGCAGAGTGCTTCGTCTGAGGTAGTGTTGAAGGCTCCAGTTAGCCTTAATAGGACATTTCTTTGACCTTTCCTAACAGTGGCGATGTTGGTCTGTAGTGCCAGACGCTGTGCCCATGAACTGGCCGCGAAGCAGATTACTGACTCGAAGAGGGCTATGTGGTATGTACGTAGTGTTTGTGTAGGTAGTCTGTACGTTGTGGTGTTTAGCCTGGCAAGTTTTTGAGTCATCTTGGTGGCCCTGTCGGTCGTCAGTCGTATATGTACATTAAAGGTCAAGCGTTCGTCCAATTGGACACCAAGATAACGTGTATTGTGTTTTCTGCGTATTTTGATGTTGTTGTGTTTTATTGTTGGGTCCCTGATTAGAGTTCCTTTTAGTAATATGTAGACTGTCTTATGTGCTGCTATCTGTAATTTGTTCTGTGTGCACCATTGTCCTATAGTTGCCAGGACATGTGTTGCCTTGTGTTCTAATTGCATTCTCGAGTCAGCTGTAACCAAAACAAGTAGGTCATCTGCATACGCGACAGTGCCTTTGACCAACTCCTGTTGCCCCAGTAGGTTCAGGAGTGGTTCAAAGGTTATGTCCCAGAAGACGGGTTCACAGATCGATCCCTGGGGGCACCCTTTGGTGATTTGCTTTACTACCTTTTGAGAGTCCTTACGCCATTCAACTGCCCTATTTTTGCAGTAGTCTAAAATACTGTTATAAAGGGCCTTAGGTACCCTTAGCTCCCGTAGTCTTGTGAACAGTGCCGGCCACCAAAGATTATCAAAGGCGCCAGCAATATCCACAAGAATGGCCAAAGCGTATTTGAGTGTTGTTGAGTGGACCATATCAGTTGCCGCATGTAGGGCGTCATCAATTGACTTGCCTCGTCTGAAACCATACTGCGTAGGATTAAGTCCTAGTAGCTCCCTGTGCGACTGTATACGTTCGCACAAGAGACGTTCCTGGATCTTAGCCAGGTTGTTAATTAGGCAAATTGGCCTATAGGATTTGGGGTTCAGTGGGTCCTTGTCAGGTGCTTTTTTAATGATCACTGCATTTGCCAGTTTCCAGGGAGCAGGTACCCGTCCCAGCCGTAAGGCATCACTTAATAAGTTGGTCATGAAGGGTATGATCTGTCGTGAGGCCATTTTGATGGTTTCCGAGTAAACTCCATCAGGCCCTGGTGCTTTCCTATTTTTTAGTTGGGAGATTGCAATGGCAACCTCTTCCTGTGCAAAAGGAATGGTGACGGCATTGTTGTCATATTCAGTGTTGGTGTTGTGTCTGAGTGTTGTGTGGAACGCATCATCATCTGTGTTGGTGTCGTCAGGTAGGAGTTTGTTTAGCAGATATTCTGCTGAACTTCTCCAGCCCTCGGTGTTTGTGCCGTCTTCACGTTTCAGTGTCGATAGAACAAAAGGTGTTTTGATGCGCTCCGTGCAAATTTAAAAAGGTTCTCCCCATATGATTGTTTGTATCTGTTGTTTTATGTGTGTGTTCCAGTGTTGTTGTCTGGTCTGCAAGAGTGCGTCTTTGTAAGTCTTTTTGGCTGTCAAATAGAGTTGTTGCCAGTATCGTTTTTCTTGCTCGGTTTTAGCCCTTTGGTACCATGTTCTCTTACGTCTTGAGTCCTGTCTTAGTGCAGTTAGTCTGTTGTTCCAAGGGGATCTATTTTTGTTCAGTTTTGCAGTCGGTACGGAGGAATTTTGCGCTGTCTGTAATATGGTCGTCAGAGCATGAGCTCTTAGGTCCACCGATCCCATTAATTCATTTATATGAGCGTCCTCTATTATATGTTGTAATTTGCTTCTATCCGCTTTGTTAAAACACAGTCGTCGTTGTGTCTCGTCGATGTGTGTACGTGTAGATGTTATGTGTATTATGATGGGATTGTGGTCGCTATGGATGGCACCGTCAAGTACTCGCCACCCCGTCACTAGTGGAAGGGTTTTGGAGTTGACAACTGTAATGTCTATACGACTACTAGTTCCACCTGGTCCTCTGTAAGTAGGCGGTTGGTTGGGTGAGTTAGCCACGAATAGGTTATTGAGGTCAAGGTGTTGGTTGACCATTTCCCCTTTGACATTAGTTGTGTTAGAGAACCAACGAGTGGACCAGGCGTTTATGTCCGTGGCAATGATTAAGTGCCTGTTATTAGTAATATTGGATAGGCAGTCTATGTAGTGTAGATAGGGCTCAATGTCGTGCGAATATTGCGCATACATTGAGGCAACGACCCACTTAGTCCTTCCTATGATTATTTCCACAGTGACAAGGTGCGTGGTACAGAGGTGAGATATCTGTGTGATGGTGTATTGCGGATTAGTGACGATTATGGCTGCCTTAGCGTCCGTATGGTGAATGGTTGTGTATTTGTGAGGCATTCCTGTAATTTTGCCGTTTCTTAGGTGTGGTTCCTGGAGGCACACAATGTCCACTTCCTGTTCCTCTATTAACCTGGTTAGTTCCATACAGGCGAGTGTACTACCTTGTGCATTTAGTTGTAGAATTTTCATGGGTAGTGGGTCCAAACCATGCATCTGGGACCCTCAAATGTAGGATCTAGGTACACCCTCCCTTATTCCCTAGCCATGTCTCGGTAGGCTTCCTCCAGGTTGAAGCTTTCGCCTCTCCTGGAGCAAGCCTTTCTAAGGATGTCACAGAGTCCAAGTCCGTCTGTGGGGAGATTGAGTGCCTTCAAGACTAGTCTGTCAGTTTGTTCTGCTATTGGGTAGCAGACATTGGCTCCTTTAGGGTGCATTTGTCTTGTCACTTGTCTTAGGGCTGTCTGAAAGGTATGTGGATTTTCCAGTCTTGATAGTTTTGCATTTTCCTCCATTGTCCGGTAGTCAAGTTCATATTCAGCTCGTCGTCGTTTGTCAAGGTCTAATTCTATTACTAAGTTTGTAGGTTGTGTGGTATTGGAGTCAGATGCAGTGGTGTCAACCTTGTCAGTATGGGTTATGTCGTTGTGAGTAATTTCTGTATTAGTTGTCGTTGTTGGTGCCTCCAGGTTTGGTTGTGTGTTGGTGTATTGGTGTGTATTTGTGTTGTTTTGTGTAGGTGTATATTTACCACTTGAGTCAATGACACCCCCCCGACACAAAGGCGATCGGTCTTATTTTGTGTTTACATTTGTCTACGTTATATATTTTTGGTGTGGAAGCTTTTAGAGTGAAGTTTTGTTTAGTGATTGTTATTTCTTTAGGGGTACTATTTATTTCATCCTCCTGTATGTTCTCATCTGTTATTTCTAGGCCTTCCTTTATTTCCACTACTCTTTTGGCTACTTTGTTTAGGTTGACTGCGGAAAGATCCTTTGTTTTTATGTAATCTATGTTACTGTCAGTGTGTAGTGTTGGTTCTGGTTTTTTGGTGTTGAGGCTTTTAGATTTTTCATCCTCCTTAATGTCTACTTCAAGGATCTCGATACCATTTTCTATTTCTTCTACTTGCTTAGCTAGGTTTTTTAGGTTGGCAGTGATCCTATCCTTAGGTATATTGTGACTTTGGGTGTTGTAAGTTATATTTGTTTGAGTTTCCATGTCGGCTGTTTGTTTATCCTCACGTGGTGTTAGTTCATTACTACCTAAATCTACATCTAGTTCATTATTAACAAAACCTATATCTACAGTGTTAGTAAGAGTTAGATCTATTTCTAATTCTTCTATTCTATACATTAGGTTAATTTGTGCAATCATACTATCAAGAAAGCATCTTTTGATTATTCTGGCGTCTTCATGGTTTATGGCGCCGCGCCTACTCAGGTCCTCGACGTATTCTGCAGCGTACAGGAACTGCTGTTGTGCGACGTCTGAGGCGACCAGGGACGGGATGCAGCCGAGATCCAGTTCACCGACCGGCGGTGGAATGAAGCCCATCTGCCGCCGCCACGCGATGGCGCGCTGCCATGAGCGTGCCCTGGTCGACGGTGACTTCTTCCTCTGTTGAGGGGGGTGGTGTTGTTGAGGTTGTGGGTTGTAGTGGCTTCCTGGTAACTCTTGTTGTTGGTTATGATCCATAATCGGTGTTATTTATTATCTTGTCCAAGAGGTGCTTATGTGTTACACAGTCTGGTCCTCCTTTGTGGCTACATGTTCGTTTGCGGTACATGCACGGAATGCATGCGACTTCGTCATTTTGACAGTCAGCTTTAACGTGCCCTGGTTTGGCACATCTGTAGCACACAGGTTCTTTTAGCTTGCATTGCTTTGTTGAGTGGCCCAGATCTTGACATGTATAACATCTTGATACTCTAGCGAAGTCTTTAACTTTTAGGGATTCAAAATCAATATATACTCGTTCGGCCTTGACAAGAATGCACCATATTCTGGGGCTAACTTCAAGTACATTGTTGGCCTTATTGCTTGTTTTCCGTCCGGTTTTGAATTTAAGACATGTTTCTTTGTTAAATTCGCCCTTGGGGATGTGGTCTCTGAGATTTATTTCGTATAGTTGCTCCATAAATTCTTCATCCTTAAGGTATGTTGGAACCTGATGGATTATAAGCATTGGTCTCCTCTTTCTAGTTTCCTCGCATTGTATGTTTCGAAGGGTGGCGGTCTTCTCAGCAACCTTAGCAGCGTCAGCCTTAGTAGCCGTTTCCACGATTACAGTGTTGGTAGTTGATCTGATTCCCTTGATTTTGACCCTGTCTTCTTTTGGATTGATTGTTCTGGTTATTTCGGCCATCACCTCTTTAGTCGATTTTTTATCTGTTGCCTTGAGAAACAGGACGTTTCCCTGTTTTTCTTTAGCCCTCTGTATTCTAGTTTCGATGGCCGATGACTGCCTCGGTGTTTGCGAAGGGGCTGCTGCCATCATTGCATACATGGGTGTCTGACTGGTCGTCCTGATTATCTTGTTTTCTTCTTTTAATATTCGTAGCTCTGCCTCCAGCTTGGCAACTTCTTCCTCTTCTGTGATTTTTCCTTGTAATTTTTGAATTTAGTCCTGTAGTTTTCCATTCTGAACTTTTAAACTGATAATGTCCAAATCCTTCGAATCCATGTCGCCGATCAGTTTGTTGTTTTGCTCCTTCAGTATGTCGATTTGACCCTCCAGTCTGGCAAGTTGCAGGCTTTCGGCTGAGTCCAAATCGTGTCTTGATATTTGCACATTGGCGATTTCAAGGGCCTTATTGAGTCTTTTGTTCTCGTTTCTCAATTCAATGATTTGTCCTTCAAGTTTTGATTCACGGAGGGCAGCCTGTATAAGGTATTTTTTGACGTGTGGAATGACCTGGTGCTTAACTTTCTAATTTTTAGCTCCTCTGTTAGGTCTTTGATGTAGGCGTCAACATCCGCAAGTTTGTCCTCGCACACACTTGTTTCGCTTTTGACGGAATCAAAGGAGTCTCTTCTTGTACTAAGCCTTTTGGAGATTGGTGTCGACTCCATGTTGGACGTCATGTTGGACGCAAGACCGTACCGCCTCCGGCGGCGTCGTCCGCCGCTGACCGCAGGCGGGCAGTGACTGAGGCGATAGGCCGCGCGGCGCCGCGCCTACCCCGCGGCACTCGCCACGCGATGACAGCACTGCAGTTGCGTAGCAACAAGACACGCCCGTCCTCTGGCGGCTGAGCCGCGATGCCTCGCACCCAGCAACGACGCGCAGCGCACTGGCCCACTTAGCGGACTTAGCAGTTCTCAGTCTATTGCGTTACTGTAGTGTAACACCAAAAGTAATTGTTCGATATGTCCAAAGTCACTATGGAACGTAGCGTTCACTATGACCTTACAGTGCTTAGCACTCAATAAAGTCTAATAATATCGCCAATCTCCTCCTATTTCAGTACATCTCTCATTGGGGGTTACATGAACAGTCTGCCAATGGCCACACAAAAATTGCACATTTTCGCCAACAAGTGCATGAGTTACTGGAATTAAGTACCGGACTGCAATTTCCATGATCTAGCCATGAACATTTCTAGCGATTCGCTTCCTTTAGCCCCCCCCCCCCCCCAAAAAAAAGAAACCACAGAAATAAAATACCGTATCTACATCTACATGGCATACTCTGCAAATCACATTTGAGTGCCTGGCAGAGGGTTCATCGAACTACCATTATACTATTTATCTCCCATTCATTCGGGAAGAATGAACACCCGAATCTCTCCATTCGAGTTCTGATTTCTCATATTTTATTCTGATGATCATTTCTACCTATGTGAGTGGGAGTCAACAATATATTTTCGCATTCGGAGGAGAATGTTGGCGATTGGAGTTTCGTAAACAGCCCACGCCGCAGCGATAAGGGCCGTTGTTGTAATGATTCCCATCCCAGATCCTGTATCATTTCCGTAACGCTTTCTCCCCTGTATCGTGACAATACGAAACGAGCTGCCCTACTCTGGACTCTTTTGATGTACTCCGTCAAACCCACCCGATAAGGATCCGACACTGGGCAGCAATACTCAAAAAATGGACGGACAAGCGTAGTGTATGCAGTTTCTTTTGTAGTTCTGTTGCATCTTTTAAGGGTTCTGCCAATAAAACGCAGTCTCTGGTTCGCC
This sequence comes from Locusta migratoria, assembly GCA_026315105.1. NCBI lineage: Eukaryota > Metazoa > Arthropoda > Insecta > Orthoptera > Acrididae > Locusta > Locusta migratoria. Next base: position 246,928,564 of record CM048751.1, read on the forward strand.
TTTCCCACGACATTATCTACGTGTTATTTCCAATTTAAGTCTGACGTGATAGTAACTCCTAGGTACTTTGTGGAGTTTACGGTCTTCACTTTTGATTGATTTATCTTGTAAACAAAGTTTAACGGATTTCTTTTCGTACTCTTGTGGACGACTTCACACTTCTCATTATTTAGAGTCAATTGCCAATTTTTACACAATACTGATATCTTATTCAGATCGTTCTGCAGTTAGTTTTGATGTTCAGATGATTGTACTAGATGGTAAATGAGGGCGTCATCTGCAAACAACCTAAGAGAGCTACTTAGGTTTTCCCCTAAAACGTGTATGTAAATAAGGAACAGCAGAGTACGAATAACACCATCCTGTTGAACGCCCGATATCACCTCTGTTTTAGTCGATGCCTTACCATCGATTACTACGAACTGTGTCCTCTCTGACTATTGTATTTAAACTGCCCTGTAAAGATGCTAGCTAGACGTTCCACACCAACAAAAATTGTACATGAAAGAATTCTGGTAAAAAAAGAAAGAAACAGTCTTGGTTGAAGAAAATAGATGTTTCATTTATTTATGCCGGACACGTTTCGCCACGTCTGGGCATCATCAGGGGAAAAATTTATAAACTTGTTTAAAAAACCGGAGTTTACTAAATAAATGTAAATCTTTCCTAAACACGAAATCTTAGGGAAGATGCAGATTAATAAAACTGCAGGCCATATGACCACATTCACGTTTTTTGCGCGGGGGGGGGGGGGAGAATGAAGATTGAACTAGTAAATACAGCTAAAGAACGTAGTTCAACGAATAAAATACTTATCACTGAGGTAGCAAAGTGTCAAATTATTAACTTAAATAAAATAGAACCTTTACAACAGATGTGGCAACTGTTGCTTAAGAATGGGGAGAGGGGGAGGCAACGGAGTCGATGGTAAAACCTAATAGAGCTGCGGGAAGCTTAGTTTACTCGCGTAGGAGCCGCTCCCTGTCTCAACCGCGGGCTGCTTCTGCGCTCGTGTTGGTTACTATCAAGACACGAGCTCGGAAGCAGCCCGCGGTTGTGACAGGGAGCGCCTCTACTATTTTAAGGTTCTATTTTATTGAAGTTAATAATTTGACGCTCTGCTACATCAGTGATAAGAAATTTTATTCGTTAAACTATGCTCTTTGGCGTTATTTATTAGTTCCATCTTCATTCCTTCCCCTCCCGGGCCGAAACGTGAATGTGGTCACGTGGCCTGCAGTTTAATCAATCTGCATCATCCCTATTTCTAAGATTTCTTTTTTAGGTAATATTTTACATAGTTTTGGTTAACTCCAGTGAGATCCACCCCAATTGCTGCTTCAAATCACAGTAATAATTTACTGAATCAAATGGTAAGCAATATCAAATATTTAAAAAAATGATTTTGAAAGGAAGCTGCATTCAGCAAATTTAAAATCTGAACTGCACGATCAGTTTAGGATAATTTTTTAAGAACTCTTTTTCTCATTAAAGAAAAACTTCGTACAGTTTAAATGGTTTACTAGTGTTGAAAGGAATTAACTATTTAAACAACTTGGCCCCTCTTGGCAAAACTACTTAACCACAGAAAATTTACTTGTATAAACAACACATGTGTGATAAATCAATAAATGAGGCAATTTCAAAGACACAATTCAAGATCCCGCGGAAGTTACTTGAAACTACCATAAGTTATTAAAAGGCCACAACCGTGGTCAAGTTTCAAAACACGTTAAGAAATATTGTAAGGTTCAGTTAAGTAATGGCTCACTGTTCTTAATAACGTGACACACCTCTTCGATACAGCAGTTACAGAAAAGCACCCTACAGGTACTTAATAAAATACAAACAAGTTAAGAAGGGCTTTCCCCCTTGTGTAATTAGTTACCAAATAAAATTTAAGGTAACCCATCACTGTGGCGTGAAACATGCCTTATTGTAAGAGAAAACAAATATCTGAACAGCTTATTCTAAAAGAAACTGTTGTAGGATATATATATATATATATATATATATATATATATAAACAGTCTCGATCGCAAGGGAATTTTTATTGTTCTTAGACAACCGGTTTCAGTCTGCTTGTGAGACCATCTTCAGGCCGACTGCAATACAGTAACGTTAAAAATCTTAAGAAGAATGTACAGAATACGATGTTGTGGCAATAAACAGTAAAATAATAACAATGTGAAAAGTTATACCCATGGCAGCCGATTGTGGGCGGGTCGGGAACCGTTGGCTGTGGAAATCAACTGCGGAATACTGCAGTATCGGTCGAGTTTATATATGGCCAGCTCGGCCCCTCCCCCTCCTTAGGATAACTGAACACGCAAGTTACCGTGTAAGGTAAACAACCCGGTCGGACCACGGATTTTTTCAGTCTGCGGTTTAACCCATCCCACCTCTCAACGATGTGAGGAGTCGCCAGAAACGACACGTGGGTCGGATTCCACGTCAAGCTATAGGTGCCCCAATTAAAAGGCTTGCACCAACCCAATGAGCCACACGAAATTATCGTTATTATTATGACGAAAGGTAATTTCAAAACAATACAATTATACAGGTGAGGCAGTCGAGCCAATAACATATTAATTTAAAGTCAGCCGGTGTGGATGGTAACCAACTCTAGTTTCAAGGTACTCCCTAAAGACGGGCAATCAACCCTTCAGCGAGAGCAATCCAGATAACTTGAAAGAAAAGATACTTAGACAACACTGATAGGTAAGCAGATGCAAAATAAGAACAAAATTTAAACTCAGTGACAAATAGTCAAAATACGCCTCTTGCTTGGGCAGCTACTAGGGGAGGCGGAAAACACTGGCGATGCACACGCGCGCCCGAGGCAGATACTGATAGCTGATGGTTGATGGCCACGACGACGAGCAAAACTCAAAAGACGCGCACAAACTGCCTTCAGGGAGTGTCACACCATGCCATAGCAAGCAGGTTCACAGTGATCACCCATACAAGTAATTAAAGGCAATTAAGAACCAAAGGAAGGCACTATCAGTGCTTGTTTCCCTTTTTATTTTTACCCCCTAGGGCATGGATGTTTGTGTTGTCTTTAGTATAAGGTAGTTCATAAGTAGAATGAAACTTTCACTCTGCAGCGGAGTGGGCGCTGGTATGAAACTTCCTGGCAGATTAAAATTGTGTATCGGTATAGCTCAGTGGTAGAGCGCTGCGAAAGGTCCCAGGTTCTAGTCCAGGTTCCGGCAGACAATTTTAATCTGTCAGAAAGTTTCAGTTCATAAGTTTTTTGTAAGTTTAGGGAGTGATGACCCCGCAGCTTACAGCTTAACAGCTTAACAAACATTTGAACATTTTTTTTTGTGAAAGAGTTACTGCCTATTGACAAAATAGAAGAAGAAATTGGTGTTGATATGGAAGAAATATGAGATACAATATCAGAAATTGAATCAGTTCTGGAAGCATTGAACATAAGTAAGGCAGAATCTAAGCTGATTGTGGTAGTTGCTACAAAAAGGCTATTTAAGCTGATAGGTACACATATTAAACCTGAGATCAACCATCACACCTCGGGAAAATCTTAGCCACTAAATACAAAATTGCCGGCCGCGGTGGCCGAGGAGACTGAGGCGCTTCAGTCACGGTCTGCACGGCCACTACGGTCGGGGGTTCGAATCCCCCCTCGGGCATGGATATTTGTGACGTCTTTAGTATAAGGTAGTTGATAAGTAGTTTGTAAGTTTAGGGACTGATGACCCCGTAGTTAAGTCCCAAAAGCTTAACAAACATTTGAACATTTGAAATACAAAATTATTGAATTTATGGCCGTTTCAGGCTTCAAAAACACTCAACAGCCGCGACTGAAAATTTGTGCTGAACCGGTACTCAGGATTCTCCGCTTCCAGCCACCGACTGCCTTAGCCCTGTGCCTCCCGTCCCGCCCAAATTCTCAGTCTACCGCTCACTGCTGTTTGTAGTGTCACAAGTCCCGTCTTCCTCTTGTTATCTGCTTCACTGCATTCCCAAAAGACATGTGTACATCATCGCTGAAAGTTGAGCTTCATATCGAAGAAATTATACAATTATATCTGTGGTGTTTGTTTCTTCGGAAACCAGTAAACTAAAGGAAAACGTGAATATTGCTATACCCTAGTGTTACTTAAATATGGATTGTAGACACATTCCATATCATCAATAGTATTTTTGAAAACCATCGATATATCGATAAATGATCAATTGTTTTGGGCTGATATTTTAAATGAAAATTAACATAATCAGAATTTTTTACTCTTTAGAATGCTGTATAACAGTACAAGGAAAAAAAACTGTCTTAGAAAAAGTATGGTATTTAATTTGTTGTCCTGTAGTCTCTTGTCATTAATCAGGTGGCTTAATGCTGTATCGGAAAAATAATAATGACGGTGAGCTAACTCACTCTCTGCGCTAGTTTCAACGAAAGGTTTCAGCATTAACGGGTAAGGGCTTAAGAATTGCCAACAGGAATAGCAGTTCTTATAGCAACATTTCAGGACATTCACCTTCAACTGCTGGCAAGAAGAGATTAATTTCATATCAAGTCCGTCGAAAGATTCACATTTCGCCTGAATAAATTCTTAATACCAAAACAGGGTTTTATATTTAAACGATTATGTGCAGTCATCATGTAAATAGAAAGCTTCACGCTCTACAAGTAGTGCTCGTCCTATAATCAGTTTTGAGGAAAGTCTTGCATCCTCGAAGGAACAGCCTCCGCTGTTCGAAAGCAATGCAGGCAACCAAAATATGAACGATACTTGTGCTTCTATAAAATCACACGTGACGCGGAGGTGTTTGGATCGCGTGAAAGTTTTGTGAGATTGAAAACACTTTTAAGTACAATGAGAACTCAGAAACAGAAGAGGACAATAGTGGGCGTGCGCAATAGAAAAAGATAATAATAGTATTTGCAGTGTTCAGTACACTCACAAACGCTTAGATATATATAATGCCATTATTTACTCTACTGACTACATTAAATTACAACCGCCTTGCACGTTTTACTTGCAACAAGTAAGCCTGCTTACACATTTGAAGATGACGAACTGTATAATTCGTATTAAGTAATCTGTGTTATTTTTTACCATCAGCACCTGATCAGTACGAGATGTGCACAACCGAGAGTTGCTAGGCAAACAAGAGAAGTCCCTCTCTTACGTCCCCTTCCCCCTAGCGTTCCATCTGTTAATAACATAGTATGTAAGCAGTACTAACCACTTTAAATGTCGATTAAATTGCTATGTACAATTTACTTTCCATCTGTACTCCACACACTACGGATGTCGACTAATAGGATCTGACAATTTTTTACGTGCCAATTAAAGTAGAATTGCATTATAAACGATAGGACTATCGATAGTTAAAATAGGGTACTGATAGTGTCGATAGTGCAACACTATCGAGTAATCGATGTTTAAGTAACACTACTCCTGTGGACCGGAACCCTCATGGCACCGTGGTATAGCGGGAAACACACTCAACAGGCGTACACTCTGCTCCGTATTCCAGCAACCCAGAACCGTGCCCCGCTACGCAGGGAATAAACAACACAAAGAATTTTTATTATTTTGGTGTGGTGTCTGTTCTTTCGCAAAGATGGTGATAGCTTCACTAATTTCACCACATATGCGATCATACGTTCGACGTCGCACGGGTATCTGTAATGGCGAGTGTAAGAGCGAATGAACGATAGGGGCACTAAAGCCGTAGCGTGTGACTTGTGGAAGTGTGAGAGGGACGAGAGGCAAGTATGGGTAGCCAAGTGGTTCACTCATTTTATTAACAACTCCATTGAAAGTTATGCGTAAATAAACAATTTTTATACGCCCACTTTTAAAGTAATGAATGAAGGAAATGATTGTAATTAATTTAACACAAGATTTTGAAACAAACAAAAAAGTGTTTAAGGCGACCGCTGGCTCGAAACGGAAGACCCGGGTTCAATTCCCAGCCCGCCTCACGTTTCACTTGTCGCCACTGTTTAATTTCAATGTCCTAATGCAGACACTGTCAATCCTTTCCTTTCTAATCCTTCTTCCTTTTCCCCATCCCCCTTCATCAGTCATTTGCAACACAAAGAAGCCTAACACGCACTGCTTCCTGCAGGGGTGATCGGCAGCGATAGAGAGCGCTGACAGAGCGAGACTTGTCTAGATGTATCACCCAGAAGGTTTTCGTGTGACCTCTCCGAGGACTGATGAGCTGCCTGGTCAAGAATGTTTTGTATGATGTTGGGAATTTCCAATGTTCTTCAATACGCCATTTTCTGAAGTTATCACGTAAGCTGATTTGTGTTCTGTGAACTTATACACTACTGGCCATTAAAATTGCTACACCAAGAATAATTGCAGATGATAAACGGCTATTCATTAGACAAATACACTAGAAATGACATGTGATTACATTTACACGCAATTTGGGTGCATAGATCCCGAGAAATCAGTACCCAGAAGAACTACCTCTGGCCGTAATAACGGCCTTGATACGTCTGGCATTGAGTCAAACAGAACAGGTACAGCATCAACACGACACCACAGTTCATCAAGAGTAGTGACTGACGTATTGTGACGAGCCAGTTGCTCGGCCACCACTGACCAGATGTATTCCAATTGGTAAGAGATCTGGAGAATGTGCTGGCCAGGACAGTATTCGAACATTTTCCTTATCCAGAAAGGCCCGTTCAGGACCTGCAACATGCGGTTGTGCATTATCCTGCTGAAATGTAAGGTTTCGCAGGGATCGATTGAAGGGTAGAGCCACGGGTCGTAACGCATCTGAAATGTAACAGCCACTGTTCAAAGTGCCGTCGATGCGAACGAGAGGTGACCGAGACTTTTAACAAATGGCACCCCATACCATCACGCCAGGTGATACTCCAGTATGCCGGCCGCGGTGGCCGAGGAGACTAAGGCGCTCCAGTCACGGTCTTCACGGCCACTACGGTCGGGCGTTCGAATCCCCCCTCGGGCATGGATATTTGTGCCGTCCTAGTTTGTAAGTAGTTCATAAGTAGTTTGTAGGTTTAGGGACTGATGACCCCGTAGTTAAGTCCCATAGACTTTAGAAACATTTGAACATTTTACTCCAGTATGACGATGACGAATACACGCTTCTGATGTGCGTTTACCACAATGTCGCCAAACACGGATGGGACCATCATGATGCTGTAAACAGAACCTGGATTCATCCGAAAAAATGACGTTTTGTCATTCGTGCACCCAGGTTCGTCGTTGCGTACACGCAGGCGCCCCTATCTATGACGTAACGTCAAGGGTACCGCAGCCATGGTCTGCGAGCTGATTGTCCAAGCTGCTGCAAACGTCGTCGAACTGTTCGTGCAGATGCGACATCCCCATCTGCTGACTCAGGGATCGAGACGTGGCTGCACGATCCGTTACAGCCAAGCGGATAACATGCCTGTTATCTCGACCACTAGTGATACGAGGCCGTTGGGATCCAGCACGGCGTTCCGTATTGCCCTCCGGAACCCACCGATTCCATATTCTGCTGTCTCTGTATCGTGACCAATGCGAGGAGCAATGTCGCTATACAATAAACCGCAATCAAAGTCGGAAACGCGATGAGACGCATTTCTCCTCCCTACACGAGGCCTCACAACAACGTTTCACCAGGCAACGCCGGCCAACTGCTGTTTGTGCATAAGTAATCGGTTGGAAACTTTGCTCATGTCAGCACGTTGTAGGCGTCGCCACCGGCGCCAACTTTGTGTTATTGCTCTGTAAAGCTAATCATATGCATATCACAACATCTTCTTCATGTCGGTTAAATTTCGCGTCTGTAGCACGTCATCTTCGGGGTGTAGCAATTTTAATGGCCAAGAGTGTACCAAGAACTGTGTGAACAAATTATGTTCCTAAAATTATGTTCGTCAGTCAGATCAGATATTATACATGACGCAGGAGAACCACGAGAGAATAATACGGTTTCAAGGCGAGAAACAAAGTATTTCGCTTAAAAGAAATGTAAGAAAACGCTGCAGCCTTTCGCCGCTACTGTTCAGTATATTTACATTTTTTTATTTATATTTATCATGATCCTACGGAACAAAATTATGAGTAAATCTCCGTGATCACGAAACGAATTAATACATTAAACTGTTACAAAATTAAAGTAATAGAAGAAGAGTAGTGTACAGAAATCCTATGCACTCGGCATTTTCATGGAGCATTTGATGAGTTAAGTAAATAAACACCCCTCTCTATCACCTCATAGTAAACGCTTCGATTCTCTCCTGTTCCACTTTCATCACTGTGCCTTTGACATACCCTGACAAATAAAGAAGTGCCTTAAACGTACAGTTATAGAATTTTCTTCCTCAAATTAAGGTATATCTGTGAAACCAAAAAGTGCTCTAGGCTGTAAATGTCTTTTCTGCCCACGCTGTGTACTTCTTTATATCCTGCTTGCTTCGTCCATCACGGGGTGCTCTGCTTCCAAGACATAGAAATTCTTAACGTGATCCACTTTTAGGAAACTGTCACAAGAATTCAAAATTCAAAATTCTTCGGACATTCAACGCTCAAAAAATTGCCTCAGGGCACATTCATTCTATTCTGTCGAGGAATTAATGGAAAATTAAAAATTCAAGCTAAGGTGCGTTGGAATTCGACATTTTCGGTATGCCCTCGACCACAGATACTGTCATCCATTTTTGTTTAAATCATCCCTTAAAATACAAAAAACCAGTTTTCCGTTCAATGCTTCGGCGTCTCCATAATGTTCCCTTTTCGGCCCAAGCCTTTGAACGCGAGTATAATGTAACAATGGCTACGATTCATACTTTTTCCCAAAAACACAGAAATCGTAAAAAAGAAGTGTAAATCAGTCAGAAAGAACGGTTTTGCAGCCACATTAGCTCCACTAGAGCACAAAGAGAAAAAGGTAAGCATTTATGCCACCTTCCATATTACGGCGCCTTTTCCAGAAAAGTTAACATACACTTAGGAAAGAAGAACAGAACTCTATCTTTTCTTTCATTCCACGGAACACGGAAATCAGATATAGACACAACGCAAATAACTTGGACCCATATAAAAACACTGCCATTTATTCTGTTACGTGTAATGATTGCTCAAAAATGTATATAGGACGAATGGCGAAGTGCGTTTGTTACACGGTTCAAGAAACATCATTGCTTGAATAGTTCAAAGTCGCCATTAAACACACACCTAAGTGTTGTGAACATTCAATTACCAACCCACAAAATAATTTACAAATTCTTTATTTAGGAAACAAAGGAAATGTCCTAAACGCACCAGAGTAAATCTGTATAAAATGATCCCTCGCAGTCACCTGATAATAGGCTAAATAGGGAAAGAGAGCTTAGACACAATGTAAACTTCGGCTATTTGCATATCAGACAGAGCCCACACATAACGTAAAAAAATGTTCGAATGTTTGTTAAGCTTGTGGGACTTAACTGCGGGGTCATCAGTCCCTCAACTACTTATGAACTGAAACTTTCTGGCGGATTAACTTATACCAAAGACAACACAAACATCCATGGCCGAGACGGAGGGGGGGGGGGGGGCATTCGAAACCCCGAAGGGAAACGTCCTCGCGCTTCGGAAAATAGCGCCTCATTGCGCTCGGCCACTCAGCCGCGGCCATAACGTAACAGCTGCTAACAAGAGTTGTTTACTGGTGTTTAAAAGAGAAAGCTGGAACAATAATTTTATTGTAACCCCATCTTACAATGGTAATATTTGTTTTAAATTTTTTACTTTGATTGTACATATTTTAAGCACGGATATTTCTTTTTGTTAATATTTACAGGTTGGAAATTATTGACAATAACACAATTTTAAAATAAAAATTGTAACACCCAGGGTTATCAGTCGAGAAATAACATTACCATTTGCGATAAACACGCAATTAACAAATTAAGGTGTATTTAGCTATCACACAGTATGTACTAAGTAATACTGAAAGCAAGGCCTAGTGGTTCACGTTGTCACCGTATTCAGTAGGCCACGTTTAGCGCCCTCCCAGACAGCTTCAGTTTAACGGACGCTCATATACAGTCGGGCTGAGACCATACAGCTTCGTGTCCTAGGACAGGCGTCGCAGTTCTGTCACCAACGGGATTATAATGCATGTGGTTGCCAACACATCACTGAGAACCAGTAAGTAAAGATGTCTTTCTCACATGACAACTTCGTAACAAAAAATCTTGCGGCTCTAACAGTGAATGGTAATTTTAACCGTCGTAAGCTTTCAGTAATAACTGATTTTTTATTATAGTACCGATGGTCTTGGTTTCTAATCGGCGAGGAAATACGAAGTGCATGAGCGATGCATGCTTCCGCTCTGCCGTGAAGTTGTGTGGTGAAATTTTTACGCTAGTGGTTTCTCACAGTTTCACGGTCCAAAATGATTGTATGACAGAACCCTAAATTGATTCGTTTGTCCTTTTGTAGGATTTTTAACAAGTAGCAGCAGGTACGCAATCCTGCAACCTGGCAATCGATGTGTGCACTACACAGCAACGCGGTATCCAGTATGCTTTGCTAACCGAAAAGCAAGTCGCTAAATACCAGTCATGAACGTCCATTAAATTAGCTACTTTTAATATAGTATAAACCGGTTCTTTCAGATTTATTTTTATGTTTTATAGGGCATTTAGTGCAATTTTTATGTAATAATTGACAAGGGATCTTATGTAATACGCCAGAAGATGGAACTTATATTCGTTGCGAAACCGGTCGTGTAGTAGTCCTATAGACTCCACTAAATTACAGCTGTAAAGGCCTACGGTCTTTCTATGAGAAAATCTTTATATTTTAAATAAATCTTTTTTACTTAACTGATGAAAAGTGAATCAATATATCAGCTGTCGATGCCCTATATTAAAATTTTTATATAGCTAAGCGTAAGTAATAAGAACCTACAACATAACACAGAAATTACCGTCTACATCTACACGGGATGCTATGCAAATCACATTAAGTGCCTGGCAGAGGGTTCATCGAACCACTGTTAATATGACGGGTAGAGATTTGGACGATGCTACGATGTTTGTCTTAGGTAAAGGACTGAACTTTGCACCCATGCCAAAAGTTTTACCAATACCTTCGTTTATCAGTGCCGTTGAAGAAGCTGTTCGACCACTCTCCACGGATTCAGCAGATGAAATAAGACGTGTAACCTGCCGTGCTGTAATGAAGGCTCGCCCTCAAAGAAGTAATATTTATGTGGCAGAGAGGGATGCACTACGTAAACTTCGTCAGGATACCGAGACAGTAGTTCTTCCAGCTGACAAAGGAAATGCCACTGTTTTAATGACGCGTGAAGACTACCATGATAAAATGTGTAGTTTAATGACTGACAGCACATACCGGAAGCTTACTGAAGACCCCACAAATCAGGTAGTGAGGAAGACTATATCACTTCTGAACGCCTCCACCTTGCCTCCAGAAGTTGTGAGAAGATTAAAACCGAGTGGTGCGGTTCCTCCAAGACTTTATGGACTTCCAAAGATCCACAAAAAGGATGTCCCATTACGTCCTATAGTGAGCAACATTGGCTCTCCTAACTATGATTGTGCCAAACATTTAGCGTCGTTATTAAGGCCATTGGTGGGAAAATGTGCTCATCACATACGTAACTCCGCTGACTTCATTGCCAAACTAAAATCTTTGAAATTGGACAGCTCTGACTTGTTAGTCAGTTTTGATGTAGTGTCCTTATTTACCAAGGTTCCTCTTTCAGACTCATTATCCCTTATTGGCAAGAACTTTGATAAAGAGATTTCAGCTTTGTTTAAACGTGTCATGACCTCGACATATTTTTTATTCAATAACGAGTTCTTTGAACAAACTGACGGTGTCGCCATGGGTAGTCCCTTGTCCCCTTTGGTGGCCAATATGTTTATGGAGGAAAAACCGACGCATACTGATTTATACTTACATGCAAATAGCTGCCATCATCCATCCCAGACGATGAGTGTTCTTAGAACACTGGTCCATAGAGCACACGTCATTGCTGATGAGAGCAGTTTTCAGGACGAGTGTCTACTCCTGAAGAGAGTCTTTGAAGCAAAAGGATACTCTCCACAACAGATACATAAGGCACTACGTACGAAGCCAACGGTACGTCCAAAGAATACAGAAAATGATGCAAAAAGTTTTAAATCTATAGCTTTTTTGCCATATGTTGGGAGCCTGTCGTCGAAAATCGGACGGATTATGAATAAACACGATGTTAAAGTAATTTTTCGACCCCCGCCAAAGACAGCAAAGACTTTTGGGTTCTATCAAGGATGATTTGGAGCTCCGGAAGGCCGGGGTTTACAAGATCCCCTGTGAATGTGGCCTTTCGTACATAGGACAGACGACGCGTACAGTCCAGGAAAGATGCACGGAACACCAGAGATATACCCGTCTTCTACAACCAAATAAATCGGCAGTGGCAGAGCACTGTATTGATACTGGACACTCCATGACGTACGAAAGCGTCAAAATTTTAGCTTCCACTTCTTCTTTCTGGGACTCTGTAGTGAAAGAAGCAATAGAAATTCGCTTGGGGACGAATATAATTAACAGAGACAGTGGTTACAGTTTACATTAATCATGGAATCCGGCACTTTCTTTAATGAATTTACAACAGCACAGATCATAATACATCGATTTCTCCACAGTAATCGACCATGTGCCACAGACATAATTTACACACACGTGTACTTCCTTGCCGCCGAGTAACGTCTTTGGCACCTTGTTGTATCTGTGGCCGCATGCGCAGTAGCGCGGCCCGCGCGTTTATAAGCACGAAGCGTGTGCTGGAGCGTCAGTCTTCGACTCGTCTCTGAAGATGGCTGAACGTTTCTCAGCCGAAATATTAGAAGAAGTAAACTTTATGCGGCTGCACGCCCGAAACTTGTTTGAACACTGTTGTACTGTTTATCTCCCATTCCCTTCTCGAAGAGCGCGCGGGAAGAAAGAACACCTGAATGTCTCTGTTCGAGCTCTGATTTCTCGATTTTATTTTTTAAATTTCTAGTAATTCCTCGACAGAATAAAAAGAGTGTGCCATCAGGCAACTTTTGAGCCTTGAAAGTCGGAAGATCTCTGCTAAGGATTTCGAATTCTTGTGGCAGCTTTCTAAAACTGCACCACGTTAAGAATTTCTTTGTCTTGGAAGCAGAGCACCCCGTGATGGACGAAGCACGCAGGATATAGAGAAGTACAACAGCGCGGACAGAAAAACCATTTACAGACAAGAGCAGTTTTTGCTTTCACATACCTTAATTTGAGGAAGAAATTTCTATAACTGTACGTTTAAGGCACTTCGTTCTCTGTAAGGGTATGTCAAATGCACAGTGATGAAAAGGGAACAGGAGAGAATCGAAGCATTTAATATAAGGTTATAGAAATGTTGAATATTAGGACGGGGCGGCTGATAAGACAACGGATGAGGTTCTTTGTGACTCGGAGAAGAACGAAGCTTTCGGAGATGATTGACAAGAAGGAAAGAATGACAGAAAGCGTGATGAACTACCTCTCATGTTACTAGTGGGAGCTCTATAAGCAAATAACCTACGCGGTTTGTGGACCAATGTCACGGTTTGCACGCCCGTTCCCGCCAGAGGTTCGAGTTCTTCCTTGGTAGTACGTGTGTGTGTGTGTTTCTATCGTTCTTGGCATAAGTTAGTTTAAGCAGTTTGTAAGTCGAGGCACAGATTACCTCAGCAGTTTGGTCCTTGAGATTTACTAACATTTGAAAATTTGAAATAGCACTGTCCAGTGATACAGAATATACACCAATACACTTTTAATCATATGTGTGGAACATTTTGGAATGGTATCTGTCCTATTCTCTTAGGAGTACATCAGTTATGGACAATTGCCTATACGGCGCGATCAGTTAAGATGCAGATTTTCACTGTTGACCGATGGGTAGATCCTTTGTCTCTGTTTAGTACCTCCCCATTAGTTAGACACGTAATCTTCAGCATTCTTCTCTAGTACCACATTTCGAAAGCGTCTATCCTCTTCCTTTATGAACCAATTCTCGTCCATCTTTCACGCCCGTGCATGGATACATTCCAGACAAATCCTTTCCGAAAAGACTTCCTTACACCGACCACGGTAGTACAAGTTTATATGCCAACTAACTCTGATATGATGACGAGATCGAAGAAATACATGAGGTGATTAAAGTAATTATTCAGTCAAGGTAGACGAAAATGTGATTGTGGTGGGGGACTTAAACTCGGTAGTAGGAAAGGGAAGAGAAGGAAATGTAGTAGGTGCATGTGGTCTGTGCAAAAGGAATGAAAGAGGGATCGCCTGGTAGAATTTTGTGTAGAGCCCCATTTAATCATCACAAACACTTATTTTAATCTTCATGAAAGAAAGTTGCCTACGTGGAAGATTTGTTGTTGTGATTTTGAGGGGACTAAACATCTAGGTCATCAGTACCCTACGTGGAAGAGACCCGGAGAGGCTGAAAGGTACCAGATTTACTTTATAATGGTAAGACAAAGGTTTAGAAACTGTGAAACACATCCAAGAGCAGATATTGTTTATGATAGATACAGCCTACAGGAAATTGAAAGAAACATTTGGAGACAAGAAAAGCAGCTACATTGATATCAGGAGCTCAAAGAGAAAACCAGTACTAGGGAAACTTGAAAGGTCGAAGGAATGTATAGAATGCCTGTACAAAGGAAATAAAGACAATATTCCAAAAGTGGAAAAGAAATGAGAGGATGATGAGACAGGAGATACGATACTGCGAGAAGAATTTGACAGAACACTGAAAGATTTGAGTCGAAACAAGGCCTATTGAGTAGATGATATTCCGTCAGAACTGCTGTTATCGTTTGGAGAGGCAATCATGAAGAAATTGTTCAACCCGGTATGCAGTATGTATGAGACAGCGGAAATGCCCTCCTACTACAAGAAGAATATAAAAAAAATCTAATTACAAAGAAAGCAAGTACAGACAAATGTTAAAATTACAGAACTATCTGTTTAATAAGCCATGGTCGTAAAAAACTAACGTATTATTTACAGAAGAATGGAAACACTGTGCTATCCAACATTGGGAAAGATAAGTTTGGATTTAGGGGAAATGTAGGAACACGCAGCAATACTCAAATTACGATTTATCTTAGAGGATACGTTAAGGAAAGGCAGAACTACGTGTTTCGCATTTGTAGATCTGGAGAAACCTTTTGCCAATGTTGACTGAAATACACTTTTTCAATTTCTGAGGGTATCAGCAGTTATTAGAGTCGAAGGGCATGAAAGGGACGTAGTAAGTGCGAATGTTGTTCATTGAACAAGGTGTAATGGAATGCAAGGAGATATAAAAACATTGCTGTTTCTGATGACGTAGTACTTCTGTCAGAAACAGCAAAGGTACTGGAAACGCAGTTGATCGGAACGGCCAGTGTGTTGAAATATGAACATTAACGAGATAAAAACAAGGGTAACTGAATAGTGTTCAAGAAAATTAGGCGATGCTGAAGAAACCAGATTAGACAATAAGAGTAGTAGATGAGTTTTGTTATTTGGGTAGCAAAGTAACTTCTGATGGACGAAGTGAAGAAGATATAAAATGCAGAATGGCTGTGGGAAGAAAATCATTTCTGAAGGAGCGAAATTTGCTATCATCCAATATTACTTTAAGTGCTAGGAAATACTTTCTGAAAACATTTGTCTGGAGTGTAGCATTGTATCGGGGTGAAACATGGACGATAAAGAGTTCAGATAAAAAAACGATGGGAGCTTTTGATGTGGTGCTACAGACGAATGATGAAGATCAGATGGGCAAATCACGTAACTAAAGAGGAGGGGCTTGCCAGAATTGGGTAGAATAGGATTCTGTCATATCCTGACTAAGAGAAGGGATAGTTTGATGAGACACATTCTGAGACATGAAGGAATCGTCAGCTCAGCATTAGAAGAAAGTGTTTTCGGTAAAAATCGTAGAGGGAGACCGAGGGACTAATACAGTAAGCAGATTCAAAAAGAAGTAGGTTGACGAACTTATCCTCAAATAAAGAGGTTTGCACAGGACAGGGTAGCATGGAGAGCTGCATTAAACAATTTTGCGGACTGAAGACTACAACAATAACAACACACTTGAATAAATATTCTATGTTAACAAATTTCTCTATTTCAAAAACGCCTTCTTCTCTTTGTCATTCTACATTTTATATCCCTTGTTCTGCGAACATCGTATTATTTTACTGCCCAAGTAACAAAACACATCTGCCACCTTTATTGTTTCCTTCTTAATCTAATTCCTTCAGCAACACCTAATTTTATTAGACTCCATTCCATTACCCTTGTTTTTAATTTGTTAACGTTCACCTTATAGGTTCATTTCAATACAATGTCCAATCCGTTCAATGACTCTTCCAGTTTCTTTGTTGTCCCTCCATCTGCTTTTCTTCCCTTGGAGGCTTACATAGAATATACGACCTTGCAACATGCCTCTTAACATGTAACTCAGTGCTGAAAATAAAATTCAGAATTATTATCGCCGACCGCGGTGATCGAAGGGACTGCAATTTCATAAGCAAAGCGCAATGTTTTTATTTGCTTATCCTGAAGTCTCAGAGAGCCAACCATGACAACACTATTTCACGTGGTGCGTAAGATGTATGAGACAGGGAAAATACACTCAGACTTTTTTTTTTAAAAAAAAGGGCAGACACAGACATGTGAAAATTACAGAACTATCAGTTTACTTAGTCAATGTTGCAAAATTGTTACACAAATTATTTACAGAAGGATGGAAAAGCTGATAGGAGCTGACCTCGGGGAAGATCAATTTGGATTCAGAAGAATGGCTTATCTTAGAAAGTAAGGATAGGCGTGCCGCAGTCCCTTCGATCACCGCGGTCGGCGATAATAATTCTGAATTTTATTTTCAGCACTGAGTTACATGTTAAGAGGCATGTTGCAAGGTCGTATATTCTATGTAAGCCTCCAAGGGAAGAAAAGCAGATGGAGGGACGAAAAGAATGGTCTCCCCTATTCTGTACAATATGTACACAAATGACCGGCCACAACAGCCGGACATAAGAAGATTCATTTATGCAGATGTCACTGCCATTAGTGCTCAAGGAAGAACATTTGAAGAAGTTGAAAGAAGACTGACAGAGCCTTCGGCTACCTTGAGGAACTACTATGAAGAAAACCACCTGCAACCTAATGCGGCAACATCTAAAGTATGCGCATTCCACCTGCGTAAGAGAGGGGCATCAAGATAACTGGCAACAGAATCGAGAAATGGAGAGGATTTAGATTACGCCACTGCGCCAATTCTAAATATTTGGGTGTCAGCTTAGACCAAACGCTGTCATTTAAAAAACACTGCACCGATCTAAAAGGAAAAATATGTACAAGGAACAACATTATTCGTAAACTGACTGGAACCACATAAGGAGCGCAACCTGAGGTTCTGCGATCTACATACATCTACATACATACTCCGCAATTCACCGTAAGGTGCGTGGCGGAGGGTACACCGTACCACTACTAGGCATTTCCTTTCCTATTCCACTCCCAAATTGAACGAGGAAAAAAAGAATGCCTATATGCCTCCGTACGAGCCCTAATTTCTCTTATCTTGTCTTTGTGATCTTTACGCGAAATGTAAGTAGGCGGCAGCAAGATCGTACTATACTCAGCTTCAAATTCCGGACCTCTAAATTTCCTCAACAGAATTTCACGAAAAGAACGTCGTCTTTCTTCCAGCGATCCCCAATTGAGTTGCCGGAGCATTTCCGTGACACTCGCGCATTGGTCGAACCTACCGGTAACAAATCTAGCTGCTCGCCTCTGAACCGCCTCTAAGTCTTCCTTCAAACCGATCTGCTGCGGGTCCCAAATACTTGAGCAATACTCAAGACGTGGTCGTACAAACGTTTTATACGCGGCCTCCTTTACAGGTGAAGTACATCTTCCCTAAATTCTCCCAATAAACCGAAGTCGGCTGTCCGCCTTACTCACAACTGTCCTTACATGCTGTCTTGTCTTTGTGATCTTTACGCGAAATGTAAGTAGGCGGCAGCAAGATCGTACTATACTCAGCTTCAAATTCCGGACCTCTAAATTTCCTCAACAGAATTTCACGAAAAGAACGTCGTCTTACTTCCAGCGATCCCCAATTGAGTTGCCGGAGCATTTCCGTGACACTCGCGCATTGGTCGAACCTACCGGTAACAAATCTAGCTGCTCGCCTCTGAACCGCCTCTAAGTCTTCCTTCAAACCGATCTGCTGCGGATCCCAAATACTTGAGCAATACTCAAGACGTGGTCGTACAAGCGTTTTATACGCGGTCTCCTTTACAGGTGAAGTACATCTTCCCAAAATTCTCCCAATAAACCGAAGTCGGCTGTCTGCCTTACTCGCAACTGTCCTTACATGCTCGTTGCATTTCATATCGCTCTGCAATGTTACGCCTAGATATTTGAACGACGCGACAGCATCAAGAAGCTCACTACTAATGCTGTATTCGAACATTATAGGATTGTTTTTTCTACTCATGCGCATCACCTTACATTTTTCTACATTGAGAGCTAGCTGCCATTCTTCGCACCAACTAGAAATTTTGTCTAAGTAAACCTGTATGCTATTACAGTCAGTTACAGACGACACCCTCCTATACACCACAGCATCATCAGCAAACCGCCGCAAATTACAACTTACTCTGTCCATCAGATCATTTATATAGATCATCAGCAGTGGGACTCTGTTTTGCAACAGGAGAATATACGGCACCAGTGTGGGAGGCATCGTGCCACTCCAAACAAGCAGACACTGCAGAACGACATATTGACCATAGCTGTTTATTATTTCTCAATGCTACCGATTTCGGTTATTTACCATTATCAAGCGTTAGCAGAGATTAGCTAATCTCTGATAACGATAATGGTAAGTAACCGAAACCGGTATCATTGAGAAATAATAAACAGCTATGTTCAATATGTCGTTCTGCAATTATCTCAAAGCTGTTATGCCCCATCTGTTCACCTTTCTAAAGTAGATACTGCTCTAGACTCTCAGGACTGTCACTGGATGTTTGAGGCCAACACCTGTCCACAAAATTTACCCACTTGAGGCCATAGCATCGCCAAATATCAGACGTAAAGTAGCCGGTGAAGTAGAAAGGAGGAAACAGCAAACAGACCCACGACCCCTAATGTATAACCACCAATCAGTTCCAGCCCGTAAGCAGCAGAAGGTGTCTCAGTGGTACTACTAGTATTAATCCTATTAGAATTAAGTCAATACCTTTTGTTTACATCATTTTACATGTAATCAACTTGTATAAATTATGTTATGAATTGTTTATCTGTAAAAATCATTGTTATGTTATAGGTAACTCACATGTAAAGAAATACTGTGTGTGTAAAACCCTGGTCCGACGTAAGAGAGGGCCTGATGGCCCTAATCTGATCAGGCTAAATAAACAAATAAATAATAAATAAATAAAATAAATAAATTAAGTCTAGGAAGAGCTTTATCCAACGAACCGGACCACTAGAAGGCCGACCCGAGACTCGCCGCCTATCTTCATGGACGGATGCTTTACAAAATACAAACCTACGACCCAAAGAGGAAATTGCACAAGGGCAGTAACTACAGTATAGTACATGGAAAACACTGAATAGATTAAGAACAGGAGTCACAAAATGCAATGTAAATATGTTTAAGTGGGGCTATTCTGACGATGACCAATGTGAATGCGGAAACATACAGACTAATCAACATTTACTCATGAGCCCAAGGATGGAAATTGTTTGCACAACGGAAGACCAGGTTTTATGCATTGACAAGGCCATTAAAGCTGCAGAGTTTTGGAAGAAGACAGTTAAGATTTATTGTATTGGTGTGGTGTCTGTTCTTTCGGACGTCCGAAAGAACAGACACCACACCAATACAATAAGTATACAGACGCAACGACGGCGTTAGCTTCAGTTATTTCACCGCAGATGCGGTCATACGTCCGACCTCGCACGGGAATCCATAATGGTGAGTGTATGAGGGCTTGGACGACAGGGGCGCTACAAACATAGCGTGCAACATGTGGGAATTTGAGACGGACGGGAGGCGAGCACGGGTGGCCAAGTGGTTAAGGCGACCGCTGGCCCAAAGCGGGAGACCCGGGTTCGATTCCCGGTCCGGCTCACATTTTCACTTGTCACCATTGCTTAATATCAATGCCCAAATGCAGCCACTGTCAAACCTTTCTTTCCTATCCTTCTTCCTTACCTTCCTTTAACATTAATTTGCAAACAGTTAAGTTGTTCTCACCCGGACACGGAAAGTAATTAGTACTTTTAGTTACCGTAAACGTATGCGGATGTACCATTTATAATCCAGAAAATGCGATAATTGTAACGTATTTGAGCTGTATGTGGTAAATATTTAGAACGGCAACATATGCCTTACTTTCGAATGTAAGTTAATGTATCTTATCTCCAAATACCCTTTTAATCACTAACTGTAAGTTGCTTGCAGTAGAATGTAGGTCAATAAATTTACTATGCTGTAATATTGTTCCGCAGTCTTTAAATGTGCACCTTCCATCCTTCCATGCGGGATTCAAAATAGCGGATTGTTCTGCTTGTACTACACAGTGCTCTCCGCAGAACGGCGAAATGTTCACAGATATGCGCAGGCAGTTTGTTCCTCCTCCCCCCTCTCCCCATACCCTGGGTGGAGGGTCCTAATGTGGTTTTGAGGACCTGGGGATAAGGGGCAAAGCGGAGTGTCGCAACGTGGAGATTAGAACAGGAAGCGCAGCTACCCGTGTGCGCAGCGTCGAGAGGGGTCGAGGCCTCGATGGTACTGGGTCCTTATAACGGCGTTACGGGCCGAAGCGCTCCGGCGATAGGTAACTTGGTTACCGGCAGGCGACGGGCGGGCAAGAGCTCGAATAGCCGCCTGCAGCTAAAGCTCTGTATAGGGACAGTATGGCCAGCTCGATAGCGTCGGCCATGCTGGGCCTATTCTTGGGTGAGCACATTTCCAGAATCGAAATACGGGACACATTTAGGTAACGAAGATAACTAAATCAAATGAAACTTCCTGGCAGATTAAAATTGTGTGCCGGAACCGGGACACGAACCTGGGACCTTTGCTTTCGCGGGCAAGCGCACTACCGACTGTGCTATCCCGACACGACTCACGATGCCGCCTCACAACTCTACTTCCGCCAGTACTTCGCCTCCTACTTTCCAAACTTCACAGAAGCTCTCCTGAAAACACGCAAGACTAGCACTCCTGGAAGAAAGGATATGGTGGAGACATGGCTTAGCCACAGCCTAAGGGATGTTTCCAGAATGAAACTTTCACTCTGCAGCGGAGTGTGCTCTGATGTTTCATATCAGCGCACACTCGGCTGCAGAGTGAAAGTTTCATTCTGGAAACATCCCTTAGGCTGTGGCTAAGCCATGTCTCCACCATATCCTTTCTTCCAGAAGTGCTAGTCTTGCGTGTTTGCAGGAGAGCTTCTGTGAAGTTTGGAAAGTAGGAGGCGAAGTACTGGCGGAAGTAGAGTTGTGAGGCGGCATCGTGGGTCGTGTCGGGATAGCACAGTCGGTAGTGCGCTTGCCCGCGAAAGGCAAAGGTTCCAGGTTCGAGTCCCGGTTCCGGCACACAATTTTAATCTGCCAGGAAGTTTCATATCAGCGCACACTCCGCTGCAGAGTGAAGTTTCATTCACTAAATCAAATGTTAGCTTACTGCGCCGTCAACAACATGGCTGTTATCTCTTAAAACTTACACAAGCTGATTGCGTTGGTGTCATTCATTAAGGCAGACACACGAATTAATGCAAACGCAGTAGAGTAAGAAACAAATCCATTATTTCTTTCTTCCCAACCCCCAACCCTAAGGCCAGGCGCGCACTGGCGATTTTCCGTCGCGCGATTTATTTGTCGCAAGAATGTAATACGGTGGCTGGCATATGAGCGAGCGCACGTGTGACAAAAAAGTAGCGGCGATTTAAAAAACGTAACAGTCCTATTTCACGCGCGACGCGATTGTCGCAGGTGTGCAATGAGTCACAGGCAACAGCATGGGGCTCTGCGCATAGCGACGCGATTTCTCAGTCGCTCCCGCTCTGTGCTGCATACAAGTACGTTCAGTGCGCCAGTAGCATGTCTGATAAAGGGAGTCGTGCTATGAATGACATTGTAGTTTATGTTGTCGATCCAGAAAGACTAATTAAGAAGCAGAAACGCGACCAACTCTCTACAACAGGAAGTTAAAAGACTACACTGATCTCAATTTGAAGGAGAAACTATGGGGAGAAGTATGTTGCAGCCTAATTAGGAACTGGACTGAACCGTCTCGACCAAAATATAATAACAAAAGTATTTCATGTTTCACTTATTTTATTCATTCGTGTAGACATCACAATTATAACAGTTTAAATTTTCCATATTTCCCAGGTACTAATCCTTGTGAAGTCACAAAGTACTTTGCAAAATAATCCCTTATTTGCATACCACTCTCACCAGCCCTTATTCCAACAGGCTCACAGCCTTGCATAATGAAATGATTTTCTTGATCTATCTGATCAATAATGTAAAAGGGCAATGAAATAATGTGTGCTGCCCTCAAAGTTACTGGTAAGCGCTCCTCGGGTGGTACACACTTCCTCCGTGTGGTATCTTGTTTTGTTATACTCGGTCCTACTGCTTGAAGCAGTGTATCAAAACTATACTTACTCATTCGATAGAATTGAAAGAATTTATTAGGGTGATTTGCAACTCTTCCTGTAATTTTTAAAACTGCCCTTTCACTAGCTTTTGCCTTACAATCGGATGTAGCCAGTAATGACATTTGCGCTGTTTTCTCGCTCTTCTTCGCAGTAAAAGCGCCACCAAACAAGCTGTTTCGATGAAATCCAGGCTGGTACTGAGAGTAGCTACGATTTTTCTGTCGCAACACAACGTACTGCCGCGGCAACATTTTTTTTTTTGTTGTTGCCCCGACTGAAAAATCGCCTGTGCGCGCCTAGCCTAAGCTAACGTGTCATATTTGATGGTTCTCGTATTTACATTTCCTTCTCTCTACTATTAGTACTGTGTATTGTGTCCAGCAAGTGCGACGTTTCAGTATAAAAAAAAACTCTTGAATTCTGGAGGACGGAGGTTCCAATGCTTCTCCGACCATCCTGATTTACGTTTTCCGAGATTTAAATAAATCACTGCAGACAAATGCCGGGATGGTTCCGTTGAAATGGCACAGCCGATTCTAACTTAAAAAAATTGTGGGCGTGAGTTTCTCTAATGACCACAGTGCCGACGGAACTTTAAAGCCTAAATTTCTTCCTTCTTTTGAGTGTAAGAGAATTACCATAAGACGAAAGGTAATTTAGAAAAGAATTAGCATAACAATTAGGAATTTTTTGGGATGTGAAAATGTCTTCATAGTCTGCACATTTAATATTTTTTCGTGTGAATGTGATAGAGTACCTTTTTCTGCAGCAGCATTAGTGCCAGGAAGATCCGGCACAAACCGAGCAACGAACGCAAACTTTTGCACCAGGTATCCTCAGAAATATGATATTTGAACTGAACCGAGTTAGATGGTTTATGCACAGGAAGTCGTAACATCTCATGAAATGAATTGTGCAAGAGATCAGACTCTTTCGGCACACGATCTTCTAGGGAATTAATTAATGAAAATTCATCGTAATGGTGGTTTAGGGTCAGGAACTGGGAATATTTTGTGTGCTGTCACACAAGTCCAAAGTGCGCGCCACCTACTTTCGCCGCGCGTCGCCATGCACGCACGGCGCGGCGTTCTTACGACGTCAGCCACGAGCGCCATCTGTTGCAACTCCGCAACTCCACTCATGGCCACCGCTGAACAAGATCATTCACTTGGGACTGAGATAGGAACCAGTTAACACTTCGGAATCAGATAGGCACCAGTGAAGACTTGGCTATCGGACAGGCACTAGGCAGGCCTCTAGCTCAACTATGTATCACCATTCTGCCGTACTGAACTATGTAAAAGTTAAGTATTGTATAAATTCTGTGCAATATATATTTCGTTCTAATTTACTCTAGTGTTTCTAGTTTCTGCTGTCCCACTGGCTGCTCACCTTCGTACCTGCAAAAGCGTGCGTCCTTTATTCCTGTGTCAGTCCGTCTACTCGGCCACTGACACCTACGACGGAAACGAGACACAAAAGTGGCGACGAGGAGTGATAGAAGAACCGTAGACCAGCCCGTTTGCAGCAGCCAGACAACAGCAGTCGGAGCACGCAGAAATTGCTCCCGCCCACCCACCCTTATTATAAGATTTTTGGGGAACTTATTCTGTTACGTTTTTTGTGGACTTTTTTTGTTGCAGAGCGTCCTCTTTCATATTGCATTTGTGTTTTGTTATAATTTACTTGTATGCGCGGCGCCTAATCGGTGAGCTTGGCCACTACCCCAAACGCAAACTTAATGGAAATTATTCAGTTACAGACGGCGCAAATCACGCAGCTACTCCAAGCAGTGTCCCAGCTAACAGTGCAGGCAGCTAACCAACAACAACAGCCGTCGCTTCCTCCGCCAACACCTGCAGCCGCACCGCTTCCTTCGTTTCGCCAGTACAATGAACGTGAGGAAGAATGGAGTGACAACTTCACTCAATTTCAAGAACTCGTCGCGGCTCATCAATTAACAGGTCTGACAGTCAAACATTTCTTTCTCGCCGTAGTTGGCACCAAGACTTTCGTGTTACTGCAGAAACTTTTCCCCCACGCATCTCCTCATGATGTAGACTTTGAACAAATAGTAGAGGCACTAAATGCTGATTATGAGAGAAAAGTTCTCGTAGCTGTGGCGCGGTACCGAATTTACAGACTGAAAAAATTACCTGAGCAGTCACACCAAGAGTGGATTACAGAACTTAACCAGCAAATGTAAATTTACTTGCTCTTGTGGAATATCTTATAGTGATGTTATGTTAAGAGATGCGATTACGCAGAACATTCAGGACCCCAGAATTAGGGCAGCAATTTTAAAACAGTCTGACCCCTCATTAGGCAGTGTACTGCAGCTTATTGAAGCGCATGTTACCTTTGACTTAGCAGATGTAGAAATGCAAAGCCACAGTGTTAACTCAGTGCCCCGCAACGGACGCTTTCCTATTCGTAGTTCTCAGTATAGCACTAGTGATTCTTTAAATTCTACCGGCCGTGCTGAACAGACAGTGAACAGTAGCCAGTGTAAAAGTGCGACACAAAGGTCGCCCCATCGTAGAAACAGTAATTTGAATAACGGGCGCCAACGTTCATTCAGACAAATGTTCGTAAATCTTGCCCCCAGTGTGTATCTCGCCACAAGCGTGCGCAATGCCCTAGGCGCAACGCAACTTGTTATCAATGTGGCAAATTGGGACATGTTCAGTCAGTGTGTATGCAGAGTGTAAACTGAAAGAACGGTACAGTTAGAAACAGTGCTTTGCCGAGTGCACGAACAGTTCATGCTGTCAATGTCATAGACGCTGTGAAATTGAACAGTGCTTTACTTGGTTCTCATTTGCAAGAAAGTTCTTCTGCGCCTACTGCAAAACTATGTAGTGAGACACGTCGCAAGCGCCGTCGAGCGCGTAAAACAGTGCAACAGAAAAGTGTTCGGGACAAGCATAATGACTATGTACAGTGCAATCCTGTAGTGAACCTAGTGCCTTCTGCAACTTCTCCTTGTAATAGTGCCCAGTACTGTGTAGAAAGTGACAGTAGACTTGGTGTAGCTACTCAAAGTAATTTTAGTGCAGTAGCCTCGCATTGCGCGGACGCCGATTCGGCGGTAGTGCCATCTAGTGACAGTGTTATTAATCTATGTGCCGATTCTGCGCCGCTTCCTACCGCACGCAGCCCGCGCATGCGCAAGTGCAGCCAACAAACCATAGCAGACATTGCCCACATTCGTGCACCTGTCGAGCGCCACAAGCAAAAACCTTTTGTGAATCTTTCCATTGAAAATAAGACTGTGCAATTTCAACTGGATACTGGTTCCGCTGTCACATTGATAAATAAAGACACTTATGAACTTCTGGGTTCGCCAAAATTGTCGCCGTCACAGCAAGTGTTAACAGCATATACAGGACAAAATACTCCCGTGCTAGGAAGGTGTAGCCTGCCTGCCTCTTTTCAAGGTGTAACAAAAACAGTTTCGTTTGTAGTTCTTCGGGCCAAATCTACACATAACATTTTTGGACTAGATGCATTTGACTTGTTAGGTTTATAAATTCAAAGAGATGTGCTTCAAATTTCGTCAGTAGTGCCTCAGGACAAAATAAATGCATTGTGTGAAAAATACAGTGACTTGTTTTCGCCGGAACTAGGTTGTGCAAAAGACTTCGTGGCACATGTAACTTTAAAAGAATCTGCAGTTCCGAAATTTCGTAAAGCTAGACCAGTGCCTATCGCCTTGCGTGATACAGTTGCCGAAGAACTTAAACGTTGGCAAGATAGTGGGGTGATTTCTCCTGTTTCTGCGAGTCAGTGGGCCTCGCCTATAGTAATTATACCCAAGCCGTCAGGAAAACTTCGTCTCTGTGCGGACTTCAAATCAACAGTGAACAGTCAAACAATTGTAGACACTTATCCCCTGCCCAGACCTGACGAACTAATGGACAAATTAGGACAGTCTCGCTTCTTTTCGAAGATTGATTTAGCAGAGACATACTTACAGATTCCACTTGATGACGAGTCAAAAATGTTTTTCGTCATTATTACACACATGGGCCTTTTTCAATTTCAAAGCCTACCCTTTGGCAGTTCTTCCACCCCCGCTATTTTTCAGCGTTTCTTGGAACTGCTGACAGTTTCTGTACTATGTTGCTCGAACTATTTAGATGATATTGTGGTATCCGGACGTACAGTTGAAGAACATTTAGCAAACCTGGAGTGCCTTTTCAAAGTGTTGAATGCAGCAGGTCTACATTATAATAAAGCAAAGTGTTCATATTTTCAAACTGAAATACAGTACCTAGGCCATGTGATTAATGCCCAAGGAATTCATCCCTTACAGTCACATCTTAGAGCAATCAAAGACTTGCCTCCTCCTAAGAATGTGCACGAATTGCAAGCAGTAATGGGAAAACTTAACTATTATTTCAGATTTATTACCAATGCCTCTCAGATTGCAGCTCCACTGCATCACTTACGTAGGAAGAATGTTCCTTTTGTATGGTCTAAAGATTGTCAGGTTGCCTTTGACAAACTAAAGTCTGCACTACTCAGTGATGCATGTTTGAATCCCTTTGACCCACAGAAGCCTGTAGTGCTAGCAGTTGATGCCTCGTCATACGGTCTAGGTGGAGTATTGTCGCATCGTATTGGATGTCACGATCGTCCTATTGCCTTTGCATCCAAGCTACTGACGCCGACGCAACAGAATTACAGTCAGATAGAAAAGGAGGCCTTTCAATCATTTACGGCGTCACAAAGTTTCATCATTATCTCTATGGCAGAAAATTCTATTTGTTGACTGAACACAAGCCTCTCACGTCGTTGTTCTCACCCACAAAGCCAATTCCGCCACGTACGGCACAAAAGCTTCAGAGATGGTCCTTAATACTGTCTATATATCAGTATGAGATTTTGTACCGACCTACCACTAAACACGCCAACACGGACACACTTTCCCGACTTCCGGTTGGCCAGGATGTGTCGTTTGATTCTTCGGAAATGGCATGTTGTCAGATAGACTACAGAGATGCTTCCCCTGTCGCAGATTTCCCTTTGAACTCTCGTTGGGTGGCACAGGAAACAGCTGCGGATGCAGATTTAAGTGTGGCAGCACATTTTGTTCGCTCAGGCTGGCCTGCCAGGGCCAAAGACATTGATCGGCCTCTGGTTCGACGTTATTTTGCACAACGTCATGCATTATCTTTAAGTCAGGGTGTTCTGTTGTTACATACGGACAACTACCAAACAAGAGTGATTGTTCCTCGTTCCCTGCAACGAGAAGTGTTACGCCTCCTGCATCAAGGACATTGGGGTATCGTTAGGGCAAAGCAATTGGCCGGACGTCATTGTACCTGGGTTGGTATGGACGCCCAGATAGAGAGTATGACGTCACGGTGCACGGTTTGTGCGGAGCATCAGGCGGCTCCTCCGCAACGTTTCTCGGAATGGCCACGCCCCAAGGGACCATGGCAATGTTTACATATTGACTTAGCCGGACCTTTCTGGAATACGCGCTGGTAAATTGTTGTCGACGCTTTCAGCAAGTTTCCTTTTGTGATTCCCATGAACTCAACGACGGCGTCTAGTACAATCAGTGCCTTAACATCAGTGTTTTGCATCGAAGGTTTGTCTGAAACTATCGTCAGTGACAATGGACCTCAGTTTGTTAGTGCGGAATTTCAACAGTTTTGTCGTGTGAATGGCATTCAGCATATCATCACCGGACTTTTTCACCCTCAGTCCAATGGTGAAGCAGAAAGTTTCGTTCGAACATTCAAGTCTCACATGGAAAAGATGAAAGGTCAGCACTCCAGGCAGCAAGCGCTTCAAATTTTCCTGTCTACGTATCGGTGCATGCCACGTGACGGCCAGTTTCCTGCCGAGCTGCTACACGGCCGCCGTCACCGCACTCTCCTTCACCTGCTGCAGCCTCCCACGCACCGAGTCGGTTCGTATGGCGCTACGCCTTTTCAGGTTTCGACGCCGGTGCTGTACAAGGTGTTTGCTGGCAACAAGATGGACGCCGGGCACCATTCAACGCGTGCTCGGTCGCAGTATGTATGTTGTACGTTCTTCCACAGTGTCGGAGCTGCGGCGCCACGCAAACCAATTGCGCCTGCACAAGCCGCGCGATCCTGTCTCACCGCCAGGGAGCCAGGGAGCACAGCCACATCGTTCGTCCCCGAACTACGAGATCCCTATGGACGTCGACGCACCTCCGACGCAGTCGTTGCCGCCGCTGTCGCCGCCGCAGATGACAGCGTCACCGAGATGAACTCCGGGACCGTGCGTGCCCCTGCCGCCTGGGCCACGCACCTCAGAAGAAGATGACCTGTTCCCTCTGGGCGGAGGCGGGCGCCCTTCCGCTGGTTTTGGCGGGTTTCCTGGCGGATCGCAAGGTGTATACCTGGGCGCGGACGGCGTCTCGATCCCAGCCTCAGCTACGACGCCCGTCCCACCAGTAACGCCCCCGCCCAGGCCCTTCTCCCAGTGCCGTCGCTGTGGCCCTCAGCCCTACGCCACGACGGCGCGAAGGTTTGGTGGGGAGGGGTGTGGTGTCGCACAAGTACAAAGTGCGAGCCACCTACTTTCGCCGCGCGCCGCCATGCACGCACGGCGCGGCGTTCTTACGACTTCAGCCACGAGCGCCCTCTGCTACAACTCCGCTCGTGGCCACCGCTGAACGAGATCGTTCACTTGGGACTGAGATAGGAACCAGTTAACACTTCGGAATCAGATAGGCACCAGTGAAGACTTGGCTATCGGACTAGGCAGGCATCTAGCTCAACTATGTATCAGCATTCTGCCGTACTGAACTATGTAAAAGTTACGTATTGTATAAATTCTGTGCAATATATATTTCGTTCTAATTTACTCTAGTGTTTCTAGTTTCTGCTGTCCCACTGGCTGCTCACCTTCGTACCTGCACAAGCGTGCGTCCTGTGTCGGTCTGTCTACTCGGCCACCGACACCTACGACGGAAACGAGACACAAAAGCGGCGACGAGGCTGGAACACAAAATTTTGTAAAACAATTTATTTTGTCCGTCACTGTTGCATAATTTTGAAGTCAGTGACTAGTTTCGGACTGTACCGTCCATTACCAAACTATTAGCCTTTTTCAAACAGTGATATCCAATACATGGTGCAAATGCCTGCTACAATCGTGTACTTTATTCTCTGTCGATACATATCACTAGTTACATTAAAATTTAAAATGACAGTTAAAAAGGTGTTACATCCACGGGCCTCCAGCGTATACTCAATTAATGCCTAAAATTTTATAGTTGGGAAACGTGCTCATTTCACGTCAAAACATTGTGTAGATGAATGACAGAAATTCAGAAATTCTGACTCATTTGAGTTACAGCCTACTTTTTAGTTACTTCATTATGAGCGCATTTCTTCTCCATTTACTTACGATTTACATTCTTTAGAAACGAAATATTTCAAAATTTATGGGAGGTTAGTAAAAAAGGTGCAATATACGTCCCGTATTTACTTTATCGGGACAACGGGACATTTCGGCTAAATAAGGGACGATTTCTTAATATACGGGACGTATGGTCGCCCTAGACTATACTCTTCATCGCCGTCCGTCCTGCAAGTATGCAACAGCCCATTAATGTCGGTACTTTGAACAATGACTTGAAACACTTCAAACAATTTTACCTTGAAGATAGTTACATAGAGGGAGCTACAATGCTGCGCGGGAGTAGCCGAGCGGTCTGGAGCGCGACGTTGCGGGTCGTGCGACCTCCCGCGTCGGAGGTTCGAATCATCCCTCGGGCATGAATGTTTGTGTTGTCTTCAGTCTAAGTTAGTTCATAAGTAGTTTGTAAGAATAAGGATTGATGACCCGCAGTTAAGTCCCATAAGCGTAACAAACATTTGACCATTTTGAGCTACGATGACAAAGTAATATTTAATCGGATGACGATGGCATAAACGAACAACGATTACGTTGACATGCTGCTGATGCTCGGTGAGTGTCGACACGATGCCACTGAAGCAGCCACGGCGTATGCCGTGAGATATCCTAGGCGAAGAGCCCCGACAGCCATTACGTTCTTACGTGCCGAACGACGACTTCGGGAAACAGGCAGCTTGGTAATGCGCCACAGTAACAGACGAAGACCTGCAAGAAGTGAGGAGACGGAGGTGTTTGTTTTAGCTGCATTACACCACGATCCCCATGTCAGCTTACGAGCCGTTGCTGCAGTCACTGGTGTCAGTCTCACATCTGTGTGGCGTATAGTACACGGCAACAGGTTTCACCCGCACCGCCTGTCACTGACCCAGGAGCTGCATGGGAACGATTTCCGTGCAAGAGTGACATTCTGTGAGTGGGCCATCGTAATTTCACGCTGGAGTCTTTACAAAGTGTTATGTTCTCTGATGAGTCCACGTCCACAAATTATGGTGCAGTGAATCGCCATAATATGCACTTCTGGGCCGCAGACAATCCTCGGTGGGTACGACCTGTCGACCGTCAACGTAGGTGGTCTATTAACGTTTGATGTGGAATCCTTAGGGATGAAATCATCGGTGCACACTAATTCCCAGGTACACTGACAGGTGAGTTATATCGCGTTTTTATAGCCGACAGTTTGGGTGGTCACCCAAGCCTGTTCTCTTCCTCGCCGTCCGTCCTGCAAGTATGCAACAGCCCATTAATGTCGGTACTTTGAACAATAAATTGAAACATATCAAAGAATTTTACCTTGAAGTTAGTTACACAGGGGGAGCTACGATGCTGCGCGGGAGTAGCCAAGCGGTCTGGAGCGCGACGTTACGGATCGCGTTGCCTCCCGCGTCGGAGGTTCGAATTATCCCTCTGGCATGGATGTTTGTGTTGTCTTTAAGTTAGTTCATAAGTAGTTTGTAAGTTTAGGGACTGATGACCCGCAGTTAAGTCCCATAAGCGTAACAAACATTTGACCATTTCGAGCTACGATGACAAAGTAATATTTAACAACTAAAAACCTTGCCAGAATGAAACTTAAACTCTGCAGCGCTGATATGGAACTTCCTGGCAGATTAACCTGGTGGGACCTCTCCCTTTCGCGGGCAAGCTTTCTACCAGTGAGCTATTCCGACACGACTCACACTCCGTCCTCAGAATTTCAATTCTGTCAGTAGCTCTGTGAAGTTTGGAAAGTAGGTGGCGAGGTACTAGCAGAATTGAGGTTGTGAGGACGGACCGTGAGTCGTGTCGGGGTAGCTCAGTGGTAGAGCGCTTACCCGCGGAAGGCAAAGGTCCCAGGTACGAGTCCTGGTTCCGGCACACAATTTTAATCTGCCAGGAAGTTTCACATCAGTGCACACTCCGCTGCAAAGTCTCATTCTGGAAACATCCCTTGGGTTCTGGTTAAGCCATGTCTCCACCACATTCTTTCTTCCAGGAGTGCTAGTCTTGCAAGGTTCGTAGGAGATCTGTGAAGTTTGGAAAGTAGGAGGTGAGGTACTGGCAGAAGTAAAGTTGTGAGGCGCCGTCGTGAGTCGTCTCGGGGTAGCTAAGTGCTAGAGCGCTTGCCCGCGAAAGGAAAAAGTCCCATGTTCGAGTCCCGGTTCCAGCACACAATTTTTATCTGCCAGGGTTTCAAGTAAAGAACTTATTGACAAACGGTAGCACTTTGACAATCCTAACACTATTGAAGCTAAATACCCGTTAGCAGAGTAGATAAAATATTAGCCTGAATTCTCATCGGTCACCCATCTCTCAGCGCTAGAGCGACTGCGAAGAAAATTACACTGGGAAAGCTAAGCTATCCGGTAGAGATTGTTCTACGGCTGATGAGATATTATGATTACAAAACCTGCTTAGAAACGTGCAAGGGAAACTGTGGCAGAATGGGATATGGGATACGATCGACAGTCATTCTTTAGGTACTCGAAAATTATAGTGGGCTATAGTTGTTCACACCTCTATATTATAAAACACGTTTAGGGGGAAAAACCACCTTCAAAGATATAGGAAGCTGATACAGTATAGGAAGCTGATACAATATAGGAAGCTGATACTGACAGAGCGTGTATATTAGTGTCTTCTGCATACACTGTTAGCGTTTGAGCGGGTACAATGTCTTCATCGATATCGCGGCGATGCTGCAGCTACTAATAAACTGATACGGTGGCTGTTCTTTCAAATATGTCAGATAAATTCATCACAAGAGTTAAAAAATTGTCTGGACCGGGATTCGAACCCACATTCCCATGTGGAAATCGTTAACAAAACTGGAAATGGGAGCAGAAAAAGCTAGGGTTTCTTACAAGGACCTCGGAAACGTCTTATATCACAGAGTTATTGTTACGGCCAAGCACCGAATTCTATCCAGCTGAAGCGTATTTTCAACATAAAAAGGACAGCGTATTGTCAACATAAAAAAGTCAGAAGGAAACCGTTTATATATATATATATATATATATATATATATATATATATATATATATATATATATATATATATTCCAGAAGATAGTTAATAATTTTAATAAAATGTATCCCGTGCGACAGAAGAAGCACGATTTGGTTTTGGTCATGTAATATTTTAATATCAGCTAAGGAGACATTATTACAGCTCGTTTCTCATTTTCCCGTTATTGTCGGAGAAACTAAAATGTTCAAATGTTTGTGAAGCTTAAGGGACTTAAAGGGCGGTGTCATCAGTCCCTAAACTTACAAACTAATTATGAACTACCTTATACTAAAGACGACACAAACATCCACCCCCGAGGGGAGATTCGAACCTCTCGACGAGGAACGGCCTCGCGCATCGGAGCATAGTGCCTCAATGCGCTTGGCCACTCCGCCGCGGCTCGGGGAAACTATTTTATTCACAAATTACATTAAATTTATTGTATACCGAGCTGCTTACTTTGGTTGCACTGTCAAGCAGATATTAGCAGTATCATGGAATTACTCATTGCGTTTTAATTAGTAATTAAAAGAACACACCAGTCAACAGAGCTGTACACAACGTCTACTAAAATGGCATGACTTTATTATCGGAAAAAAAATTGAAAAAAAAACAGCAACTGACATATTATATCCACAAACAAATGTTATTCGAGAAGACGAACTTTGGAATCGAGTACAGGCTGATAAAAATTAATAAACACGCCGATGAAGACGACATTGGAGGGGTTGTGAGGGGAGGTTAGAGGCCCAATAAAAACCCTGCTGCTTACTTATTGATCGCATCAACGTTCCAAGCGCTTAAATATTTATCACTCGATTCAGAGAAAATTATTCAATGAAAAAAATTAATTTTTTCACATCTTATATATTCGCTTGATAATGAGCTGATTTTCTATTCGTTATTCCTTATAGTTACTGTGCTACATCAAATTAAGTAAAGTACTGCGCAAAATTTTGAAGAGTTTGCAGACAAAAATCCCGTTGTGTAGTCTTTGCGTATGGTTGATTTTAGCACAAATAATGCTGCGGATGAAATGTAGGTAAGATAGCTAAATTTTATTTAAGATAACTCATTTCATTCTCGAGATATAGGGTGTGATGTCCGACGAACAGACGCGGGAAGCCTCGCAGTTCTGTCCATACAGACTTGTCAGATTCGTCATTTCATCTTAAGAAAACAGTTTGGTTTGTGGCTCCTGATGGAAAGAGTTCACCTATAAATTCAGACTGACTTGTACCGTAGAGAATATTAAAACATATTCTCAACATTTTATCATCGGATAAAAGTATAAATTAAGAAAACATTTGAGACAACGGGCAGTTATTTGATGAGTAATTTCTTGCGTATTATGTACTTAAATCTATAAACCTAACATTAACTATGGAAAATGCAAGGAGATACCCACTACATGACTTTTACCAAAAACAGAGAAGTGCCTATACAATACCAAATACATTTGTGTGTCTAATATTTTTATTGCTTCAATTCTTTACTTCCTGTAATAAACACGAATGAGAAAAGCTTGCTTCAGAAACTGTAAATTAATTTTATATCTAAACCAGTACCTATTTAGTTTACTCAGTTACAAGTCAAAATTGTTATGTGTTTCAGCAATTACCTGCAAATAAAACCAACGTCGCGTGAATGACTTAACCTCACGATATTACGCAGGAATTTTCTCCACAAAGTTTATTCAAGTTAAAAATTTTCAAGGTATCTGCCGCGTGATTCAATCGTCAGTGAATCTTTAATCTATTAATTCTCATTATGAATTAAAATTATCACGACACAGAACTGAGGGTAGATTAGGGGCTCCTAGTTTTCTCTGACAATTTCGTCAGTCAGACTTTTCTTCCTGGATTTATGAATTCAGATGGAAGTACTGTAACGTTTACCTTTCTTTTTGGCTTGTAAAGAACATCCTCAATTTCAACAATGTGGCATTATTCAAACCAAAACATACGAATATTCACAACACTTCTTATGGCGGAAAAAATCATGTGATTCCATTTCAGCCAATCATAGGTTGCAGAAGTTGGTTAGCGGCGCGGAAAAGGATCACCATACTTCCTCTATACAGAGCTTTGCCTGCAGCAGCGAGGGGAACAGCAGCAAAGCGCAGTGAGGTGACAAACCCAGGCATGTGCTCCCACTGTGAAAATAACGAAAGGGGTAAAATACCATTACTACATGCTACTGAAGACACAGGTGGCCAAAACTAAAACAGAAAACTGCCATTGCCTGTCTTGTGCCAAATTCATGATATAATCACACAAACTGTCAACGTATTCCCGTACAACCGACTTCCGCACTGAAGGTAGTATTCCGGTTACCGTACAAAAGAACCAGGAGACTCACAAGTAATTTCTGCTGCTTCGTAGCAGAATGAGTAATGGGGTGCTCGGTGGAACAAAGTTGTTGTCAACTAGTACGTCAGAGGTGTTGTGTGACGTCCCCACATTTAAAATCTTACAGTTTAAACCTTGAACTACACTTCCGTCCCTTTTTTGTCACATTTTCCTCAATGGTGTTACGACGACCTACGTTTATCTGTCGCTATTTGTACTAGCAATGGGGAGTAATTGTCTTCTGTCGTGTCAGAGTAGAAGACAAAACAAATTCTTTTATAGCATTCTACTAGACAGATATCTTCTCATATGTTATCCCAGTGCATCTCAATCACTCTCAGGTCGCACATTCGTTAACTTGAAGTGAGAGTGTAAATATTAAGTGAAGTTCTGTGGGTACTGATATAAACTGATATTGCAATATATTTTAGGGATCCCATCTACTTTAATTCTTCAATTTTGACTTGTAACTGAGTAAACTAAATAGGTACTGGTTTAGATATAAAATTAATTTACAGTTTCTGAAAGTAGTAAAGTAGCAAACTAAAATTCACTGCGAACGTACACAACACATATATCACTCAGCAAAAATTATACAAGATACAATAAAAATTTCCCTTAATTGGCTCATGTTTGGGGCTGTGTGAGATTCTTTTGAATAAGTTAATGTTATGCTAAGATCCCACCCCCATGAACCACAGCCATTGCCGAGGTGGGCTGGCTTGCGTGCCTCAACGATGCAGATAACCGTACCGTAGGTGCAACCACAGCGGAGGGGTAACTGTGGAGAGGCCAGACAAACGTGTGGTTCCTGAAGAGGGGCAGCAGCCTTTGCAGTAGTTACAGGGGCAACAGTTTGGATGATTGACTGAGCTGCCCTTGTAACATCAGCTAATGTGGCTTTGCCACACAGTTACTGCGAACGGCTGAAAGCAAGGGGAAACTACAGTCGTTACATTTCCCGAGGACATGCAGCTCTACTGTATGAAAATATGATGATGGCATCCTCTCGGATAAAATATTACGGAGGTAAAATAGTCCCCCATTCGGATCTCCGGGCGGGGACTACTCAGGAAGATGTTGTCATCAGAAAATACAATACTGGCATTCTACGGATCGGAGCGTGGAATGTTAGATCCCTTAATCGCGTAGGAAAATTAGAAAATTTAAAAAGGGGAATGGATAGGTTGAAGTTAGATATAGGAAGTCACCTGGTAGAATTTTGCGCGGGACATGATTTAATCGTAACAAACACGTGATTTAAGAATCACAAAAGAAGGTTGTATACGTGGAAGAGACCAGGAGACACAGGATGGTATCAGATAGATTTTATAATGGTAATACCTAGATTCCGGAACCAAGTTATAAACTGTAAGACGATTTAGGCAACAATTGACAGAAACAGGGGGAAATAAAACAGTAGAAGAGCAATGGGTAACATTGAGAGATGAAATAGTAAAGGCAGCAGAGGACAAAATAGGTAGAAAGGCAAGACCTACAAAAAATCCTTGGATATCACAGGAAATACTAAATTTAATTGATAGGAGAAATAAAAATGCAGTAAATGAAATAGGCAAAATGGAGTACAGACGACTAAGAAATGAGATTGACAGCAAGTGCAAAATGGCTAAGCAGGAGTGGCTAGAAGCCAAATGCAAATCTGTAGAAGAATGTATAACAAGGGGAAAAGTAGATACTGCCTACAGAAAAATAAAAGAGGCTTTTGGGGACAAGAAAAGCAACTCTACGAATATCAAGAACTCAGATGGGAAACCAGTTCTCAGCAAAGAAGTAAAAGCTGAAAAGTGGAAAGAGTACATAGAGCAGCTCTACAAAGGAAATGAACTTAGAAACGATGTTGTAGGAATAGAAGAGGAAGCAGATCAATATAAAATAGGAGATACTATACTGAGAGATGAATTTGACAGAGCCCTGAAAGACCTAGGTCGGAACAAGGCCTTAGGAGTAGATGACATACCCTCAGAGCTACTAAAGCCAGCCATGACAAAACTATTTGAACTGGTGTGTAGGATGTGTGAGACAGGCGAAATACCCTCAGACTTTAAGAAAAATGTAGTAATCCCCATTTCAAAGAAATCAGGCGCAGACAGGTGTGAAAATTATAGAACCATCAGTTTGATAAATCATGGTTGCAAAATTTTAACACGAATTATCTACAGGAGAATGGAAAAGCTGGTAGAAGCTGACCTCGGGGAAGATCAGTTTGGATTCAGGAGGAACGTAGGAACCCAGGAGGCAATACTCACTTTAGGTCTTATCTTAAAAGATAGATTAAGGAAAGGCAAACCTACATTTCTAGCTTTTGTAGATTTGGAGAAAGCGTTTCACAATGTGGACTGGAATACACTCTTTCAAATTCTGAAGTCAGCAGGGGTAAAATACAGGGAAAGGAGAGTTATTTACAACTGGTACAAAAGCCAGACCGCAGTTATTAGACTCGAAGGGCATGAAAGGGAAGCATCAGTTGGGAAGGGAGTAAGACAGGGTTTTAGCCTTTCTCCGATGTTATTCAATTTGTACATCGAGCAGGCTGTGAAGGAAAGCAAGGAAAAATTTGGAGTAGGGATTAAAGTTCAGGGGGAAGAAATAAAAACATTGCGTTTTGCTGATGACATTGTAATTCTGTCAGAGACAGCAAAGGACCTGGAAGAGCAGTTGAATGGAATGGACAGTGTGTTGAAGAGAGCGTATAAAATGAACATTAACAAGA
Source organism: Locusta migratoria (assembly GCA_026315105.1). Lineage (NCBI taxonomy): Eukaryota > Metazoa > Arthropoda > Insecta > Orthoptera > Acrididae > Locusta > Locusta migratoria. The sequence goes on from CM048751.1 coordinate 246,966,758, forward strand.
GCAAAACAAAAATAATGGAAAGTGGTCTTAGAAGATCAGGCGATGCTGAAGGAATTAGATTAGGTAACGAAACAATGAAGGTGGTAGATGAGTTTTGTTACTTGGGTAGTAAAATAACATGTGATGGTCGCAGTACAGAGGATATAAAATGCAGAATGGCAATGGGAAGAAACGCACTTTTGATAAAGAGGAATTTGCTAACATCGAATATTATTTTATGTGTAAGGAAGTCTTTTCTGAAGGCATTTATGTGGAGATTTGCCTTGTACAGGAGTGAAACGTGGACGATAAACAGTGCGGACAGGAAGAGAATAGAGGCTTTTGAAATGTGGTGCTACAGAAGAATGCTGAAGATTAGGTGTATAAATCGCATAACTAATGAAGAGGTACGGAACAGAATTGGTGAGAAAAGGAATTTTTGGCACAACTTGAGTAAAAGAAGAGATCTCTTGGTAGGAAACATTCTTAGACATCGAGGTATCGTAAATCTAGCATTGGAGGGAAGTGTGTGGGGTAAAAATCGCAGAGGGAGACCAAGAGACGCGTATAGTAAGCAGATTCAAGTGGATGTGGGTTGCCGTTCTTATGAAGAGATGAAAAGGCTTGCTTAGGATAGAGTAGGGTGAAGAGCTGCATCAAACCAGTCTCCGGACTGAAGACTGTAACAACACAACATGCTAAGATCGCAAAATAAATTTTTATTTATTTATCTTGATGACCGGTTTCGGCACACTGAGGAACCATCTTCTGGTCTAGCATCTTAGAAGATTTATGTATTTACAGAAATGCTCGACATTATATTTGTTATAACATCACCATCACTATTTGCACTTATATAGCCTACTGTAAAGGCATAAATGCTTTAAGATACCAGACCAGAAGATGGTACCTCAGTGTGACGAAACCGGTCGTCAAGACTAAGAAATAAAAATTTGAAACTTCCCAGCATATTAAAATTGTGTGACGTAACCGGGAGTCGAACCTGGGACCTTTGCCTTCGGCGTGCAAGCGCTCTACCACTGAGCTACCCCGACACGACTCACGGTCTGACTCCACAACGTCTGTTCTGCCAGTACGTCGCCACCTACTTTCCAAACTTCACAGAGCTACTGACATAATTGAAGTTGTGAGGACGGACCGTGAGTGGTGTCGTGATAGCTCAGTGGTAGAGCGCTTGCACGTCAAAGGCAAACGTCCCAGGTGCGAGTCCAGGTTCTGGAACACAATTTTAATCTGTCAGGAAGTTTCATATCAGCGCACACTCCACTGCAGAGCGAAAATTTCATTCTGGAAATAAAAATTCATTTTGCAATCTTAGCATATTATTAATTTGAATAAAACTTTCGTCACGTAAAATTGCGTCACGCTGCTATAATGTTGATCGAGCAGTCACATGCGTTCAATTTGTTACATGCTATGGCAATCCAGTAGCGAGAGTCTTCTATGCGCGCTTTCGGCGCAGTTACTCATTTCATTAGTCTTTTGTTTATAAAAATAAATCCACAAAATTCCTAAAATGTCGGAAGATAGAATGTTATTGAGAGATTTTCTCGATAGTAAAACTACATAAAAATAAATTACGATTCATAAAATATTAAATAAGAAAGTTTGACACCTACAGTCATTCACTATGATGGCGGCAACCAATCACATCTTTTACTAAGATGGACTGGCGCACTTTCCCACGGAGGGGAACTCATGCAACGTCTTCCCACATTTGGCTTTCACGGGAAGCTATGAGAAATAAAAATAAAAAAAAAATAATGTTATAATGTTTGTATAGTCTATGGGACTTAACTACGGGGTCATCAGTCCCTAAACTTACAAACTACTTATGAACTACTTACGGACTAGGATAGCACAAATATCCATGCCCGAGGGGGGATTCGAACCCCCGACCGCAATGGTCGTGCAGACCGTGACTGGAGCGCCTCAGTCTCCTCGGCCACCGCGGCCGGCTGCGAGGAATCTCCAGCCATACCGCCCCTAACAGAAAATTAAAATAGGGGCTGCAAAAGCCGGAGGCATCACGCCACGACTGATTTTACACGGCCGTTCCATTTCAGATCACTCCTTATGCTACTCCCAGATATTTCGTGGAAGTAACCACTGGCGGCGCGTCCTATGTGTTCACTGGTTCTGTGAACCCCCGAAAAAGATCTCGTCGTGAAAAAAAGTCGATAAATAAATAAGAAGTGTTTTTAAACTGCCAGTATGCGTTTCGTTCTTCTATCTGATCATTTTATCTGCACATTCGAAGTATTTTTAATGCATGTAAAACATTTTACGTCGCGGATACAACACGTATACGAGATCGCAGAGCGGCCACTTAATATAGGCGGCAGTGGCCGCAGCGTTGCAATGCGCATGCGCGGCTGAGGTTCAAATTCTCTTCATAACCCCCTAGAGGCAGCATATGGGCGCTACCGCGGCTGGGAGGGGCAAGGGAAAAGGCTATTTTTAACACTGGCGTTGGAGCTGGTATAGACGCCAGCTCCTGGTTACTCGAGCTCTGGCGATAACACACGAATGATCCCGAAGCAAAGGCAATTGATCTACTGCGCATCTCGCCTTGCGCATCTGCAAACCCTCCGTGAAGGTAACATCCGCCCTTCATATTTGTTTTTGGCGTATTGAAGATTAATCAAAAATCTTACAATTCTAAATTAAAGATGCGTCATCTCTAAAAGACTACAGAAGATCCGATCATGAATAATAGTGAAGTCACTACTCTCCATGTAGCAGTGTGGTTATCGTCATCGATTGCGCTGCTGAAGGTAGCGGGTTCGAGGCCGACTGCTAGCAATTTTAACAGATACGGAAACAATTACTTTTCTATAGTTACTTCCCATATATACGTTGGACATTTTTTCAAATGTGTCGCGAGGGTAAATGACATGTATATTCTTCGTTGTAACAAATATTTAAGTTCGAAAGGATGTGAGGGATAGCAGCCTTTGCGCATACGTTAGGTTAGTAGGGGGTGCTGCTTACAGTGTCACGTGACCTGAAGGTGGCTTATAACAGATTCATTTTGTTACGATCACTTAACAATGTACTCAGTTATTTACTGTGTTTTAGTGTTCATGTGCACATTCATATGCTCTTGGTCTTTATTATCAAAGAAAAATGAACAACGTTCAGTATCTTTAAGAAACAAACTAGAGACCCGTGCGAATACTTCGCACCGTTAGTGGAATGACAAAAAAATTTGTGAAAAAAAAGGAAGTACGGTTGAATATCCACGCATAGCTTTCTTCAAAATCAATTAATTCAGGTGTTTAAAAAACGCAAATGAAAGAGCTTGATCCGCTGACTGTTGTTAGGTTAAAAAGAACTGCGTACCTTTATTAGAACCGAAGATGTAGTAAAACAATACGATTAAAATATTCCATGCAATTACAGAACGATACCACGTTTGAATAAAAATAATGGATGGATAGATTGAAGTTAATTCTGGTACTTGATGACAAATCTGCGAATGAATACCTTTCGTCTAAAACAAAAATGAAGGAAATCGGCCGTGTAGTTTGGTCTGGCCGACCGACTTTAGTTTTCGTAGTTTTTTTAATGTATTGAACTCATTGTTCTTTGGGGCGATCTAAATCAATTTGTACAGGTTTCCAGCCAAGATCGCATTTTATTTTTAGGATGACCGTTTTCGACGAAAAACCATTGCGAAAGCCATTTGGAATAAGACATTGTGAGATATAGGAGATCAGAAGAAGACGTCTGGGTAACGTCGAAAACGGTCATCCTAAAATTAAAACTCGATCTAGGCTGGAAACCTTTATAGATTATTTTAATGTATAAGACAGATTTAAGCTTGAAAGAGGAACGTGAAATGAAGCAGCTTGATAGGCCGACGTCTGAGTTGAAGCAAGGGCAAACGAGCCGAGGTATAAGACATTCTGTATATCTCACAGAATATATGACATCAACTGGAAATGTGCAAAGCTGAAAATTTGTACCCAGCCGGGATTCGAACACGGGTCTCCTGCTTTCTAGGCTGTTGCGCTGAACACTACACCACTGGGGACACAGTGATCACCGCACCTGCAAGGTCCACCTAAGCACGTCTCCTGTCAGACACAAAATCCCAGCTTTACCCTGCCCACAGTACTCAAACACGTAGTTATGAAACTAATTCCTGTAAGAGTAAGGGCCTCAAACTAGCCCATCCCTCCCCACTAACGAAAGGATCATTGCCCGTCACCAGCATATTATATACAGTGTGCGTCATAAATTAGGAAAAATATTTCGTGCAAATTGTCACACAATGAGATACATACATAAATTCGTTTTCCGCATGTTCCTATGTCAATATATGAGTGCCGCGGTAGAGTAACCGAGCGGTCTAAGGCGCCTCGCTGCGGAGCACGCAGTTGCTCGCCGTCGGAGTTTCGAGTCCTCCCTGGAGCATGGGTGTTTGTGTTGTCCTTATGTTAGTTTACCTAGTTTGTAAGCTACGGACTGATGACCACGCATTTTGGTCCGATAGATTTACAAACATTTGAACATTTTTTGCAATTGAGTGGTAAAAATCTGGAAATCTGAAGTGGACTTTTGGGCTTTACTGTCCGCCGATATTGACCAAGAGGACATATCGGGACCAGGGCACACGTTCCTTTTCCTTGATACGTATTACCGGCCAGCGAAAACAGTACGAGAAGGGTGTGAGCGCTGTCATTGTTCGCAGTATTAGTCAGACCGTCGCTTGACGGTGCATGCCTCGCCTTCTCGTGAGCGGCTAGGCTACCTACAACACTCGCATGTTGTGCCCTGCTGCCGATCTGTCTCCTTGGCCAATGTCGGCGCACAGTAACACCCAGAAGCTCCAATTCATATTTCAAGATTTTTACCACTCAATTGCATTGTCATTTATCGACGTAGGAACAAGCGGAAAACGAATTTATGTTTGTAGATCAGGGTCTGACAATTTGCAAGAAATATTTTTGCTCATTTATAACTCACCCTGTATACATACATGCATCACTCCTGATGCTGCAGTTGTTATTCTTTCATATTCACAGAAATGTTGTAACGAATTAAGATTACCTGACATAGTCGGGTCTGGAGGCGATCTAATCGTTTTATAGTTTTCAAAATGACAAGCCAAGATCGCACACTAACACTTTATTAAATGACGACCGGTTTCTGTGCACTGTGTCACCATCACCTAGTCACATATATGTTATAATCTGGTCATCTTGTTAAAAAAATTGGGTATAAAATAACAAGTGCAACATTGTACTTAGTCACTATATATAAAAAATAATACAAAAATACAAAATACTGTATTTTGTAAGCTGTCATGTTTTTTACTTATATATATTTTTATATATAGTGACTAAGTGCAATGTTGCATTTATCATCTTGTGATGGTGCAGCTCTTGTCTCTTCCGTGCTTGCAGTATTAGAATTGTGATTGATTCCGCCTTATGCAAGACACTTTTTGTTTTGTTTAAATACCCAAACTAGTTTCGGTACTTATTGTGCCATCTTCCGTGTCTTTCTGTTGTTTATTTTCTATAATAACATGTTACATATTTGATTATACAATCGTTTGCACAATTTGTTTGGTTTGACAATTTTGTTAGATGGTTTAGGCCTAATTTATTCTAGGTACTTACATTGTGTCATTCACAGGATGTTTGTGTGCATAAGAACACGCTACAAACACAAGAGCAGGAACACCACAGCTCAAACGTAAGTAAGCCAAAACAGCCACATAGAAATAATTTGAATTTAACTTCCAGGCTAATGTAGGCCTACAATAAATCAGTCAGCTTTCGTAAACAAAAACGTCTAGTTGTTGCAGATGACAGGTTGTCAAAAATTCGTCATTCCACAACCAATGCACACAAACATCCTATGAATGACACAATGTAAGTTCAAATGTTCAAATGTTTGTAAATCTATCGGACCAAACTGCGTGGCCATCAGTCCGTAGCTTACAAACTACTTAAATCTAGGTAAACTAATCTAAGGACAACACACACACCCTTGCCCCAGGGAGGACTCGAACCTCCACGGCGAGCAACCGCGCGCTCCGCAGCGAGACGCTTTAGTCCGCTCGGCTACTCCACCGCGGCACAATGTAAGTACCTAGAAAAATTAGGCCTAAAATATCTAACAAAATTGTCAAACCAAACAAATTGTGCAAACGATTGAATAATCAAATATGTAACATGTTATTATAGAAAATAAAGAACAGAAACCCACGGAATATGGCACAATAAGTGCCGAAACTAATTTGGGTATTTAAACAAAACAAAAAGTGTCTTGCATAAGGCGGAATCAACCACAATTCTAATGTTGCACTTGTTATTTTATACCCAATTTTTTTTAACAAGTTGACCAGATTATAACATATATGTGAACATATATGTGACCAGATGATGGTGACACAGTGCACCGTAACCGGTCGTAATTTAATAAAGTGTTAGTGTGCCAATATATGACAGTGCAATTGAAAGGTAAAAAATCTGAAAATCTGAAGTGGACTTTTGGGCCTTACTGTCCGCCGACATTGGCCATTGACCATTGTCATTTTGAAAACTATTGTAACGAATTGCCTCTTTGGTCGCCGAGCGGGGGGGGTGGGGGGCGAAGGGGCTCGAAACATCGACGTGTCGAGGGGGAGGGAGGGGGGAGATGGGGCGTCATTACGCTCTAGATTGAAAGAAGTGAATCCCTAGTCATGTGAGGCAGCAGCCGCCACTGGAAGTAACTCGCCGGTGGGTCAGCAAAAAAAGAGCAGCTGGGTTGTGTAGCTCGGCGCACTGTTGCTGCAGCGCAGCGTGAGAGCTGGCAAGCGGCAGGCTGCTACGCCACAGTGGAGGTGACAGGTAGCAGACCAGCGAGCGATGAATAATGCAGCCGCGCGCAACAACACTCCCCAGTCTGCCCAATGGCTGTCAAAGCGCGCACCCGGCCGAGGTCTACAAGCTCTGCCGTCCGTGCACAGAGCACTCCAGCACTCGAGAGGAGCAATAGCGGTGACGTGCACAATTACAGCCCTGAATCACTGATGTCTACTGAAAGAATTTTCAGCATTACCATTTATTTATTACAAATCAATTTCGACTACGGAATAGTCATCTTCAGCGCAACATGCACAATCGAATTGATACAAATCTGGTGTTACATTTCAAGTCCCAAGGCGTAGCTACCAAAATATATAAGATGTTTGTAAGTTTGTGTGTACGTCTTGCTGTACAGGATGACCAGCCAGTCTAAAACAGGTTAGGAAATAATTCAAAAAATTTATTTCAAAACTTCGCCTAAGTTTTACAAGTGTTCTTCCGCTGCGACATACGCCTTAACAACGTGACCAAGGCTGTCCACCTTGCAGGACAGAGCCGGCCAGAACCTGTATTGAATGCTGATTGTAAAATCACGCCACCCTTCTGGCGTCCGTGCTGAAACTGCTGACGTTTCCATGCTTCCGTGGAGCCAATAGCAGACACCCACGTTTGATCACGTGTGCTACTGCTGTTCCTTCGCTCTCTTCGTTTTGAGTTCTCGTACAGCACAGACGCACTCCAGAGGCTCGACGTCTGTGCGGGGCGAACGGCCGCATGCCGTCCACTCCCGCCTAGTGGCTGTTCGGTATCAGCCACCATCTGTGTGAACCGTAACCATTACCGTAACCTTCATCTTTCCCATTTTCTAATCCGTTTAGACTGGCACTCATTCGTTGCATCCTACCTCAGGGCGAGCCCCGATATATATATCCCGTATTTCAGAATATACTAAATATTAACTTAGATTCTATCTTTTATTTGACAATTAGCCACCCTTTCCTAGGGCGCCCACAAGCCTTCACCGCTTCGCCTCCCATCTTGACAACGCTTCCAACCCATTTTATTTATGCAGCACTGGGATGGGTTGTATAATTTTCCTATCATCCGTGAGGTAAAGATCAAGTGCTGTACATTGCTTAAAAACCTACAGTTTTGTTCCAATCTTTATGACATTTTGTACACGTAAGCTTCAATCCATGAGGACGGTCGCCGTAAGTGTAATAATCACGTATGATACATAGTTGACGAGATATGAGGTCACAAACAATGAGATTTGCGGAAAACTGCTGCATTAAGCGACAGTGCTGATCGTTTTCTTCTAAACCACTGGACCGATTTCAACCAAATTTGGTACACACATTTCTTACTGTTAGGTAACAATTTCTGCGGGGTTCAGGATATGACTTCATAAACAATAGGAATCGCAAAAACTGCCACATAATGAGGCGAGACTTTCGAAATACAATGTATGAGAGTGAGAGTACTTAGCGACTTGCAACAAACTTTAAACATAATTTCAAACCTGTATTAAACTTTCTCTCGCTGATAACTATAGCAAAATGATGAAAGTAAAATTCTCGCTTACTATTTTTCCGCTGTTTATGGAATTCCTGCGGTATTCCGTATGAAGTTACAATTTATAATTTGTACACTACTAATTGCAGCCGCAGGAAATTTTACAGACAGTATACACACATATAGGTGAATGTACCTTCGAAATTGTAGCACAGTACAACAAAAAATGTTCAAATGTTTGTAATTCTATCGGACCAAACTGCGTGGTCATCAGTCCATAGCTTACAAACTACTTAAACCTAGGTAAACTAACCTAAGGACAAACACACACACCCATGCCCCAGGGAGGACTCGAACCTCCACGGCGAGCAACCGCGCGCGCTCCGCAGCGAGGTGCTTTAGACCGCTCGGGTACTCCACCGCGGCTCACAGTACAATATCTAGTTCATGAGATATGAGCACGTAAACAGTAACGTTCATGGAAAACCGCCCGATCACGCACCAGGTTTTAATGTATTAGTTCTTTAGTACTAATTGTATTTCCAAGAGAATTTGCAGACATACAGCCCTTATACAAATGAATATAAACTTGACGTCTGATTGCAGCAGTATTTTAGAACGTATACTTTCCTGAAACCGTACCAACGACCTCGAAGAGCACGACCTATTGACAGTCAACACGGATTCAGAGATTATCGTTCTTGTCAAACGCAGCTAGCTCTATACTCACAAGTAGTGATGAGTGCTATCGACAAGGTATCTTAAGTCGTTTCCATATTTCTAGACTACCGGAAGACTTCTGACACTGTACCTACATCTACATTAACACTCTGCAAATCACATTGAAGTGCATGGCAGAAGGTTCACCGGGAGGCTTTTATGATGATTCTCTACGGTTCCATTCTCAACAAATAGCTCGCCTGATAAAGGAACACCTAAATCTTTCCGATTTAGATTTGATTTCTCTTATTTTATTTTCATGATCATGTCTTCCTGTGTAGGTGGGTGCTAATAAAGTATGTTCACATTCGGAAGAGAAAGTCGGTGAAAGAAATTTCTCGCCGCAACAAATAACGCCTTTCTTTCAATGATTTCCAACCCAACTCCTGCAACATTTCTGTGACACTCTCTCCCCTATATCGCGATGATAAAAACGAGCTGCCCTTCTCTGAACTTTTTTCTAAATCATCTATACATCCCGCCTGGTGTGGATCCCACAATGCGCAGCAATACTCCAAAATAGGACGCACAAGTGTAGTGTACGCAGTTTCATTAGTATAACTGTTGCATCTTCTGTTCTGTCAACGAAACCTAGGCTTTGCTTCGCCTTCCCTACAATATTTTCTATGTGTTCTTTCCAATTTAAGTTGTTTGTAACTGTTACTCCTACGTATTTAGTTGAATTCATGGTCTCTAGGTTTGACTGATTTATCGTGTAAATGAAGTTTAACGGATTACTTTTAGAGATCATATGGATGACTTCACACACCTCATTATTGAGGGTCAATTGCCAGTTTTTACATCATGCAGTTATTTTACCTAAATCCTTTTGCAGTTGCGTTTGATCTTCTCGTGACTTTACTAACCGATATATGACAGCATCGTCCGCGAATAATCTAAGAGAGCTACTCAGATTGTCTCCTAAATCGTTTATAGAAATAAGGAACATTAGGAGCGCTATAAGACTTCCGTGAGGAACGCCAAATGTCACATCAGTTCTACAAGATGACTTCCAGTCAATTACAACGTACTGTGTACTGTCTAACAGGAAATTACGAATCCAATCGCACAACTGTGGTGATATTCCGTAAGCACGCAATTTGATTAGAAGACGCTTGTGAGGTACAATGGCGAAAGCCTTCCAGAAATCTAGAAATACAGAATCTGTTTGACATCCCTTATCTATAGCACTCTTCACATCATGTGACTTAAGAGGTAGCTATATCTCACAAGAATGGTACTTTCTGAATCCGTGCTGACTATGGGTGAATAGTCTTTTGATAAAATCGCGTGCTTGTGGAATTTCGCCTCAGTTATGAGATTGCGTTCGTGATTTCATCTGAGAAAGGACACAGGACTTAGTAGCTGACTGAAAGTGACCGAATAAAGAAGCGATATCTGGTCTCCTCCAGAAAAGTGTTATGGGGCCAATACTGTTCCTCATCTTTATAAACCATTTAGTGAGACTCCGAGCAGCTCACTTAGACAGCACGCGGATGATGTTGTTGTTTATTGGTTATTGAAGTCAGCAGAAGGCCAACGCAACTGCAAAATTATTTAGATGAGATATCTACACGGAGCAAAAATTGACGATTGACCCTTAATAATGATGAGTGTGAAGTCGTCCATATGAGCACTAAAAGAAACCCGTTGAATTTCACTTACACGATAGTCAAACCTGAAGGCCGTTAAGTAAAGTAAATACCTAGCATTTAGAATTACGAGCAACTTAAATAGGAAAGGACACACAGAAAATTTTGTAGGGAAGGCGACCTAACAATACCTTTCATCTGCAGAACACCTACAAGGAGACCACATGGGTATAGAATTTTAGAATTTCTTTATATTTATGGTACGTGAAGTTCAGAACGTTAATAACAAACAGCCAAAGCTATTTGACGCAACTCTCAAAAATTCTCGAGAAAATCGACTTAGAAGTTTTGTAAGCACATGTAAGTACCAATAATTAAAAGAACTGCAGCTCAGCCAGTAGCGGTCCGACTACATAGTCATAGAGTCGGTGGTTCGCATGCCGCTATGACAAGTATTGTTTTCGTTGTTGTCGAATTCATTTAAATAAAACATTTTGGGATCTTTAATTCCACGTGTTGTCAGTTTTTGATTATGTGTATCTAGACGAGGTGAAAACCTTGTCCTCACTTAAAACGATGGTTGAGTAGTTTAGTTGCTTGGAAAGACATTAGTAGCTATAATGATAACTTTCTAAACTCAGCGTCGTAGCTCTAACTGAACAATCTGAGACTACCGTCATCAACTAATAGTGAAGCCAATACTGTAAAAATGAAAATTTAAAATGTTTTTCGACTAAAACCGTTATTTAAAACCTTTTATAAAATATAGAATGTTACAAAAAACAAAAATACGTGCATTTTTCGCAAAAATTACCATTAGATATTATAAATGTGTAAGACGGGAAAGCTGAATTGTGGTCGGAATATACAGAGGGCCTCTACAACGGAAATAAACTTGAAGGCAGTATTCTAGAAATGGAAGACGAAGTGGAGGAAGATGAGATAGGAGATATGATACGGTGAGAAAAAATTGACAGAGCGCTGAAGGATATGAATTGAAACAAGGCCCTTGGTGTAGATAACATTTCATCTAAACTGCAGATATCGTTAGGAGAGCCAGTCGTGAAAAAAATGATTCACCTGGTATGCAAGATGTATGAGACAGGGGAAATACCATCCGATTTCAAGAAGAATATCGTAATTCCAATTCCAAAGAAAGCAAGTGCGGACAAGTGTGAAAATTACAGAACTATCAAAGTCATTGTTGCAAAATACTAACACGAATTATTTACAGACGAATGGAAAATCTTGTGGAATCCGACCACGGGGAAGATCAGTTTGGATTTAGGTCAAATGTAGGAACACGGGAGGCAATACATTAAGACTTATCTTGGAAGATAGGCTAAGGAAAGAGAAACCTACGTTTTTAGCGTTTTTCGATTTGGAGAAAGCTTTTGACAGTGTCGACTGGAATACACTCTTCCAAATTCTGAAGGTAGCAGGGATAAAATATAGGGAGCGAACAGTTATATTGAACCTATACAAAAACCAGACAGCGGTTATTAGAGTCGAAGAGCAAGAAAGGGACGCAGAGGTTGAGAAGGGAGTAAGACAGGGTTGTAGCCTTTCCCCAATGTTGTTCAATCTGTACATTGAGCAGGCAATGGAGGAATAGGAGAAATTTGAGAGGGCAGTATAGTGCAGGGAAAAGAAATAAAAACATTGCGGAATGAATCTTTCACTCTGCAGCGGAGTGTGCGCTGATATGAAACTTCCTGGCAGATTTAAATTGTGTGCCGGAACCGGGACTCGAACCTGGGACCTTTGCCTTTCGCGGGCAAGCACTCTATCGAGTGAGCTGTCCCGACACGACTCACGATGACGCCTCCCAACTTTAATTCTGCCAGTACCTCGCCTCCTACTTTCCAAACTTCACAGAAGCTCTCTTGCGAACCATGCAAGACTAGCACTCCTGGAAGAAAGGATATGGTGGCGACATGGCTTAGCCACAGCCTAAGGGATGTTTCCAGAATGAAACTCTCACTCTGCAGCGGAATGTGCGCTGATATGAAACTTCCTGGCAGATTAAAATTGTGTGCCGGAACCGGGACTCGAACCTGGAACCCTTGCCTTTCGCGGGCAAGGGCTCTATCGAGTGAGCTATCCCGACACGACTCCGCTGCAGAGTGAAAGTTTCATTCTGGAAACATCCCTTAGGCTGTTGCTAAGCCATGTCTCCACCATATCCTTTCTTCCAGGAGTGCTAGTCTTGCATGTTTGGTAGGAGAGCTTCTGTGAAGTTTGGAAAGTAGGAGGCGAGGTACTGGCGGAAGTAAGGTTGTGAGGCGGTATCGCGAGTCGTGTCGCGGTAGCTCAGTCGGTAGAGCGCTTGCCCGCGAAAGGCAAAGGTCCCAGGTTCGAGTCACGGTTCCGACACACAATTTTAATCTGCCAGGAAATTTCAAAAACATTGCGGTTTGCCGATGACATAGAAATTCTGTCAGAGACCGCTAAAGATCTGGAAGAGCAACTGAATGGAATGGACAGTGTCTTGAAAGGAAGATATGAACATTAACATGAGTAAAACGAGGGTAATGGAATGTAATGTCAGAAAATCAGGTGATACTTAAGGAATTAGATTGGATAATGAGACAATAAAAGTAGTATATGAATTTTGTTATTTGGGTAGCAAGATAACTTCTGATGGACTAAGTAAAGAAGATAGAAAATGCAGAATTATGGAGAGAAAAGCGTTCCTACAGAAGCGAATTTGTTAAGTTCCAATATTATTTTAAATGTTAGGAAGTCCTTTTTGAAAGCATTTGTCTGGAGTGTAGCATTGTATGGGAGTGAAACGTGGACGATTAGGAGTTCAGATAAAAAGATGATAGAAGCTTTGAAATGTGGTGCTACAGACGAATGATGAAAATTAGATTTTATGTACAGGACTCATTACGACAATAAGTCAACAATAAACATCTATAATAAAGATGAGAGATGGGCTGCCATCTCTCAACCTGACATGACAAGATTAGAACTACCAACCTTATCCTTGCAACGACAGAACGCTACCACCTGACCTACATGGACAGGTGCTGCAACTGTTTTATTTATTGGTACTTATATATTTTTTCAAAACTTCAAACGTGATTTTCTCGAGATTTGTTGTGAGTTGGGTCGAATGGGTTTGAATGATTGTTATTTGTGTTCTGAACTTCACGTACCATAAATATCAAAAACTTCTTAAACCCGATGTCCACGTAGTCTCCTTGTTAGAAGATGCAACAGTTATACTGAAGGAATTGCCTACGTTACATTAATGAGTACCGCTCCATTATGGATGCCCACCAAGTGGGACTGACGGACGATTTAGAGAAAGTTCAGGGAAGGGCCGCTCCTTTCGTATTACAGCGGTATAGGAGAGAGAGACTGTCACGGAAATTATACACGAATTGGGATGGAAAACATTAAAAGAGGCGCCTTACTTATTTGCGAAATTCCAGTAACCAACTTTCTCTTTCGAATGCGAACATATTTTTTTAGTACCCACATACATCGAGAGACATGATCACCTCAATGAAGTAAGAGAAATCATACTGACAACGGAAACATTCAGTTGATATTTTTCCCGCGCGCTTTTAGACAATGGAACGGTATAGGAATATCATAAAAGCGCTCCGATGAACCCTCTGCCATGCACCTGAATGTGATTTGCCTCTCCCAACCCCATTCCCCAGCTCAAAATCCTAGCTTCTTTGTCTGGTGGAAGCAATCATCAGATATATGCCGTCGTCTTTGGGGGCGTGGAAAGAGGGAGGGGGGGGGGGCTACGCGAGTAGGAGGCCAGAGGCAACGTTAGATTGTGAACCCCCACCACTTCCCATCATCCCCTCCCCCACAGTCCGAGCCGTCCTGTGTAGTGACCAACAATGGTAACACAAGTTTGTAAATGAAAATTCGATTCGAGAAATGCATGCTAAAAATAAATAAACAAATAAATAAATAATAATAATAAAAATAAAAAGACGTACATAAATGAGCAAAACCTGAAACCGGCTGTCTATTTTCTTCCTCTATATATTGCTTCTAGTTCCAAAACGATCTATGTTGGCTTCTGAGGTTACTAGACAATATTGACAAGAAGTGTTTCAGGTTCCAAAATATTATTGGTTTAGCTGACCTTACGTGTCAGGTGCAAGACCTAGAAGTTGTCTTACTATTATTCTCCTACTTTCTTACACACAATGATAAGCTGTTTCACTCCTGGCGTCCAATACCAAACGATCAAAATCAGTTCTCTTTTACGCATCCATTATGGAAATATTCAAGATAGTTTTGTCCTTATTCACACACAAATATTATACCAAAAAGCAGTCTGTGATATATTGAAGTAGGTAGTCTGCTGAATTAATTGCCAAACAAAGCAAAATACAAAAATGAATCTTTTACTAACACAAAACACTACAAAAGCCGCACTACAGAAATGAATCTTTTACTAACAGTCACAAATTCTAGTCATTCATCAATCCAAGAAAAATAATTTATAATGGCCCTGATCATAATATATGTTAATTTAGAAGAAATATTCTTATTATGGCTTGTGTGAATCAAATCTTTCTTTAAGGGGGATTGGATGTCAAACGGACCGACTTAACCCAGGAGAGGTAGGACAGGAAATTTTAAATTTCTACTGTCCTTTCTTTTAAAAATAAATTCACAAAACTTTGTCAGCATGACTGGGAAAGATTCAGGATTCACACTCATAGCAGTGGGACTTCTAAAACTTCATGAAATAATTTTTATTTACATGCAAAATTTCGACATTTTTTCACTTTCTATTGGGTGCATTTGTTGCTATAGGTTCACATTTATTCATAAGAGAGATTCTTCAATGGTTCTTGGAAAACATTCAAACCGTACTTACAGGTGTATGAAACTCTAGTGTGTTCCAAATATATTAAAAAAGTTTTTTTCTAAACATAAAATTTTAAATGTAACAGATCATTCGTTTTCTCATAAATTAAATTCTAGAGTTTCATACAGCTGTAAGTACCATTTGTATTCTGTGTAGAATCTCTCTTACTTATGAAGAAAAGTGTACTTATAGCTACAAATGCAGCCAGTAGTAAGTGTAAAAATAATGTAACTTCACATGTAAATAAAAATTATTTCATTATGTTTTAGAACTGCCACTGCTTGCGTCTTTCCTATGGGTACTCACCAATAAGAATTGGGCAATACATAACTCAGTGTAGTAGAAGGTTTATGGCTCGTTGTCTCTGTAGGGGTGAGTTATGTATGTCAGATTCTATGCCCTAAACAGCTACCCAAACTGTTTAAATAAGGTAAATAATTGATCTGTAGTTTAGCCAGCCACTTCCATGAACCACAGACATTGCCGAGGTGGGGTGGCTTGCGTGCCTCAACGATACAGATAGCCGTACCGTAGGTGCAACCACAGCGGAGGGATATCTGTGGAGAGGCCAGACAAACGTGTGGTTCCTGAAGAGGGGCAGCAGCCTTTTCAGTAGTTACAGGGGCAACAGTCTGGATGATTGACTGAGCTGGGCTTGTAACATCAGCTAATGTGGCTTTGCCACACAGCTACTGCGAACGGCTGAAAGCAAGGGGAAACTACAGCCGTTACCTTTCCCGAGGACATGCAGCTCTACTGTATGAACATATGATGATGGCATCATCTTGGGTAAAATATTCCGGAGGTAAAATAGTCTCCCATTCGGATCTCCGGGCGGGGACTACTCAGGAGGATGTGATCATCAGGAAAGACAGTACTGGCATTCTACAGGTCGGAGCGTGGAATGTTAGATCCCTTAATAGAGTAGGAAAATTAGAAAATTTCAAAAGGGAAATGGATAGGTTGAAGTTAGATATAGTTGGGATTAGTAAGTTCGGTGTCAGGATGAACAGGATATCTGGTCAGGTGAGTACAGGTTTATAAATACAAAATCAATTGGGGGTATCACAGGAGTAGGATTGATAATGAATAAGAAAATAGGAATGCGGGTAAACTACTATGACCAGCACAGTGATCGCATTATCATTGTCAAGATAGATACGAAGCCAACACCGACATCAGTAGTACAGGTTTATATGCCAACTAGCTCTGCTGATGATGAAGAAATCGAAGAAATATATGAGGAGCTAAAGGAAATTATTCAGACAATTAAGGGAGAGGAAAACTTAATTGTTATGGGAGACTGGAATTCGGTAGTAGGACAAAAGGAATGAAAGAGGAAGCCGCCTGGTAGAATTTTGCACAGAACATAATTTAGTTATAACAAACACCTGGTTCCAGAATCACAAAAGAAGGTTGTATACGTGGAAGAGACCAGGAGACACCGGGAGATACCAGATAGATTTTCTAATGGTAAGACAGATTTCGAAACCAGGTTTTACAGTGTAAGACATACCCAGGGGCAGATATAGACTCTGACCATAACTTGTTGGTTATGTTCAAACGTTTGTACAGCTTATGGGACTTAACTACGGGGTCATCAGTCCCTAAACTTACAAACTACTTATGAACTAATTACGAACTAGGACGGCACAAATATCCATGCCCAAGGGGGGATTCGAACCCCCGACCGTAGTTGCCGTGCAGACCGTGACTGAAGCGCCTCAGTCCCCTCGGCCACCGCGGCCGGCCTGTTGGTTATGAACTGTAGGCTGAAACTGAAGAAACTACAAAAAGGGTAGAAAAAGAAGGAGATGGGACCTGAATGAATTAAAGGAACCTGAGGTTCTTAAGAATTTCAGAGGGAGATTTAGGCAACAATTGACAGAAACAGGGGAAAATAAAACAGTGGAGGAGGAATGGGTAAACTTGAGAGATGAAATAGTGAAGGTAGCAGAAGACAAAATATGTAGGAAGGCTAGACCTACAAAAATCCTTGGATATCACAGGAGATACTAAATTTAATCGATGAAAGGAGAAAATATAAAAATGCAGTAAATGAAACAGGCAAAATGGAGTACAGACGACTAAGAAATGAGATTGACAGGAATTGCAAAATGGCTAAGCAGGAGTGGCTAGAAGGCAAATGCAAGGATGTAGAAGAATGTATAAATAGGGGAAAAATATATAGCGCCTACAGGAAAATAAAAGAAACATTTGGAGATAAGAAAAACAGCTCTATGAATATCAAGGACACTGATGGAAAACCAGTTCTCAGCAAAGAAGGGAAAGCTGAAAGGTGGAAAGAGTATATAAAGGGCTCTACAAAGGAAATGAAGTTCGAGACAATATTGTAGGAAGGGAAGAGGATGTAGATGAAGATGAAATAGGAGATAATGTACTGAGAAAAGAATTTGACAGAGCCCTGAAAGACCTAAGTCGAAACAAGGTCCCTCGAGTAGATGATATTTCCTCAGAGCTACTGAAGTCTCTGGGAGAACCAGCCATGACAACCCTATTTTACCTGGTGTGTAAAATGTATGAGACAGGCGAAGTACCCTCAGACTTTAAGAAAAATGTTATAATCCCCATTCCAAAGAAAGCAGGTGCAGACAGGTGTAAAAACAACAGAACCATCAGTTTAATAAGTCATGGTTGCAAAATATTAACACGAATTATATACAGAAGGATGGAAAAACTGGTAGCAGCCGACCTCGGGGAAGATCAGTTTGGGTTCAGGAGAAATGTAGGAACTCGGGAGGCAATACTCACTTTACGGCTTATCCTAGAATATAGATTAAGAAAAGGCAAACCTACATTTCTAGCTTTTGTAGATTCGGAGAAGGCTTTTGACAATGTTGATTGGAATAAATTCTTTCAAGTTCTGAAGCAAGCAGGAGTAAAATATAGGGAGCTTAAAGTTATTTACAACTTGTACAAAAACCAGACAGCGGTTGTCAGAGTTGAAGGGCATGAAAGGGATGCAGTGGTTGGAAAGGGAGTAAGACAGGGTTGTAGCCTTACTCCAATGTTATTCAATTTGTACATTGAGCAAGCTATAAAGGAAAGCAAGGAGAAATTTGGAGAAGGAATTAAAGGTCAGGGTGAAAAATTAAAAAAATTGCGTTTGGCCGACGACATAGTAATTCTGTCAGATACAGCAAAGGACCTGGAAGAGCAATTGAACGGAATGGACAGTGTGCTGAAAGATGCATATATGATGAACATTAACAAGAGCAAAACTAGGGTAATGGAGTGCAGTGTAAGTAAATCAGGCGATGCTGAAGGAATTAGATTGGGAAACTAAGCAATAAAGGAGTTATATGAGTTTTGTTACTTGGGCAGTAAAATAACAAATGATGGTCGCAGTACAGAGGATATAAAATGCAGAATGGCGATGGGTAGAAAAGCGTTTTTGAAAAAGAGAAATTTGTTAACGTCGAATATTGATTTAAGCCTAAGGAAGTCCTTTCTGAAGGCATTTGTATGGAGTGTTGCCTTGTATGGGAGTGAGACATGGACGATAAACAGTGCGGACAGGAAGAGGATAGAGGCTTTTGAAATATGGTGCTACAGAAGAATCCTGAAGATTAGGTGGGTGGATCGAGTAACTAATGAGGAGGTACTGAACAGAATTGGGGAGAAAAGAAATTTCTGGCATACCTTGAATAAAAGAAGGGATAGATTGGTAGGACACATTCTTAGGCATCAAGGAATTGGGAATTTAGCATTAGAGGGAAGTGTGTGGGGTAAAAATCGCAGAGGAAGACCAAGAGATGGATACAGTAAACAGATTCAGACAGATGTAGGTTGTCGTTCTTATGTGGAGATGAAGAGGCTTGCTCAGGTTAGGGTATTGTGGAGAGCTGCATCAAACCAGTCTCCGGACTGAAGGCCACAACAACAAGAACAGTTTAGCCAGTCTATCAATCTGCAGATGATGTATTTAAACAACCATAAAGTAAAACTCTGAATAACCAACAAAATGGATTCTAACAAGGAAAGTACATAGGCTCGAACAAACATATCTGTATGAACGCTTGGTTACAGAATCTCTACGTACATCTCAATGTGCTGGTGGATATTGTTTTTCTGCAAAGCTCTGCAACCATGCTCTAGAGAGCACTGTAGATGTAACTGTAGACGCCATACGTAATGCAGATATCTTAACTATAACTTATGTAATAATCGTCGTACATGTTCTCTAGCGAATTGTCATCAAAAGCCTTGATGATAGTAGCAACCTTAACCTTCTTCCCGAAAGAATGTTGGTATTCACTGCCACTGCTTCCATCGCCTCTTCCCTCACCGTAACACTACCGCTTGCAATGAATTATTCATCATTATCATCCCTATTATCATTATTATGAGTTTGTAAAAACAGTATCTAATTGATGCTCATATTTTAATACCATAACAGATACGAGAAAGCATGCAAAAGATTCATCTTCTACACTAATGCCGGTTTCCGAAACAGTAGTTACCTGTCCCGTTATAGTTATCTGTGGGTTACCTGAACGTTAAGTACAATATGGGTTTCCGAGACAACAGTTACCGTCACAGCCGTAGTTACCTGTCCGTTAAAGATAAATGAGCGTTCCCCTGGGGTTACCTACACGTTAACGTTAGTTTTAACAATATCCACTACGTAGCGTTAGTGGGCTTCGAAAGGCAAGTCCAGAAGTTATTTAACATTTGTTATTTGCTTTTGTTTTTATGACTGGGTTCCGTATAATTTTCATAAAATTTTAAAATTTTTGAAACTGAAGAATGGAAATTCTTTCGTCATCGTCGTCACCGCCGTCTTCTTCTTCTGATGCTTCGGACACGTTTTCAGAAGAGGAAAACTTAGCTGTACTCGGCGCTGTTGAAAGACCACGACGCGTTTTTCGTGTTAGATCACAACCATTTGATCTGTGTAATGACAGCGACTTTCATATGCGTTTCAGAATAATAATAATTAAAAAAAAAATACTGACCCATGACATTGCCGGGGTCAAACGGGGAAATACTCGGAAAACAACATTCCGGATTAAATTTTACCGTACCTCGCTCTCGGCGGTCGCGAGAGATAGTGTTGACAACGGGTGACGTAAAAATTAGCTGCATCTTCCTCGCGACTGGTCAAGTGACATCTCGACAATGAGCAACATTTGCCAACATTCTCTCTCGCGATCGCCGATCTGGAGGTAAAATTTTACCACATCCGAATCACAAAGCCATGCTCTCATAATAAAACTTTCAATTAAGCATAAAGATACTTCCCTTTGCAATAGTGTTCTGCCATTACGATCAATCAATGTTTGAAGTGATCAGTGTTTTTGTTATTGTTATTACAACGTGGGGCTCGGATAGGTGGATGGGTGGACGTAAATTGGCCAGTCTGTGTTGTGAAAAGTAATGTCACATTCACAGAACAATGGGAAGAGGAAAACTTAAATTCATAAAAATATACGTTCACAACAGAAATAATACGTATGATTTTATTCTTAACCCTGTCTTCGTTGTTGTTTGTTCTATTTGTCTTTTTAAAAAAGAATACAGCTCTCTGAGTTGCCTTACTATTTTCTCTGTCTGTTTAAGGAATTGTACAGTTCTGTGACATCTTCCAAGGCGTATTGTTTTTCCAGAATAGTCAAATCATCTGCCTTTTCTTTTACTATAGCTACTTTTCTTTCTAAAACCACGTCGGTCAAAAGATCTTTCACAAATAGAGTCAAATTTTTTCCTCACTTGTCGTCCATTGCCTTTCAAATCAGGAACAGAAAAGTCGTAACAGCTATACGAACTAAGAAGCGTCTTCGATTTCACTTAATAATCGATAAAATTCGAGTAATTGCGATTTTCGTTAGTAGTGCCATCTGTTGAGACGTCCTATTTGCTTCGACAGAAGGCGTTGTTACCTCTTAGTTAACTAACGGTCGTTGAAATCAGCTACGGGAAACCCAAGGAAGTTATCTGGCACGTTAAATTATAACGTGACGGTAGCTAACGGCACGGTAACTGTAGTTTTCCAGAAACCGGGCATAATACCATCTTCACGAAAAAGGGTTCTACGTAACTTCATCTCACCTAATCGTAATACATTAGTAGGACTGATTAGCAATCGCCGCCCCATCCGACGCTTCTCCACACAAATAACATCACAAAACAAAACTTCGGAAGCACACTGCACCGTCCCTACTGGCGAACTGACAGGTCAAAGTGCAATGCGGCATGGCACACGCAGATGCCTCTAACGGTCGACTGCAGAGATTTGCAGATGCGGGAGTATCACTAGTGCAATAAGGGATCTTTACATTATCTCTCATACGATTTTGGTGTATATGTGTTTGTTCGAGCCCAAGTACTTTCTTGTAAGATAATATTTAGAAAAGTTTATCACGAAGTAATTCTTTATAAATGGAGTTTATTACTCTTGTTGGACACGAAAACGCGGAGGTGGTCTTACTTTATACATCGGTAAATAATTGAATATTTCCCCTTGTTCATGAGAGGTACAGTAAGTATCACACGCACTCGAGAGTAAAAGTTCCAAATTATCAGTCGTAAATTAATTAAGTCCATCGTACATTGCAGTTCCAAATCAATCCTCGATTAATTACAGGAAACACAGTTTGTCATCACTCCAGTACACGATTACTGAATTATCACAGTTCCACAGCCCTAATGCCGTCCAAAGTTTACCACTTTTCAACCAGAGACTAAGTTCTGCAGTCACAGTCCCGTAAATTTTCTAAGACCACTCATGCCTATCTCTTCAAATCACAAATTCATAACGCGGCTTGAGACCGCTCAGCGTCACAACCTTTCACCACCGCGTCTAAGTTACGAGTCCCCTCCTAGGCGTTCGAAAGCCCTGTTCCCAAAATTGTATCCTTCGGCGCATCCTAACGCCTCATCTTTAAAATACAATTTCTCTTCCCAAATGATATACATTTTAATATCACAGAACTAAATGCTTTGACCACGTACCTACCAATGTTGTTTACATTTAACAAACAAATACATATTTAACAATAATAAAATCGGTTGAGACTGAAGCTCTTTGCTCAGGTAGCTATTAAGCGTGGCGTCTCACTGTTCAAATATACTGCCGCCGTCGAAATATAGTTACACAATTCATATTTATCGTGGCTTTTTATGCAAATATATTCAGTTCTTGTGCACAAATACATATAATTGTTTATGTATAAATTATCTTCTGCATATCTATTATTTTTAGTCGACCATGAAATATTTAAGAGGCAGTCTACAACATAAAACGAACGTTACAAAGAATAATGTTAAATATAATAAAATACATATATAAATGTAATGCGCTTTGCTGGATTCATGTTTTGTGTTTCTGTGGTGGAACCTAAGTTATGAGTCAAGAATATTACTACCTCAACGAAAAGCAGAACAAGAGAGTAAAATAAAGTTTATTGAAAGAATACGGAAATATCGTGGTGCCATGCTGCCCATTTGCTTCTTAAAATGTTACTGATAGAAATTTCGTAGCAATAATTGTAAATAAAAGTCTTATTATACTATCATCATAGTACTTCAACTTGTCGGCTTTTTATCTGTAAATGATATTGAAATTGTAATTACGGCGTTTGAGTCTCCCAAATCTCCTGAATCCATTCATATAATTATATTTGCCGTATGATCATTCCCTGATTTTATACGGATTTTTAGAATAATGTGTGTGGCTGTATTGTATTTCAGTTGCAATCTGGGATAGCCGCCCTAGCTAATTCAAGACTCCTGTTTCCTGTTTTCGAGCAGATTAGGGTTTTTCTAACGACCTGTATTCCATTCACTAGGTCCAAACTGTTAGTCGGCCAGCTGGGGAACCCAACAGCCTGACAAAACTTGCTTTCCACATGGAAACAATCAGCTTCCCCCTTTATCTGTAACGTCACACGCTTACGAGTGTGAATCCTGAATCCTTCCCAGTCAGGCTGATAAGACGTCGTGAATTTACTTTTAAAAGTATAGACAGTGGAAATAAAAATGTGCAGTTGTGCCCCTCCTGCCTTACGTCGGCCCATTTGACGTCATAACCCTCTTAAACAGTTACATTATATAGCGTGCCTGTGACTGACTGACTGAAATAACGCTTCCTTGTGGCAAACCATTCTTTTGGTCCCTCCATCTGCTTTTCTTCCCTTGGAGGTTTACTGTATCATATGCAGCAGAAAGATGAACAAAGGCCGCAGCCATTATTAATTTTCTTTCAAATCAGTCTTCGATTTGTTGAGTGAGGTTTAGTATTTGACTGCAACATGCTTTCCCTGGTCTGTAACCAGCTTGTTCAGGGATAAGTTTTGTATCAATTTTGGTTGTTATACTTGACAGCTTGACGAGATCATTAACTAAGAATGGCATTCGTAAACAATTTAACGTCTCGCATATTTTACTCACACCATATTTAAGAGATTTTATGACAACAATGTATTTAATAACTTTGAACGTCTTGTTTCGTTAGATAACGACTAAATAAAGTCTCTCTGGTAATATGCACTTTTAAATAAAGTGAATGTTGCATGTTAAGTTTTGAATTTAATGCCTTCCATGTACGACTCTGAAACACGTCCACCGAATTTGTGTCCGTGTTCCATAAGTTATTTGACACACATAAAAGTATTAGTACCGTTGTTGGTTAATTTAAAATTCATCCATTGTGTATTTTACTCATTTGATTAACTGACTAGGATGCTAATTAATTCATTTAAATTGTTATTTATGTTCTTGCCCCACACATTTATGAATATTTTCCTCCAGTGTGTGTGTATTTGTATATTTGTATGAATGTGGAAGGTTGCTTTAACATTGAATAATTACCGTGCATGGCTAGCAATCAGTGCTTAGAGCTTTAGAGCCTCGTCTTAGTAGTGCATGCCCTTATTCGTCGTCTGCTCGGCCTTCTGCTGCAGGCAAAGACAGTATTTGTAGAGAAGATGGCCGGTCGTTCTTGTTCTGGTAAGGTTGTGCCAACCTTTGTATACCTGAGCGGTTACCTGAGTAAGCGGCTCTGAGCTGTTAGGGGAGGTAAAAGTATGTCCCAAGTAGCTTAAATTGGCAGTGAATAGCGCTGAACGCACTCCAGAGGAAGTGTGCCCAGGAAGCGTCCTGCGTGTGGTTCTGGGTTCATTCTTCCTTGGGCCTTGGCAGTGAGTACTTGTCTGGAATCATGCTGAGAGGAGTGCCTCTAGTTATAACTTTTTCATATTGATAGTTTTGTACTTAGAAATTTTCTGTGTAATTCTTTCCCCATGCGGGGAGAAGTGTTCAGTGGTTATCTGAAGTTCCTTAAGTGTAGTAAATGTAGCTTCACGTTTTTATTCTAAAGTTTGAGTTTCTTGTCCTGGTGAGACCTATAGCACAAGGTGCGTTCGCAACGTTATGTGTCGGGCTGCAGCCATGAGAACCAGTTGGTTGCTTTCTTATTTTAATTTGTAAATAGTTTTTTTCTCATTTAATTCCACACGTGTATTTCGTAATAAGTTTTATTCTGTTGTGCAGTTAGTTCCTTTGTTCGGTGCTGCACGTGCCATTTAGTGATTCTGCATATGCCTCCTGGAACATGAGTCCGCTAGGGAATCAGTTTAATTTTATCTGTGTAATCAAGACGACCGCCATCTCTCCTGCTGCTGCTAGTATCGCCGTTGTAGGATTGCAGTTTGAGTAAGTGTCGCTAACCATTGGAGTGTGATTGACTTTTTTTGAATGTGTATGTTTTACTTGTTAAATTCCTGTGTGTATGAGAATGTTTCCACATAGCTCTACGTTCATATACGGGCAGATTCAAGTTTTATTATGAGCAATAGTAATAGTAACTTTAACTAAATTGTACAGATGGTGCATTTCTTGTAATTCATCTGGTCTTCTCCACCCCTATGTTTTTCTCAGAATGCATAGAATTTAATTAAAATTAATTACTCCCTGTGTTCCTCATTTCTCACCTCTCATTTTGTTAATAATGAATTCTGTGGTTTTATTGTGTTTTTGCTAACATTTGGCTGCTCGCTTCACGAGATAAGCAGATAATTTCCGTTGCGCTGAAAGAGAGGCTAATTTAATTTTTATTCATGGAGCAGCCTTTATTAAATTGTCGCCATTGCCAGAAAGTGAGTTTAATCTTTTGTGTACTGAAAATGATATTATCTGGCGACGAGTATAGCAATTCATTTAGGTGGTTTGTGGTTGATAGTGTATTTGAGTTCTATTTGCAATCGAATTACGAATCTGGGTGCATACCTGCCACCTCTCTCGATGTAGGTGGTAGTGTAACACTATAGGCCATCTTCCCTATTTATTTCGTTGCACTTGCAATTTTCAGCTTTGATATATTATGTATAGATTCTAGGATTACGAATTATAGAAAGTGGAATGTCTGTACTATGATCTTTGATGTGTATTCAATGTATTGATTTTTTCGTATGGAATAATTTTGTAAAATTTATAAAATGTATTTATGAGAATATTTATTGTTAATTTGTAACAATTTTGAAACTTGTTTTTGTAAATACTTTTCTCTAAAAAGCTGGTTCAGCATAGGGTTTGCTAAAAGTATGAATGTAAAAGATGTAAGAAAAACGGAAGTCCGTGGGTGGCAGGTAAAAGGTGGTGTTTTGACGGGAGAACAATCTAGAAACGGTGGGAAGTACGAGAGAGTTCATTACGAGACGTCATGGTGGTAACTTAATTGCAGGAGAGTGGTATTTTGTTAGCCACGTTGTTATCCATAGTATGGAAGAGTGGCCACAAGTATGGAATAATGTGCTTGGTTGTCCTAATAATTGGTGCATGAGTAAAGTTGCCTTGGCTGGAGCATCAATTTTATTGGTTGTAATAACAACTGGTTATGGAGCTCTAACAGTTAAAAATTCCGACGCTAAGAAGAACTTTCTAGAGCTCATGGTGCTAAAAGACCAAGCCAATAATATCGTCAACTGTTAATGCCATTGGAAATCTCCGCTGCCACCGCCACTTGGCTTGCACGTAACCGTTTCTACTTTTGTATAATTGCTTGAACCAGTAAAGTGTAATTTAAACTGTGAAATATTATCTTATACTGAAAAAATCTGTGTTTGACACCATGCTTTATCCTAAGTCATTATACCTTGACAGGGTTCCTTCCTCAGTGAAAGATCATTCCGAGTATCCTGCTGTTTATAACATAAAAAATACAGCTATGTACTTTTTGTTGTTGTTTTAATCCAGAAATCAGATTCCCTGGACTGGCTACAAATTTATAGTATGTAATCAACATTTGGGCTGGTGCAAAGTTGTTAGGTTTCTTTTCTTTTTTTAATCTTTATATAGCGATGCGAGATTACAGGAAAAGGCTAAAATCAGTTAAGGTCTGTACGAAATTTTTTAAAGAATCTCCCGATTTTTTTAAACTGAATCTTCTGATTTTTATGTTATTAAGGTTGGCAGGTATGTGGGTGCCACAGCCAGGTTATTTCATGATAGAAAATTTTTACTTAATTTGTTAACTACGAGTTACGTTAAAAATTAGTTACAGCTAACTTGCAATTTATAACCACCACAGCCAACTTCTATCCTGTTGCCATTCTTTGCGTAGTTCTACCTTTTTTTTTTTTTTTTTTTTTTTTTTTTTTTTTTTTTTTTTTTTTTTTTTTTTTTTTTTTTTTGACATCTTGTTTACAGCTTGGCTTAGGTCTTCACATTCCTGTGTTGAGAGTCACACTAAATGAAACACTCAACTAAAGGGAAATAATATAATTTGAAAACCACTAGCGGCACTCAAGCATCGCTTAAAATTAGCCGTTATAATTCCTCCTTATTTGGTCTAAATAAAATCAAGGAAAATCAAGGGTTTAGTTGTCAACGGTTCACAGATGGTTTCTCGATTTTGGCGTCCATACTTGTCGTCTGCAATTTAGAAGCCACCTTTTACGCCTATCTATGAAGGAAACAGATTAAACTTACAGCGACCATGGCTGCTGTTATTTGAGCGGCTTGGAGCAGTACAAACAACCATTCTACACTGTGAAACAATAAATCACAAAGTACTCGCTGATTCACTTCGCTGCACTACACAAAGTATACTGTCGTCGTATGGGATTCAAAATGGCGGATTGTTCAGCTCGATATATACTAGTGCTTTAGTTATGCGCATGACGTCATCATAGAAGCATGCTGTGACGCGGCTGCTACATTTATGTACGGAGGCGAATAGCAGAGTTGTTGTTGTTGTTCGTTTGAATTTGTGATCTTATTTGCGGTTTTAGACAGAATTTTTCTGTTGAAATTCCAGGTTGTGCTGTAACAGGGTGCCTTTCTTACAGCATTCTGAGCGCCAGAAGAGTCAACAAGAACGCATTATCGTGTGATTATGGGACGCACAAGCATTTACAGGAAAGAATTTTAAGGGATCGGTACTCTTCTGTGGAAAAAAAAATGCGTGTAGGCAGTAAAAATGGTTTGCTTCCGTTGGAGAAAGGAATAATGACCACAATTCGTTCCTTATTTAGACTGTTTACAAACCTGCAGCACCTGCAGATCAAGTATATTTTAATCAGGACACATTGGAGAATTTTTTCTCACAGATAAGAGGCATCGTTCATTTTCATTTGAATCCCTCTTCAATTGAGGTAACATCGATTGCGGCTGCTACTCTTGGGTCACACTGCAAACAATATTCCTCTGTCAAATTACACTTCATTGGAGGCAGACGACAGTGACGAATTTTTGACATAACATCTGTTCAAAGAAATTTTGCCTGACATGTATGAGGCACTAGAAATGATCGATGGTGAAAGAGCTGCAAAGTATTAACTTCTCTGTTCATACTGTACCATAAGAATCTGCTGTCAAAGAGGGATCTGACTGCACTGTGGAAGGATTTCGGTATCTGGCTGGCTACATCGCTTATCGCGCAAAGAATACGGACAACACTCTGGGAACATCTAATGCTATTTTCAGTCCTCCAACACATTCTGGACATCTTAGTTGAAGTTCTGTCTCGCGGTGGGCTTACAGTACCGACAGTCTAACCTGATTTTCAATGAATTTAACGGTTTGAACACTGTTTCTAAGGAAAAAATTATGTAAGAACAGTGTGTGCCTCTATCAAAACTAAATATCCCTGGACATTATAATACTTCATGTCACAACTGGACTGTTCATTCGCATGATGTTTCTCAATACGAAACTAAAAATGCATAAATCAGCAGCAGCACTAACGAGAAAATCACGGCGGTGGCACTCTTAATCCACTAAAAATATCTAAACAGGTAAATCAACTATTAAAAACATCTTATGATAACGTGTAGCAGTCATTAGTAGATATTTTTATATGCAAGTCGCTTGCTCGCCTGCCGCTGCTTCGCTTTGCTTCTACGGTGACGTCACAGCGCCAGCCAATCGCAGCATTCTTCGCTTCGGGCCCAACCTTCCTTTTAATAACCTTTCATCCAGATGACGTTGGCAGAAAACGAAACGAGGCGGTTTCACCTACGAGAGCCACCGATAAAGCGTAAATTCGCATCGGTCACACATCTCTCAGCGCTAGAGCGACTTACCTCAGGAATGCGAATCTTTTCTATAGTTCCTGTAGTTCCTCAGTTCTACGGCTGATGAGATATTGTGATTATAAAGCCTGCTGAGAAACGTGCAACAGAAACTGGCGGAGTGGGGTATGATCGGCAGTCGTTCTTCAGGTACTCAAAAATTATAATGGGCTATGTAACTTTTTCAAACCTCTATATTATAAAACATTCATTTTCAGAAAAAAAAGAAAAAAAACTTCAAAGATATAGAAAGCTGATACTGCCAGAGCATGTACATTAGTGCTTTTTGCAGACACTGTTAGCGTTTGAAACATGTTAGTCCGCTTGTTCAAGTCCTTCGTCGCTATCGCCGCGACACAGCAGCTACAAGTAAACGTATTGATATGGTGGCGTTCCTTTCAGTCATGTCCGATAAATTCAACAGCAAAGTTGAAAATTTTGTCTGGACTAGGATTCGAACACAGATTATCCGCTTCAGGACAGCGGTCGTCTTAAGCAACTTTTTCTTACAATTTCGAACATGGCTGTTGAAACAGTAACCGTTCGTGAAAGATTAACATTCAATAATACAGCTCATCGGTTGCACATTTATAGGTTAATTACTTAATCATGGTTTAGGCTTCAACTAAGGAAGCCCTTTTTTGAATGTTGATCTTCCAACTTTTATTTATTTATTCTTCATGTAGAGCGATGCTTTACGGTCGTTTTTGTTCTTGGTTATTCGTTAAGTATTTGGCTCAGCTTTTTTTATTAAGGGCGATACCAGAAAAAAATTATTTAAATTAACAAAGAGTTATCTTTCTTGCGTTATATTTGATGCGAACCATGCCTATTTGATCTTCTTTGAAAAAGCAGGTTACCTGAATTGATAATAAAATTAATGATTGTAGTTTCACGACGAATATCAGCCGGATTTCTTTTGTGGCATAGCAAGCGACAGAGAAGATAGCGATTAAGATTTTGTAACGATGACGTGAAAATTTAGCTCTTTCTTTGGCACACACAGAAATCACGAGAAGAAAAAGCATTATGTTACTTAAATTAAATGCATAGGGCCATGTGAACAGATTTACACGATTTTTTTCTCCAAAATATTAGTCCTGGTATGTAAGTAACATTGCCCATAAACTTCGCATGGTTGTACAGTATCAGTCCTACAGTGTTGTTCTTATGATTGTATAAAATTATTATATTTTGAACAACTTCATGTGAAACAAGTGAAAACAAGTCGTTTTTGGTGCAAAGTTCACAACAGTCCCATGATTTCCACATTTTACAGTCAAGTATCTCTGAGGACAAAACTTGCAAATTCCTTTTGGACCGTAATCTGTAAAGTGACAACATATTGTCATGTCTGTCATATCGTACATCAATGACTGGTACAGGAGACGCTGTTTCATTCTTCTTTTGGCCTTATTGCCCATTTTGTAGTGATCTACCAAGCCTCCTCATCCCTATAAATATAACTCCATTCTGAGTCTCGCATATAAGAACTCGTCAACAATTTTCCATAAAAATTGAACGTCAAGGCTTCCTCTTTCCCTTTCATAAGCAGTTTTCCAAGTATCACGAAAAATATCGTCACAAAGTTGAAACATGTACCTCGGTAACGTATGCTTAGAGTGTCCGCTGAAGATACAGTTTATTGCTAAACTTTTCGAAAAAGACAACGAAACATCACTCTATTGGAGCGCTTAAATATTAGTTTCAAGCACTGTTGCCCATCCCAGGATGAAACTTGAAAAATGTTTCAGAAAACCACGCGCAATTTTGATGTTGCTTGAGAGCAACATTACCAAATAAAGGATTAATTACCACAGCAAAATTAAATATTTCTTACTAATTTCACTCTGATTGTTGATTTTCTGTAACATAAAATGGAAAATTGTCGGTCTACTCTGATCTTAAAAAATAAATAAATAAATAAGAAACCACGGGCGGGACCCGAACACGGTACCTCCAGCGTAGTACCTGGAGACCTTAATCTTTGCGCCACGCTCCTGTGGTTGGAACTTGGCTAACGTTACGCCTCTTACACCACGGAGTGAATATCAACATCAATTTTCTCGAAAACCAAGCACATACCATCATACTCAGGGTATGTCTCTACAACATATCCGTGATCCATCAAAATCCGTTATTTACTCTTCTGAGAGTCCCCTTGTCAGACGAGTCGGTTTGCAGACGCAACTACAGGATTATGAACATGATCCAGAAGGACTGAAACATGCCACCGTAAAAACACCATTCGCAACTGTTGGACGATAATAATATATTGATTTATTATATAATTGTCCAACGACACAGGTAATAATCTCTATATATAAAAATTAATGTTTGTATGTCCTCTGTAAACTCGAAAATGGCTGGAGCGATTTTGATGAAATCATTATACAATATTCAGGTAAGCCCAGAGAGTGTACCTGTCAAGTTTGGTAGCGACCGGATCAGGATTTGTATTACTTCGAAGATATTTCCTGCTTAGAGGCATAATGCGACAGCGTGTGTAATATACGGATCGTGCGGTTTGCGTATCCTCCAGGCGTCAAGTTTCCAGCGGCGTAATGTAATTAGTGATCGGACAGGGATGCACGCAAGAACCCGCACCCAACCAAACACTTTTTTCTTTCCATGTCATTGTAAAGCATGTTAAAGCAGTGTCCGTATGTTTGTATGTACGTATTGCATACAGATCTACAGTTTTGTTCCAGTCTTTATGAAATTTTGTAGACGTAAGCTTCAATTCATGAGGACGTTCGCCGTAAGTGTAAGAATCACGTACAACAAAGAGTTCATGAGATATGACGTCATAAACAATGATATGCGCAAATAATTGCTGCATTTAGAGAAAATGCTGCTCATTTTCTCCTAAACCACTGGATCGATTTCAGCCAAATTTTGTAGACTCATTCCTTACCGGGAGGTAACAATTGCTGCAGAGTTAAGAATCACATACAACACATGGATCAGAAGATATGACATCATAAACAATATAGTTGCAAGAAACTGCCACAGAATGCGGCGAGACTTTATAAATACACTATCTGAGAATGACAGTACACAGTGACTTGCAAAAAACTTTAAACATAATTTCAGATCTTTATTAAAGTTTTCCCCGCTGAGAACCACATCAAAATAATGAAAGGAAACAAATTTCTCGCTTACTACTTTTCCGCTATTCTTGGAGCAAAACTACGTCATTCGGTATGACGTTACAATTTATAATTTTTACACTACAAATTATAGCCGCAGGAAATTTTATAGCTGAATGTACCTGCTAAATAGTATCACAGTACGAAACGTAGTTCATGAGATATGAGCACATAGACAGTAACGTTCATGGAAACCGCCCCATCACGCACCAAGTGTTAATCTATTAGTTATTTACTACTAACTGTATTCCCAAGAAATTTTACAGACATACAGCAAATACACAAATGAATATATACCTGAAAAATTTGTACGACATATAACTGAATAAATAGGAGATCGTACGAATTTTATGTCATTTGTATTTTGATTACTATCTTTCTTTCTTTGGATACTGCAGTTACAATTTTGTACATTATGCAAGACAGCGATATTTCTTAAAATATCCACCCAAGAATATATCAAGCTTTTAGAGGAAAAAAGCGCTAGACACACACACACACACACACACACACAGAGAGAGAGAGAGAGAGAGAGAGAGAGAGAGAGAGAGAGAGAGACAGAGAGAGAGAGAGAGAGAGAGAGAAGGGATTGGATAAGTACTAACTCAAGGCTGAAGTAAATAAATAAATACCTGGGCAACGCCGGGTTTTCAGCTAGTACACAATACATTTTAATTAGGGCCGATGTAGGGTCTACAGTAAGATGCGCTACGCAATTAGATAACAATCTTCGGACTATCCGCCAGTCGTACCTGCACCTCACCCTGTTGACTTTACGTACAGCATGTCAGCAGCTTACCACAGACAGCAGGAACAGTAGAGGCACCAGGAACCCGTACGCAGCCATGGCGATCGCCCCGCTTGCCGCGTTCTCCAGTAGTGAACTCTCGTCTGGTGGGTCTCGGAGGCTCCTTAAAAGACGGCCACGCCCCTCCAACAGTTGCCCCTCCCTCCCCCCCCCCCCCCCACCTGCACCTCCCACACGATGTTCGACGCATCACTATCTCTACAGGCCTCTTAGGAAACCAGGCTACCGGCGGCGGTGGGGCGAGCAAGATAAACACTCCAAATACTGGCCCACTTTAGGTTGCGGTAGTAACACTAAAAGTGGGCCTTTGCGATCGTCTTTTGACAGCTCGAAGTTTAAATAAAAATAACGGCTTAACCATTGATTTGAAACGAAAATTGAATAACCGGATTTGTAGAAAAGAAAATTCTCTACAACTTTGCTCTGTTATGTTTTTTTCATACCTCGTATCGTTTCAGAGATATTTGCAAAAATAATGGCGACTTTGGGATGTCTGTCTGTCTGTCCGTAACGTGTTCCCTATTTTTGAGACGAACCGTTCATCCGATCAGCACCAAATTTTACAGACATAGTTTTTGGCTACCAGAGATCAGAACCTCGCTTTTTGAAATATTTCTGACAAGAAATACGTTAGTAATACCAAAAAGAAGCCGTTTGTAATGTAACTTTAATTGCAAATAAACCGTTCATCTGACGCGAAAATTGAATAAACTAATTTGTAGAGGAGAAAATTCTCTACAATTTTGTTCCCATGTTTTTTTCTTATCGCGTATCGTTTGAGTGATATTTGCAAAAATAACGGAGTTTTGACACCCTCCATTGAATTAACGGAAACCAGCCGTTCGCAGATGTCACGTGACATTCCTCGCCCAGAACTCTCTCTGGCATACGCCATCTTGCGGTGCGTATTTGATTACTTTCTTAGTGTAACTTACACATTGTCATTTCAAAGCAATGGCGCACTGAAGAATTAACAAAAATACATCGTTCTTCGTACTATAAATGATAATCTAGTGTCTACAAATGCCACATTAGCATCAGTTAACAACGGCCATCAATAGTATGAAAATAAGGAACACATCTTCTAACTGTTAGCTGTAGCGTAGTGGGCATTGCCTTGTACTGTGATGCTAAAGATACGTGGTTCGGAACCCGCCACTACCTAAGTTTTTTTCCCTAAAAGGGTTTCAGAAACTCTTATTAATTAATTTTTTATTATTTAGATTATTATTTTGGTCCAAAATGTTATCAAAAACTTACAAAACTATAAATCTAAAGTGGGCTGTAAAACACGTAAGTGCGATTTTTTTCTTTACGTATCTCTCCGTAAAGCCCTCGTCACCCTGACCTAACATTCTAACTTCAACTCTGAGAGTTCTGATTTTCTGATCTCACATCGTGGTAGGAAGCACACTGCCGTTTCTTTTGCCAGCGACCAGAACAATCTCAAACATTCTGAACGCACAACTGAATGTATACCAACGATGTAACTTACAAGTTCTGTTGTCATATTGAATCTCAAGAGCGCTTATGTTGGATCAGTTTATTTTATTTCATTGTTGGTTTCAGCAGAACTAAATGCCATGTAGAGATGCTCTTACTTCATAAAAATAACAAGAACACCACATGGGTATATATTTTTCGATTTTTTTAATTTATGGTACGTGAAGCTCAGAACTTAAAAATCAATCAGACAAAGCCATTCTACGAAACTCTAAAAAATTCTCGAGAAAATCGACTTTGAAGTTCTGCAAGAACACATAAGTAGCAATAATTAAAACAGTTGCAGCATCTGTCGCCCTATGTAATGAAAAAGCTGAGCCAAGAACACGTGGAACACAACAAACAAACACGATCAGCAACCGGAAGGAAAAAAAATCGTGGTGGTGTTCTGGCGTCACAACCATGGTTCGAATCCCTCTGTAACAGATTTTTCATTGTTTCCTAATTCAGTTTTATAAAACATTATGGGTCCTCTAATTCCACGTGTTTTGTCAGTTTTTGTTTATGTGTATGTAGACGAGCTGAACACATTGTTGTTTTCTTTTATTCCCTTTATTAAATTCCAAGAAAATTCGTAGTATTTATGGCCTGACCAGATTTCAGTACATCTAATAAATTAAACAATTATTCACGATTGACTGTGAAGCATTATTTACAAATTTTAAGTAAGAATATAGTATGTTCTAGAAGTTCGATTATTTAATACAGTCCTATTGTTAAATAATACTGTAATTTATCAATTTCTTGTAACATGAAACTATTTTGTCTTACGGTTTCTATCCAGTTAAAGATCTGGTATAGATTTTATAGTTTACATTTCATCAAACTATTGTATTTTGAAAAAATTAATTATATACCAATAATTACTAGTCATTGTTATGATAATGTTAATTGTTATTAACTCTATATAAGTCAGACGAACAGATGGTTTGGGGTTGGTTGTTGAAGAGTTCTGGTGCTGAAGTTGTTGTACATTATGAAATAAGAATTCTTCAAAGTGAATTCGTGTTTAAGTTTCAAATTAAATATTATCATAAATTTTTATTTATGACGGTAGCCCAGATTAAATGGGGATCGTCATATTGGAAAGCCATTGGTAGCTATGAAGATGACTTTCCAAAAACACCGTCGTAGCTCTTCACAAACTGAACAATCGAAGACTACCGTCGTCCACTAATAGTGAACCTAATACTGAAAAAAATTGTAATTTACGTTTTCTTGATTGAAACGATTATTATTAACAACCTTTTACAAAATATAGAAAATTACGTACAAACAAAAATATGAGCATTTTTCGTAAAAAATATAATTAGATATTAAAATTGTGTAAATATTCGAACAACAGCAGTTGACGCCTGCTCTGGCCACCGCCACCGTCCACCAACAAGGTGCCAAAGGCCTGAAGATAGTCCTATAGGACTGAAACCGGTTGCCAATTAAACCAACTTCAGATCTAGACTGTCGTATTTTAATTATTTAAAAAGAAAAAAAAACATCTGTCATAGCAAGATTTGAACCACCGACCCTATGGTTGAAAAGCTAGAACGCTACCACAGTGTTTTTAACTATTTTAATTTCGATTTTTTTTAAGACGCCTATTTCAGTAAAAATTTATTTTATCGTAATCAGCCTGGTTACAAATTTCAATATCAGATATGTAAGAGATGATGACCTTATCTTTTATACATTATAATGATTTGTTTTGGAAGAATCTAAAAACACTGACTTAAAAACTTGGGAAACTAATTATACATGTTCAAACCCAGTAATTGTGCAAAAATTACACCCAGTATTACAAGCACACAACAGTACAACACATAGTGATACATGTTGTTGTTGTTATGGTCTTCAGTCCGGAGACTGGTTTGATGCAGCTCTCCACCCTACTCTATCCTGAGCAAGCCTTTTCATCTCCTCATAAGAACGACAACCCACATCTATTTGAATCTGCTTACTATACGCGTCTCTTGGCCTCCCTCTGTGATTTTTACCCCATACACTTCCCTCCAATGCTAAATTTACGATTCCTCGATGTCTAAGAATGTGTCCTACCAAGCGATCCCTTCTTTTAGTCAGGGTATGCCAAAAACTCCTTTTCTCGCCAATTCTGTTCAGTACCTCTTCATTAGTTATGTGATCTACCCACCTAATCTTCAGCATTCTTCTGTAGCACCACATTTCAAAAGCCTCTATTCTCTTCCTGTCCGCACTGCTTATCGTCCATGTTTCACTCCCGTACAAGGCAACACTCCACACAAATGCCTTCAGAAAAGACTTCCTTACACTTAAATTAATATTCGATGTTAGCAAATTTCTCTTTTTCAAAAATGCTTTTCTTCCCATTGCCATTCTGCATTTTATATCCTCTGTACTGCGACCATCGCATGTTATTTTACTACCCAAGTAACAAAACTCATCTACCACCTTCATTGTTTCCTTCACCATCGCCTGATTTTCTAAGACCGCATTCCATTATTTTTGTTTTGCTCTTGTTAATGTTCATTTTGTACGCTCTCTTCAACACACTGTCCATTCCATTCAACTGCTCTTCCAGGTTGTTCGCTGTCTCTGACAGAATTACAATGTGATACATAAAAATTTAAATATTCTATATGTGACGATACATGGGAGACAGCATCACGGAAATGATACAGGATGTGGGCTGGGAATAATTACAAGAGCGGCTTTTATCGCTGCGGCGTGTCCTACTTACGAAACTCCAATCGCCAACATTCTCCTCCGAATGTGAAAATATATTGTTGACTTCCAGCTACATAGGTATAAATGACCATCAGAATAAAAGAGCTCGAACGGAGTGATTCAGACGTTCTTTCTTCCCGCGCGCTACTCGGGAATGGAATGGTAGATTAATAGTATAAAGGTGGTAGGATGAACCCTCTGCCAGGCAGTTAAATGTGATTTGTAGAGTATCCCATATAGATGTAGATACATCCGATCTTCAGTCATGTGTAATAATCTTTGAAATAATATAATTCTCTGAAAGAGGTGAAAAACAAAAAAATCTGAGAAACATACAGATAGCATCCTACATGCTACCCACACTGATATATATTTATATATGTATACGTATATTTATGACACTTTTAAAAGTAAAAAACTTATAAAAAATCTCATGCATTTTTGTTTTCTTCTTGGAACACATTAAATATTTCAAATGAGTTAAGAAAATTCAACGTAAGTCTTCAAGGAGAGGGTCTACAGCCTCTATCACATCAATGTCTTTTCTCTGCGCCGTTTTTCTCTTCCCCTTTATTGTGAAATTGTAAGCCTCCTTTGCAAATGATTCAGTAAACAGCCGAGTCCCTTTTGCTACTAGGAAAACTGCTTCCTGTGTGGCAAGAGAGACATCAGGATCCATTTTCATGAAGCTTTTAATTCTCCCAATAGTTTCTCTGCTTTGTCTGTCTGCTCATTATTTGTCTTTCTTCAAATTATCTTCTTTTCCATCCTTTTCATCAGTAATTTCCTCAGTATCATTGATAATACATGGCTCTTTCACATTTATGACTTCAGTGCCATTAACATACAAAAATACTTTGATAGTATCTATCTCACTCACAATTATTCACTTTTGCTCACATTATACAACTAACAAGGAAAGTACTCGGGCTCGAACAAACACAAATATACCAAAACCGTGTGGGAGATAATGTAGAGGTCTCTTACTGCACTAGCGATACTCCCGCATCTGCAAAATTCTGCAGTCGCCCATTAGAGGCCTCTGCGTGTGCCATGCCGTAGTGCACATTGAGCTGCTGGTACGCCGGTCGGGACCAGTAGGGACAGTGCGGTGTGCCTCTGAAGATGCGTTTTGTGACGTTATAGATGTAGTGAAGCGTCAGATGGGTCGGCGATTGGTAATCAATCCTGCTGATGTATTGCGATTGGTTGAGATGAAATTCCGAAGAGCCCTTCTTCGTGAATACTGTCTCGGTGTTAGAAGATGAATCATTGACATGTTTTCTGGTATCTATTATAGTGCAGAAATATGAACATAGATTAGAAACACTAAAATAGATAACAGATAACATGCGAATGATTCATCTTCTACACCAATACTATCTTCACAAAGAAGGTTTCTTCGTAACTTCATCTCAACCAGTCACACTATATTAGCAGTATTTTTTACCAATCGCCGAGCTATCCGACGATTCAGTGCACAAATAACGTCACAAAACGCAACTTCAGAAGCACACTGCAACCTCACTACTGGCGTACTGGCAGGTCATAGTGCAATGCGACATGGCACACGCAGAGGCCTCTAATGGGCGACTGCAGAGTTTTGGAGATGCGGGAGTATCACTAGTGCAATAAGGGAACTTCACATTATCTCTCACACGATTTTCGTGTATTTATATTTGTTCGAGCCCAAGTAGTTTCCTTGTAAGAACCCGTAAAACTTGGTCCACTTTGCTCTACGCGAGACGACTTTGCACTTCACTCATTCACTCTCCGACGTCCGTTTCTCCCGCCAAATACGAAACAACAGTGCTATGTGGGAGTGCCAATTAAACAGTCTACTACCTGCTATTACCGATAGATGTCTGTACAGTCGTGCACCTGAGCTACATGGACAGGTGCTGAAACTGATTTAATTTTTGGCACTTGCATGTACTTGCAAAAATTCAAAGTAAATTTTTCGGGAATTTTTGAGAGTTGCGTTGAATGGCTTTGGCGGATTCTTATTTACGTTCTGAACTTCACGTACCAAATCAATATCAAAAAATACGAAATTCCGATACCCACGTGGTCTCCTTGTAAGTGACGTCGTCGTTGAAATGGGAGTACGAGGGTTGTTTTTTAATTAAGGGCCTTTTTATTTTTTTTATTTTTTAAAGATACAAATACTTTTGTAAAAAACTTTTATTTTCTGATTCTACACACTTTTACCTATTTTTCTACATAGTTGCCTTGTTTATTTAAGCACTTGTCATGCCGTACAACTAAGTTTTTAATTCCCTCTTCAAAGAATTCGGCCGCCTGCTCCGACAGCCAAGAGTTCACGGCCGCTTTCACTTCATCGTCGTCATTGAAGCGCTGCCCGCCAAGATGGTGTTTCAGGTACCGGAAAAGGTGAAAATCGCTAGGAGCAAAGTCGGGGCTGTATGGTGCATGGTCCAAAACTTCGCAGCCAAAAGAATCAATCAAATCCCGAGTCTTTTGAGAGGTGTGAGGCCTAGCGTTATCGTGCAGGAGCCGAACTCCTTTTGTCAGCATGCCGCGCTTTTTGTTTTAATTGCTCTGTGGAGCTTTTTTAGAGTTGCACAATAGGCATCTGAGTTGATTGTCGTTCCTCGTGGCATAAAGTCCACTAGCAAAACACCGCGCCGGTCCCAGAACACAGTTGCCATAATCTTGCGCTTTGACAGCGTCTGTTTGGCTTTGACCTTGACGGGTGAGGTTGTGTGTCGCCATTCCATCGATTGTCGCTTGCTTTCGGGAGTGATATAGGATACCAATGTTTCATCTCCAGTGACAATTTGACTCAACATGTCATCCCCTTCTTCCTCGTAACGAATCAAAAAGTCCAATGAAGTGGCAAATCTCTTCCCTTTGTGGTCCTCTTTGAGGAGTCTGGGTACCCACCGAGTACATAGTTCCTTAAAGTTTCGGTTTTCAGACACAATTTTGTACAAAACCAATCTTAAAACTTGTGGAAATTCCAAAGAAAGAGTGGGAATTGTGAATCTTCTGTCCTCACGAATCTTTGTTTCTACTGCGTCCACCAAATCATCAGTGATCACAAAGTGCCAGCCTAAGCGTTCTTCGTCATGGACGTTTTGACGGCCATTTTTAAACTCTCTAACCCATTGACGCACTTCACTCATTGCATTCAAACCATAAACTTCTGTTAACTGACGATGAATTTCTGCAGCTGATAGGCTTTCCGCGGTCAAAAAACGTATCATTGACCGTATCTCGCACGCGGCGGGCGATTCAATAATCGCAAACATTATAAAGTAGCACAGCGATGCGTACACGTCAGCTACAGAGCTGCAACTGGCATCAGTGTGAACGGGAAGGATGCCGGTAAGTAGCGCTGTGGCTTGTTGCGGCGTCAGCGAGAAAACTACGGGACTATACGCGCGAACGGCCCTTACTTAAAAAAAACAACACTCGTATGTTCTAATTATAAAACTTTACTGGGTCCTCACAACTCACCTCCAACTCTGATATGTAACCAGCAAACTTGACCCCCAGCACCCACTTGTATACCGTCTCTTGCTGCATCCCGGGCCTCTGCCACGCCGTTCCTTGTCATCCCTCCCTGCCTTTACCCCCACACTCTCCACATCCTCTCCGAGGGTAACGTCCGTCACCTCCCCCTCCCGGATGTTGCCCTCCATCCCGACATTCACCCATCCTACCAACCTTAATCCTTCCCCGTATTTGCACGCCTCTCTCCCTTCCCCTCCCGTCCTCTTCCCCCTACAGCTTGGCTTTCCTCTCCCTCCACTTTCCTGGGAGTCCTTGTGTCATCTCCCCTTCGCCACCCTCACCCACCGTCCCTCACCCTCCGCGCCTCCCCTCCCATCCTTACCCCCTGAGGGGAACCTGTGCCATCATCAGTGCTTCGTCAGTGTTCAAGTGCCAGTGTCAGTGCCAGACTTTTGTGTTCATTGTTCCAGTTTGAAGACGTCAGCAACTGCCGAACAGGCTGAATATTCGAGGTGCCATGTGATTTTAGGTGTGTGCTGTCGTTATCGTCGTCCATACTCAAATGAATGTGTTGTAATCTCCATGAGTTTTTAACGTTGCATGTACGAGGCGCGTCCAAAAAGTAAGTTCCGTTTGGTAATAAAATGAAATTGTACACAGATACAGAAGAAATTTTTATTGCACAGAATTCTACAACTCTTAAACTACTTTTCCACATAACTGCCGAAATTTTGCAGGCATTTGTCAAAGCGTGGCACCAGGTTTTGCATACCTTCTTCATAGAAATCTGCCGCCTGTGTCTTCAACCAGTTGGAAACAGTTTCTTTCAGCTCGTCGTCATTGGTGAAGTGATGACCGTCAAGGAAAGGCTTGAGATGTAAGAACAGATGAAAGTCGCTAGGAACGAGGTCAGGGCTGTACGGAGGATGGTCAAACACGTCCCAGCCAAATCCCTGAAGGAGGTTTTTCGTCACATTTGCAGTGTGTGGTCGTGCGTTGTCGTGAAGCAAAACAACACCCACGTTTCATCTCCTGTGACTATGCGTCTCAGAAATTCTTCGCCGCTTTCAGCATAACGGGTCAAAAACTCAAGTGCACTACAATTCCGTTGTGTTTTGTGTTTCTCAGTGAGATTCTTTGGTACCCAAAGAGAGCAAAGTTTACGGAATTTCAGTTGTTTGGTAACAATTTCATGCATCAGTGATCGTGAACTTTGGGGGATGTCCATAGCGAGAGCACTAATTGTAAACCTACGGTTTTCCTGGCTGTTGTCATCAATCGCGTGAACCAGTTCTTCTGTAACCAAAGGTGGACGCCCACTTCATTCTTCATTGTGCGCATCACTACGCCCGCCATTGAAATGTCGGCCCCATCTTCTCACCATCGAATCACTCATCGCATTTGGTCCGTAAACATCGCAAATTTGCCGATAAATTTCACTTGGTTCCACTTTCCTCGCATTCAGAAACCGAATCACCGACCTGATTTCACAGGCGGCGGGATTTTCAATCAACGCATACATTTCAAACAAGCACAACAAAGCGTACGTAACTGACAGCGATCTCCAAATGGTGCACGTTCTTCTCCTTGATACACATCGTCTAAGGCGCATGTGTGGAACTGCTATCGCAGCGCTGCAGCGGAGATAATTTGAACGGAACTTACTTTCTGGACGCGCCTCGTATATGTATCTTTTAACCACCATGGCCATTTTAAATTCTGAATGTGTGTTTTTAGTTATATATAGGTCATTGTCTTTTCTCCGTTTTTATCTCCTTTAGTTGTCTAAATTCTGCGTTATTTTCTCGCCTGTCAACTTCTGCTTTACGATTGGCTAAATACACCAGTGTTCAAATCAAGTGCACAAACCGCTCCATTCTTGAACATATTGCCTCAACGACGACTCCAGCTACAGTGGCAGGTTATTGCGTAATAAGTGAGTCTGAACGCGGTGTATAGTCGGCGAACGAGAAATGTGACACTGCACTTGCGAGGTAGCGATGAGGTGGAAATATTGCCGCAAGACCATTTTACGAGTTCACCGTGAATATTCAGCCATGCGAGATGCTTTCAACGGTTTCGAGAGCAATGTTTTGTCCATCAACTTGGCAGAAAATTTGGTCCTACCTCATATCTCTAATCGGTTCGAAACCAGATATCCAGACGTTCTCTCACAATAATGGTGTTGAAACAGAGGATAACACACGAAAGGCCGAAATATTATATGAGCTTTTTTCCGACGCTGTTTCAATGAAGAAGATTTCGCGGTCGTTCCCCCTCTAAACTATCGCACGAACGACAAAATGACAGATATGGAAGTATAAGGATGGAAAAGCAATTGAAATCGCTCAACGAAGGTTGCTGGACTTGATGGGATACCAATGCGCTTTTACACGCTTTATGCGATGGAACTTGGCCACCTTCTAGCACCAGTGCACCGAAGGAGTCTATAGGAGCGAAGTGTTCCTGAGAATTGAGAAAAAGGTCAGGTCATTTCCATTTACAAGTAGGATCGTCTAGAGTGGCGGCGCTGGTTCAGTGAACCCCTAGAAAACAGCTCGTCGCAAAAAAAGTAAAATGTTTTTCATGCATCATTCTTCGCTTCGTTCTTCTATCATATCATTTTATGTGCACATTCAAAGTATTTTCATTGCATGGAAAACGTTTACAGCACGTATACGAGTTTATCCTGGAAAAAACAAAGATCATGACTGTATTCAACTCCAGAGATCAGACACTTGTGCATACCTGCACCACTCCACATTTTTTGTATCTTAATATTAGTTCTTTCCAGTTTATAACTGATGTAATAGTAATTCCTAGGTATTTCTTGGAGTTTACGGCCTTCTGTTTTGATTGATTTATCTTGTAAACAAAGTTAAACGGATTTATTTTCGTACGCATTTGGACGACTTCACACTTCTCATTATTTAAAGTCAACTGCCAATTTTTACACCATACTGATATTTAGATCGTTCTGCAGTTGGGTTTGATCTACAGATGATTTTACTAGACGATAAATGACGGCACCATCTGCAAGCAACCTAAGAGATCTGCTCATATTTTCTCCCAAATCGTTTATGTAGATAAAGAACAGCAGAGGACCAATAACACTACCCTGTGGAACGCCGACGTTGTGATTAAAAGCCGTTTGTGAGGTACGGTGTCAAAAGCTTTCTGGAGATAAAGAAATACGGAATCGATTTGCGAACCCTTGTCGATAGCACCCATCATTTCGTGTGAATAAAGAGCTAGTTGTGTTTCGCATGAACGATATTTTCTAAATACGTGCCGGCCGCGGTGGCCGAGGGGACTGAGGCGCTTCAGTCACGGTCTGCACGGCCACTACGGTCGGGGGTTCGAATCCCCCCTCGGGCATGGATATTTGTGCCGTCCTTAGTTGTAGGTAATTCATAAGTAGTTTGTAAGTTTAGGGACTTATGACCCCGTAGTTAAGTCCCTTAAGCTTAACAAACATTTGAACATTTTTCTAAATCCGTGTTGACCTTGGTTCAATAGATCGTTCTGTTCGGAATAATTCATAATATTTGAATACAGGATATGTTCCAAAACTCTCCTGCAAATTGACGGCAATGAAATAGGCCTGTAGTTTAGTGGGTTACTCCTACTGCCTTTCTTGAATATAGGTGTGACCTGTGCAACTTTCCAATCTTTTCGCAGAAATCCTTCTTTGAGAGAGCGGTTGTATATGGCTGTTAGGTAAGGAGCTAT
Organism: Locusta migratoria; assembly: GCA_026315105.1. Lineage (NCBI taxonomy): Eukaryota > Metazoa > Arthropoda > Insecta > Orthoptera > Acrididae > Locusta > Locusta migratoria. The sequence goes on from CM048751.1 coordinate 247,011,156, forward strand.
CGCTTCAGCATAATCAGATAGAAATCTAATGGGTATACAATCCGGACCAGAAGGCTTGTTCTTGTTAAGTGATTTTAATTGCTGTACCACTCCGATGCCGGCCGCGGTGGCCGAGGGGATTGAGGCGCTCCAGTCACGTTCTGCACGGCCACTACGGTCGGGGTTTCGAATCCCCCCTCGGGCATGGATATTTGTGCCGTCCTTAATATTAGCTAGTTCGTAAGTAGTTTGTAAGTTAAGTCCCATAAGCTTTACAAACATTTTTGAACCACTCCGATGATATCTACTTCTACGTTACTCATTACGGCATCTGGAATATTGGTTTCGTCTTCTTTGGTGAATGAGTTTCTAAAAGCTATGTTTAGTAACTCTGCTTTAGTAGCGCTGTCATCGGCAGAATCGCCATTACTATCACGTAGTATTGTTTGTGTTTTGCCCCTAGTATATTTAACACATGACCAAAATCTCTTTGGGTTTTCAGTCAAATTTCGAGAAAGAGTTTCGTTGTGGTTAGTATTGTAGGCATCTCGCATTGAAATGCTCGCTAAATTTCGAGCTTCTGAGTACGATCGCCAATTCTGGGGATTTTGTGTTCGTTTAAATTTAGTATGCCTTTTTCTTTGCTTTTGCAACAGTGTCCTGACCTGTTTTGTGTACCAAGGGGGATCGCCTCCTTCTTTTATTAATTTATTTGGTATAAAACTCTCAATTGCTGGCGATACCACTTCTTTGAATTTGAGCCACATTTGGTCATAGACACAGTATGTCCTTCGTTCGATTGCGGAAGGTGTCACAGCGTCATTGAAAATACCAGAAAAGCCGGCAGCGGTGGCCGAGCGGTCTGCGACGTGACAGTCACGGTCTGCACGGCCGCTGTGGTCGGGGATTCGAATCCCCCCTCTGGCATGGATGTTTGTGCCGTCTTTACTATAAGCTAGTTCATAAGTAGTTTGTACGTTTAGGGACTGATGACCCCATAGTTAAGTCCCATAAGCTCTACAAACATTTGAACATTTGAATACCAGAAACTGTACTCCAATGTTCCTAATATGAGGTGTCTTTGTTTGAGATATTAACCGTTTTTCAAAATTTTTGAATTCATTTTCATTTCTGCCGATTACAGCGCTATCTGCCGTAAAACAAAAAAAAAAAGTGTCAGGCAAGAGTAAAATATTCTTTCACGAAGAATACAAATCTGCAATAAAAATAGGGGTTACTATACAAGATTTCAAAGTACTCAACGGTGGGTGGTGCAAGGGGGGGGGGGGTTCGAGCATTATGTAAAAGGATGGCCATTTTCCATGTGAACAACTTTATGGGACTTGACTGCGGAGTCATCAGTCCCTAAACTTACAAACTACTTTTGAACAACTTTATACTAAAGACAGCACAAACATCTATGTCCGAGGGGGGATTCGAAACCTCCGACGAGGAACGACTTCGCGGATCGGAGCATAGCATCTCAATGCGCTCGGCCACTCCGTCGCTGCCAGGTCATAAGTAAAATTTCATTCCATTCCACGATGGTGGTGGCGGCTGGTGCAGAACAGCGGTGAATAATTAAATAATTCGCAGTCTATGCTGCAAGATTTTTATTATTCCGATAAGTAAAAAGTGAAAAATTTATGTGAAAATCCTTGAATAATTCTCGGCAATTTAACCGACGCAGTTGTGTGTATATTTCTCATGTTTTAAGTTACAGTACAGCTTACCATTAGTTCCCTATGTCATTTGTAATCTATCACCTGTTTCACCCAAAACTCTTAGAGACATCAGGCATTGGAAAGTTGCAACCTATTACATGATGGCCGGCCGCGGTGGCCGAGGGGACTAAGGCGCTCCAGTCACGGTCTACACGGCCACTACGGTCGGGGGTTCTAATACCCCTCGGACATGGATATTTGTGCCGTGCTTAGGATTAGCTAGTTCATAAGTAGTTTGTAAGTTTACGGACTGATTACCCCGTAGTTAAGTCCCATCGACTCTACAAACATTTGAACATTTATTACATGATGTGAAAGGAACCTTAATTTGTATAGAATCTTGACCTGAAGACTGACGTTTGTGAAGTGATATCAGTTGCTTCGCTACACCTCTGACATCGACTTCTGACCCTCAAGTTGACAACTGCATTTTTGATTATATTTAAAGAAGATCTGATTGCTGTTCTTCGGTGAAGTAATTACGGAAAACAGCGTTCACAAACTCAACTCCATGACTCTGTCATCGGTAGCATTACCAATGGAAAACGCAGTGTAAATATTGCTTACGTCATGCCGCTGATGTATGTAACGTCCCCTGGCATGAAGACGCTAAGATAGTAGTAGCTGCCTTATTGTATCACTGTCAAAACATGCTACAGTATAACCAATGCTAAATTTTAATAAGAACTTACGTAATTCATGGAAACTATTATTTTAGCCGTATATCTAATTTATAACAACTGTATTAAAATCATCATTCTTTCTTTTGTTGCAAGTTGTCTTTCGTAAGGAGAGGAAGGATTAGGACAATTATTGTAAATACTAGAAGCACTGATCCATCATATTTCGGGCGTGCAGCCGGATCATGTTGACTTCTTCCAACGATATTTCGGCTGACAAACGTGCAGCCATCTTCAGGTGAGCACGAGACTGAAGATTACCGGTGTGCGTCGTTCTATATATACCGATTTTATTGGTATACTGAAGTCTCTCCGACTCCACAATTCGGACTTATTAGTGAGTTTTGATGTCGTCTCATTATTTACTAAGGTTCCAATGATGGATTCACTGGCACTCATTGGCAGGAGGTTCAAAGCTGACATAACAGCACTGTCTCATCATTGCCTGTCCTCTACTTATTTCTTATTTAATAATGAATACTTTCAACAAATTGACGGTGTTTCCATGGGAAGTCCTTTGTCCCCTCTGGTGGCAAACTTTTTTATGGAGGAATTTGAGGAGAAGGCACTGGAGTCAGCAGAATTTAAACCGACAGTTTTTTGGCGTTATGTAGACGACACATTTATAGTTTGGCCCCATGGAGAAGAAAAGCTCGCAGGATTCTTGAAACACCTGAATTCTATCCACAAGAACATTCAATTTACCATGGAGATCGAAAAAGACAGATGTCTGCCGTTTCTGGATGTCCTTGTCACTCGAAGAACTGATAGGTCTCTGGGTCACTCCGTCTACCGGAAGCCCACGCACACAGATCTATATCTGCAGGCGACAAGCTGCCACCACCCTGCACAAACCACAGGTGTGCTACGTACTCTGGTGCACCGGGCACATGTGGTATCTGGTAAGGACAGCCTTCCTAAAGTGATGGAAGATTTGCAGTCAGTCTTCAGGGAAAATGGATATTCTTCACGCCAGATCCGCACAGCTCTAACGAGGAAGAAATCTAAACAACAACAAAAAGAAGAAGATAAGGAGGTAATCAGGTCCAGGGCTTTCCTTCCGTATGTGGGCAACCTCTCTTCTAAAATAGGAAGAATTCTAAAGAAGCATTGTGTGAAAGTGATATTCCGATCACCTGCGAAGATCTCGGCTTTGCTTGGCTCTGCGAAGGATGATTTGGGATTGAGGAATGCGGGAGTTTACAAGATCCCTTGTCAATGTGGTCAGTCCTACATTGGCCAAACTACTCGCACAGTACGAGAAAGATGCGTGGAGCATGAGCGCCATACACGTCTACTGCAGCCCAATAAATCAGCCATAGCAGAACACTGTATTTCCACGGGACACTCCATGGATTATTCTGCAACAAAAATTCTGGCAACGACAAGATCCTTTTGGGATTCGATTATTAAGGAGTCCGTGGAAATACGGTTGACAGAAGACCTAATTAATCGGGATGGCGGATTTCAAATGGATAAAGCATGGGACCCTGTTATTTCTTTAATTGCTTCGCAGAGACATAGGTCAACATCTAGTGTAACATCTGACAAAAAGTGATTTCCTTCGACAACCGCGATTAAGATGCACGAAAGTGCATTCCGACAGATGGCGCGAATGTAAGTACACCATTACGCAGACGCGGCCGCTTCTACCACAGAGCGCGCCAAATTCGACAGGCGGCGCGCTAGTACCTCCTCACTGCGCAGGCGCCGCCGCGCCAATCTTCGGTATATATAGAACGACGCACACCGGTAATCTTCAGTCTCGTGCTCACCTGAAGATGGCTGCACGTTTGTCAGCCGAAATATCGTTGGAAGAAGTCAACATGATCCGGCTGCAAGCCCGAAATATGACGGATCAATCAATACGCCGGGAAAACTTCAAGATACACACTAGAAGCACTGCTAGAATGTTTATCTGGAAATTTACAATTTGAGGTCCTTCACTTACATTTCTGTCCAATATATGATTTCGAACACAGAAGTGAAATATATAAATGTGTATACGGTAGTAGAACGGCACTGAAACGATTCCTTTCTTTTTTGCAGAAATTTAGCTCCAGAGATCGGCACTGCCAATGTTGACGCAGGAATGCAGGATTCGGCTGCCATTACACGGCCTCGTCAGTTAAATACATTTTACCGTTACCTGACGTTTCAGAACGGAGGCGACCTAACTGATTTAAACAGTAACTTTTATTGTAACTTTTTCAATGCTTTAATAAATGGTTTTAGCCAGGATCGCTTTCTTCTTTTAATTATATGACCGGTTTCGGCGTGCTAGACGCCATCTTCAGACCTAATACATCGAATTTTTTTACAATATGAGCTGCATAATATATAGCCAAAAAATCTTATCTATTTACAATTACATAATTACATACCTGTCGTAATTTTTTACGTCACTGATATAACGCTGGTATACATTCATATTGATGTTCACGCAAATAAAATTTACATGTCAATAATAAAATGACAGAATCCATCCTTCTCAAGGTTTACGTTAGAGGCACTTCAGAATCTAGCTCAGTACTAAGTGAAGCACAATATTGACTATTAGGCGGTAAATCATATACAGAGATGCTACATCTACAATAGATTATCTATTACCTGTCGTCTTTGCCTGTGAGGCAATTGTTTTTTTCATTACTTTAAATATGGTATATACATAAATTACATGATTACATAAAGTACCATTTCATATATATTGGATGTCATACATAAATATTTTGTATAACGTACAATGCTATGCACCACAGTGTAGGGGTGCTTTGTCAAATATCAAAATACAGAAGTCAGTATCATATCAGATGGACAAGAAGGAAATTTAAAATTGTTATATTATAATCATTTTTTTAGTAAGGTTGTGAATAAAACCATATTACATGTAAGTTAATATGCCTTGGAAAATAGTTTCCATGTGCAAAGGAAGCAATTGTATAGGATGTGCTATCCGCATTCTACCGCTTTTTAATGCGATTTATATTTTTCTAAATATTCCGAACAACACTTTTAAGTGTCTCACCCTGATATGTAAGGGGAACATGTAACTAGAAAACTGATTACCGTTGCTTGGACTCGGGTTTGTGCATAGCCATTATCAGGACGCAACCGGAATAAACAGCACAAGGGGGCGATATTCAGGTCACGGGTTTCGCCCGTCGGCTCGTCGCCATATTAACTGTTTCGGGGAAGGGGAGGGGGGGGGGGCGAGGGAGTTGGGCGACGACACTAGCATATTAAGCGCCCTGCCTCAAGTAAACCCGTCTAGAAGCCATCAAAATCTGTCACCCTCTTCCCTAATGTGGGTTAATGGCAGCACAGATAAGCGTCGTACACGACAGTAGGTTAGGAGATTATCTGTTTGCGCCTCTTAGCTTTAGCCCGAGACAATATTACCTCCGATTGCAATGCCCTAACACTTCATATTAGGGATATTACAGAGGTTCTATTGTAAGTTACCCACCCTCCGCTTCCTATCAGTTGCCGCCTTGCTCAGTGATTATTTACGGTGTTAAAAGCAGATGTTAATGCCCTAATAAAATTGTATAGCAACGGATAACGACATTTTACACTCAAAAGACTGCAGCAACTGATAGCATACCGGTGGCAGTTCCCTTACTAGATGAAATTCCCCCATTTATATTCTCGCAATTCTCCATTAAATATTCTCACTCTCTTTTTAATCATTAATTAAGCATAAATGGGACTCAGAATTTCATAAAAACAACTAGAGACGAAATGTTTAACTATTTACACAAGTTTATTAAATTCACTGTACATCTCCCTATCATCATTTTAAAGCCAAAAATACAAAATATTCATTCACTAAATGTATCACCAATGGATTGAGACAAGGATCGTAACCTTACATTCATACCGTACATGCTTTACTCTCTCGTACTGCACCCACGTGGCTATGCACAACATTCCCATTATACAAAATCATTTCCCCGCTGAAATAAAGATAGAATTAACACAACCAACACAGTTACCACGGAGGCCACCATACTCACATCCTTCCTCTTCGACAGCCGGGAACGTTCCCTCTCGTGGCCGCTCCCCGTCCTAACCGATCCTCCCGTTCCAGTTCGTGAGTAGCCGCGCCCTCATTGGCTTGTGATCTAACGGGACCTTCTGCCAACCTCCGAATTCTGAAAGAACTCGCAAGTCGTCTCACTATTCCGAAAGTTCGGAACTTCCGATTCATTTTGCTACTTCGATTCCGATTTCGGTTCCGATAAATTTTAAACGGAAGTTATATCGGAGGTCAATGTACAGTGGCAGCAGCCGCACTCGGTGTGTACAACCATTTTTTTGTCCAAGACAGTCTAAATTGTCAGACTATTGTTTCATCAATAATGACACCTAGAAGTAACGCTGGAATTTCATTATTTGTCACTCAGAACGCACTGGTTTATACCAGGGCCGGCCAGAAATTCTGCACACATGCAGTGCTGCTGCACATGTGCAACTTCCGGGTCCAAGTGTGAACCAGAAACCGTCGCCGCTCACCTACTGTGTCTATGCACAGGTGGCACCGCTCTGACTACAGCGTTCCAGTGTGCATTTTGGTACACACGTCTAACCACTTCCGACAAACATGCTATTTTGGATAGTTTTTTTTTCCTATTGAAGAATTTACTTAATTTATTTATTTAGCGTATGGCACGTCTACAGAATCAATTTTACAGATATAGTAAATACAGTTAGTTACATATTAGTAAGTTTTGTAGGTATACATTCCAATTAGTTGTTTAATATTTGGAAAACATTAATTTTTCTGTAAAAAAATGTAGTTAATTACAATAAAGTTATATTACACTATAAACGTACATATATTAGATTACAGAGCAATGATAGGATAAAGCAGAATAAATATTGCTGGGGCCGAGCGGTGTGTTCCCAGCTTTAGGTCAGGCTCAGGAGTGGAACCTGGTGGAGCGCCAAGGGACGCTAGTGAAACAGAATTATAGTTGACACATTTTATTCCGTAACATACATAAGTTTGATGAAGGCGCTAGCTCGACAGGAGCTAGAGCAGTAGGTGGCGTCGCCTTCGAGCTGCAACCTTGGTGTTTCGTATGATGGTAATGCCCGCGCCGCGATACCGGGAAGCGATGCAAAGACTGTTATTGTGAAGTGCTCTGACCTTCACCAGGCTATGCAGCGGCCAGTGGATCCACGCAGGGACCCTCTGAAGTCGGTGAAGTCGGATGTCGTGCTGGTTCCCGACTCGGGACATCGGCTGACCGGATTAGCTCGACGATAGGAACATTGGCCTTTAGTAACCAACCACTGAAGACTGCGCTGGCCTCAGGCAGCCACCATGTGAAGTCGTCAGCACAGCGGATCACCATCTTCCCAGATGATGTTTAGTGTGGAGTATGGCCTCGACCAGACTCCATCTCTTAGCTGCCTCTAGTAGCTACTCGTATGTACTGCCATCTGTGACAAAGACTGAGCACAAAGATTAGGCCAGTGAATTGACGACTACCTCCTGGGCATCGTCGATTCAGAAGACCATGTGACTGATACTTCTAAATGTGGGAGTATTTATACATAAAATAGGCTGAAGCTATGACGTATGAAACGGTTTGAATGTGTTCCTTTTGAAAATGCAGTGTTCGCCCGATGTGTCTTTACCGCTGACGCATCCGCGGTCTTATTCACCCTTGGGACAGAGTTACGTGTAGTTATGAAATGTTCACTAGCTGCGTCTCTGCCTGACAGCCATTTCACTCACACACAGTCCGCTGGCGATAGGCTTTCCAACTTGCCGACGCAGCGGCTGCCGTCATCACGCAAGGCGGGTGAGCATTTTCTGCTACCGGCTGCTGACTTTATTCCGTCTTGCTAAAGTGAGCAAACCAAGATATTAACACATTTCCCTGTCACAATATTTGCGGCGTAACAATATTTACACTACGTGGTTTAAGCTTGTCATTACAGTCGGATGTCTAGTGCCCTTAACCAGTTTATTGCCTCAGGTGCAAAATCGATGATATCCTTTGTGGTTCCGCCGAACGTTCTCGTTGAGCATTCATACACTATGTGATTTAGAGTCTGTTTTTGGGTTCCACAGTCGCACTAGGGATTGTCGGCCATTTTCCACTTATAAATTTCTTCTTTGGTTCGGACGTGTCCGGTTCTGATGCTATTTAGGGCACTCCATGCGTTTCTCGGGAGGTTCATTTCTGGAAGGGGTGCTGTGGGAACCCTTTGCCCCATTTTCTCATGCGCTTGATAGCTGCTCCATTGTTTTCTACATTCGTCTTGGAGGTTGAAGATTGCCCCCTGTGGTCCAGTTGTCTCTTCCCACACTGGTTTCCGTGATTTTAAACGAGTTTGTGGTGTGTTATGTAATATTTCGTGGATTGGTAAGTTTTTTGGGAAGGATGGATCTTTTAATTTGTCTAGTTAATGGCTTTTAATATTCATAGAATATATGACATCAACTGCGATTGGACAAAGCTGAAAATGTGTACCCAGCCGGGATTCGAACCGGGGTCTCCTGCTTTCTAGGCAGTTGCGCTGACCCCTACACCACTGGGGACACCCTCTGCCAGGCACTTAGATGTGATTTGCAGAGTATCCCATGTAGATGTAGATCACCGCACCTGCAAGGACTACCTAAGCACGCCTCCCGTCAGATACAAATTCCCAGCTTCGCCCTGCCCACATTAGTTTCATAACTACGAATTTGAGTACATTAATTTCATAACTACGGAGTACTGTGGGCAGGGCGAAGCTGGGAATTTGTATCTGACGGGAGGCGTGCTTAGGTAGTCCTTGAAGGTGCGGTGATCACTGTGTCCCCAGTGGTGTAGGGGTCAGCGCAACTGCCTAGAAAGCAGGAGACCCGGGTTCGAATCCCGGCTGGGTACACATTTTCAGCTTTGTCCAATCGCATTTGATGTCATATATTCTATGAATATTAAATAATAGCAACTGCAGGATCAGAAGTGACGTCTGTTCTTTCGGAACAGACGCCACACACACACACACACACATATATATATATATATATATATATATATATATATATATATATATATATATATATATATATATATATATAATGATTTTTAGCCTGTTGGCGTCGGAGTGATGGAGGTGCTATGTTTGTGAGAACTGGGAGCCAAGGTAAGGCTGTTGATTTCAGAGTCCCAGATACCAGTCTCATTGTGTCGTTCAAGTGAACGTCAATTTTGTTTACTTTGTTGCTTCTTCCCCATACAGGACAGCAGTACTCAGCAACTGGGTAAACGAGTGATTGTGCGGCTGTTCTTAGTGTCTCGGCACAGGCTCCCCAAGATGTTCCAGCCAGCTTCCTAATTATGTTGTTCCTGCTTTTTAATTTGTGCCCGTGGTCTCCAGGTGCTTTTTGTGTGCCAGGGACCTACCTAGGGTTATTCCCTGGTATCTGTGGAAGCGGTTGTGCCGTAGTCTCCTGCCGCAAACACTACGTTCAGCTCCCTGTTTGCTTGGCGTGTGTTGAGATGGAATGCACTGACCTCAGTTTTGCATGGTTTTAGGCAGAGTCTCCACTTTCTGTAGTACTCTTCTAAGTTCTTGAGGTCATTAGTGAGTATTTGTTCGCCTTCTTCAAACGTCTTGTGTTGCTATCGCAACAACGAGTACAATAGAGAAAAACGTATTCCAATCAGTGACGATCCAAATTTCTAGTTGGCACGAAGAATGACAGCTAGCTCTCAATGTAGAAAAATGTAAGGTGATGCGCACAAGCAGGAAAAACAATCCCATAATGTTCGAATATAGCATTAGTAGTGAGACTCTTGATGCTGTCGCGTCGTTCAAATATCTCGGCGTAACATTGTAGAGCGATGTGAAATGGAACGAACATGTAAGGACAGTTGTGAGTAAGGCGGACAGCTAGCATCGGTTTATTGGGTTAATTTTGGGAAGATGTACTTCATCTGTAAAGGAGACCACGTATAAAACGCTTGTACGACCACGTCTTGAGTATTGCTCAAGTGTTTGGGACCCGCAGAAGATCAGTTTAAAGGAAGACATAGAAGTAGTTCAGAGGCGAGCAGCTAGGTTTGTTACTGGTAGGTTCGACCAATGCGCGAGTGTCACGGAAATGCTCCGGCAACTCAATTGGGGATCGCTGGAGGAAAGGCGACGTTCTTTTCGTGAATTTCTGTTGAGGAAATTTAGAGGGCCGAAATTTGAAGCTAAGTGTAGTACGATCTTGCTGCCGCCTACTTACGTTTCGCGTAGTGATCACAAGACAAGAGAAATTAGGGCTCGTACGGAGGCATAAAGCATTCCTTTTTTCCTCGATCTATTTGGGAGTGGAATAGGAAAGGAAATGCCTAGTTGTGGTACAGTGTACCCTCCGCCACGCACCTTACGGTGGATTGCGGAGTATGCATGTAGATGTAGATGGTGGAAAGTGAATACAAGATTTCAACCTCAGTATGCGACGGTCCGCCAATATTTGTCGTCACCACTAAGCTCAGTAGCCAGCGAACAACTTTTTAGTGGTGCTGGCCTAGTCTGCTACCCGTTGAGGAGTATATTGGTCAGATAAAAAGCTGCGAAACTTTTGTTCATAAAATATAATTTAGTTCTTTTGGAGTCACTTCATTTGGGTTGAATTATTATTAGTGTTTAAGACTTTTTTCTTTTCAACTCCCAGGTATACAGTATGAACCTACTTGTATTACTTTCTTAACTAATAATAAGTCTATAACTGATGAATAACGTGTCTAATTTTATTTTATTAAAACTATGCTTGATAGTTTAACATAGCTCTCTTCTGCCTCCAGTTCCGAATTCGGTTCCGGTTCCGATAAACCAAATTTAAAAACTCCGCTTCCGAATTCGGTTCCGATGTAACCACTTCCGGTACATCTCTACTTCATATAGACCGTTTCGCGAAAGTGTCAGCAGTTTTCATTTAAGTACAGTAAGCCAGATGATCAGTAGCATTTCCTATTAAACGATATGGTCTAAAAAGTTTAAGACCAATTAATGTTTCGGTTTGTACGCCGTTTTCAACAGAAAATTTTCGAAGAATCTTAGAGGTTTAGAGACTAGCTTTGCACAGTAACTTCAGTTCATTTAGAGTTCGAACCTAAAGTATTGCATGGGCCAAGGAAATTCAATTTGTATAATGAAGTCACAAAATGTAGACAAGACACCTAACAGGGCGATAAATTGAAGATCGAAACACTACATCGCACTCGTAGCATTAGGATCATCATTTTCCGCCATTTTTAAATATTTAATTATTTTTACGAGGTAGAAATAACGTATTTATCTAAAATTTAAAGAAATCAATTACCATCTATGTATATCAGAGTAAAAAGGCCATAGAATAAGATGATCAAAAGAACTTACATTACGGCAATCTTTCGTCAGAATATTAGTATAAATAATACCCGCAGTTGGGTTTCTCTCTCTCTCCATCTCTCTCTCTCTCTCTCTCTCTCTCTCTCTGTGTGTGTGTGTGTGTGTAAGTTTAGCCCTCTGAGTTCAGCTCTCTCTGAGTGATTCTAAACTGGGTTACTTTGAAGAATATAGAAACGAGTGAGATGTTAAATAGTTTTAAAATCATTCAGTAATTAGAACCCTTTATCCCTTTATCTTTGACTTTCAATAGATTGCTAAATGTATGTGGAAGAATAATTTATCACCTACGTAGTGAAAGGAACTTTACCTAAAATCTTATCTGCAAGGTCAATCCCATGATAAAAAATCTTTTGTAACTGGCTGCGACATAAAAGAACTACTGGGACATAAAAAAATTAAAAAAAATATTTCAAATATTATGAAATTAGAAGCCCCTGAGAAAAAGAATCGTCTTGTTCAATCATTACAGAAGTCTTAAATTAATAAATAGGCTCAGAAAAAAAGATAAATACGACACAGTGTATCAAGTTAAATAAGAGACAGTATTTTATTACGAAAGTTTGTTAGACATACCAACCTACATTTCATACAGGCAAGGCAAGTAAAATTTAGAGCCTTTTCATCCACGACGAATTACCACTAAACCAAAATCAACATAAAGAAGTTGAGTTACGAGAATGGCGCCCTATAACGTGGGGCACGAACGAAGAAAAGAAAGGATAAATTCAGAAGACTGAGGAAACGGATATCAACAGATTATACCCGAAGAGCTACAGATAATCCAGTGCAGAATAAGACTTTCGGAAGGATGTACGGGGTATTCCGGTTCTAGTCCTTGTAAGCGACGGCTTTTACGTTGCCTAATCGGAGCCACGTTGATGCAGCTGTTGCACAGGATACCCGGCGCCTCCACCAAACAATGTCGCGTTGAAATGGAAGCAGGCTTGACTTCGAAGGCACGGTTGTCGACTAAACACAGCGCTTGTACTGAAAGCAGGTTTATTGCGAACTGAAACATACACGCAGCACTGACTGCCTCTCGGGAAGAGTGCTCTGCTATTTATACCCAGACAGAATGTACCAGAAATTAGAAGAATAAACATTAGAAACATGTAGAACATTCTGGAAATGATAAATACCGGCGACCTTCATCACGGCAAATCATCACCAAACAATAAGGTTTGACATAGAATGGTTGTATGAGAAACCCTTAAATGGCAAAGAGAGGAAATGAGGGCGACGCGAAGTGTTCACGTTTAGCAATCAAGCAACTCGCTGTACCAAGTTATGAGAGATATTCCGACAGTACTGATTTGAACGGGCATTTACTAGGTACTAGGCATCGAACTGTGTTCGATGGACTGAAATTATGAGCTCGCCGTCTCAGCGGCACGTTGTGACTCTGCTGGTGCGGGTTGTTTCGTGTCGTTATGATCGTTGTATAGTAGCAAAGTTAAAACCGATAAGCACTCTTCGTGGGGGATGTAAAGTTTCAGCTCCTCAGAGCTGAATACTGTGGAACTAGCTCGCCCTGAAAACGCAGTACTGTGCTAGCTCTAACACTCACGGGGGTAAACATTAGCTAGAAAATCACTGACTGGCTCCCACTGGGGAGACCAGAGAGAACTTCGATGTTGAGACTTCCCCGAAGGTAAAGACTAGTTCACTCTTCAGAGCCTAAATTGGAACTCCCAAATCCAGCTTCCAGCGTGAAGTCTAGACGCTGACTCCCTTCTGTCTACTGTCGCCTCCACATTCTGAACGGCCAGAACTAGGTCGGCGTTAAAGACGGACCAATCCCGACTCGTAAACGGCTTCCCGTGTAGTCCGCGTGGAGTAATACTGTTTTCACACCGTGTTCAGCAAATGAAATTACTGCCACGCATTTCGCCCACGAAGCAAGTGTTTACGCCATCTTGAAAGCGTACACGACACTCATAAACAATATACAGAATAAAAATGACGCTGAGGATACCTTGAAAAACAAATACTGCGTGATCAAAAAGTCAGTATTAATTTGAAAACTTAATAAATCACGCAATAATGTAGATAGAGAGGTAAAAATTGGCACACATGCTTGGAATTACTTGAGCTTTTATTAGAATAATAATAATAAAAAAAGTTATTGCTGGACGCGTGAAATCTCTTGCGAGCGTCGTTTGGTGATGATCGTGTGCACAGCCGCCACTTTCGTCATGCTTAGCCTCCCAGGTCCTCAGACCTCAATCCGTGCGATTATTGGCTGAAGTAGCAAGTGTATCGTGATCGACCGACATCTCTAGGGATGCTGAAAGACAACATCCGACGCCAATGCCTCGCCATAGCTCCGAGCATGGTTTCAGTGCTGTTCACATTATTCGTCGACTTCAGCTATTGTTGAGGAATGATGGTTGAACATATTGAGCATTTCCTGTAAAGAACGACATCTTTGTTTTGTCTTAATTTTTTATGCTAATTATTGCTTTTCTGATCAGACGAAGCGCCATCTTTCGGACATTTTTTGAATTTTTTTTTGTTCTAAATAAAACCCCATGTCATTCCAAGCGTCATATTTAACATTATTCCTGAATTTATTAAGTTTTCAAATTTATACTGTCTTTTCGATCACCCGGTACATAAAAGAGCAAATGACAACGAAACAAAAGTAGAAAACATCCAATACACGGAAAAGACAAACTACCCAAGTAGCACTACGACATGGAGTATGACGCAAAGGAATCACGAGGAAACAGGAATAACTTATAACAACTTAGAATCAAACCTACTTGTGAGCATAATAGAAAATGACACATTTCATACGGTCCTATTACTGTGGCTACCCATGTGAAGACAATATATGATTTATTCCTCCGAGCTGCTACATCTACATACATACTCCGCAATTGACCGTAACGTACGTGGCGGAGGGTACACTGTACCACTACTATGCTTTTCATTTCCTATTCCACTCCCAAATAGAACGAGGAAAAAAAAAGAATGCCTATATGCCTCTGTACGAGCCCTAATTTCTCTTATCTTGCCTTTGTGATTACCACGCGAAATGTAAGTAGGCGTCAGCAAGATCGTACTACACTCAGCTTCAAATTCCGGCCCTCTAAATTTCCTCAACAGAAATTCACGAAAAGAACGTCGTTTTTCCTCCAGTGATCCCCAATTGAGTTGCTGGAGCATTTCCGTGACACTCGCGCATTAGTCGAACCTACCAGTAACAAACCTAGCTGCTCGCCTCTGAACTGTCTCTATGTCTTCCTTTAAACTGATCTGCTGCGGGTCCCAAACACTTGAGCAGTACTCAAGACGTGGTAGTACAAGCGTTTTATACGCGGTCTCCTTTACAGGTGAAGTACATCTTCCCAAAATTCTCCAAATAAACCGAAGTCGGCTGTCCGCCTTAGTCACAACTGTCCTTACATGTTCGTTCCATTTCATATCGATCTGCAATGTTACGCCTAGATATTTGAACGACGCGACAGCATCAAGAAGCTCACTACTAATGCTGTAATCGAACATTATGGGAGCCGGCCGTGGTGGCCGAGGGGACTGAGGGACTCCAGTCACGATCTGCACGGCCGCTGTGGTCGGGGGTTCGAATCCCCCCCCCCCCCCCTCGGGCATGGATATTTGTGCTGTCCTTAGTCTTATATGAAAAAATTTGTTTGAAAAGTCTTTAGTCTTAGTTAGTTCATACGTAGTTTGCAAGTTTAGGGACTGATGACCCCGTAGTAAGTCCCATAAGCTATACAAACATTTGAACATTATGGGCTTGTTTTTCCTACTCATGCGCATCCTTTCATTTTTCTACATTGAGAGCTAGCTCCCATTCTTCGCACCAACTAGAAATTTTGTCTAAGTCATCCTGTATGCTATTACAGTCAGTTAAAGACGACACCCATACACCACAGCATCATCAGCAAACAGCCGCAAATTACAACTTACTTTGTCCATCAGATCATTTATATAGATAGAAAATAATAGCGGTCCTATCACACTTCCTTGGGGCAGCCTGAAGATACACTCGTCTGTGATGAACACTCGCCGTCGAGAACAACGTACTGCGTTCTTTTAGTTAGGAAGTGTTCCAGCCAGTCACAAATCTTTGAACCTATTCCATAAGCTAATTGCGGTGACGGACTCGATCTCTAGTCGACACAACCGATCTGGTGGGACGAGCACGTGGGAGTAGGGCAACATCAAGATGTATTACTGGTAATAATAATAATTTATTTTGACTTTGCTGTGGCGGCATCTGCGACTGTAACAAAACTGAAAGACCTTCTCTACTGGGTATATCACAGTCAATGTCCAACACAAACGAGTACATCCATAGCATTAGTCTATTTTATGGGAAAGGGTTGTACCTTAGGACATTTTTTACGTTTTAATTTTTTTAGCATATTTTTTTTACAAGAAATTTGATAATGTACTCCATCACAGGCACCAATTTTAGCTAACGTTGAACGAGCAGAAGTTTAGGCTAGCTCCAATATGTACACAATTACTCACCAATAAAGACCTTTGTGGCACTTGTCACAAGGTACAACTTATGGTTTCACCTTGGAACAGTGGTGGTTATACCTCAGGACACGGCGAGGAATTTCAATTTCTTAGTTTTACGAATGAAAAAATCAGAATCAGGTAGTAAATCTTTGTCAGTCCAAATACAAAAGTCATTTTACCTTAAAACAAGAGCTGGTGGGAATAAAATGTTAAATGAATGAAACCCACGACACACCACTGGAGCTGGTAGTTCTTTCACTATATTACTGCGATTAACAGTGCTGATGTTCTCAACATTAGGGAATACAAAATGGTCCTTTGCTTCCTTAAGAATTTCACAGCTCCATCTTGTTCTGTGTTTTCTAAAACTACTCCTACATAGTACACATGAGCTTGAAACCGGTAATGGTTTAAATAAATCTTCATTAAGAAGAAACAAAAGGCGACTGGTTGTAGTAATTTCTGAAACCTATTTCAAGAAACAGTCGCAGGTTCCAACAAAATGAATAAAAGTTTTACAAATGTATAAGTACGAGGTATCGCGTACCATTTCGCCGGTGCGAAAGGTATTTGCTTCGTGATACATTACTCATCTTAAAATGAACCAATTGCAGAAAAGGTCGATATGTACGGCTGTTGTGATCAAAATGCTCAACGGGCCTTTACTACGTATGTTGATCGTTAGTCTGGAAGACATCATCCAAGAGTCCGGACCTAAGGATGTGTTGGGGGCCTTTTGTACGACATCGGCGGAGGCATTATTTGTTGTATTGGTAGTGTACCCTATAGACATTGTGACAATCCCTCGATGTTGCCGATCCCAAGACGCTTCGGACGAAATGTTTCTGTATTACAAGACTCAGTTCTATAAACATGAAGACGGGGGATGGTGAGGTACACGTTATGAAAAATAAAAATAAAAAATCGCGCTGACGTGTTTTACTGCCCACTTTAGATTTGTAGTTTTATAAGTTTTAGCAAACATTTTGGACCAAAATAATAATGTAAGCAACAAAAAAATAATTAATAGGAATGCCTGAAAACCTTTTAGGAAAAGAAATATTTTTAAGTAGTAGCCGGTTCAGAACCACAGACCTTCACCATCGCAGTCCAACGCATTGCCCACTACGGTACGTCCAACACTTAAAAGCCACGTCCTGTAATCTCATACTATTGATGGGTGTTATTAACTGATGGTAATATGACATTTGTAGACACTAGATTATCATTTATCGTACGAAGAACGACGTGTTTTTGTTAATTCTTCAGTGCGCCATTGCTTTGGGATGAAAACGTGTAAAATAAGAAAATCATCAAATACGCAAAGCAAGATGGCTTATGTCAGAGAGAGTTCTGGCCGAGGAATGTCACGTGACATCTGCGAACGGCTGGTTTTCGTTAATTCAGTGAGGGCGTCAATACTCTCTCATTTTTTCAAATATCTCTCAAACTATACGAGATATGAAAAAACATAAGGGAACGAAGTTGTAGAGAAATTTCTCCTCTTCAAATTCGGTTATTCAGTTTTCGCGCCAGGTGAACTGTTTATTTGCAATTAAAATTACATTTCTTGTCAGAAAAATTTGAAAAAGCGAGTTTCTGGTCTCTGGTAGCCAACAATTGTCTGTAAAATTTGATACTGATCGGTTGAACGGTTCGACCTAAAAAGTGGGAACACGTTACAGCCAGACAGACATCGTCAAATCGCCGTTATTTATGCAAATATCTCTGCAACGATGCAAGAAATGAAAAAAAAAAAACATAATAGGGCGAAGTTGTAGAGAATTTTCCTCTCTACCAATTAGGTTATTCAATTTTCGTGTCAGATGAACCGTACGTTTGCAATTAGGCCTACAATTATATTACAAACGGCTTTTTTGGCATTACTGCCGTATTTTTTGTCCAAAAAAAATTTGAAAAAGGGAGGTTCTGGTCTCTGTCGGCTTACAATGATGTCTGTAAAATTTGGTGTTGATCGGTTGAAAGGGTTCGTCTTAAAAACGGGGAACTCGTTACGGACAGACAGACAGACAGACATACATCCGAAAATCGCCGTTATTTTTGCAAATATCTCTGATACGATACAAGATATGAAAGAAACATAAGGGAGCAAAGTTGTAGAGAATTTTCTCCTCTACAAATTCGGTTATTCTATTTTTGTGTCAGGTGAATGGTTAAGCCGTTATTTTTATTTAAATTTCGAGTTGTCTAAAAACGATCGCAAAGGCCCACTTTTAGTGTTACTGCCGTTAACTAAAGTGGGCCAAAAACACTTAGCTTGGTTTCTGATGTTCGATGCGATGGCCGGTTTAGTGTTTACATTGCTCAAATTATTTACAATATCAGTGTTTTCGAAATGCACACACATATGTTTTGCCAATATTGTGTAGGTGTATTATTATTGAGACATGGAATTTTAATGTATTTCAGTTTGCGGTCTAATTTTCTATATATACGGATTTGTATACAGTAGTTGTACTTTTATCTATTTCGAAGCTAGTTTCTTAGTACCAAACGGATTATTAATTTTAGTGCGTGAAAAATGATCAGTATTTAATTTAGGATTCAGTGATATATAAAACATGGTCTGCCCTAATTTATTTAAACAAAATTATATATGTAATCATGTTGTGCAATAGTTATAACATGCAATATTGTTGTTCTTATACAAATTAGTAATTTTTTATAGGCTGAGCATATTCCGTAACTAAGTGTAATGTATTTGTAGAGTTTGTAGCTATTATTTACGAAAGTATTAAAAATTGAAAATTAAGTAAAAGGACAGCCAAAGTTATGTTTAAATCAACATACTATTTCATAAAGATGTTCTACTAATACTGTTAATCATATTTCAAACTGAACGTGTAAATCTAATATTTTACATATCCGGTAACGAAGTTTTATTTAGGTGTCCGATATTTCGTGTTTGTTGGTAATGGATTTTGTAGAGAGTGCGCAACGTAGCAGAAACGTTACAACATCACCATTCGTCAAGAGCAGCAGCTTACTGAGGGATAGACATGATCAGGGACAAGAAACAACGGGTCAGAACATAACTGAAATGCCCCAGCTACGACACTGGCGTATGAACACATGGTAGGTAGAATGGGGCAATACAGACAAGGGACGCCGTGTCCATGCCCTCTTTCCCAGCATACGCCAAAGGATGAACTTAAAGCACGTTGATGCGACCAGAGGGATGGTATACTTTTAACGGTACATGGCTCATAACCAACACATCTGCACCGATTTCACCTGTGAAACACAGACATGTGAAAAGTGGAGCCCTGGGAACTCCAGAACACTTAATATTACAGTGTGAGAGACTTAGTCTAATGAAGTAAGACCATACATGGACTGTGAAGACGTTAGATTAGATTAGATTAATATTTGTTCCATAGATCATATATACGACATTTCGTAATGATGTGGAACGTGTCAGTCTAGTAAATGTTGTCTACACTTGGCAATCAATATTTTAAAGATTTTTTATTACATTTTTAGTTGATTTTTATTTCTTTAATTTTTTTAAAAGTTTTATAGAAAAATTCATCGACATTGGAGAGTGAGTTGCCATTCAGAAATTCCTTTAATTTCTTTTTAAATACTTGTTGGCTATCTGTCAGACTTTTGATGCTAGTTGGTAAGTGACCAAAGACTTTTGTGGCAGCATAATTCACCCCTTTCTGAGACAAAGTTAGATTTAACCTTGAATAGTGAATACCAACCTTTCTCCTAGTGTTGTAGCTATGCGCGCTGCTATTACTTTTGAATTGGCTCGGATTGTTAATAACAAATTTCATGAGTGAATATATGTATTGTGAAGCTACAGTGAAGATCCCTAGATCCCTAAATAAATGTCTGCAGGAATGAATACATTTTTACTCAATGTTGAACTGAATGGCAAGTCATTAATATATATTAAGAACAGCAAGGAACCCAAGACCGAACCTTGTGGGAGCCCATTTTTGATAACTCCCCAGTTAGAGAAATTAATTGTTTCATCTATATCATGTGAACTGCTTATTTCAAATTTCTGCATTCTTCCGGTTAAGTATGATTTAAACCATTTGTGCACTGACCCACTCATACCACAATACTTAAGCTTACCTAGAAGAATCCCATGATTTACACAGTCAGAGCCTTTGAGAGATCACAAAAAATCCCAACTGGTGATGTCCAGTTATTCAAAGCATTTAATATTTCATGAGTGAAGGTATATATAGCATCTTCAGTTGAAAAGCTTTTTTGAAAACCAAACCGACATTTTGTTAGAACTTTATTTTTACTAATTTGTGAAGCAACTCGAGAATACACAACTTTTTCAAAATTTTTTGATAAGGCTGTAAGAAGTGAGATGGGGCGGTAGTTGTTGACATCGGACGTATCCCCTTTTATATAAAAACTTCATACGACAACCAAACAGTTGGTGTACTTCAAATGGTGCAGCAGATAAAACATCCACATGTTTATTGACACATACAGGCGAGAACGCCAGTATGCCATATTTAGAACACGCGAACAAAAAACACAACAAAATACCTGGAACAGTTCAGACGCAAATACAGATACCGACACAAATACTGAAAATGATACAGACCATGTAAACGACAAACACGCACTAACACCTAGATAAACAAACAGATAACATGGAAAACGATATGCAAGTTGGCAAGAAAGACAAGATTTGTCATTTCATAATATGTAAAAGTAATAAGAATTGTGAATATGGAAATCAAATATCAGTAAGCAATTACCAAAAAAAGAGTAATGCAAATAAAATGTTCAAATGTTTGTCAAGCTTATGGGACTTAACTGTGAGATCATCAGTCCCTAAACTTACAAACTACTTATAAACTAACTTAGACTAAAGACAACACAAACTTCCATGCCCCAGGAAGGATTCGAAACCCTGACGTGGAATGGCCAAGTGTATCGGAGCATAGGGCCTCAATGCGCTCGGCCTCTCCGCCGCTCCGCCGCACTTGAAGGCTCCAAGTTTCCTGCCAGCTCCACAACATCAACTGAACTATATTTCCTGAAGATAGTCTAAAGGAAGATCGAAACTAGTGAGGAAAAAAAAATTGCACTCTAGACTGTTCTTTATATACAAATTTAAATATGAGTGCTGTTGTCAAATAAATGAAACACAAATGTTTCCAAAAATATAAAATAATATAGATAGAGTAAATCGAAAACTGCTTCAGGGGCGACAGGCTCGAGGCTTCACCGAAGCCCTCCCTCCTGGAACAGCCTGACAAAGAACTAAATATGTACACTCTTTGTAATTCCTTTTCAGTATGCTGTTTTCTAATTATTTTTGTATTTTGTCTTTCTTTCTTCTCTTGTTATTTTCCTATTTCATATTGTTGCTTGTTAGAGTATCGAAATAACGTGAGAGAATGTAGGCCATTGTGTGCTATGAGATGTATGACCTGCTTTTAAATATTATTGTAAAAAGATATAAAAAAAGCCAAGATCGCTGATCATCAATTTTCATTTATGACGACCGGAATCGCTGAACTATGTCAGCATCATCTGGTCCAATAAAATCATTTTACAAGCCCATAATCTGTTAAAAAGGAAATGACGAAAATTTAAAACATACATTTGTGGTAATTATTCAGCAATCAGTCGTCATAAATATAAATTCTTTATTTGTTGGCAAATCTGGATTTCGACCACTGTGTGGTCATTATCAATGCTTAAAATAAATTAAAATACTTAAAATATCTCGACCTCCATGTAGGAGGTTGCGTTTGTACTGAATTTATATTTATGACGACTGATTGCTGAATAAATTACCACAAATCAAATACAGTCGTGGAGCACCCATTCCAATATGGAATCAAGCCTGATAAAACATACATGTCATTATAATAAAACTAGAAGATACATCAATTAAGAGCAAGATGGGCCATGCTTAGAGATGAGACACACCTTGTAACGTCAATGAGTTGCTACATAACATAATTTACAGTGCGTAGGTGCACTATGTCATTATAATAAAACATAATTATCACTGTGAGTGACAATAGCAAACTGATACATGATACAAGTCAAAGGTAAAAGAATATGACGCCAGATGGCAGCACACACCAATGTAATATTAAAACCACAATGAAGTTAAAAACGTGTGTACAGATTATAAAAATAATTAGAAGATATTTGAAAAAAGAGACTAATATCTACGTTGATGGCGTAATTTATAATACTGGTTTGTGCATACCACAAAAATATCTGTATAAACTGACAGTCAGTTATAAACGAAAAAACAACACAGTTACAATGTAGCGGTCATACAATATTGGTTTGTGCATACCATAAGAATATCTGTATAAAAAGGCAGTCCATTAAAAAATGTACTTCACCTCCACACCCAATGCATCCTCTCAGAGGGTGGCTTCCGCCACCTACCTCTGCCTGACGACGTTCTCCAAAACCGTCCCGACATCTATCCCTCCTTCCAACTTTGACCCCTCTCTGTGGATTGCCGCCGCCTCCTCCCTCCCCCTCCCCCTCCCCTCCCACTCCCGTCCCCCGCTTGGCTCACCCCCTCCTTTCTCCACCTCCCCAGGAGCTCCTTCCGGTTTCTCCCACTTTCCCTTCCCCCGCACCTTCTCCATCCTCCCCCCCCTTCCCCCTGCAGGGTCAGTACAGTGCTGTGTTTTAAGTGTTCAGTGCTTCGTGTGTATAGTGTATCATCGCCCAGTGTTTTTTAATGTTCCGCACACCAGTGTTCAGTGTTTTTTACCTCAATGTCGCCGTGTTTGTCTCGTCGTCTCCAGTGAGTGTTTTTAGCCACTGTGGCAATGTCTTGTTTTAACGATCATGTATGTTTCTGTCCACTGTCATAGTTTTTAACTTTCTCCCAAATTTTCATCTTGATATTGTAAAAGCGCCTTTTATCACCTTTTATTTTATTTTCTGTTTTCTCCATTGTTTACGTTCGCTCGGCTGTAGAGCAGCATCATTGGCTGCTGCCAGCCTGCCTTCGGGCATTAAAATTTCAATAAAGGAAAAAAAAAGTACATTAGTGGCTACAATGTAGCGGTGATACAATATTGGTTTATGCATATCACAAAAATATTTGTATAAAACGACAGTCAAGTGTAAAAGAATATACAACAGTAATTACAGTGCAGCAGTCATACAATATTGGTTGTGCATAAATATTAGGCAGAAGGTTATAAAATGTGCAATAAATAAATAAATTTTCCCCTGGGCGTTGAACACCTTGCGTGGCTATCGCCTAGGATTTGGAGGACGCCATTAGCGGTTTCCCCGAAGCGGCAGTCCTGTCTGAGGCGCCCACTCCACTGCCAGCTGCACACTGGCGAGTAAGCCGCGCCCGTCACTGGGAGGATCAACCCGTCACTCCGCCCAGAACGCGGGCGCGGGCCCCTAAGCCCCGTGGAGTATCTGTCTCAAGTGGCTGTGGGGCCAGACCGACGCTCCCGAAGAATGGGTAGCCGGGAATTCTGAACGGACACTGCCCGTTACAGAGTACCTCGTATTAAGAACACCGTAGCCGGCTGGGGGCTAAGCTGTGCAAAGTTGTGTCGACAGTGCCTCCATGCTTTTCCGTTTCGCTAACAAGCCGTGCTTGGAGAAGCTAATATCCCATTGTCGACTAGGAGCCCCTTTCTCCGCACACCGAAATTTCCCAACACAAAGCTAACTTGTCCACTGCATAACATCTCTCAAAACAAATGTTGAAATTATAGTGCGCTCCACAGGCATAACGCTAGTCCCCATACCCCTGAAAACAAGAAGGAGTAAATGAGTACATCTACATGGGATACTCTTCAACTCACATTTAAGTGCCTGGCAGAGGGTTTATCGAACCACCGTAATACTAAATTATCTCCCATTCAAATTTCGAATAGCGCGCGGGAAGAATGAACACCTGAATCTCTCCGTTCGGGCTCTGATTTCTCGTATTTTATTCTGATGATCTTTTCTACCTATGTAAGTGGGAGTCAACAATATATTTTCGCATTCGCAGAAGAATGTTGGCGATTGGAGTTTCGTAAGTAGCCCACGCCGCAGCGATAAGCGCCGTTGTTGTAATGATTCCCATCCCAGATCCTGTATCATTTCTGTAATGCTGTCTCCCCTGTATCGAAACGAGCTGCCCTTATTTGGACTCTTTCAGTGTCCTCCGTCAAACCCACCTCATAAGGATCCCACACTGGGCAGCGATACTCCATAAAAGGACGGACAAGCGCAGTGTATGCAGGTTCTTTAGTAGTTCTGTTGCATCTTTTAACGGTTCTGCCAATAAAACGCAGTCTCTGGTTCGCCTTTCCCACGACATTATGTGTTCTTTCCAGTTTGAAGTAACAGTAATTCCTAGGTATTTTGTGGAGTTTACGGCCTTCACATTTGATTGATTTATCATATAAATGAAATTTAACGGATTTCTTTTTGTACTCATGTGGACGACCTCACACTTCTCATTAGTTAGAGTCAACTGCCAATTTTTACACCATACTGATATCTTATTCAAATCGTTCTGCAGTTGGTTTTGATCTTCAGATGATTTTACCAGATGGTAAATGACGGCGTCATCTGCAAACAACCTAAGAGAGCTACTTAGATTTTCTCCTAAATCGTTTATGTAAATAAGGAACAGCAGAGGACCAATAACACTACCCTGTGGAACGCCCGATATCGCCTCTATTTTAGTCGATACCTTACCATCGATTACTACGAACTGTGTCCTCTCTGAGAGGAAACCACCTATCCAGCCGCAAATTTGGGGCGATATACCGTAACCACGAAATTTGATTAAAAGCCGTTTGTGAGGTACGCTGTCAAATCGTTCTGGAAATCAAGGAATACGGAATCAATTTGCGGACCTTTGTCGATAGCACACATCACATCGTGTCAGTAAAGAGCTAGTTGTAGTTCGCATGAACGATATTTTCTAAATCCATGTTGACCTTTTGCCAATAGATCATTCTGTTCGAGATAATTCATAATTTTTGAATACAGGATATGTTCCAAAACCCTGCTGCAAATTGAAGTCAATGAAATAGACCTGTAGATTAATTGGTTACTCCTACTGTCTTTCTTGAATACAGGTGTGACCTGTGCAACTTTCCAATCTTTTGGTACAGATCCTTCTTTGAGAGAGCGGTTGTATATGGCTGTTATGTAAGGAGCTATCGCTTTAGCAAAATCAAATAGAAATCTAATAGGTATACAATCCGGACCAGAAGACTTGTTCTTGTTAAGTGATTTTAGTTGTTACACTACTCCGATGATACTTACTTCTACCTCTGTTCGTAATTTGAAATCTGGGATATTGATTTCGTCTTCTTTGTTGAATGAGTTTCTAAAAGCTATGCGATTATTTAATAAGAAAGATATACAAATTACTTTTAGAACAGATAACAAACTGCCACAGAGGGTGATACATAAGATTGACGCAGGGGAGAATTGGATGGGGAAGCGGGGGCGTATGAAATTAAATGTCAAAATTGAGATAAGAAGTAAGCTGGACAAACGGGTAGAAACTTTAAAGTAAGATTTAAAGAGCATAGCAATAGGGAGAATGGTATATCGGCGGTGTCGAAGTTCCTAAAGGCAGCAAATTGGGCAACATCAGCGACAGTACGAGAGTAGTTCATTTTAAGTACTAAGGAAATTGAGATATTTTGCGCTCTTAAGGAGGTTGGTGACACCGTGCTGAATGAAAAGACAGAATTGTCTAAAGAGCATTTTTGCTCCCATTTTAGTAACCTCCTTTCGAAATAATGACTTATCCTTTTGTTTGCCATTACATAGGAACGTATTTTCCAATTTACACTGTATATTTAAACTTCGCCTTACCTAGACACTATCTTTGATCCCTTCACAACATCGTGACTGTTCTCTGTTCCTTATATCTTTGACGGTAAGAGCAGTTGTCATGCTGCTTAGGACCGAACACCGTGGTGTTTACGTTCTGTCACAAGTGTATTCGAAATTAATTTTTATGATGGATATGCACGAAGTTTACGTGTGTTTTAGAGTTTGACGTTGCTCATTGTCAGAATGTTTATTTAATTTATAAAGTCATTATAGTCGACATGGTCGATTTGAGAAAGTCCGCAACTGAACTATGTTATTTTAAAATGTGTTTATTTCAGTCAACAGTTGCTATAAAATTGTTTAATGACATGTTTCGATCACTTGGATCATCTTCAGATCTAAAAAACAAAAGTAAAATAGCAATGTACAATTTGATAAAATTACTAAGGGTTAATTGACAATACTTAAATTTATACATGAATGGATAGATTTTTCTTTACCTTTTAGTTACGTCCGCACCTCGTCTGGCTGAGTACTAATTGGTACTGAGTTTTACAGTTCGATGTAGGTATTTTTAATTTGGTTGCAGGTGGTGGTGGGGAGGGAAAGGGTAGGTGGGGGGGGGGGAAGGGTGCAAGGGGGGGTGGAGGGATTGTAATGGATAGGTTGAGCCCTAATATGTCGTACAATTGTTTGCTATATAAATATTTCTAAAAGTGGGGTTCTTGAATATATCCAGACATAAAAATTATAAAACTGTGGGTGATATAAGTATAAAAATATGGTACGATACTTAAAAAATGCATACGATATTTAAGACACTGAATGTGTAAAACAGAGATGAATAAAATTACATATGTCATACTTTAAAATTATTTTTAAAAACGTCTGTTTGTTAAAATATCATTAAAATGTTAAAATATATAAACGATATAAAGACGATTTAAATAAAAAGTTAAAGAGGCACAAAGCACTAATTACACGGGCAGATAAAGGCAACACTGTAGTTCGTGTCAGCGACGACGAGTATGTAACTAAAACTGAAAAATTCTTCTCTGATAACGGTATTAAAGAAATAGCTAGAGATCCAACAAAAAAGTTTCATGCACAATTAAAACGAAAAATCCAAAATTCTGACTTTCTCTTTTCAGACAGAGAGAAAAAGCAATATACAGTCATGAATCCGCAAACACCAGACGCCCGCGCACAGATAAAGCTGCATAAAAAAGACAAATCCATAAGGCTGATATGTAACACAAGACAAAGTCCTAACGCTCCATTAAATGCCACTTTAGCACAAAGGTTAAGAACGCTATACACATTTCATGAACTGCATAGTCTAAAAAATACATACGAATTTGCGGAGAAAGTGAAGGACACAGTCATCCCATCTGATTCCATATTTGCATCCCTAGATGTAGTGAATTTATATACTAACGTACCTGTCCGTGAAACAATAGATATAATCAAGCGCAATCTTATAAGACACCAAAAAATGGCTACAGGAGAAATAGTTTACTTTATAGAACTCCTAGAACTAACGCTCTCCTATAACTTTTTCACATTCAACGGCAAGATATATCACCAACCTGAAAGACTTGCAGTGGGAAACTCCCTAGCAGGCATTATGGCCGAGATCTTCCTTAATCATTTAGAGAACGAATTTTTCACCACTAAACCTACAATAGCCAACAAAATTCTCTATTATTACCGTTATGTAGATGATGCCATTTTATTAGTTAAAGGAGACCAAAATGATGTTAATGACATTGCGCTAAAAATGAGTGCTATTCATCCAAATGTTCAAATGTTTGTAAAGTCTATGGGACTTAACTACGGGGTCATCAGTCCCTAAACTTACAAACTACTTATGAACTACTTACAAACTAGGACGGCACAAATATCCAAGCCCGAGGGGGGATTCGAACCCCCGACCGTAGTGGCCGTGAAGACCATGACTGGAGCGCCTTAGTCTCCTCGGCCACCGCGGCCGGCTATTCATCCAAAAATCAAGTTCACATTCGAGCACGAAAATAATGGATCCATCAACTACCTCGACATTACAGTTACAAGAGAAGCGGGTAGACATCGTTTTGGTGTATATAGGAAACCTACTTGTGCAGACCTTATCATCAATTCAAAATCTTGGCATCCGAAAAGAGTAAAGATGGCATATTTTCGTTCAATGGCTAACAGATTATTGAAACTGCCATTAAGCGAACATGAGAAGATGAAAGAAATTGCCATCATAAAGCAAGTAGCAGTAAGCAACGGTTGCCCAGCTTCAACAATAAATAAGTTGCTGCAAAAACTTAACAAACAACAACAACGAAAAAATAATGACAGTACGCTGACACGTGACGTAGAAGAAAAGAAAATCATCTACATGCCAATGAGCTACAAAGGAAAGGTTTCAGACATCATTGCTAGGCACTTTCGAAACACCAACGTACGAATCGGATTTAAGACCAACGATGTCACTCGATTTAGACTGAGACACCGTGTGAACAAAAAATCCTCAAAATTCACGGCATCAGGCGTCTATAAACTCAAATGTGGAGATTGTACAAAAATCTACGTGGGTCAGACAGGCAGAACGTTCGAAACACGTTTTAAAGAGCATTGCTCACTTCATAATAATAAAACAGCTTTTGGAGAGCATTTAGTGACAGAAAAGCACACGGTTGGAACAATTAATACCCATTTACAAGTGCTACATAGGGAACCAAAAGGACGCCTCCTAACGACACTAGAAGAAATAGAAATTTTCACACACCGGCTTCAAGAACCTGGAAATACACTCAACCAACAAAATGATTTTAATAACAGCGCATTTTTTAAAAACTTTGAAGGCCTGTTGCAACCTTCGTCCTCGACGCAGCACGCCTTGGAGCGGCGGCCCCACTTTCCGGTGGCTGGTTGCGGCAGCGCGTCGGCCCGGACACCGCCCTAGCAGCAGGTCGGCGTGCAGACTGGCTTCCGAACGTACAAGAAAAACTGCGCGCCGCACAACGCCACCAAGTAGCTACAGAGGCAACTAACGCCCATACCATACTGTTTTATATAAATTTTTTTAATACAAATTTTCATATATTTTTTTATATCTTTTAACATTTTAATGATATTTTAACAAACTGACGTTTTAAAAAAAATTTAAAGTATGACATATGTAATTTTATTCATCTCTGTTTTACACATTCAGTGTCTTAAATATCGTATGCATTTTTTAAGTATCGTACCATATTTTTATACTTATATCACCCACAGTTTTATAATCTTTATGTCTGGATATATTCAAGAACCCCACTTTTAGAAATATTAATATAGCAAACAATTGTACGACATATTAGGGCTCAACCTATCCATTACAATCCCTCCACCCCCCCCCCTTGCACCCTTCCCCCCCCCCACCTACCCTTTCCCTCCCCACCACCACCTGCAACCAAATTAAAAATACCTACATCGAACTGTAAAACTCAGTACCAATTAGTACTCAGCCAGACGAGTTGCGGACGTAACTAAAAGGTAAAGAAAAATTTATCCATTCATGTATAAATTTAAGTATTGTCAATTAACCCTTAGTAAATTTATCAAATTGTACATTGCTATTTTACTTTTGTTTTTTAGATCTGAAGATGATCCAAGTGATCGAAACATGTCATTAAACAATTTTATAGCAACTGTTGACTGAAATAAACACATTTTAAAATAATTTATAAAGGTTGGTGTCTTTGGTGTATTTTCAGTTCGTTGTTTCCGGTTTTTTAAAACATCGTATTTATATGTGATTTATGTTACTCCTTGTTTTTATCACTTGAAAATGGGACAATGTGGTCCCGAAACATGTCGTGACGACTAAAATGTTATCATATTGACAAGTGGTGCTAGATTTTATGATACAATTTGATAAACAGTTGTACGATGGCGGCAATTTGGAATATAAACGTTGTAATTAATTTAGAAGCCGCGAGTGGGTGGATTGCGGTATGAGTATTTAATGAGAGGCTGGGAATATGGTGCCACCTCTCAGCAACTGCATTATACGACTACTCCACGCAGTCCTCTGTCAAATTGATTCAGTTTGTTACCTAAGGCTGGTTGCACACACAACGATTTTGAACGGCCGGTAAATATTGGCCGGTTTTTTTCCCGGGGGAGCGCTGCTTGCACACAAGCCAGAATTTTACCGGTCAAACGAGCAGTAGCTTGGCTGTTGTGGTCGAATGAAGTTGATTCCAAACATAAATTAATGAATTCCAAATATTTATCCTAATATTATGACAAATATTGCTGGCATGATACAAAAAAATAGCACTGACATTTTGGACCAAAATAATTATCTAAATAATAAAAAATAAATTAATATCAGTGTCTGAAACCCTTTTAGGAAGAAAAAATAGGCAGTGGCGGGTTCTGAACCACTGACCTTCAGTGGCAGAGTCCAAGACATTGACCACTACGCTACAGCTAACAATTAGAAATTGCGTTCTTTAGTCGCATACTATTGATGGTTGTTGTTAACTGATGCTAATATGGAATTTGTAGACACTAAATTATCATTTATTGTACGAAGAACGACGTGTTTTTGTTCATACTTAAGTGCGCCATTGCTTTGAAATGACAACGTGTAAGTTGTTGTTGTTGTTGTGGTCTTCAGTCCGGAGACTGGGTTGATGCAGTTCTCCACAATACCCTATCCTGAGCAAGCCTCTTCATCTCCACATCAGAACGGCAACCTACATCTGTCTGAATCTGCTTACTGTATCCATCTCTTGGTCTTCCTCTGCGATTTTTACCCCACACACTTCCCTCCAACGCTAAATTCACAATTCCTTGATGTCTAAGAATGTGTCCTAGCAATCTATCCCTTCTTTTAGTCAAGGTATGCCAGAAATTTCTTTTCTCCCCAATTCTGTTTAGTACCTCCTCATTAGTTACGCGATCCACCCACCTAATCTTCAGCATTCTTCTGTAGCACCATATTTCAAAAGACTCAATCCTCTTCCTGTCCGCACTGTTTATCGTCCATGTCTCACTCCCATACAAGGCAACACTCCACACAAATGCCTTCAGAAAGGACTTCCTTAGACTTAAATCAATATTCGATGTTAACAAATTTCTCTTTTTCAAGAACGCTTTTCTACCCATTGCCATACTGCATTTTATATCCTCTGTACTGCGACCATCATTTGTTATTTTACTGCCCAAGAAGCAAAACTCATCTACCTCCTTTATTGTTTCGTTTCCCAATCTAATTCCTTCAGCATCACCTGATTTTCTTACACTGCACTCCATTACCCTAGTTTTGCTCTTGTTAATGGTACATTATAATATGAAAATCATGAAATACGCAACGCAAGATGGCGTATGCCGGAGAGAGTTCATGGCGAGGAATGTCACGTGACATCTGCGAACGGCTGGTTTTCGTAAATTCAATGGAGGGTGTCAAAACTCCGTTATTTTTGAAAATATCTCTCAAACGATACGAGATACGAGGGAACAAAGTTGTAGATAATTTTCTCCTCTACAAATTCGGTTATTCAATTTTCGCAATAGATGAACGGTTTATTTGCAATTAAAATTACATTACAAACAGTTTTTTAGTATTACTAACGTATTTCTTCTCCGAAATATTTGAAAAAGCGAGGTTCTGGTCTCTGGCGGCCTACGATTATGTCTGTAAAATTTGGTGCTGATCGGTTGAACGGTTCGTCTTAAAAACAGGGAACACGTTACGGACAGACAGACAGACAGACATCCCAAAATCGCTGTAATTTTTACAAATATCTCTGAAAGGATACGAGATATGAGAAAAACATAACAGGACAAAGTTGTAGAGAATTTTCTCCTCTACAAATCCGGTTATTCAAGTTTCGTAACAGATGAATGGTTAAGCCGTTATTTTCATTTAAATTTCGAGCTGTCAAAAATTCGCAAAGGCCCACTTTTAGTGTTACTACCATAACTTAAAGTGGGCCAAAAGTAAAGAAGTACCGTATCATAAATTAGTATATCAACTGCGAAATGCATTTTTTCTTTGCCCTCTACTTCCTCAATGCCTTCATTCAGTTCGAAGGAAATTTTCTCCTTGTACCTCTATCTTCAAATCTGTCTTAAAACTTATTCTTTTCATTCTGCACTCCGAGGAGTGGAGCGGGCTGTATGAGATCCGGCCCATAGAGAGTCGCGGTTCTATTCAGCCAATTATCAGACAAGCTGATAGTGGGGCAAAGGGGGAATCCCAATTGGGAATAAGTGGGAGGGGCTTACCAGTTCCGGCATACGCCTTACAACCAAGGAAATCCTCCCGAAAACCTTGGTCGGAACCGGGGGATTGGGAGCAATTTAATTTATCTCCGGGATTTGCCCCGGACTAAAAATGGATTATCGAGAGAACACGAATGCACAATCAAAGATCAAAGATCTGACGCCCGAGTTACTCTCGTAATCTCGTAGAGATCAGCTCGAACAACAATGGACAAGCATCCCGCTAAAGGAACCGCACTCGTGGACACGGTGTCCCGTGCGTTCGTGTGCTCAAATCTGTCCAAAGTTTTGTTCCACAAAACTGTTCGTAATGCAGATAAAGCTGCGAGAAAATGGAATAATGGGCACTGATAGTAGGCTATAAGTTGATGGTTTGGCCAGGACTAGAAACGTGTCTGGATAGCCCATCGCAAAGTAATAAAAGAGGCAAGGAACAGAGTGTAGGTAGCTTTTTGTTTTGTGCACTGTCCAAATTACACCACCTATTTTCCGTAATTAGTTTGCCTGTGAACTAGGGGATCGAAGCGTCACTGCCTAGAATATTTTTACAACCCAACTATTCGGTTTGAATTGCCAAAAACATAGTTTTCGTTTATATCTCTGAGCTAATAAAAGCATAGTCACATACTACTAATAATAAAGGGGTAAGGTATGCCTTAATACTTCATACACAATAGCTTAATGTACATTCGGTAAACGTAAGCCGGCCGTGGTGGCCGAGCGGTGTGCGGCGCGCCAACCACGTTCTGCACGGCCACTTCTGTTGAGGGTTCGAATCCTCCACCGGGCATGGATACTTGTGCCGTACTTAGTATTAGCTAGTTCATAAGTAGTTTGTAAGTTTAGGGACTGATGACCCAGTAGTTAAGTCCCATAAGCTTTACAGACATTTGAACATTTTCGTAAGCGTAATTAAAAAAAAACAAACTTGGGCCAATTATTTGCTACCCCTAAAATCTGCTTCTCTGTTTGATTCAATCTGTTGACTGGTACTAGCCGATCACTTTACAATATTGCCGACGGCGAGATGGGCCATATGCGTCCGACAGTGGACAGTAGAAGATCTTCGCACGTGGCTCGGCATTGTAGAGTCACGCTACTGTCTTAGTGTGACTGCGTATTCTTAGAGTCTGCTGAACTGGATACGTTCATAAGGAAAAAAATTCTAATAAATAATGCTGTTCCTTTTGCCATCGTTCGAGTAAAATTGACGAGAAAAAAATTACAGAATGTTGGGCAAGATTCTAACCCTTTCAGAAAAAGGCCTACTTCAATGGGTAGCATGGTGCAATGTATCATCTTATGCGCTAAAATTTTTGTATCTTTATCGAAAATTTTTAATCGATCATTTGGTATAAATGTGATTTTTGGTCATAACCCTTTTTACATTATTGTAAACATTATCCTCCTAAGTCCTGGAAATTTTTCTGTTAACGAAATCATTGAAAAGGCATTTAGTGTGTTATGATGTTCACAAATAACAACGAAGAAATAAAGAAAAAAATTCTTTGTTGCATAATTTTGATACAAAAGGTGGGGTGTAATTTCGGACATCGGGACTCAGTGAATACACTAATCGAAGATATACATTTTATTAATGTCTTCAAAAATACAAATATAGTGAACATTACACTTTGAGAAAACTGTTTTATTGAGCATAACGATTAGGTTTTGAAATTAGGCATAGAAACATCTTAAATTCACAGCATGAAATATTAGTTTTGCCTGCATCCTTGGAATGTGCACCTTTTGTATGTGTTGTGATGCAACTTAGGCATGTGATCAGGTTTGGTCGTTCTCTTTATATATATAATTTTTTTTTTTTGCTTGGTTGAGGAATGAATCTTGAAGTTTGATTATCTTTATTATCTTTAGAGGAATTAGATTCCTCATTTTTCTCATTTCCTTCAATCTTTAAATACTGTATAAAAGATACCCAAAAGCAAATTTATTAAATAAGTCAACATATAACACCCGTGAGCAAATTTCGAGTTAGTAGTTATTGAGACCCAGTGTCCTAAAATTGACACCATCCATTTCACATATGTCTACCGTCTAAATACAAAACCGTACAAAATTTGTTCTTACGGCAAAATATATGAACCCTTTTATCACTAGGTCACTTTTTTTGTACCTGTCTTTCTTTATTTGTAATACTTGTAATTTTAACTACTTTTAAGTATTCGATTTAATTACTTCAGTTAACCATTAGTACTACTTGTAGTAACTCGGCACCGGTCATCTTATGGAATACAACAACACGGAGATTCTGGAATGCACTTCCAACTGTTGGGATTGTGTTATTAAGGAAGCTGTTGAAATTGAACTAGCAAGCGACCGTACAAACAGAAATGGTGGTTTTTGTTTAAAGTCTGGTTGGAATCCGGACTGTCACTCGTCAAAAAACAGAGGGACAGAATGCTGCCTCACCTGTAGATTAATAGTCACCATAGATATTACTGATGTTTGGTCATTTTTGGTTGTGTTGACGCTGCAGTGACTTGTACTTGTTTACCCTTTGCAAACCAAGGAATTAAATATGCTTGCACATTGCTTTCTTGAGTGCAGTTGTGCCTATAGAATGGCAGGGTGTCCTCCGTCGAAATATCGTCAAAAAAGATGTTTGACCCATTTCACTGAATAAAAGCAGCAATCAAATTATTTCGAAAACAGTTTGGAAATGAAAGAAAAAATTGTTAGTTGAGAAGATTCCAATATATACATCTTTTAGTCTAATATATAAAGCAGAGCGTCCGTATGTTTGTACGTGTTGCATACGAATCTACAGTTTTGCTGCAATCTTTATGAAATTTTGTACAGGTAAGCTTGAATCCATGAGGACGGTCGCAGTAAGTGTAAGAATCACATACGATATATGGTTCACGAGATATGACGTCATAAACAATGAGATGCGCGAAAAACTGCTGCATTTTGCGACAATGCTGCTCATTTTCTCCTAAACCATTGGACCAATTTCAACCAAATTTGGTAGATACATTCCTTACCGTAAGGTAACAATTGCTGCATGGTTAAGAATCACATACGGCACATGGTTCAAAATATATTACGTCATAACGAATAGAAATCGCAAAAAATATCATACAATGCGACGAGACTTTCGAAATACACTGTATGAGAATGACAGTACTTAGCGACTTGCAACGAACTTTAAACATAATTTCAAACCTTTATTAAACTATTTCTCGCTGGCAACCATAGTAAAATGATGAAAGAAAAAAGTTTCTCGCTGACTACTTTTCCGCAGTTTATGGAGTAAAACTACGGCTCTCGGTATGACGTTACAGTTACAGTTTATAATTTGTACATTACAAATTGTAGCCACAGGAAATTTTACAGTCAGTATACACACATATAGTTGAGTGTACCTTCTTAATTGTATCATCATACGACATATAGTTCATGAGATATGAGCACATATCTGCTGTTCATGGACTAAAACTACGGCATTCGGTATGACGTTACAATTTATCATTTCTACACTACAAATTGTAGCCGTAGGAAATTTTATAGAGAGTATATACGCATACAGTTGAGTGTACCTTCTAAATTGTATCATTGTACGACACGTAGTTTATGAGATACGAGCATATAAACAGTAACGTTCATGTAAAACCGCCCCATCACGTACCAAATTTAATCTATTACTTCTTTACTACTAATTGTATTCCAAAGAGACTTTACAGATATACAGGCCTTTACAAATGAATATATGACTGAAAAATTGCAGAAATAAATAAATAAATACCCGGGCAACGCCGAGTTTTCAGCTAGTCTTAGCATAATATGCACACAAGCTATCTGCTATGCCGAAGCAACTCACAACGCTGCGGTTTGAGAGATGTAGGCTCTCAAGTGAAATTCCGCTATTGTTTTTCGGCGTTTACTCGTGAAGACGCATCTATATATATATATATATATATATATATACATGGATACTTCGCAAGTCATATTGAAGTGCATGGCAGGGGGTTCATCGAACCACTGATATGATTTTTATCTGCAATTTTGTTATAGATCGCGGGAAAAAAAGAACACCTAAGTTTTATTTATTTATTTATTTATTATTTTTTTTAGACCTGAATTTTTAATTCTGATGATCATGTCACCCTATGTACGTGGGTGCTAACAATATATGAATTCGGAAGACAAAATTGGTGAAAGATATTTCACAAACAGATCTTCCCGCAACAAATAACGGCTTTATTTTAATGATTAAATATAAAATAAAAAAAATAATAATAAATATAAAACATCTTTGAAGGATCTATTGAAAATAATGTAATATGTAAAAAGTTATCATGGCATTTATTATAACAGTAATGCCATATGTTAATTACGAACATAATAACGATGTAGGTGTAAGTAAAAATTTTGATTTATAATTTTGTCACATTACAGTCAGATTAATAATATGTGAAATTAATGAATGTGATTCTCATATACACGCAAGCGCTTGAAAATATGAACCTCCTGAAACAGCTGTAACGTTAGACATTAAACTTTGAGCAGTTAACGTGGATCTCTTATTACAGTGTAATTTTGTTGACGTCCGTTCTGAGAGCTAGATGTATCAACCAGAATCAGAATGGGAATGCTATAACTCTTTGTGAGGCCCACATGACGTCATCCTGGGTATCTTGCAGATATCGCTGGCAGCGTCAGTTTGCTTATCTACGTTGACAGGTGGAGGATATTATTCGCTTATTGCCGGCAGCTGTTACTACAAACAGCAGAACGAACTGCTTCTGCCGGCCGCGGTGGCCGAGGGGACTGAGGCGCTTCAGTCACGGTCTGCACGGCCACTACGGTCGGGATATTTGTGCCGTCCTAGTTAGTAAGTAGTTCATAAGTAGTTTGTAAGTTTAGGGACTGATGACACCGAAGTTAAGTCCCATAAGCTGTACAAACATTTGAACATTTTTGAACTGCTTCTGATGATGCGGAGCACTGTACAGTGCAGGCAGGGCAGAAAGTTTTCACGCGTTCCGCACAGTTTTCTTGACGGAGTATTCAGAAACGGATTTAGTGACGACGATGTCGAGCCGCGGTGGAGTAGCCGAGAGGTATAAAGCGTCTCGCTGCGGAGCGCGCGGTTGCTCGCCGTGGAGGTTCGAAGGACCCCTGGGGCATGGATGAGTGTGTTTGTCCTTAGGTTAGTTTTCCTAGGTTTAAGTAATTTGTAAGCTACGGACTGATGACCACGCAGTTTGGTCCGATAGATTTACAAACATTTGAACATTTTTTGAAGATGCTGATATCGGGAAATTAAGGATTGGTAAGGTAAGGGAGTGGAAGGGTAAACGCCAAGTAACCGTCTTGCCTTTTCACATATATATATCTACATTACAGAAACGATACAACCAACACTTACATATGCACTCTGTGGGGCTAATCTCTGGACAAATAGTTACACAAAACATTTAACAACGTAGCCTTTCAAATCCTTGCTAACAGGGGCCAGTATCAGAAAATTTTACACTCAATTCAATTACAACAACAAATTTAATACGCACTCTGTGGTGCTAACGTCCTGATAAATAATTACTGAGCCGTTGACGAAGCTGCCGCGGTATCATTCTGACCCACTGAAAACCCTATATTACCACGTGATGCTGTAAGGCAGCAATAGGAGGGAAAGGGGCGTGAACTCAGTACACACGAAACCCCTTGTACGACACTTGCCTTCGGCGTCGTAACGACCGGCGTCTTCCGCTCAAGTCCCCCTCCAGCTGCACCGCCCGACAGGCAACCAACCTCCAGTCCAAGCGCGTGACTCCTTCGCGACAACAAATCGAGGCCGAACCAAAGGAATTAAAACGCTACGATGATCCGCGTAATACAAAGCAGGGAGCCCAGACGGCTCAGATGTGTCATAAAGACAAGCAGCAAGCTTGAGAGCATAGTAAAGGACTGTACAACTACGGCGCTCGTCATGTTGTTGTGGGCTCCTGTCCAAAGACTGGCTTGATGGCCGCGGTGGAGTAGCCGAACGGTCTAAAGCGTCTCGCTGCGGAGCGCGCGGTTGCTCGCCGTGGAGGTTCGAGTCCTCACTGGGGCATGGATGTGTATGTTTGTCCTCAGGTTAGTTTACCTAGATTTAAGTAGTTTGTAAGCTACGGACTGATGACCACGCAGTTTGGTCCGATAGATCTACAAACATTTGAACTGGCTTGATGAGCTCTCCAACCTACTTTATCCTGAGGCAAGATGTCATCTTCTCATAAGAACGGCAACTCACAGCCATTTCAATCAACCTACTGGTTAAATCAAATGTTCAAATGTAAACGAAGGCATCCGCGGCCGTTGTCGTTGTTGATAAAACACTTCTGGTTATTGGACCGCATGGTCAATATATAAAATATTTCACCGACGTTTCGGCCACTAATGCAAGCGGCCATCTTCTGGGTGTTGCTAAATTAACAATTCTTTGATAGATAAGAATGCATAGTACCAATAAATCCCGACTTTTAGTCAAGGTATACCACAAATTCCTTTTCTGTTCTATTCGATTCAGTAACTCTTCATTAGTTACACGGCCTACCTACATAATCGTCAGCATTATTCTGTAGTACCAGATTTTAAAAGCCTCTATCCTCTTGTCTCAGCCATTTATCGTCCATTTTTCACTCCCTTACAAAGCTACACTCCACACAAATGCCTTCAGAAAAGACTTGCTTAACACTTAAATTAATATTCGATGTTAACAAATTTCTCTTTTTTCAAAAACACTTTTCTTCCCATTGCTATTCTGTATTATATACCTTATGTACTGTCTGTGCGACCATCGCATGTTTTTTTACTGGCTGAACACTCTAAGGCACCTCGATGCTGAGCGCGCGGTTCCTCCCTGTCGGCGGTCGATTTCTCCCTCGGGCATGGGTGTGTGTATTGTCCTTATTTTAAGTTAATTTAAGCGTAGCGACTGATAACCAAAGTAGTTTAGTCCCACAGATTTATAAACATTTGAACATTTTCTTATTTTACTGCCCAATTAACAAAACTCATATACCACCTTTATTTTCTTAGACTGAACTCAGTTCCCCTTTCTCATCTTATATGCTCCTTTCAACACGTTGTCCATTCCGTTCATTTGCTTTTCTAGGTCATTTGCTGTGTCTGACAGACTTAGAATGTCACCAGCAATGTTTTTATTTCTTCACCCGAATTTTAATTCCTTCTCCATATTTCTTCTTACTTTTGTTTCGCAGCTTGCTCAATATACAAATTGAATAATATTCTAGAAAGGCTACAGTTGTGTTACTCCCTTCCCCACAAATGCTTCCCTTTCATGCTCTTTAACTCGAATAACTGCAGTCTGGTTTTTGTACGAGTTATTAATAACCTACCGTTCCATGTATTTTTCCCATGCTACCTTAAGATTTTGAAATAGTAGCTTTTTTTCCAAAATCTACAAAACATTGAAATGTAGGTTTATCTTTCCGTAATCTATCTTCTAAAATAAATCATAAGGTGATTATTGCCATCCCTTTTCTACACTTCTCTTAAAAAGAAACATATATTATTCGTTGGGTCCAACTAGGACCACGTTAAGTCTTGCTGCACTTAGTACTGCGACTGGCTTTTCTCTGAGCCCAGAATTCCTTCATTCGTTGTGAGTGGTCCTGTTTGCGCTCTTCTGTCCAAGGGACATCATGTCTTCTTTTCGGATGGTGGTCTCAGGTTATTCCGTTTGTGACTACCTTCGAAAAAGAACTCTGTCAAAGGCATCTTCGAGATTGATATGTAGGATCTAGAGGTCTTCCTTGGTGTTTTTAAACCACAGCATCGTAGTTTTTGGTTTGAATAAAAAAAGAGAAATATATTTTTCATTAACCTACTTCCGTCCATTCGTTTGAGGTGACCACAAAATCGCGCCCGTCTTTTACGGATTGTGTCTGTAAATTTTTCTATTTTGCAGTAGATTTCCTTGTTGGATCTGTTTTGATGGATGCCATTTTTGTACTTGGATCCTAGGATTCCTCTAATGATTCTACAGTTCTTCGAGGAGCCCTTTATCAGCATTTAAGGATAAGTTTTCAGCTGCATACAGAACTACTGGCTTCTACATTGTTTCGTAGTGTTTTGGGAAAGGCATTTCTTGTTGTAGATTGTGCGGGATGTTTGGAAGGCTGTTTCTAGTTTGCGCATCCTTTCCCTAAGCGCTTCCTTGTCCAGTCCATTTTTCATCATGATCTCACCTAGGTACTTGAATTTGTCCACCCGTACGATGACCCCATATTTAGTACGAAGTTTTGGTGGGGTGTCTCTCATTTTAGTCATGACTTCTGTTTTTTCAAATGATATTTACAGACCAGTTTGTTCAGCGGTTTCATTTAACAGTTCGATTTGAACTCTAGCGGTGTCTATGCTGTCGGAATGGATGGCAATGCCATCGGAGAGGCCAAGCAGTCTACCTCGATCCCCTTCGATTTGGTTCCAATTCGTAACGGGCTACAGTTGATTTCTATTAATCTTTCGCGCCAGGTTCTGATGATATTTCCATGGATGCAGTTGAAAAGCATTGGAGACAGACCATCACCTTGCCTGAGCCCTGTTTTGACCTCAAAGGAATCTGAAAGACATCCAATAAATCTTACTTTGGATTTTGTATCCGTTAGGGTAGCTCTGATTAATCCCTGCTCAGGTCTATGGAGCCATATGCCTTCAGTCAACAAAGACTGACACGTAGTGTTTGGATCTTAGACTATACGTTTTTGATTATTGTTCTGAGATTGTAGATCTATTCGGCTGTTGAGCCTCTTTTTATGAAGCCACCTTGGTATACAGCTATTTGATATGCGAATTGAGCTTCTAAGCGGTTCAGAATTGCGAGTGAGAGAAGTGCAAGTTACTGGAAGCAGGGATATACGTCGGTAGTTGTTAATGTCTTTCATGCTGCCTTTCTTGTGTAAGGGATGGATCAGGGCCGTTCTGCAATCTTCAGGCAGTATTTCCTCATTACAAAGTTTTTCGATTTGTTTTTGCAACATTTCAAGCGATTGCTTTCGAGCATATATCCGCAGTTCAGTTATAACTGAGTCTTCTCCAGGCGTTTTGTTGTTTTTGGGACCTGGTTCTTTGGTCTTAATGGGTTTCTAGGGTTATTATAGTTCAATAGGTTTCGAAAGCAGTCTGCTAGATCCGACATTTTCTTCATTTGAAGTCGCCAGTCTACAGTCCTTTCGCTACAATCATAGCGACGGGTGTTCGTAGTCGGTCAGTTGGCATTTCAAGGTTCTGTAGTAGTCCCTGGTTCTGTTGTTCCTAAAATTTTGTTTTATCTTTTCAATGAGCGATTTTTCGTACTTCGCAACCCACCCATCATTTTGAGCGACAGTGCGCGGACGCATACAGCGCAAGCTGTGGCTGCTCTGTTCGGTCGATGGTACTGGGAAGTACTGCACCATCCACAGTACTCCCCAGACCTAAGTCCTGTGAGTTTTATTTGATTCCGAATATGAAGGGACCACTTCGTGGCATTCGCTTCAGAACTGTTCCAGAGATTCAACAGGCAGTAGACCGCTCCATTCGCACCATCAACAGAACAGGCTCTGATAACGGTATACTACGCCTTCCTTATCTCTGGCAACGAATTCTACACTGCTATGGTGACTGCTTTGAAGTTTTGAAGAACAGGTGTAATCCTGTAACGCCTTTGTGTCGGTTGTGAATAAATAATTGTCACTATTTCAGTTCCATCTCTCGTTTCTTGGAAATAGATACTTCACTTCGCGTGTTCATGTATTTGTGTAATGTCAAGAACTAACGTTTTCAGTACTAAGATATTGTAATTTC
Organism: Locusta migratoria; assembly: GCA_026315105.1. Classification (NCBI taxonomy): domain Eukaryota; kingdom Metazoa; phylum Arthropoda; class Insecta; order Orthoptera; family Acrididae; genus Locusta; species Locusta migratoria. The sequence continues at coordinate 247,053,304 of CM048751.1, forward strand.
CACTTATAACAATATGGTGGAATACGCAATTCCACCCGTTTTACCGGTAGATGGCTCGATGGTTCGTCTTGTAACTCCCCCGTTACATATGAAACCTTCTAGTTCATATAACCACTCTTATACGTATGATTTTTGTATTGTGCTCATCTATGGCAAAGCTTCATTGGCCTTCTTGTGAAATTAGTAATTAAAATCGGTACTTAATTTTGATGTCGAGTATTTAGAAAATGATTTCCTGCAGAAACTACTACTGTCTTAAGAAACAGTTCTTAATAGCCTGAGCAGAGGCTTAGTGACTAGCTGTCTATGACGTAAATTTACTCATTTATGAAATTCCATGTAGCTATTTAATACATTAGTTCTCCGATCTCCCGGTCCCGATTGTATACCAATTAAGTTCTTTTCAGAGTATGCTGATGCAGTAGCCCCTATGATATACACCCGCTCGCTCAGCGAACTTTCCGATCCGAAGGCTGGAAATTTGCACAGGTTGCGAGCTTACACACGGATTTTCCAAACACAAACTTGAAAAAAAACAAACAAACAAACAACACTATTCTGTGCTGGGTAATGCTATTTTATTAGTTATTTTCTTCATTCATGTCGAGCCCCCAGTGCCACAAAAAATAAATAAATAATAAAAAAGGAAATAAAAATAAAAAAATAACAAAAAAGAAATAAAAATAAAATAAATAAATAAAAACAAAAAATAATAAATCACCAATTCACAGGCTGTGTTTGCTTGGGGCTCCGTGAAGTGGGGCTGTAGACCCTATTTCATTATACAAGAGGCCAGCCACACCTGCAATGTCCCCAAAATGTTTAGCTTTACATAAATGCAGGCAGGAAAAAACATTAAAAAATGCGCAAATGACACATTCACTTTCAACTATGTTGGTGTTTATTGCACCTAATATCTGTAAATATTTGTTACACATGAATTCAAAGTATGCCGAATTCTTCAAGGCTACCACTTAAACTTGACTGAATAGTTTCTGAGTCACATAGTCGCTAAATAAAAATTAAAGTCTAGCAACAATCCTGAGAAACTCTAAGTTCCACTATCACAGAATATAGTTAGAGTCCATGAAGCAGCACTGAAGACTTTTTCCAAGTAAACACAGACGCAGAATAAAAACAAAGTTCTCGAAGCACTACAGAAAAAAATATTTCTAAGTTCATTGAAAGTTCACAAGTCCTCAAGAGACTCCACAGTCACCCAGTAAAACGACACATCTTGTCTCTCAAAACGACACAAACCTACTGCCCCCCCAACATTACCAGAATGGCCGCCTTAAGTTTCCTCGCTGGCTCACTCTGAAGTCAAATCAGCATATTATTTTTACAAAAATTTTTCGCTGAAACAGAATATGGCATCAAAAATATTGTACACTCTTTGACAAAAAACCTGGCCGCCGACCGGCCGCCGCTGAGCCTAAGTCCGAGCTGATCGCGACATGGCCGCGCTGATTCGCTCTAAGTCCAGCTATCTGCCCAATCTGGCAACACTGCAGACTGCGGGAGTTCATACTGTACTTCTTGTGTGCAGTTAGAAGATGTCTGGGTCAGCTATGGCCGTGGTCTTGCGGTAAAGTGCGCGACTTGCACGTTCAGTGTTAGCGATCGAAACTGACTGTTGGCAAAAATTTTAAATTCATGTCACTCGTGCATGCTGATGCCACATGTGTAAGGGGAGCATACGTGTAACGTATTTCATTTTTTGGTACACTGGTAATAACATTTCGGACCAATAACATTGCCGCCTCTGGCCGCAGCACTTGGCAGAGCTCTCTCTCCGCGGCCCACTCGCCGGCAGCAGCGGTGGCGGCGCTACACAGCGCTGCCTCGCCCTCTGCCCACAGCGCCTGCCGCCGCTCATCGCCCTGGATGCGTAAAATGCTGTAGTGTTGCTGTTGGTGATCCATAAAAAAGGTTGCGATTCGTATTTCACACAGGATATAACGAAACAGACCACCTACTTTGGATGATGAGCATATAATACATTAAGAGGCAAAAAATTGTCATTGTCCAATCCAATGGCACTCTACGATGGTTAACACTTAGTTGTGGTTTAAATCTCGATCCTTTTCCTTTCATAAAAGCCTTTCATGTAATTTTTTATTGTCATCAGTTCATATGTTTTCATCGAGACACACTATGTAACTCACTAAAATGTTTTAGTGACGTTGTTTCATTCCTTACGGTAAATGTATGAGCTAAATTATGTGAATACGTTTCAGTGCACGTTCTAAAGCAACACAGGCACACTGGAAGGTTGGTGTCATCATCTCTCATTTCTACAGGAGATATTTCGCATCAATGGAGGTGAATTCGAATTTCTTCGAAGGCGTTTGTATGGTGAAGCAAAGAAGACATCTAATACCATTTCCATAATTTGAAGCCGACCTTTCTGAAAGACTTATTGTATAAAGCTTTTCTTATGATTTCGTTAAAGAGTTTCTTCTTGCAATCTGCAGCGTATAAAGTAAAATAAAACGAAATTCCATCCCCAAAGGCAATTTCTCCAACCAGGATTAGAACTGCCGCCTCACACCAGGCTTGCATCAGAAGACACAAGCAGAACCACACAGCCAACCACACCCTACAGCATATTGCCCTCAGTCTCTCACATATTCAATGCTGAGCCTCTAACGCATCGCGAAAGATAACCTGAAAGTCACCTACACAAATAACTACATTCCTTGAGTGCAAAAGTTAAATTTCTGTCTCTCATTTCACGTGGGCATTACACATCATGAGTCATGAAAGTAGAAGAGGAATGTCAAGTGAACTTAGCGATACAATTCAGTACCACTTGCGGAAGTAACTGCACTATCACAGTGTTGCCAAATATCAGCAACGATGTTGCCAGTTCTTAGCTGTACTAGGAAGACCTGTGTAGCGATAAGCGACGCGAAATCGCGTACGTCCCATGCGGGCTTCTAGAGGGGAGTCGCGCATTTTGGTTAATATGAGGCGCTCTCTCCCGATAGTTTCCGTCGTCACATTTAGGATGTAGATATTAAATTCGTCCAATGATGCCGAAACTAGCGTTTATGATATATTTTCAGCAAATTACTAGAGAAGTTAAAAATACTGATATTGTGCTTGCAACATATGGCAGATCAAAGACTGAGATACGTAAACTTCCATCACGATTTCAGTTTCACCTCCTGCCCCCAAAAAAAGATTAAAACAATTTTTTTAGATTTTTTTATGAGTTACTGGAAATGAACGTTGCATCATCCGTCACTAAACAGTAATGTAACTAACATATCGCGTCTTGAAAGCGACAGCCCACAATATTCTCAATCCTACTAGCATCTGGCCTCTACTGGCTTTTAGCTATGCATTGAGAAGAAATGCTGAGGAATTGATAAGAATTGAAGAATAAAAAGTAATGCAAACCATCATTTTCTCATGATACTAGGCACTGTTATCCGAAGATGGACTGTATGTATGTTGAGTCTCACATTCAAGGAATATTACCTAAACCAATTTAGTCCTCATGAAGCTGTAACAAAACAGAGTATCTGGGTTGTTGTGCATATTCGTAAGTTTTCTTACGGTGCCGTAATACTTTGCGCAGAGATGAGCAAAATACAAATCCATCATCTATCGGTTTCTTCGATTCTTTGGGCAGTCTTCTTTGGTTTGTACTCCTTCACTTCTTCGGTGATCTACTGTTTTTTTTGAAAATGCAGTAATCAAAATTACGCGACTGTTTGTCCCACATTTTAATGTCCTTGATTTTTATTCTGAATGACAGTGATGATTTCTGTTGGCCTGGTTCCATATATCTGAGCCTAATTAATGAAATTTTATTCCCATGACAGATGAAAGCAATTAGAACCTTTTGTCTCTATAATGAATTTTCATACGAAAAAAATTAACACCTGAAGATGGGTCTTTAAAAACGTGTAAACGGTCGTGGACCTATAAAGCAACGTTCTTAATAAGAAAAAAAAAGCTGATGCGGCTTCAGAATTTATTATTTACTTTATGGGATGATTAAAGTAATTTCCAAATAAGTTGTTCTATCTATATTTAAAATTTTACCATCATTTTGGAACAATTGATAAATTCATTTAAGAAAATGTTCTTTCTTTTTGTTGTGATGTCACTTGATATTCTTGAAGTAGGTGGCTACAACATCTGCTATGAGGTTTCCAGGAGACAGTTGGCACGGATGATTTTGTTTGACAGTAAGCGGATAAATTTAAGACGTAACGAAACAAAATGTTGAGATCCAGCTCTTGCAACAAAACGGACCCGATTTCTAAATTGGCTAGGTTTTCAGAAAGTGACTATTATACAGCTAGACATTACTGCTATAAACCTCATTTATTTACTCACAGCTGAGGCAGATTGCTCTCAACGTGAAAGGGAGTAGGAGTAGTTAATGTATGAAACGACTTTCTTGAACACAAATTCAGTTAACTACGACAATGAGCATATTATGATGTTAATTTTTCAAAATATTTAATGTAGCTGACAAGAAAAAGTCAACTGACTGCAGAATTACAAATCAGACACACATCTACATGATGCGGAAGTTGCGAAACTATGGCGTTGGAAAATCTTGATTACATTGATGGCCTGATGAACGAGTTTTTGTAGCTGTCGTCCTGCATGTTAGGATCCGGATCAGTAATTCCACTCAGGCTCAAGATACTGTGCTCTCCAAATTGCACATATGTCACGTGGCCAGCTATAAAAAAAATCAATGATTGAGCGTAATACCAGTTTTGGTTCTCGGTTTATGGTTGATGCAGGACTTATAGTTATGTTTACTGTACTCCATTAACTAACAATAAGACTCACAATTTGTCACAGACGAGTCTTCCTAAATACTCAAATTTTGTCCAGTTTCCTTCGAGTTTGCTTCCTCATAAAATAAAATGTCCGCAGGTCAATATGGAAATTACAAGCGACCTGTTATTGACAGAACATCTTGATACGTTAAATAGCGTTCCATTTGAATTTTTTGAGCACATTCCTTGATGAGGTGCTGTCTTTGTTGCCTGCCTCGTTGATTTCATAAAATGTTACATTGTCTCATGGCTGGATGCGATGCAAGCATAGTTTCAATTGCAGTGTGTTCATTACAGCGTGGTGATAGGTATCAAAGTACAAACTTAATGGTGACTTTTAGGTGCCAGGTATCTCACGTCGATAGATTATCATTCGATCGGTGTCGTCGCAGATAGCGGACGACATTAATTTACTAACCATTGCAATGTTCAATGCTATTCGTGAATTTCATTTATTTCTTATGTTACAGTCAAAACGCGTAAGTTCCAAGAGGTCTACCGAACATCTGTTAGGCTCCGTTTGATGGCTTCCTCTGTTCAGAACGAAAACTATCCCTCCAGCAGGCGCGCTCCGCCTTCTCCGTTTCCAGACGCGCGAGCCTTAGCTCGCTCGTCGTGCCGCATTTACCAAAACGACCGTGGCTGCCCCCACCGCGTCATACCTCTTATCGACTTCGGAAAGGTAATGAAATTAATTACCCTTCAAGTTGGTGGCCACTAAACGCTACTTTTAGCATTACTCATGATGCAAGAACACTTTGTGTTCCAATGTTACTATGATGTCTGACATAGCTCTTAAAAATTCGAAAATTTATTGGAACTATACTTAACGCGGTAGCAATTATCGAGTGGACAAATGTTACTTTATACGTCTTAGTCTATTTGAAAACCACGTTTATATGCATTTTCCATTGGAACATTTGATTATTTTACACTTTTCAAATTTTGTATGTGCGAAATTTTTCATTCAATTTCAAACGTTTTTATGAGAATACAACAGAGACATTCGATACATTTGTTCTATTTCTATTTCACCTGACCCCTCTTATGTATTAGTCACGAAAAGATCGTGAAGGTAAAAAAGATAGGGCGATATGAATTCACACTAAGTCTTACCAGAAATAGTTTTAACGGCGAACTATTCACAACTGGAAGAGAAACAGGCGGAAACAGCAGATGTATAAAAAGTGCCCTCCACCACACACCAATTAAGAAGTGGCGTTAATGAAGCATGTCATCCAGTTCTAAGTTAAAAGTTCAAGGTCTCTTTTTCAGAGGGAAGTTGGTTTGAAATGAACTGCAAAATTTGTACCAACACACGGGAACATCAACAAAGTAAGCTCTATTGCACACGAGACACGAAAGAAAGAAGGGAGGTTACGATTTAACGTCCCCTCGACAAGGGGTCATTAGAGCGAAGCAGAAGTTCGGATTGTCGTGATAAGAATGTGGAAGGAATTCGGGCCGGCCGCGGTGGCCGAGGAGACTAAGGCGCTCCAGTCTCGGTCTGCACGTCCACTACGGTCGGGGGTTCTAATCCCCCCTCGGGCATGGATATTTGTGCCGTCCTAGTTTGTAAGTAGTTCATAAGTAGTTTGTAAGTTTAGGGACTGATGACCCCGTAGTTAAGTCCCATAAACTATACAAACATTTGCAGTGACCATTCCGGCATTTTCCTAGACTGATTTAGGAAAATCATGGAAAACTCAAATCCAAACGGCCGAAAGCCAGTTCGATGCGCTGTGCAGCCGAATATGAGTCCCGTGTGTTACCACTGCACTAACTCGCTCCGTAGCAAAAACGAATGCGAGTAAATATTGCATTATCACGCGATTCTGAGTTACGTTAATTAAGTTTCTGGCCTATCGTTAGTATAAAATCAATTGTAAAATTTTTAACAAAAACACAATAGACAATAAAGCAACCTAATAAACACGTGTTACAACGATTAAAATTGATCGATGAATTGTGCCATGGTTTAAAACAACATTAGGAAAACAATTGCACTGTTGCTTGTTAAAAGGTAGTAAATAAAAGTATTGACGTATCTCTTATTCATTGATTTTGAACTGATGCCGTAGAAAGCGCAAGGCTGTAATTTTACCGCTATTATAAAAATTAAATGGACTGAGTACAAAATTTGTAAATAAATTTGATCAAAATTATCATTATGAATGAAGTTAATAAATGAGAAATCCGTGAATGTCCTCTGCCTACGTATCGGTTTCAAATTAAGGGTGTTAAAAAGAAGTGTTCTAGATTTTCACAGGCACTTTTACAGATGAAACAAGACACTATTGACCGTTATACATTAGCTCTAACTCGCTTATATTAATGGATATGAGAACTTGTTGCTCTTCAATATTGTGAAACATATTGAACAAACAAATGTAACGGTAATACAAAATAAAATTCAGAGATCAACTGGAAATAAAAACTAATGGTACTGAACTAATAAAGCATAGCAGTTCAACCACTTCACGAGGAGAATTATAGGGAAAATGTGTGTTTAACAATATTGGGAAGATGAACAGCAAGAGCAAACTGTTTACGGTTACGAACAATATTCATACTGCCCATGGACGATAGACCTGAAATAACCAAACGGTTTGGTTTATAGGACAATTTGGCGGTTGCAATTACTTTACAAATAATAGACCGAATGAATGGAGTAATTTGAAGGGAAACGAATTATTACAATTACTTTGAATCGCCTGCAAAGATAAAAATATTTATGACAAAAAGTACTTCTGAAGCAACATTAAACACTAACATTATAATTCACATAAACAGGGGCATCACTATACTAAGAAAACAGTTTCTTATTGGGAAAGGGTATGCGGATGTAATAGAAATCACTATATTCTGCAGCAAAAGTCGTCTGGTCAATTTTATGATTATCGGTAAAAACTTGCGTAATAGCTGCTCTAGGACGGTACCCACCAGATGCTCATTTTGGTGATATTCCTGAAATGTGAGCCGCGTATGACAAGATTGTTTATACGTCCAATTTGGGACAAAAATGCGTAGGAACTTTGGAGAAAGTAGTCATTTCACACTTTATCCGTTTCGTTAAAAGAAACTCTCCCCGGAATTTGATGAAGGTAAGTCATCTGTTCATCAGCATTTTCAATGATGTTGTCGGATTGAAGCCTTACTTAGAATGGGCTTTGGTAGCGCAGCATGGATAAAAGCCAGCTGAAGCAAGCTGTTTGTAGGAATGAGGATATTGTGGGATGGCCAAGAAATTCTTCCTATAGCTTAGCAGTATTGGTTACAATACTAGGCAACTCTGATCGTTCCCTTAGTTTCAGAATTCGAGGTATTTTCCAATATTCAAGAGGATATGAGATTAGTCATTGCATTTGAATGACTCTGTTATCCTGAATTAAATATTCGACCGCAGAAAGGTCTACCCCTTCTTAAATTGCAAACAGTTTTGTGTTTTATGTCGGGACTGTATGTTTTAACTGCCAACAAATGTCAGATAACTGAACGAGTAATCTCATTTTAGCTCGGTGGCGCCATTCTCGTTTTCTGATCTACAGCAAGCATAGTTGATTAGTGAGGTATCGTTGTACTAGTGATGTGTGTGGCTTCACGTCTATTTTTCTCCTCTGAAAAATGTCCTAAATGGTAGTCAGCAACGAAATACCAAAACTCATTGCAGTGTGTCAACCAAGAGATCGGCATTCTCTATTTTTATCGTAATCTTTATCATTCTACTGTAACGCCGTAAACATAATTGATTACTATCATTATTACCATCATTATTATCATTAACTCAGTTGCAAAGGCGTTCTTTCCCATGTGGCCAAGAGACCAGAAAGAATGTGTGGTTTGACGAAAAATAGGACCATAGGAGAAAGTAGGTAACACGTTTGTAACAATTTCTGTTAATTTAACATCGTGACCACAGGTACTAAGCAACAACACATGCAAGTCATAGGTTGCAACGTTCGAAAAATCCATCAGACACACGGGTTCGGATTCTCATCATCATTTGTTGGCCCAACAAGGCTGTAACACTACGAAATAAAAAGCTACTTAGTAGTCTATAGATTATATGTATATGTTTGCAGACGAAAACCCTCAGAATTGCACATTTCCCATATATACAGTTTAGTTTCTGTGGTCATGGCCGTAATGTTAAATATCCAGTCTTCTGAATACTCAAATGAAATAATTACTGTGTTGCACAAATAGTCAGTTAACTCTGTTTCTTCTGGCTTTCAAGCATACCAACACATTTATGTATTCACGTAGAAGACACGAAATATTACTTGCAGAGTCGTAAGGCTGCATTTTGAAACGCAGTTGCTTTCTAGTTACAAAGTATTTCGAGACGAATGGGGCATTAATAATATCCAGTAACTTTTCATCAAAGAAATTAGCTTTTGTCTAAATGTAACAAAGCAATTTTTTTAGTCTTTTTTTTTGGGGGGGGGGGGGGTGAAACTGTAATCGTGATGCATGTTTACGTATCTCAGTCTTTGATCTGCCGTATGTTGCAATAACAATATCAGTATTTTTTTCTCTAGTCATTTGCTGAAAATATATCATAATGCAGTAAAGCTTCAAAAAATTTAAACGCTAGTTTCGGCCTCATTGGACGAATTTAATATCTGCATCCTAAATGTGACGACGGAAACTATCGGGAGAGAGCGCCGCATATTAACCAAAATGCGCGATTCCCCTCTAGAACCCGCATGAGACGTACGCGATTTCGCGTCGCTTATCGCTACACAGGTCTTCCTAATACAGCTAAGAACTGGCAACATCGTTGCTGATATTTGGCAACACTGTGATAGTGCAGTTACTTCCGCAAGTGGTACTGAATTGTCTCGCTAAGTTCACTTGACATTCCTCTTCTACTTTCATGACTCATGATGTGTAATGCCCACGTGAAATGAGAGACAGAAATTTAACTTTTGCACTCAAGGAATGTAGTTATTTGTGTAGGTGACTTTCAGGTTATCTTTCGCGATGCGTTAGAGGCTCAGCATTGAATATGTGAGAGACTGAGGGCAATATGCTGTAGTGTGTGGTTGGCTGTGTGATTCTGCTTGTGTCTTCTGATGCAAGCCTGGTGTGAGGCGGCAGTTCTAATCCTGGTTGGAGAAATTGCCTTTGGGGATGGAATTTCGTTTTATTTTACTTTATACGCTGCAGATTGCAAGAAGAAACTCTTTAACGAAATCATAAGAAAAGCTTTATACAATAAGTCTTTCAGAAAGGTCGGCTTCAAATTATGGAAATGGTATTAGATGTCTTCTTTGCTTCACCATACAAACGCCTTCGAAGAAATTCGAATTCACCTCCATTGATGCGAAATATCTCCTGTAGAAATGAGAGATGATGACACCAACCTTCCAGTGTGCCTGTGTTGCTTTAGAACGTGCACTGAAACGTATTCACATAATTTAGCTCATACATTTACCGTAAGGAATGAAACAACGACACTAAAACATTTTAGTGAGTTACATAGTGTGTCTCGATGAAAACATATGAACTGATGACAATAAAAAATTACATGAAAGGCTTTTATGAAAGGAAAAGGATCGAGATTTAAACCACAACTAAGTGTTAACCATCGTAGAGTGCCATTGGATTGGACAATGACAATTTTTTGCCTCTTAACGTATTATATGCTCATCATCCAAAGTAGGTGGTCTGTTTCGTTATATCCTGTGTGAAATACGAATCGCAACCTTTTTTTATGGATCCGGCGAGTGGGCCGCGGAGAGAGAGCTCTGCCAAGTGCTGCGGCCAGAGGCGGTAATGTTATTGGTCCGAAATGTTATTACCAGTGTACCAAGAAATGAAATACGTTACACGTCTGCTCCCCTTACACATGTGGCATCAGCATGCACGAGTGACATGAATTTAAAATTTTTGCCAACAGTCGGTTTCGATCGCTAACACTGAACGTGCAAGTCACGCACTTTACCGCAAGACCACGGCCGTAGCTAACCCACATATCTTCTAACCGCACACAAGAAGTACAGTATGAATTCCCGCAGTCTGCAGTGTTGCCAGATTGGGCAGATAGCTGGACTTAGAGCGAATCAGCGCGGCCACTTTTATTGTCCCATGTCGCGATCAGCTCGGACTTAGGCTCAGCGGCGGCCGGTCGGCGGCCAGGTTTTTTGTCAAAGAGTGTACATATTGTAGTTTTTGCATTACCAAAAAATTAAACTTTTCTACATTTGCTTTTTCAGTATTTAAACATAGATTATTCACTGTACTATTGATCCTGTGGTTTCATTAATTATTAACTTAAGTCTAGTTTATTGTACTGCCGCTAATATTACAGTTATGTTCTACCTGGAAACCAATTTACTGGCCTCTAATTAAAATTTACTGAATTTGCGCAAAAAAATATCTTAATAGCACTCACTTAGATCTATCATTTGATACCTGTACGTAATATTTGGCTAAGCCGCTTTCAAGACATTGTTGTTTTATAATGATTTTTGATGTACTATAAGTCAAAAATTACTTAAGTGTCAGGAGGCGCGTTTATATCTGCGCATACGTCTAGTCTTTATCTTTAAAAGGAACCTACGCGCTCCTTTGTATCATATATGGATCAATAGTTATTAATTTTTGGTGCTTTATTGCATATTTCTCCAAGGCCAAACAGGGTTTCCCCCACCGTTCGGTATTCACTGCATAACGGCCTGTATTTTCCAGTCACGTGTCTATACACAGAGCGAGCGACCAGACGCTCGTTTGACAGATGAGAGGTGCCGCTATCTTGACTAACCCCTGAACTACGACGATCAGTAGCTGTCAAAACATCGCGATTCCCGCAGACTAGCAGACTTCATGTGTCCCCACGAAACTGTCCCCTTACAAGATCACTTGAATATTCAAGAAAGTCAGTAGGCAAATAGAATTACAGGCCTATATCATTGACATCGGACTGCAGCAGCATTTTACAAAAATAACTTTACCTTTAGTCAACACGGATTCAGACAGTACCCTTCTTGTGAGAAACAGCTAGCTGTTTACTCACATGATGTGATGCTATCGACAAGGGATGTCAAACAGATTCCGTATTTCTAGATTCCTGGAAGGCTTTTAACACTGTACCTCACAATCGTCTTCTAATCAAATTGCGTGCTTGTCGAATATCGTCACAGCTGTGCGATTCGATTCGTGATTTCCTGTCAGAAGGGAGACGGTACGTTGTAATTGACAGTGAGTCATCGAATAGAACATTGGTGGTGATTGGCGTTCCCCATGGAAGTGTCATAGGTCCCGTACTCTTTCTTATTTTTATAAACAACTAGCTGTACTCGACATGCTTTATAATGCCATGGAAAGAAAAAAAGTCTGGTTGGGTGACAGGTTCTTGCGTGTATATCTGTCCGGTCAGTAAAATAATTATCCTCGGAAAGCGAATATTTCGCTGTGAACATTAGCACATTACTACGGTGCTCAAAACAACTATGGGATCAGATGATCTATGATACACAATACACATTTCGTAACGTATTTTAATCAGATATTGTTTACAATTGTAATTTGCATGATTCAGTACCATATTTTAGTCTCAACACTCCTGATGTGAAATGTGCTGTCATGATTGTAATGTACTTATTCTTCCAACTATTTTTGTGTTGCGTGGCGGAATGATCTAGCGATGTACCCTTGGCACTTGCAAGGAACACAGCACGTTCCGCAGAATTCAGAAGATATCCCTCGTCTATCTACAATCGGTGTAACTTTACCACTTACGCAAAAATAAACTTATACGACGTCTCCTGTAAGGAAAAACTTTTTAAAAAGTTGTAACTAGTGATGTCACTAGCTACTGGAAGAAAACACTTAAAGAGAGTGGAACTTGATTGTTTATTCTGCTTAGAGTGTTTTTTCCAGAAATGAAACCACGATAATATTGTTAATTACTTTTGTTTGCAGTTTACTGGATAGTAGTCGCTGTTGTTAGCATTTTAAATAAATATAATTCGCAATTGTTTGAATGATTAACTTTAATTAAAGAAAAATCGGCAGAATGCGTGAAGTGCCACGCCTACTTGACTTTAAACCGATCCAGTTACTTCAGTTACGATCGAGGCGGTCGCGTCCTATAAATGTCGTGAAGTGTCGGAAATGCGGTCTGTAATTGAGGACTTGAATGGAAAAAGATCCCAAGTCCAATGAAATTTTTCAGGAGAGGCAAAAAATTATAATTGGAGACGTTTTTGGTGCATTGCCCTAATATTTAGTCATCCCTTATGACTTGCTCATCCTTATATTCCCTAGAAGTTTCAGGCAATACCTTAAGAGAAAATGATTGAAATATAGTCATGAACTTGGGATGATTTTCAGTGCATGGTAAAAAAAATAGCTGTTCGTGATAGAAAAAAATTATTTTAATTATATTTCTTCACTCTCTACGTGTTTTATGCCGTAGAACAAATGAATAAAACATCACAACCTTTGGAAATGAGACAAAAATGTTTAAAGTATTTTCTACAATGAAAAATAACATTTTTTTTTCTTTCACTGTGTTGTTTCTTCCTCTTCTCCTGTTCCATCGCTGTTACTTCGGGTTGGGAATATCTGGTGAGTGATGAATAAAACGCGGCATCCTCTGGTGGTAGGTTCTTTACCAGACTTTTAGATTTTCTGAGTTTATGGGCAGTGCATTTTTGCACAATAGCAGAGGGCTGGGAAGGATCTTTCACTAAGGAATACATTGTGATGCGTGTTCCTCCCACTGTTTCTGCAACTGAAACTTTTTCCAGAAATTTAACAATTTTATATTTCAAAAGAGAAAATTTCTTACCTCTGGTTCTTACTTACATTTTGTGATAATGATTTGAATGTCGTTTTTATTCCTGGCAATCACCACCTATCATCCGTACCACGTTGAAATTTGCGTCATGCTTGATAATATCTAGGAAATTCTACCTTCTGTTTCATTCTTTTAATCTTTTCTCTTTTTGCAACATTGGTGTCGCGTGCAAGAAAGCTATGGCCTTTCAAGGGAAAGTAATGTACGGTACTTGAATCTTTCGGCCATTTCCATATTTTTGTTTTGGCCAATGCAGCTATCGGAGAACAAGTAAAATTTGTCAAGTTGGGCTGAGAATGTTGTTATAATGTAATTGTTTATGCATGAAATAACTTCATTAACACCCTTATGACCCTGTGTTACGTCCACGTGAACATTGCTCTTTTTGCGGTTTTTCCACTGTGAACCCAATAGTTGAATTCCCAAAGCTGATAGAGTGACAATATTTCATTTATTAGGAGTAAAGGGCATGACAGATTCCGTTTGAAGTCAAAACAGAAGGTATCCACGTTGTCCTTCTCCCTGCCAAGTGTTTATGAACTTTTTGTTGTTGTCATAGAATTGCCTTTTTTGTTTTGATTTACTTATCAGAAATTTTAAGCTTTTTACCACAAAGTTGGGAATTGTCATTTCTTGAAACCACCTTCATATTAGACTGGAAAATGTCAACGTTCATCGATGATGCATTCACAACACAGGCCTAATGGAAACTTAGTGGATAATAAAATATTTAAAATATCTACAATGCAGTATAAGTCTGTCCATTGTTGTGAAAAAATAATTTTTATTGACTTTTGCAGCTGCAAATTGAAAATTGAGTGTGGCATCCAAGGTTTTAGAGAATGTAAAAACTGCCCAAGTCCATTTCGAAATATATTGAGCCATTTAAGGGGGAAAGAACTGCACTTGGAAAGTTCTTTTGAGTAGGGATATAGCTCTAGGCATGTACAATCCCTTTCACGTTAAAAGTGAAAATTGACTAATGGTGGACTTGGGATGTTTTCCATTCCGTTCTGCAATTACTGATCGGAGGGAGGGGTGGAATTCGCCTTAGCTTTCACACACTGTACCATCAGCTGTGATGGCTGGCTGCGTTATCTCCACTGAAACCAAAAATACTATTTCTCTGTCTTGATCGACTTCTGCTGATTGAACTCCCCTTGCGTCTTGATTAAGTCAATAACTCCCTCTCGAGCCCTAATCTCTCTCTGTTGGCATGGTTCGTCAGTCAGAAAACCAACCCACCACGATGCCACTCAATATGCAAAATGTTCAAATGTTTGTATAACTTATGGGACTTAACTACGGTGTCATCAGTCCCTAAGCTTACAAACTACTTATTAACTAGCTAATACTAAGGACGGCACAAATATCCATGCCCGAGGGGGGATTCGAACCCCCGACCGTAGTGGCCGTGCAGACAGTGACTGGAGCGCCTCAGTCCCCTCGGCCACCATGGCCGACACTCAACATGCACTCGCAAGCGTTAACTGATTACACTCTAGAATGAAACTTTTCACTCTACAGCGGAGTGTGCGCAGGTATGCAACTTCCTGACAGATTAAAATTGTGTGCCGGAACCGGGACTCGAACGTAGGACCTTTTCCTTTCGCGGGCAAGCGCTCTACCGACTGAGCTATCCCGACACGACTCACAATGCCGTCTCACAACTTTACTTCCGGCAGTGCCTCGCCTCCTATTTTCCAAACTTCACAGAAGCTCTCCTGCGAAACATGCAACACTAGCACTCCTGGAAGAAAGGATATGGTGAAGACATGGCTTAGCCACAGCCTAAGGGATGTTTCCAGAATGAAACATCTCACTCTTCAGCGGAGTGTGTGCTGATATAAGACTACCTGTCAGATTAAAAATTATGTGCCGGAACCGGGACTCGAACCTGGGTCATTTGCCTTTCGCAGGCAAGCTCTGTGTTCATGTTCACGCCAAATATTAACTATCGCGGCCAACACAGTGAACACCTTGCAGCCTGACTTCCAATGGAGTGTCAGTGAGATACACTTCGACAGAGGTGCTCGCTCACAGTCCAGTACTGTAATCGAGTCTTTTCTCTACATGCTCTCTCTGACCACAATACCACGCATACACCCTGTGGCTTTTGCCGGCCTCATTAAGTATATTCGGCAGCCTCCCTCTCCTTGGCTGTGACGTCAGAGGGATTTTCTTCACCTATCCACACGGCATGGCATGCTGGCCAATAGTAATTTAATTGTATGCCGGTCTTTCGTCTTTCAGTTACCCCTCTCTCTCACTCCTCACTGCTAACCGCCACGTCACCACAAACTGCGTCATGTTCCCGTGTAGGCGGTCGCTGGCTTTTAGCTCTACATGACAAACATCTTTTGTTCCCTTGCCACTGAAAAGGTCGGACTCTCTCAAGTGGTGGAAGGGGTGGGTTTTTGCTGAGGGCCTTTCTGGCGCCCAGCCACCTGCCTCATGGCTACCCAAACAACTCGCTTTACAGAAGCTGCACCTTCTGATGCGTGTCAACAAGCTGCACGTGCCTTTGAGTTTAAATATATTGTCGCCCTTGAGACATGATTTAGTAATTTACATCTTAAAATGTACTTGTTATTCTTAAAAATGGTCTTAGCCCATCGAGTTTATACTCAAATAAATCGTCTACATGCTTCTACATATATACAGGGTGTTACAAAAAGGACGGCCAAACTTTCAGGAAACATTCCTCACACACAAAGAAAGAAAATATGTTATGCGGACATCTGTCCGGAATCGCTTAATTTTCATGCTAGAGCTCATTTTAGTATTTCTCTTTAAATGTAAATTGAAATAATTCGTGCAGACAATTGTCAAAATACCCAACTGTTTCGTTAGTATGTACTGTACTTCCTCGATTCACCGCTAGTTGGCCCAATTGAAGGAAGGTAATGTTGACTTCAGTGCTTGTGTTGACATGCGACTCATTGCTCTACAGTACTAGCATCAAGCACATTAGTACGTAGCATCAACTGGTTAGTGTTCATCACGAACATGGTTTTGTAATCAGTGCAATGTTTACAAATGCGGAGTTGGCAGATGCCCATTTGATGTATGGACGTGTTCGTACGCTTCTCAACAACAGATTCGGTGACCGATGGATTGGTAGAGGCAGACCAATTCCATGGCCTCTATGCTCTCCTGACCTCAACTCTTCGTGCACGTATTGCGGACGGCTTCGATACAGTACGCCAATCTCCAGGGCTGCATCAGCGCATCAGGGAATCCATGCGACGGATGGTGGATGCATGTATCTTCGCTAACGGAGGATATTTTGTACATTTCCGGTAACAAAGTGTTTGAAGACACGCTTGTACGTTCTGCTGCTGTGTGTTTCCATTCCATGATTAATGTGATTTGAAGAGAAGTAATAAAATGAACTCTAACATGGAAATTAAGCGATTCCGGACAGATGTCCACATAACATATTTCCTTTCTTTGTGTGTGAGGAATGTTTCCTTAAAGTTTGGCCGTACCTTTTTGTAACACCCTGTATATCCCCAATCCACTGTTAGGTGCGTGGCGGAAGGTACATTGTACCACTACTACGCATTTCCTTTCCTATTCCACTATTTCACTCCCAAATAGACGAAGGAGAAAAGAATTTCTTTATGCCTTGTACAGTCCTATTTTCTCTTGTCTTTGTGATCTATACGCCAAATGTAAGTAGGCAGCAGGAAAATCGTTCTTCAGTAAGCTTCAAATTCTGACCCTCAAATTTCCTCAACAGAATTTCTCGAAAAGAACGTCGTCTTTCCTCCAGTGATCTCCATTTGCATTCCCAGAGCAATTCCGTGACACTTGCGCATAGGTCGGACCCACCAGCAACGAACCTAGTTGCTCACCTCTGAACTTCTTCCATGTTTTCCTTTAAACTGATCTGCTGCATGTCCGAAACACTTTAGCAATACTCAGCAACACTCAAGACGTGGTCGTACAAGACTTATATGCGATCTCCTTTACAGGTTAAGTACATCTTTCCAAAATTCTCCCAATAAACCGAAGTCGACTGTCCGCCTTACAACTGTCCATACATATTTGTTCCATATTGCTTTGCAATATCATGCCTAGATACTGTATTCGTACATTATGGGATTGTTTTTCCTACACATGCGCATCACCTTACATTTTTCTACATTGAGAGCTAGCTGCCATTCTTCACACCAACTAGAAATTTTCTATAATTAATCCTGTATGCTATTACCATCAATTAAAGACGACATCCTCCCATACACCCAGCATCATCAACAAACAGCCGCAAATTACAAGTTACTTTGTCCATCAGATCATTTATATAGATAGAAAATAATAGCGGTCCTATCACACTCCCCTAGAGCACGCCTGACGATATACCCGTCTCTGACGAACACTCGCCGTCGAGAACAACGTACTGCGTTCCATTACTTAGGAAGTCTTGCAGCCAGTGACAAATCTGCGAACCTATTCCATAAGCTCGTATTTTCGTTAGCAGTCTGCAGTGTGGCACCGCGTCAAACGCCTTTTTTAAGTCGAGGTAAACACAATCTGCCTGTTGCCCTTCATCTATGACTCGCAAGATGTCATGTGAGAAAAGAGCAAGCTGAGTTTCACAAGAACGATGTTTCCTAAACCCCTGCCGATTCATAGAAGGAAGCTTTTCCGTTTCAAGGAAATGTACTATATTCGAAACGAGAATACGCTCTAAAATTCGACAGGAATATCAACGATATTGGCCCGTAATTATGAGGGTCACTTCTTTTACCTTTCTTATAAACGTCTTATCTTTTTGGCAAGTAGAATACAACTATATGGTCGGAATATGTAGTAGACTGAAGTCCTTACTTGTGGTTTAAATGGCGTTTACTTAGAGCGAGGCAGCATGACGCTATCATAATAGTGAAAAAGTCATTCTCATTGCTTTTTAATGTCGTTTGTGATCACTTGAGATAGTCAGAAGTGTTGCAGACCTGCGTGGCATGGACAGTATGAGGTTACAAATAAACTCTTGAGGTATATTTCGCCATTCTTCCGTGAGTGCCTTTTGCAGCTCTGTAACCATTGTGGGAGGTGCTGACTTCGCTGCAATGCATCTGCTAAGTGCATCCCAGACGTGCTCAGTCAGGTTTTGTTGAACAAGCTGACCACTCTATTCGTTCAGTTCCCATAGCTTCAAGCATGTTGTCACGAGCGTTCAGGTCAAAGAAAGAACCCTTCTCCTGTGACACCAGCGTGAGACACCACTAAAGGTCTAAGGATCTCGTCTCTATGCCTCTGAGCAGTCAAAGCACCATTCTGAGCAACATAGAGATCCTTACGCCCACCTGCATATAAGCAGGATTGTTTCACATTATCCCCAGATGAGGGAACAACGATTCATATGTTCAAATGTTTGTATAGCTTATTGGACTTAACTACGGGGTCATCAGTTCCTTAAACTTACAAACTACTTATGAACTAACTAATACTAAGGACGGCACAAATATCTATGCCCGAGGGGGGATTCGAAACCCCGAACGTAGTGGCCGTGCAGACCGTGACTGGAGCGCGTCAGTCCCCTCGGCCACCGCGGCCGGCAGGAACAACGATTGTCCGTCTAAACACAAAATCTTGACTCATCCCTGAACTGAATCCGGCACCATTCGTTACAACTCCAATCCTAATGTTCCTCCGCCCAGTTTCTGGAGTCTAAACGGTGTCGTAGTTTTGATGGGACACAAACTGGAGGCACCCGTGCGTAGCGGCCATTTTCCAGCAGACGATTTAGGACTGTGTGTGTTGATATTGAACGTCCTGTTGCTTCCTCGAAAGTGCGTTGCAGCTGAGTTGCATTCAGCCTCCTGACTCGACGGGCTTTTATCCGGTCATCTCTTAAGCCCTTTTTAAACGACGAACGAAAGTGAAAAAGATAGATAATAGTCTACTGAAGCGCTCCTAGCGTACTATCCCTGAATTACAAACTCGTGCAAGATCTTGTGCAGCGTGTTTAGACGATGAACGTAATCAGACAGTAATATCCGATGTTGAAAGTGAGGTTATGACTGGCGATCTGTTATGTAGGAAGTCATAGTTTAATCCTGGAATTGAGGAAACAACGCTAAATGTTATTGACGGCCAAAGAAAACTTTGCAATGTATGTTTTTGATCAACTTAGTGTGGTAAAGTGCTGGGAAGTGAAACAACATTTCAAAACATTGACATCTATTTTCAAGCGAAAAAAATAAACATATCAACACATCAAACAATATTTATATGAGCATAAATAGAGCTTGTGTACTTTATCTACTATGATTTTCCCACTGACATTGTTAATAACGCCATGCACAACTGAATTTTTGTCCTTCATTTGGACTGACTTTTTCATTTAAAATACTATTAAATGAAAATTGCGTCATCAAATTACAATCTTATTCATATAAACAATTGTCTTCAGTCTTTTCTGTTACAATATTGGAAAACATAAACCATTTTTCGGTTTCAGATATACGACCTCACTTTTAGGTGAACACTCAAATCGAGATAAATATTTAAGTCGTCATGAAACATTTGCAATTTACCGGCAAACCAAGGTATAACAATAAAATAAAGATTAATAAGATAAATTTGCGTGCAATCCGTGCAATCGTTGACTATAATACGAAAATCGCGTGACGAAAATAGGTTAAATTCCGATGTCAGCAGACGACCGTTCAATCAAAACAATCTTCCGGACAAAGTTTAACGTGACGTTGACGTGACCTGACAGCTGACAGTGTGAATGCCGCCATTAGAAATACATTGTAGAATACATTCTGATCATAAACTACGACAAAACGCAAACTACGTAAATACGAAGGAAAATGGCAGGCTAAGTGGAGCGGTGATTGCAGCTGACAGCTAGTAGCTCGCGCATGCGCAGTGATCCCACTAGTACCGAATTTAGAACGGGCCCTATTTCTTAATAGCCATAATTATCGCACTTCGTTTCTAGCGCGATCAGACTAGTGCAGCCGTTCAAACAACAGACGGCCGCCATTAACGCAACTTTTTATCAATCTATTACAAGTTCGTTCATCGTTTAAAACGGCCTTTACTGATGTTACCAGTGGACGACTTTCGCCTTGCCTTATTTTAACGGTTCCTGTTTGAAATCATGACCAGGTTCTGGAAATTATACTTCCCCCCCTATGGCCGCCCATGCCGTAATGTTGTTGTTTCATTGCACTACCTGTTCACTACACTATATGACTCCAACTGTTTGTGTAATTAGTTTCGTAAACCGAGTCAACACCTACCTCCTACGCAACAACTTCTGTTATTATCACCATCTCGGTTGCCGTGAATTTGTTGTCTTCACTCTCTACAACTGAAAGTTCAAAATGTTCAAATGTTTGTAGGACTTATGGGACTTAACTACGGGGTCATCAGTCCCTAAGCTTACAAACTAGTTACGAACTAGCTAAGACTAAGGACGGCACAAATATCCATGCCCGAGGGGGGATTCGAACCCCCGACTGCAGTGGCAGTGCAGACCGTGACTGAAGAGCCTCAGTCCCCTCGGCCACCGCGGCCGGCTACAACTGAAAGAAAGACGTGGAAGCGTTTTAGTTCATTCTGGTGATGACAATACTTCAGAACCTAGATATCTGGAATGAGACCCTAATTGTTTCGCCCCAGATTAGATGTTTCAATGCATTGTGAATTCATGTTGTAGGCGATAGTAGTATCTCTGGTAAAAAGTAGCTCACGGTCTGTTATTCGTTCATACATTTGGTATTTTTCGCATTTATGAGATCATGCAGAACATTTCATTTTATCAACAGAACGGAGGACTACCGCAGCTTGTGCCAGAACTAGTAAACATGGCAATACTTTCCAAATATGTATGCCAAGTAAATGTGTCCGATTCTGGGTATCCCCGAGAAAAGAAGAAAATTTTGGCTCCTCTGAGCCCCTTCTCCCAGATTGAAAGTGTTGAAATTGAAATAAAAACTAACAAAATAAAATAAAAACCAGTGAAATAGGGCGGTAATGAAATATTTCAGACCAATGAAAACCAAGGCGAAGCAACCGAATTCATCGAATTATTTAATCGTTTAATGAATGACTTTTTATTTGAAGCTATAAAAGCTACCACAATGAATGTATAGTGCGTATATACTGAGAAAAATATTTAAAAAGATATTCCTTAAAATTATTATGCACTTCTAGCAACAGAAGTTCATTGTTGGTGAGCTATATGGTGCCTCCATGATGTACCCAATGTAATAAATGTCACTATTATGCCTCTCATCTTTCCATAAAGTAACTCATAATGCAACAGTAGTATGCGACTGACTACTTTTAAGTGGCAAAGGACGAATACTAATGTGCCGCGCGGGAGTAGGCGAGCGGTCTGGAGCGCCATGTTTCGGATTGCGTGGCCTCCCGCGTCGAAGGTTCGAATCCTCCCTAGGTTAGTTTAACCTAGTTTAAGTAGTTTGTAAGACTAGGGACTGATGACCAACGTCGTTTGGTCCCATAGAATTACAAACATTTGAACATTTTTTGAATACTAATGTAAACAAATGCACATGTTAGGAGTTAGGTCAATGCAGCTAACTATCGAAATGATGCAGTAGCAATCTGCAATTTATAATTTGTAGGGCGAGCTACTAGCATGTGTAACACTATGTATACAAGCAGTTACATACGAATTTGTAGTAAAATGTTGACGAATATGAGAGATAATAAGATATGTAGCTCTTCAGCTACTCTATGCCTTAAAGGGTTAAAAATCTACAGAGTGTCTACCAATATTTCACTCTACATTAAAAACTACACAACGCAGACGATTGGTATCTGGGTGTTCTTGTAGTCCCAACTCATTGTGCACCATAGCGTTGCGATGGATGCCGGACACTTGCCGCGCCGGACGTGTGCCACGCCGGACATTTGCCACACCTGACCCTTCGCCAGATAGTAGGATTAGCGGCCCCTCAGGCAAGGGACGTCCTTCCCCGTACTCCTGCTGTTTGCTTCCAAACCTCCGTCTCCAGTCTTACACGATACAACCAATACGAAAGAGATATTTTTGTTCGACATCTCGCCGAAATGTACAACTTCTTATCAATATTCCGAAATCAAAATATTTATAACTTTTGGGAAACGAAAGCAATACCGTCGGCTATGTCAGTGTGTAATTAGTTTTTCCAACCACAAATATGGATCCATTCTCCCTACGCTTGTACGATAGCTTTCTTCCACACTTACGATTGCGATGGAAACAGTCCATCGCCATGGAAGGAACATGGAATGAACGATATAAACATAATTCGAATGTTCGCTTATCATTCAAGTTTGATCACTGCATTTGTACATACATTAATTGCTAAAACTGCGTGAAAAAAAGGAGGAAAGTGGAACGATACATGTCATAAATTTACTCTTTTACGGCGAAATATTAGTTAATAAAGTGAATTGGGACAATGTTCAAATTAATAACAGAAAATACGTTCACAAAACATGGATAAGAGCGTCTATCTTTGACAGATCACCCAAAGTCGACATACAAATTTGAAATAAAGAAATGAAGGAATATAGAATGCTATGCTTGTAAAGTACACTGTTGTTCTACATTGTTTAGCTGTGTCGAGACGAAACACCCTAGTTTTTTAATGGTAATGCCATAATTCCTATGATCTGCACTACAAAAGAAACAAAAAGCACAATGTAATATGTGTACTAGCTCACTAGCGAAACTGAAGTCGATAGTTCCTGTCAGTGTGAGCAGATGTTATACTCGACAACCGGAATAAATTAATAACTGCCGCGGCGGAGCAGCCAAGCACATTTAGGCGCTATTCTGCGACTAGCGAGGCCGTTCCCAGTCGGGGGTTCGAATCCCCCATCGGGCATGGATGTTTGTGTCGTCTCTAGTATAAGGTAGCTCATAAGTAGTTTGTAAGTTTAAGGACTGATGACCCCGCAGTTAAGTCCCTTAAGCTTAACAAACATTTGAACATTTTAATTTACCGACCCCGGCACTCTCAGGATGCAGCCGCTGAACAGTTCATAGAAAACTTGAGCCTCAACACAAATTGGTACACTACTCATAAAATTATAGTTAGCGGTGACTTAAATCTATCATCCATATGTTGACAAAAATACACTTTCTGACAACGTGGCAGTTACATCTTCCGATATTGTTCTAGATGCTTTTTTTTATAATTATTTTGAACAATTAGTTCAATAGCCCATTAAAATTGTAAATGGTTTCGGAAATACACTTGAGCTCTTAGTCACAAATACTCATAAGCATCACGACGGATACAGGGATAAGTGAACCCAAAGTCGTAGCGAACTCAAATCTGTAACAAAGATATTCACCAAAACTAAACGCTAAATACGTCTTTAAAAAAAAAAGAAAACAAGATAAAAATTCGGTTGACTTCTTCCTAGAAGAGAGTCTCAATTTTTTCTAAATGAACTATGTAAGTGAAGACCATATGTGGTTTACATTCAAAGAAATAGTATCAAGAGCATTGGAGGGATTCCGACCAAATAAATTAATAAGAAACTGAACTGGTCCCCCATGGTACATAAAACAAAACAGAAAGCTTTTGCAGAAAATTTAGACGAATTCAAAATCCCCAAGAGTGCCGATGTTTTACTGAAACGCGGCCTTCAATGCGACATTTGTTTAATATTTTTCACAACGAAACTTTTTGTAGAAACGTGGCGGAAAATCCAAAGAGATTCTGGTCCTATGTTATCTACAGCAGCGGAAAGACTAAGTGAATGCCTTTATTGGCCGATAGCGACGGTAATGTTACTGATCACAGTGCCACTAAAGCGGAGTTATTAAATGCAGTTTTCAGAAATCCTTTCATCAAATAAGACGAAGTAAATATTCTACAATTCGAAATGAGAACTGCTGCAAACATAACATAAAAGTAAATACCCTTGGTGATGCAAAGCAAATCACCCTTTCAAATAAATGATGTTGAAGACGAAATGATCAAATATGTTTTCAAAAGTTTCTAATGAATAAGAAAAATACGTCTAATACATTTGTTTATGATATTCCTTTGTAACAATTATTTTTGAATAGAAAGCTCCTTGCCTAGTTTCCATAGCTTTTACTGTCCTGATTAAAGATAAGCAACAACATTGTGAGAAACTTTAATTTTTAAGGACTACGTCTACTGTAAAGTTATTTCTATCCTTGTCTAAGTTTGGAGATATGGGAATTATTTCAACTTTACAGCTCCCGAACTTGTCAATCGTAAGAGCTGATCTGTTTTAGGGTGTGTATTTTAGGTGCAATTCTAAAGTTCAGATTCTTTTTAAAACCTAAAGTGTATCTTATCTGTTTAAAAAAAATGATGTTTTTAGGAGGTAATTGCGGCTCTGAATAATAATTTTAGAACTGACAATCTTTGACGTTATGGCCATGATATTAGAAGGTAGAAAAAAGTTCTCTTAACGTATCAACTGTAGGAACTTTTACCTAAATAGGAAATTGCAAATTGAAAAGCGATAGATTTAACTATAAGTTCTGGTTGCTGGAGCATCATTTGAGTGATGTTTAATGTATTTGCTTCGTTGATTCAAATTTTACCGCGTATTGATTAAACGCTAGTGAACCGAACTGTGACCAGCTAGCTTCATCGTTAAGTTATTTAAGGATGCTGAGGTCTGATACACACTTTTTATTTTTACATCTTATAAAGATCGCATAGTTAGGTGGTCCTCACAGCTGTTCTTGACGTTCAATACGTCTCCGTTCTTCTAAAGCAGCTTTCCCTTGCAATGATCCTGTTTTCGGAGTAAGCACATCCACACCTTATTATCGCGTGACCATTGTAGTGGGCAAAAGGCCTGCCCTTGGCCGCCGTAATAACTTCCATAGTGACGGTCGTATTACGAAATGCGGAAGCGACCAGTGTGCATATGTCGGGACACCGTCCACCGAGTTCTAGGGCCGGGCGGGGGGGGGGGGGGAGGTGGAGGGGACAGGGTCACCCGACCCTCCGTGCAGGTAAAAGTGTGGCAAATGTCCGGCGTGGCAAGTGTCTGGACACCGTTTCGATAGGTATAAGGCAACGGAAGATATAGTGATTGGAAGTTATCGACTTCGTGTGTGTCCTTGAACATTCTGGATTAATTTTAAAACTTTAAACGATGCCAAAGCGTTAGAGAAAAATCGCTTTCTCGATACTTATCGAAAAGACAGAAAACAGTGCGGGAAAGTGACTCTACGGAAGAAAGAGAATCCAACATTGCTTCGAGAAAATTATCATCCACAGAGATAAAAGGACTGAAGAGCAGGGATGACTTTTGAGACTACATAAAGCTAAACGTGATGCACATGCTTCGGTTATTTTTCTGTAATGAGAAGTGAACGAGTAAGGAAAGATTATGCTAAGTGCAAAATTAATAGCGCACTTTGAAAAGAATTTATTTATAAAACGAATAAATAAAATAAAATATAATACAACTGAAAATACGTTATATACACAAAAACAGTAACAGATATAAATAAATATACGACAAAATAAAGACGCCGTGAAGCGAGTATTTGCAGCTAGCTTTAAGATAAAAATAATTTAAATTCTGTCAGGAAATATTGATCTACTACAAGAAAAGTACACTGACAAGATTGATCTGCTGTATGGGATCCCAATTTCACATTAGTGTTAGACAGATTTCTGATCCCAGCTGTACGAAGAAAATTCCTGCAAAGATTTCCTACCCAAAAAAGAATTGTGCTCAATAAACAGTTTCTCATCTGAATCAACATCAGACTTCAGAGCGCTGCAAGAGAGTGATTTTTGTGGAATGAGAAGAAATTGATTGTCTATGACAGAGAGAGAGAGTGGATGGGGCCAAGCGGAGAAATGAAGAAAGGGGTGTTGTGGAAATGAAGACGCATGGGAAAATTTTAGACGTTGTAGGTACTGAGAGTCCTACTTTCCTATACGATGCCAATGTACGCACATATCCAATATATGAAAGTTAATGTCTGTTTGACTTTTTGACTTTTTTTTCCGTATTTTATGCACGGCCATATTGGCCAACCGATTCCGATAAAACTTTGTAAACTCATTGCTTGCACTCACGCGAAGATTATAAGCATACTATTAGTTAATTCGTTTCTAACGCCTTCACGCTGATCTGGCTGGACGGATATGAATGACGTTTGGAACAGAGGTAGCATACACGCTGTGCTGTTACCAGGAATGGATTGTTGGGGTATCAGAACAGTAAGAAGCGAATTTCTGTTTTAATTTCATTTAATTTAATTTTCTATTATTATTAAAAAAGGAGAGAGAAAATTATTATTAATAATAACAATAACACAATTATTAATTAATGTTGTGAAACAAATTCATCTGTGGAACTAAAAGAAAAAAGGTGGAAGAGCAGTATCATTGCTTTTTAATTAGCAGTCAGTCTTGTTTTGACTTCTCGAGCAGTTAGAAATGATGAGCTGTCTCATTTTTTCTTCTGTGTAAACTTTACATTGAGATGTAAATGGTTTTAGAAAAATACAAATCCTTTTCAAGAGTGAAAAGTTTCGTCTTAGTTCATTACTTCGGCCTTAAAGTGAACCACTTAATGACCCTGAGATGTGATGAAGCAATCAACGATAAGAAGACATTTTGAAAACTGTCGTTTTTTTTTACATGAGTTTATTCTACGGTTTCCCTGAAGTTTATTAATATTGACTGCAGTTCTTCTTTGCTAAGTTTCATTAACATATATATATATATATATATATATATATATATATATATATATATATATATATATATATAATGATATTTCACAATATAAAGGTGTTCCACAATGGCGCCCAACGGGGTGGCCAAGTATGGTATTAATTACTAATCGATGTAATTCTTTTTACTTTTCCATGTATCGTACTTTATGGAGCCAGAGAAAAAGGATATAAGGATGAGATCGACTCAGGTAATGGGAAAGGAATGCACAAATAACAACGCAAAGCGGTATTAAGAAGACAACAAAAGGTAGAAGAAGATAATCTAATATGGTGCTTCCATGGTGGAAGAGGTGTCCTATCTATACTCCAACTCGAAAGAGATTTTCATTAACAATCTTTCTGGTAGTTAAAAAAAAAAAAAAAAAAAAAAAAAAACAAACCCTAACAATATTTTGAAATTTCTCTTTCCACCTAGCTTCAATAGTTACTCAGAATTAATGTAATTTGATGGTGTAACATCACGTAGTTGCTGATGTAGCTTGAGTGTTAATCTAAATTTATCCTAAAATTAACTTCTTGTGGGATATAAGGCATGAAATTGGTTTTAAATGTTCAATTGTGATTGTTGAAGCGTTTTTTTTTTTTTTTTTATAGTGGTTGAGTAAGGGAATGGTCATTGTTGCCGAGGCCTTAAGTGAAAGTTTGCCAAAATGTCCGATAAACGTGAACAGTGTGAACTATCAGGAAAATCTTCTAGCAGTGATGGCGAAGTTAGTTTTGATGATCAGTTAGTCCAAAATCCCGAATTACAGATCCCAGACTTAAATTATGAATCCAATGGTGATAACAATACCTCTTTCATATCAAACAATGACCCGATGATGAATCCTCTGTTAGATTCAAAGAGTATAGATTCTTCTGGAATATCAGAGCAATTCTGTGGGGCTGATGATGAAGCTTCACAAAACGCCCACACAATTGAATTT
This sequence comes from Locusta migratoria, assembly GCA_026315105.1. Taxonomy (NCBI): domain Eukaryota; kingdom Metazoa; phylum Arthropoda; class Insecta; order Orthoptera; family Acrididae; genus Locusta; species Locusta migratoria. The sequence goes on from CM048751.1 coordinate 247,081,591, forward strand.
AATAACTGGCAGACCCCCACTTCTTCAAAGGCACAAACCGTGCACCCGGCAGAAATAAAAATTTCAGATAACACCCGAGTAGAGACGAAAAATAAATCCTCGTCAGAAACGTACACTCTTTTTAACCGAATAATGGAACTAATAGACAAACAATCACAAAGTTTGCAAATGAAAATGGACAAACAATCAGAGCAAATAAACAAACAATTAGAACAAATGCAACATTTGCGAACTGAAGTACAGGCTACCAAGGAGTCTGTTAAAAATTTACAAACACACGTCACGCAAATGCGAGCTGACATACAACAGGAAGTAAATGAAATCAACGTTAATTTGAGGCTTTAAATGTTAGGCAGACCCGTTTGAGCACTCAAGTAGATTACATTGCCAAGGATTGTGAAAGTTTAAAAGCAACAAAACAAATGGTCGAAGGATCCATAAGCTCAATTGAGCAGAGAGTAGACGAGCTGAGCGAGGGTTACAATCCGTTAGCCGATAAAATGGAACAGCTAACACGTGAAGTAGGATCTTTAAAGGTAGAACAAAAGAATTGCAACATAGAATTACAAAAGATAAAAAAGCAAATGCAAGACGATGAATGCGACAGTAGCACTTCAGGGCATCGGAATTGAAGAGAGGAAGTGGAAAAATGGGTAAGTGAAAAAGAGGAACAAATACTGCGGGAAATAAAAAGGGAAGTTGGCAGTATGACCCGTCAGATTTACGGAGAAAACACACCGGCTCAATCATCCACATTAACAAGTAATACCGTGCCACCGGGACATAATTTAGTAAATGAGCATAGGGAGTCTGTATCGTTTACAAGGTCGCAAACGACGCCGCCAATTTTCCAACACATTAATATGCAGCAAAGTTATGGATCACCTCTGGAACATTTAACTATGCCAACACAATCAAATGGGCCGCGTACAAATAAGGTACCCGGTTTGTCCACAGTTGTAACCCACACCCAATCAGCAAAAAACGGGGACCAGGTTATCAATATTGTTATTGAAGACGGTTTAGGCGGATCAAGAAAATTTCCCACATTTTCGGAAGAAAACAAAAAGAGTCATCCAATCATATTTTTGCAAACATTTCGGAATGTATTGCCACATTCTAGGTCGGATGCTCGGAAAATTCAAGAAATAGTTAGTCACATCGAAGGCAATGCTTCTGCTTGGGCTGCAAGCGCCATAAATAGGTGCCAAACCTATGCTCAATTTGAGCAGGAGTTCATTGCAAGATTTTGGTCACAGTCTGTACAAGAACGTCTACGACGGGAAGGTTTTAGTCCGGAGCCGTATAACAGACGCTCGGGCAGCCTACGTAAATATTTCGAAAAATAACTGAATAAAACCTTGTATTGGACGACACCAATGTCACACGTGGATGTAATTAGGATACTCAAATCAAAATTACCCGCTGATATTGCTGAAAAAATTATGTGGGTGCCTGAGTATAATTTGCGAAAATTTTTGGATGCTTTAGACGATTACGACCTGATCCATGAAGGGGAGAGAAGTTTTGTTCGCAATTCTAACAGGGATAATTATGGTGACAATGTGAACCATGGGAATTCTGATCGGAACTCACCGCCTAGGCAAAATGGAACGAGTTCTAGCCGAAAAGGTAATTGCAACGGTGGTAGTAACAATAATAATAACAGTTACCGAATGCGGAATGACAATAGGAGGAGGAATGATAATAGATATAACCCGGTCTACCAGAATGGGCAACAGCGTAATAATTTTATCAATGGACAAAACCAGAATGTATTGAATGAGGAGGCACAGAGAAGAAAGCGTAGGTATGGCAACAAGCTAGGTCGTATTCACAAATTTAAAGAGGGAAATATGGTACTTCTGAAAAGCCATCCAAGGGCCGATAAATTAAAGAAATTGAATGCAAAGTGGCAGGTGGTATACAGAGGACCATTTGTTATTGTGAAGATACCACACCCAGGTAGCTATCTGTTAGCATATCCCGGATCGGGAAAAATAAAAGGACTGCATCCGCATAAGGATCTAAAACCATATATCCAATAACACTCAGACAAGATACATTCACCTAATTTGATAAAGATGTTTATATGACGGTGTTAAGTATGCGTACGCCCACCGCAATGCACGCGAAAAATTCGTGCCACTAAGTTGAATTCTACTTTACGTGGCTATCATAAACACTGGCGGATAGCGTTGAGACAGCTGATGATCAACGCCCGCCAGCTGTCAAAGTTGATTTATACGGGGGAGTGTCAAACAGATGTAGGGGTGTGCTCAGTTTGAACCGATCACATAAACAGGATAAACACCGAGATAGATATAAAGATATATATACACGGAAATAAAATATGCTATGTACACGAGAGAAAACGAACCATGCACACGCGAAATTAAATACAATATATATATATATATATATATATATATATATATATATATATATATATATATATATATATATATATATATATACAAACGAAATTTAAAACTGTTTAAAAACGATACCTTACAGCTAGCCGGATATATACAAATCTAAACTACACTACTAACTACTGTTTAAATTAACTACACTCACGACAGCCTAATTCCTCTAACTAAAATTTAACTAAATCAGATAAAAAAAGAATCGACTATACTGCTTACTAACAATTAAAACCTCTGCGGAAATTTTCTAAAGATAATAAGGAAAGCTGCGATAAGTATTAAAGTATATGTAAATGAGAAATTCAATAGGCATAGGTTACATTTTACGCGCTTCATGTTAATAATAATAATAATGAGAATGTATTTGTGGAAGGCGTATTGCATGACAAAAAAATTGTGGCTACATTGTACTTTGAGATAGGGATTACTGAATTATTTTGTGCCAAGGCACGTGGCGTTTATTTGCGCTTTCGGTCGGATATTTGCGCGATGGTATCTAAAATGAATAATTGTGGCCTCCGCAACTCCGACTTATCTTTTCTCTTAACCCTATGCTACGAAGACGAATGTGGAAGAATGAATGTCATGATGAATGAATGCGAAGTGTCTTAAAACGAACTTCATGCCTATTAATTTACATTATGCTGAATTATTAAATATTGATTGAGAAAAACAAGAAATAACTGAGTAACATATTGAAGCAGGGTTACAATGATACAGATACAGAAGGCATGGAACACACTTGAAATTCTGATTCAACAAACTTAATGGTTAACAGGTCAAACCATCCATATATAAATCAGTAGGTAAATGAATTTTGGGTTCCGAATCATGTTCCGTTTATACAAGAAAGTGGAGATTAATATTGCTATAAAGTTCTTCCGAACACGGACTTAGCCTCACACGGTTAGTGTTAATGAACAGGATGAATATTTTATGGCAGTTCAGTCAATTGAAGTCTAGAAAGTCTATATACTATATAAACAGAGAATTCTTTCCCAATTATGATCTATGCATATAGTAATTGCTTATCCATTGAAACACGAGTAGACACAGTTCTCACAGCTATTCTCTACTACACAACTAACCACATTACACACGATAAATGATGTAGGATTCTTTCCTTCTATCGTGGTTGGAGGATAGTGTGGGCCGATTTCTTGTTTCCTTGGAGGATATATATATATATATATATATATATATATATATATATATATATATATATATATATATACCTTCATGAGACGTTTACGAGTCTGAAAAAAAGGGGAAAATAATTTCAATAAAAGCGAGACCAGGAACCTGGCCTGATCTCATATTTATATCCGAATAAATAGGTCTGAACATAAATAGATTAAGTAAATCCATGGATGGCGTATAAGGAAAGATTTTTTACGAGAGGTATTAAAAAAAGTTAGAATACTATAGGTAGTAAAAAAGTGGAATGTATGTTTTCTTCTGGTTATGTATAATTTCTGATGAAAAAAAGGAGTAATATTATAGTTGTTTTAAGGTTGAAATATATGTAAAATTCATAATTTAACAATTGTGAACATAAAAAAACCATGAAGACTATTAAATGTAGGAAGTATAAACCAAGGTCGACAGGACGATAGGTATTGTTGAACAAATGTCTTGGTAAAATACTAATTATAACGAAAACTGTAGTGCCAAGATGACAAAACGAGCAGACGAGGATTTAAATTCATTAGTGAAAAATGGGTGATTCGTGTGACTGTGAGGGGATAGCAGATCGATGTTGTGCCGCGTGTGCAGTCGAAGAGGTGAAGTGATTCAATATAAAGTACTTACCGCAAATCAGCAGCACGGCGTACACGGGCGGTGGTCGTGATGATATCCCAATAGACGCTTTAGCATAAACGGCGAGAGCGGGATGTAACAACGACGCCAGCAGCATCTGGATCCTCCCTCACACAAGAGCACGAACTACAATATGCTCTCAACAGTGCAAGCTACTGAACTGAGCGCCAAGCTATCGAGCAAGATAACAAAGACGAAGGTACAGTTATTGTTAACTGCCTGGCAGAGAAGTAACTGATTGCATACTCTTTGCATGACAATGCAATATCTCTGGACACTTGTGCGTAGCGGGACATTTGAGTGGAAAAAAATGGACGATCACAAGTGACGATAAATAATTTAAACATACAGTAGACCTGAAAAGGAAAAGAAAGAGACTAAAAGGTTACAACGCCCCGTGGCGTGGAAAATTTGTAATTTTTTTGCTTGTAAACAGTTCTTTGTATAGGTATTGATCTATGTAATTTATGTGTAGATGTATATTTCTGTGTAAATTTCTTATATGTGTGCTTTGATGATTTTTTTCTTACCACATTCTAAAATATGTCAATGAAAAGGTAGATAAACGGCCTCTCAATTAGATTAGCAGCTAGTGAGCCAATCCATGGACAAATATTTCTTATTCAAGGTTAATCTTTTGCCAACAAGGAAAGCTATCTTACTGTTCTGATATATAACATACTTCTGCCTCATGTAACGGAGTACATTCGCCAAAAGTATGAGGGCGGATGTGCTGTTACCAGGAATGGAGTGTTGGGGTATCAGAACAGTAAGAAGCGAATTTCTGTTTTAATTTCATTTAATTTAATTTTCTATTATTATTAAAAAAAGGAGAGAGAAAATTATTATTAATAATAACAATAATAGACAATTATTAATTAATGTTGTAAAAAAATTCATCTGTGGAACTAAAAGAAAAAAGGTGGAAGACCAGTATCTTTGCTTTTTAATTAGCAGTCAGTCTTGTTTTGACTTCTCGAGCAGTTAGAAGTGATGAGCTGTCTCATTTTTTCTTCCGTGTAAACTTTCCATTGAGATGTAAATGGTTTTAGAAAAATACAAATCCTTTTCAAGAGTGAAAAGTTTCGTCTTAGTTCATTACTTCGGCCTTAAAGTGAACCACTTAATGACCCTGAGATGTGATGAAGCAATCAACAATAAGAAGACATTTTGAAAACTGTCGTTTTTTTTTTACATGAGTTTATTCTACGGTTTCCCTGAAGTTTATTAATATTGACTGCAGTTCTTCTTTGCTAAGTTTCATTAACATTAATATATATATATATATATATATATATATATATATATATATATATATATATATATATTGATATTTCACAATATAAAGGTGTTCCACAACGCTGATTAATACATGGGGTACCTTTCGTAAGCCACAGTACGATGCGTGGAGGAGGGTTAATACGTTTGTTCATGTTGAAACAGCTGAACGGATTTGAATGAAATTTGGAATGCAGATAGCTGGTTCCGCGAATTAATACATGGGCTACCTTTCGCAATCCCCCGTAATTGCTTGGTGGAGGGTAAACAAACACCGAAATTGTTTGGCTACTCACCATAAGTCGGCTTATAAATCTGCCATTGCCGGGATGGAGATTGGGCGGCCTAAAATTAGTTAGAATTCATAAATTTTTTAAAAAATTATCTGAAATTGACAAAATAGCCTAGACAGAAACATTCTTTTTTACAAAGTGGTGACGGGTTTCGATTTTTCAGTCATTTACGAACCACTGTTTTATTTCCGATTGAATACGTAAACCAGGAGTGAATCTGAGGGGTCAAAAATGTCAGTACCATCAATTAAAATTTCACCAGTCAGATCATAAAATCCATCAGCTGCGGATGGCACTGAGCGGTTATCTGAATGACATTACCATTTGTTACATGTATCTAGAATCGCTATAAGCCCATCATGTCGTGTGTCGCCATTGTTGCACATGGTCGGTAAACTCACAAGTAAACACAATCCCTATCTGCAACAACTTTCTGCTATTACCACTATCACGGTTGCCGTAATGTTGTCTCAACTCTGTAAAACCGACAGAAAGACGTCGAACCATTTTAGTTCAATCTGCCGATGACAATATCTTCGAAACTAGATACCTCAACTGATACCCTAATAGTTTTTGCGCCAAGAGAGACAGTGAGATTGTGAGAGACATCTATCGAATACGTATTACAAGCCGTCAAAACCGTTCAGCCATTTGTCCACTGGAAAAAAACCCTGATTTGAGTGCTCAGTGGCCGAATTTACTCTAGGGGCCCGAAGTTAGCCTAGTTTACGGCACGTGTTATGTTGCCTCGTGATGTAAGCTATGGGTTGGTCATTTTCTCGGAGTTCTCCACAAACTGACACATGAAATCTGGACTGTCTGTTTATCGCACTGCTGAATCAGTCACGTTGTAAAGTATCCCTTCCAGACTCAAGAATGTAGGTGATGTGACATTAATATAGAGAGGGAAATGAAAATAAATTTACTTTTAAGAATACAATTGTGTAGTATTGACCGTCACTACAAATTTTTATGATCTGCACAATCTTACAGTAAAATGCCTTTTAAAATAAATAACATAATATCATCACAAAATCATATAAAATCAACCGGCAGTCAAGATTTGATAGCTTTACATGTCAAAACGAATAAGCGTATCAACATGTTGTCAAAAATCTGACATAAGACCCAACCCGCACAATTGTGCATGTGCTAATGTTTCAGAATCTACCGTCAATAATTAAAAAAAAGAAGAACAATTTCAGAGATATTTACTTAAAAGGATCTATATACAGTAGATCTATGTCGTTAAAATGAACGAAACCAAATTTATATAACAGGAAGATAGACATATCTTCGAACGTGCGCTTTCTTGACGCTATTGTAAGTGTACTGCAAGTTTGCAGACCTGAACTTCCTAGCGTGAATCACAAAGAAGTAAAGCGAGCAAAACCAGACTCACACAGTTGTGCATGATGGGCCTGAAAGGTGTATTGCATTGAAAATGAGTTATAACTGGTGCCTAATTTCAGATGTTGCTTAGTGTGCCTCGTTTGAGTGGCCGAGCGGTCTAATGTTCCTTGATGCGGGGCGCGCATTTGCTCGCCGTCGGAGGTTCGAGTCCTCCCTCGGGCTTGTGTGTGTGTGTGTGTGTGTGTGTGTGTGTGTGTGTGTTTTACCCTTACGTAGCTTGTAAGCCCAGGGACAACCAAAGAAGTCCCATACATTTACAAAAATTTGAACAACTTTCAGTGTGAAAATTCATCGTAAAGATGGTTTAGGATCACCAACTGAGAATATTTTGTAATACAATTTATTTTGTCTGTCGCAGTTGCACAATTTCGAGGTGTGTGACTAGTTTCGGACTCTACTATCCATTATCAAACCGTTAGCCTTTTTCAAACAGTGATAATACAATGCAAGCTACAAATCTATATCTATAAATGTGAATGTCTGTTCGGTGTATGTTTATCACGTCTGAACAACAATACATAAAGAGCTAAAAATTTGTACAGTCACGAATGTCTACCCGGAGAAGGCTTTAGACACGGTTTTACGGCGATTGAATAACTATTTATCTATATCTATTAATGTGAATGTCTGTTCGGTGTACGCTTATCACGTGTGAACCACAAGACATAAAGAGCTAAAAATTTGTACAGTTACTAATGTCTACCCGGGGAAGGTTTTAGGCACAGTTTTACAGCGATCTGCTAGATATTTAGTAATTAGAAGAATATAACACGAAATGTGAAACAATAGTTACTCTGAAAATTATATTTACTCTTTAAATGGTTTTATTGGTTGCATTGTTGCTTGAGGGTGGAGTATATAGGGATGGAAAGTTATTGGTGTATATAAAATTCTACGTGTGTGTGTGTGTGTGTGTGTGTGTGTGGCCGGCCGCGATGGCCGCGGGGACTGAGGCGCTCCAGTAACGGTCTGCACGGCCACTACGGTCGGGGGTTCGAATCCCCCCTCGGGCATGGATATTTGATCCGTCCTTAGTCTTAATTCATAAGTAGTTTGTAAGTTTAGGGACTGATGACCCCGTAGTTAAGTCCCATAGACTACATAAACATTTGAACATTTTGTCTGTATGTGTTAATATTTGCTCTGCAGCGAAAACTACAGAACGCAAACGATTGGTCTGTGTGTAATTGTTGTCCGAAGTCTCCCGTTGTACACCATAGCAGCTCCATGCCGATAGCTATAAGGGAGTGGAAGATATGGCGAGTTTTAGCTAGTGGCTTATAAAATCTTGTACATTATCCTCTGTTAATACATGTCACTAGTTACATTAAAAGTTAAAATAGCAGTTAATACAGGTGATACATCCACGGGCTTCCAACGTGTGCAGCACACAAGGGGGTTACGAGACGAACAACACAGATCACGTATTGAAGGAATGATCGTGGTGCTCAGCTGCTACAGCCGCTAGTTGGCAGCTTTGCATCAGCAGCAGTAGACACTCAGGGTTCGTTCAAGAAGCTGCCAGTTGCCAGATTCCAGCAAACTGCCCATGCTCATAGCTGCTGCTGATACTCGATAACAGCTCTTCCCATGCGCAGTTTGCTGGAACTGGCAGCTGTTTGAACTAACCTCCACTGTTGTCTGCTTTCCTTCACAAAAAGCTGCACCTGGGCGTTTCTTTAATGGATTTATCAATACCACGTCACCCTCGGTAGCGTTTTTTACAATTAAATGTCAATGACACAGTGGCTCTAAAAGCTGTCAGAGATAGTAAAATCAGTTACAATTATCCACTGACTAAAGCTATTCAGTAGCGATGTTTAGTATGGAGTATGGCCGGGTGATTAACGGAGAGAAGTATTTTAAATGCAGTGATCGTTGGTTAGAACCCTGGTATGCGTTAATATTTTTTTCTCTCAGTTTCCTGTATGTAACAGATTCTGGGACCAGAAATGACATTCATGTTCTTACTTGTCACAAATATTTATCCATTTTTTTCCGAATATGTCGGGACTTCCGAGGTCGTGGTGAAGCAAGAACCTAACAATAATAATTCATCACTTGTCATAAATACATCCTCTTTATTTCTGAAAATAATGTGAAAATATTGAACTGAAAGGGAACAGCCACTGTGCTGTCTAAACCAGAAATCCGAGCAGCTAATTTCCAGATGTCGTTTTCAATCGATCCAGCAAAACCGTATCTGGCCCTGACATGTACACACGACAGCGAAAAACATTTTCTGAAATTCAGTTTTCGTGTTTCGGAAGTTGGGTCGCAGGTAGAAGAAGCAAGTCTTACTGTGAGAGTTAGGCATTGTCGTCTGCGGTGTTACTCTGTTGTACATGTCTGTAGTAGTTCCTAATGTTTCCTTTTCTTGCGACGAGTGTACGTAATTGCTGCAGTCAGGATCAACATTAAACATGTCAATGCGTACGAGGATTTCAGTTTCGTTTACAAACTACATTTAAGCGATACTTTATTTCCGTCCCCCCCCCCCCCCCGCTCCACTAGAACCACTTTTTATTTATTTATTTATTTATTTGGCCTTCTGAGTGTTTACTCAATGTGGCCATCTACAACACACAGTGGAAATGTACATATATTTAAATAAACAGACAAAACAGAAGTACATTTTGTCAAAATGGGAATGTGGAAACAAAGCGAAAACTGCAATACATTACAATTTAAATAATGTTGAAACATTTTCACATATTCACAAGCAAAACCTTATATTACCAATACACTTGATGCTTATAGATTGTGTACAGTGATTTTAATAAACTTCATTATGATTTTACATACACGAATGTCTTTTGTAAACAAAAGGGAAGAAGCTGACTGGGGAAGGGGATATCCCATCTGCAGGAAGTTCAAACGTTCTCAGTCAAATTTGGGGCACCTGAACAGGATGTGGTTGACATCAGCTTCCGTTTCAGGATCACACTCACATGCCGCCGAATCGTAGACGTTGATCCGATGCAGATGTTTTGGATAAGAAGCATGATTGAAGCGAAGACGAATAATGGTAGAAATCGCGGATCGGTCCAGATGAGTCTTCATAAACCACGGCTGCGAAGAAATCCGAGGTTGCAGCACAGCGTAAGAAGCGCCTTTCGTTTCTTGGGAAACGTTCCACATCTGTTGCCACTGTTGTTTTGTGTATTCCTTGACCGCAAATACGAAGTCTGTGTATGGTAGTTGTAGGTCCAAGACAGTGCCTAAGGATGCCGCTTGTTTAGCCAATGCATCAACTTCCTCATTGTAGCAGATACCAGCGTGAGAAGGCACCCACAGTAAATTAACTGTCCGTCCCGTATTTGTACAGCGAGTATACGCCGAAATCACATCCCGAATATAGCTGTTGGTTTTTTTTTTTTTTTTTTTTTTTTTTTTTTTTTTTTTTTTTTTTTTTTGTTCCATCTTCGGTGTTGTAGGGTTTGAAGGACACTTTGAGAGTCAGACAAAATTAATATTTTCGGGAAGTAAATGGTAGGAACAAACCTAAGTGCTTCCAGAATTGCCACTGTCTCCGCCGTAAATATTGAGGTATTCGTTGGCAGTTTGAAGGTTCAAGTGTTCAAATGTTTGTAAAGCTTATGGGACTTAACTACGGGGTCATCAGTTCCTAAACTTACAAACTACTTATGAACGCCGCGGCCGGCGATGGAGGTTCTCCGAATCTGAATCTGAGGGCAGAAAAAGGCACATCCAGTACATTATTCTTGTGGAATTTTGGACCCATCTGTATCTAAATTCTACCACATGTATTTTTATTAATGAGAGGGTGTCGCGCAAAACTGTACACTATAAAAGGGTGTCGACATGAGGGAAAGTTTTGAAAACACTGGTGTGTACTTTCAGATGAGCAGTAGTAAACTGGAAGACAGTTCAAATGTTTGTATAGCTTGTGGGACTAAACTACGGGCTCATCAGTTCCTAAACATACAAACTACTTATGAACTAGCTAACCCTAAGAACTGCACAAAAATCCATGCCCGTAGGGGGATTCGAACCCCCGACCGTAGTGGCCGTGCATAGCGCAGCCACTGTGCGAGTCGTGCGCGCGCTCCCGCATCCAGTTAACGGAGCTAGTCGCTCCCCATACATATTTATGAACCCGCAGTCAATGGAATTCCTAACGGTGCGGAAGCGCCTAGCGTCACTTTTACCGCAGGGCAGCGTTCACTACCACTACGTGTCCTTCACACCGCCTCGTGCGTGTCCATTGCTGACACCATTGTCTTCCATCGCTCGCCGCACATCTAGTGACACCCAAAACCAGCAATTAGCGGAGAACGCCAGCACAGTACGAGGGAACAACACACAAGGAAACTTGCAAAAACTATATTATGAAGATTTAATAGATACAAAACAGTCTAGAGAGCAATAGTGGATATTTATTGCCAACCGGTTTCAACCCAATGTGCGGCGATTTTCTCTGTAATATATCTTATTTACATTCCGAGGATTTCAGATGTTTGTTAAGCTTAAGGGACTTAACTACTTACGAACTAGGACGGCACAAATATCCATGCCTGAGGAGGGATTCGAACCCCCGACCGTAGTGGCCGTGCAGACCGTGACTGGAGCGCCTCAGTCCCCTCGGCCACCGCGGCCGGCATCCCGAGGATTTCTAAATAAACACTGTATTTCAAATTATATTAAACGGAATAAATGAAAAGAAAATAAAATATTGCCGTACCCAAGATGGTGTGGTGCTGCGAATCCTCAGTTACCTGATTTAGGTTTTCCGTGATTTCCCTAATTCACTCCAGGCAAATGCCGGGATGGTTCCTTTTGAAAGGGCACGGCCTATTTCCTTCCCCATCCTTACCCAAAACTCCGAGCGTTAGCTCCGTGTCTAATGACCAAGTAGTCGATGGGACGTTAAACCCTAAGCTTCCTTCCTTCCTTCCAATCTTCAGTTGGTGACACTGCTGGAGGGAGCGATCTGTTGTCTGCTGCACATAAACAGCACCATCTCCCCTCAATACCAACGGCCAATGAAATGGCTACTTACTTAAATGTTAAAAAAGCTTGCTTCTTAATTAAGAACACATTGGACACCATTTGACACAGGGTGAGTCACCTAACATTACCGCTGGATATATTTCGTAAACCACATCAAATACTGACGAACCGATTCCACAGACAGAAAGTGAGGAGAGGGGCTAGTGTAATTGGTTAATACAAACAATAAAAAAATAGACGGAAGTATGTTTTTTAACACAAACCTACGTTTTTTTAATGGAACCCCGTTAGTTTTGTTAGCACATCTGAACATGTAAACAAATACGTAATCAGTGTCGTTTGTTGCATTGTAAAATGTTAATTACATCCGAAGATATTGTAACCTAAAGTTTACCTGTCTGTGGAATCGGCTCGTCAGTATTTGATATGGTTTACGAAATATATGCAGTGCTAATACTTGTATATAAAATCAAATAGTCACAAATATACAGGGTGATTCTAAAGTCACTATACATTGCAGTCATATAGTTTTGGAACATTTGTTTCTTGCAGGTACTACGACAGAATGCTAATTACGTTTCTGGATTCAGAGTTTTTCTATATGATGATCAATAACTGAACACACATTTAACACTTACACGTATATTAGTAGCTTAGTTATTTTAATGATTTAAACGATGAACAGGCATGTGTTCATGTCAGGTGGTTCATTTCTCTCTTAATTAAATGCCTGACACTTACATTCTACAATCAGTAGTAAGGCCAAACAACTGCACAGATACACAAAGAAATACGACACGATGTGCTAATCTGTGCATTTATTTCAGAAAAAAACCTAAACGTCTGCATTTGTATCTAATTGTAATTCTGTTTACATTTTCACTTTCATGTTAACTGCGAATGATTCAAAAATGTTCAAATGTTTGTTAAGCTTATGGGACTTAACTACGGGGTCATCAGTCCCTAAACTTACAAAGTACTTATGAACTACTTACTAGGCACAAATATCCATGCCCGAGGGGGGATTCGAACCCCCGACCGTAGTAACTGCGAATGAGATGGGTGACACCGCGCAATGCTGAGAGCCAAGGTGGACCAATCGCGGCGCAGCGGTATTCAGCATAAAAAAGGGTCACCGCCTGATGACGTCGCGCTGCAGACTGCTTGACATCGCTACCCCCACCACTGCCTGAGAGCTCCAACTGGCGCGTCACGACCGGCGCCATACACCCAGTGTTGCCAACCTTAGGGACTTTTCACTCTTTCTTCCAGACTGTAGGGACGGATTTTCAAAACGTAGGAACTTTTCTCGGGGATGATGTAGAATGAAAGTACCTTTTTTTAATGCAAAACAGTAACAAATCATTGTACAATAATATTAATGAATGGGAAGTCATCCTACATGTAAGGTTTTCTTTTTCTTTCTCTCTCTCTTTTTGACACATCATGTAGGGACATGGTTTGAAATGAGTTGGCAACACTGGATACACCGTCCCACACCGACACTTGCTGGCCGTCGCCCGCCTGAACTCTCATCGCGCCTTGGTTTCATTCTAACAACTTATAAAAAACAGACATTATAAAAAAAAAAAAAAAAGGAAATCAACGAATAACTCATTGTAATTATGCTGCTAATCCTTCTGAAAATAAATTCATTAAAAAAAAGTCGCACTCACGTGTTTCACGGTTCACTATAGATTTGCAATTTTATAAGTTTTTGCAAACATTTTGGACCAAAACAATAATCTAAATAATAAAACCTTAATTAATGAGAGTGTCTGAAACCCTTTTATGAAAAAGAAAATCAGGACGTGGCGGGTTCCGAACCAATGACCATAACTATTAGAGTTCAACACCTAACCCACTACGCTACAGCAATCAGTCAAAAGCTGGGCACTTTCATCTCATAATATACATGGCCGATCTTAAGTGGTGCCAATATGGCATTTGTAGACACTACATTATCATTTATCGTACGAAGAACGATGTGCTTTTGATAATTCTTCAGTGCGCCATTGCTTTGAAATGACAACGTGTAAGTTACAATAAGAAAATAATCAAATACGCAACGCAAGATGGCGCATGCCAGAGAGAGTTCTGCGCGAGGAATGTCACGTGACATCTCCGTACGGCTGGTTTTCGTTAATTCAATGGGGGGGGGCGGGGGGGGGGTGAAATCTCCGTTATTTTTGCAAATATCTCTCAAACGATACGAGATATGTAAAAAACATAAGAGAACAAAGTTGTAGATAATTTTCTCCTCTACCAATTCGGTTATTCAATTTTCGCGTCAAATGAACGGTTTATTTGCAATGAAAATTACATTACAATCGGCTTGTTTGGTATTACCAAGGTATTTCTTGTACGAAATATTTGAAAAAGCGAGGTTCTGGTCTCTGGTAGCCCACAATTACATCTGTAAAATTAGGTGCCGATCGGTTGAACGGTTCGACCGAAAAAGTGGGAACACGTTACAGACAGCCAGACATCGTCAAATCGCCCTTATTTTTGCAAATATCTCTCCAGTGACGCAAGATATGAAAAAACATAATAAAGTTGTAGAGAATTTTCCCCTCAACCAATCAGGTTATTCAATTTTCGTGTCAGATGAACGGTTCGTTTGCAATTACAATTATATTACAAACGGCATTCTTTGGTATTACTACCGTATTTTTTGTCCGAAAATTTGAAAAACGGAGGTTGAGGTGTCTGGTGGCCAAAAATTATGTCTGTAAAATTTGGTGGTGATCGGTTGAACGGTTCGTCTTAAAAACAGGGAACGCATTACGGACAGACAGACAGACATCCCAACATCGGCATTATTTTTGCAAATATCTCTGAAACGCTACGAGATACGAAAAAAACCTAACAGAACAAAGTTGTAGAGAATTTTCTCCTATACAGATTAAGATGAATAGTTAAGCCGTTATTTTCATTTAAATTTCGAGCTGTCAAAAGACGATCGCAAAGGCCCACTACCGTAATCTAAAGTGGGACAAAAAAAAAAAAAAAGTATACAAAAATCAAGAATTATTCAAACGACAAAAATTGCAAACCGAAAAACAAAAGTTTTTACATTATTTAATTTTCAGAAAAATCCAGTTACATTTGTCCCCGCACAAAGCCAGAGGGGGCAAATGTAACGATACATATTTGAATTAATATTTTTTCTATCGATCAGCGACGCTTGTCACCGTGTTTCCCTCCTTCTCGTAATATTTTATCTGTGAAAAGTTTTTTTCGTTCGTCTTTCGTGTCTTCCGTCGTGTCAAGAACAGACACTCTCTTCTTTGAGGTTGTTAAGTGTGGACTAGTATACAGACTGCTTTGTGATGTAAGTGTGAGTGATGTTACATTTTACTTTCAAATATACCCTCTTTTGTTAAGAGGAATGTCTCATTTAATAATGTCCCGTCCTTTCTTAATTATTCATTTTCATTGAGCTTTTCAGCTCCTCGATATTCCGTCGTAACATGATATTCAGACGCCATCACTTTCGCTTCTTGTATTGCCTTGATTAACTCCGGATCAGTTACCTTAAATCATTACATTTTTTTACTTTTAGAACCTTCATTAGTATTAACAATTTCGCAAAGTCTATAGATTTTTCTGTTTGTTATTTGCCGTATCAGACTTTAGTACACGTTCCGTCAGCAATGACATACGAGGCGAACAGTGTGAACATAATTTTACTGCGGACATTATCATAAAGTTTAAACCATTCAACAGCTTAACAGTTTCAGCTGCTGTGATCAACATTTCGAGAAAGAAGCTATAATGGGTACTTTCCGTAAGTTTTCTCTGTACCGTTATTTTTTTTGTGTTGCCTCATCTCCAATTTGTATTCCGCCATTTCATTCTATACAATCATTTCGTGTATTAATTTCATCCATCCTTATCTAAAGTATTTAATTATATTTTTATCCGATTTTTCTATGATGGAAATTTTAACAAAAATCCTTAATCTTTTAATCGCTGAGGTGAACATTAATGCGTACAGGCAGCAAAACGAAAGTGATGTTACAATATCTCCTGAATTATGTGTCTTACAGCCATTTAATTATCTCAATAACCGTCGCGAAGTGCAAGCAATATGTTGGCAAAGTTTCATCGCATCCGAATGAACGGTACAACCGCGCATATAATAGGAACAACATACAAACAAACATTCTGGTTTACGTATTAGATAAATGGTGACGGAAGTAATAAAGACTGACAATAGCATTTTATAGCAACTTTCATAATAGATACAGTGAACATAGTGAAAGTAACGTATTTAGGAAGGTACACACTGTTAGATTGTATAGGCTGGCCGTAGCTCCAGCTGACATTGTCTCTTTTTGCTGACGGTTAACAACACTTGAAATATCATGATTTTCTTTGTGTTCAAATATTCAAATGTTTGTAGAGCTTATGGAACTTAACTACGGTGTCATCAGTCCCTAAACTTACAAACTACTTATGAGCTAGTTAATACTAAGGACGGCACAAATATCCATGCCCGATGAGGGATTCGAACTCCCGACAGTAGTGGCTGTGCAGACTGTGACTAACGCGCTTCAGAACACTTGGCCACCGCGGCCGGCTTGCTTTGTGTGATATAACCTCTTCGTGTTAATATGGGGAAAATAAAGTGTACATTTTGTAAAACTTTGAAAGAATCGTTTCTTATTTTGAATGTAAACTCAGTAAAACCTCCTCTATGATGACCAGTTTTAACCACTGAAATTTAAGAAGATGTCTGTATCAAACAGTTGACGTAGTGCTCTGACCACACGGGCTCCGAATCGCTACTGTGTGTGTCCGGAGTGCCAATGTTTTCCTGTTTTGAATAACCTGTTTTGGAGTAGGTATAGAACAGTTACCGTGAGTCGAGAGGTCAAAAGTAGTTAAGTTGTTGCAGAAATGACATCCTAACAATAATTATTTCATTACATACCATGTTTTTAAATACTGCTATATATTACTATTACCCTTTCAAAACTTTAATAACTGCGGATGCGGAAAAAGAACTGCGGATGCGGACAAAGTGCAGTGGATGCGGTTGCGGATATCGGCCTTGCGGATATGGTGCGGACGCGGATATCACTTTTCTTCTTGGCTTAGACCTCTAACCATAGGTTATAACAGTATGAGGACCGGAGGCAGGGGGATTATGGAGTGGGAAGGGAAAGAGATTGTTGTGTACGAGGAGCGGATTGAGGTCGAGGTAGATAGAGGGGGAGAAATATGAAAAACAGATGGGTAAAGAGGAGATGGACTGAGAAAGGTTAAGACGAACACAAAGAGGAGGAGGAGAGAATGGATTGAGTGAGGGGGAGAGGAGACGAATTGAGAGAGAGGGAGACAGACAACAAACAAAAGATACAAATGTTCTTTATTGCCGTTCAAAATAGTCACCATCCGCAACAACACACTTTTGACAACTTTCGTACAGCTAACTATCATCAAAGGAATCCTGTTGAATCGAACGGCTTTCATAGAATCTTCGATGGCCGTCACGTTCGCAAAACAGTCACATTTCATAGCCGCCATCAAGCGGGGAAACAGGAAGAAGTCCTCAGAAGCTAGATCAGGGTTGAGCAAGATTTTATTTTAGGAAGACGCTAATCACAGTGAACTGTTGGAAGAAATTTCGTTTTGCAGTCCGATTTCAGAGTAAACCGAATAAAAAATAGACCAGCAACCAAAAATTAATTGATCGAGAGCAGAGAGTTTTTTTTATTGCTTTCTCAAGTGATCATAGCTGACCAACATTGTCATGCATTGAAATATGGGCAATTTGTTTCATAAAATTACTTCAAGCCAGTTAATCGCAAGTCAATTCTGGTGAATAGTTTAAATATCTTTTATATAAAAACTACCTATATCAGCCAAATTACTCCACTATGGGTAAAATAATTCAGGAATTAGGACAACATTGACAAAAGACTTCTTAGAACTCAGAAATTTTATTTGAGGAATTTTGGAAGAGCCGAGGGACACTATTTACCATTTTAGAAATCTTTTATTTTGTTCCTACATCATTTACAACTGACATATATTAGTCACGCTCGAAATAAAAGTAGATAGAAGGAGAAAGGATGTGCAATGCTCGATTTTTTTGCACACTGGAAAAAAAAAAAAAAAAAAAAAAAAACCTTGCATCAGCTAGATGCTCTTAGAGTTTTGACCTGTTTGTATTAATTGTTCCTTGTCTTTTAATACGTTTTGTTACAACATATGGACAAAAGAGCATCAAATAAAAATTTTAAAATATATTTTTTAAATAGTGATTCGTTCGAATTGCACTAGGAATTAAAACACAAGGTTGTGGAACATTATTTCCACAGCATCCTGTTTTATAATACACGTTTTTTGTTGCGTACTATTGACTATCGATATAATTCTAGTAAGATTTTGCAGTACTACACCCTTATGAAACATTGTTCGTCGTCTCACTTACTGGCTTTATAGGAACGGAATAAGAACATATATTTGGATCTTTTCAGAGAGACAGGGGAGACACATCACCGGATCCCAACCTCTGATGCGGCAGTGCAGCAAACGCAGAGGGTAGCAGTAATGTGATTCCGACCGCAGTGGGCCGAAGGCATAAAGGGCGGAAATTTGTTACGCTCTCGACGGAATGAATGTCTTCTGGCAGGAACTGCATCTTGGACCGCTACCAGAGCCATTCTCGGGCCCTCGGAGCGCTGTTTTACGGCCATATCGCGGAACTTCTCAGAAGCCGTTAAAAGCGCCTAATGGATCTGCGAATGGAAGCGAAGCAGCTTTACATATTTCAAAAGGTTATACTCGGTGGCTTCCCAGAAGCATTAAGCTGAAGTCGAGTGGCTGGTAATGTTGTGCACACAGTAAATTATTTCTCCACGGTGAATCATATTGTTTTAAGGGAAGAAAAGCTTATGGGTTAACTCGAGCACATTCCTCACTCCTCTTGGAGATAATTTTGTTTTGCACGAGATATAACTGCAAAACGCACTCAGGAATTCACGTCACGTGTGCTGTACCGGTTGTCTCATTTACACTAACATATGGAAATAACTGTAAACTACGCACTGCACACATAAAATGTAGCCAACATAAAATGAATCTCCATGAGGGATGTCGACCTGACCTGAAATCTAACAACCCCACAGCCCCCAGAGGGGGTGCGGCAGGGTGGCATATATTAATAGGAACCCTCTTTCACAATTTGTATTGCAAATTCGGACACTTATCCAATAAATGCCTACGGTTTGCTTAACAGATCATTTTCCATTTGTGATAGATGGCGCTGTATTGTTACCAGTGAAAGCCTCACCCGTATTCAATTGAGAGTTCCTAAAGTGAAGTCCGATTCGATGAACTGTATGAAGGAGTCTTAACCCTTCAACGTACGATGGAGCACTTCAGTGCTATGCCTCCCAATTCTTAATGGATGGAGCTTGAAACACGACTGTCTGTCATCTTCCCTAGATTTTTGACTTTGTAAATTATCTAAGCTCACTAGACGGGCTTTTTTTGCTAAGCGAGAACCTCTTTCGTTCGGAGGCATGAGAAATAGCATTTCATTTCATGTCTTTAAATGTTAGTTTCTGTAATATTATTGGGATTTTACTATGCTAATAATTTATCATTGTGTCTACGAATGTGGCAATATGAACGGTTTCTGAGTGACGCCACTGTCTCTGTGAGAATGTGTACTTGCTTTATTCTGTATGTGCATGTATGAGCATCTTCTAGCATGGGAGTCTGAGTGTATGAGAATTTTCGTCGTCGACTGCTGGCTGCTCGCTACTAGTGTTTCTCTGGCTTTGTGTCGATAGGTAGTCGTAACCAACCTCTGCTTTTGATGCTACCAAAGAGGTTTCTCCACCCTTTGGTTAGAAGTTGGGTTGGCAATGTCCGGTAGCGAGCCTCGGTAGGACGAGCGAGTCTAGACTCTCCCAACCACCGCGGTTTTTTACCGATTTCCCGTGGTGGTGGGAACTCGCTGGTCGTGTCTTCACTCTGTGTCTGCACTTCGACCTGGTAAGACGTTCTGATTTTCTTTCCTCCCTTGAGATGATAGCGATTCTTAATCTGGTGTTCAAGTTAGACTTCAGAACCTAGGTTCATTTTTGGAATAAGTTTCTCCGATCATGTACGGAAGTGTATTTAATTTCATTTCGGTGATTTTGCATAGGTAAATGTGGTGAATATATAACTAATTCGGTTTGATAACGGCTGGGAATCGGTAACCTTTGTGAGACTAACTGGTGGTGTACGAACTCTGTTTAATTTATTTCTAGGTTTGTGGGATGCAACTAATGTGCGGAAATATTTTTATTCGTGTAGTGCATGTGAAATATTCGTTTCCGTTTCCTCCTTCCGCGAGTGATATGTTCTCAACGTGTGTTCTTAGAACAAAGCCTTCAGCTACTCCTGTGTCTGTTTCTAGGCCCTTCAGGCAAGAAATCATGTGTCTTTCTGATTTCCCTTATTACATCGCGATCGCCTCTCTATTAATTGCTGTTTCGTTTCCAACTAGCACATTCTTAGATGTCAAGGAATTGTGAATTTAGCGTTGGAGGGAGGAGTGTGAGGGAAAATCGCAAAGGAAGACCAAGAGACGCGTATAGTAAGGATATTCAAATGGATGTGGGTTGCCGTTCTTATGAGGAGATGATGAGGCTTGCATCAGACCAGTCTCCGCACTGAAGACGACAACAACAGCAATTAATTATTTTATGACTTTCTTACTTTCGGTCTGTCTATGGACTCTTTAACTAATGGTTTGTTATTGTGCGTAGTATTATACACCGCTGCCTTGACTATATTCTGAAAATCAATATTATGAGCAGCCATTCAGATCGTCCACACTTTAGCTCGTCGAAACTGTAACAGAATGTTGCTAATCTCTGTGAAATTCAGATTGTTTGGGAACTACGACGAAACTGAATTGACACAAATCTCAGTAAATAGTTACATTCTTTAAGAAACATGAGCTATTAAATTGTCAATTAAACTATTGTTCCAATCTAAACAGCACTCGAAACAGTTCAGGTGAGTTTTCCACGCGAACTGCCAAACAATTAGCTTTACTGTTCCAGTTATCAAACAGTTGGAGCTAATTATGCTCGCCTCAAACGTGAAGATGCTCTGAACTTTCCAGACGAATTTTCAGATGACTATGGGCGGCATTGCGATATCAAACATCGAGACGGAGGCCCTGCTTCTCTCCACTGACACAGACGTTCGCGGTTTTGGAGTGATCTGCGCCTGTCTGGACTCTTGCCCATGTGTATCTGAAGGTACGGTGGTCTTTGCCGTAATGCCTTCTGTCATGGTGGGATTTGGGTTCATGAGGTGGAAGGTGTAGGTTGGATTATACCCGAAAGTGGCGGATTATTGCATTCTTTGTATGCTTATAGTTTATTATAAAGGGATCAGTGGCAATAGCTGCGATTAGCTCATAGGGACAGGTCTCTGATTTGACGTAAAATGAGTTGGTTCTTTTTTTGATTAAAGTAGAAATCAAAGGCATATTAGTGTCGTTGTGTATTGTGGTGTTGGAGTCAAACCAAGGGGCGTCAGTTATTATCCTGAGCGCTTTGTTTTGTATAACTTGAATTTTTCGTATGTGTGTG
Organism: Locusta migratoria; assembly: GCA_026315105.1. NCBI lineage: Eukaryota > Metazoa > Arthropoda > Insecta > Orthoptera > Acrididae > Locusta > Locusta migratoria. The sequence continues at coordinate 247,103,413 of CM048751.1, forward strand.
TGTCAGCTGCCATACTGTACACCTCACATCCATGGAGTAATTGTGGAAGGACCACCATCTTGCATATCATTAGCCTAATGGGAGTGGTATAGTAAGGGGTATAGTAGGTAGAGCCTGCCCAAACCCAGATTACAGGCGTCGGTAATGTGATCATTCCCTGTCTACGTGCAGAGCTATCTTATAGCTAGTCGCGACCGGTAAACGATGATGTGCTTATTCCATACGGTACCCCTGTTATTATTGTAAAAAAAAAAAAAAAAAAAAGTACTGACATTTCTACACCTTGCAAACTTACAGAGTCGCTGATTTTTCTCCTTATAGCGTGCACTGTAATGAATATTAAATAAAATATTCAAAATAAATATCTTGACAATTTTGACTTGTACAATTTTTAAATGGCAACCACGAGTGGAGTACGAATGCTGAACTGTCCCTATTCTAAATTCCTGTACGTTTTCTATTTATTCAATCTGTCTGAAATTTGACACAGTTCCATCTTCTCGCTTAAGGGGAGTCGTAGCGCCAAAAAGGAAAAAAAAAGATATTTTACTTTTATGCAAATTATGAAAATATGGATAGTTATGCTTAACCCTTTCAGTGCCATATTATGAAATCAACAAAAACGAAATTTGTTCTGTTACCTTATAAACTCGTTGTAGTTGCTCTTAGAATCAAGATACAAGGTTAGTACTATAGCACTTTAGTTATTAAGGGGAGTCGTACTGCCCTATATCGACAAGTTAAATTAGCTATACAAATCCCCCGTTTTCCCACGAAGTGTTGATGTTTAAAATGTGGTATTTTTATCATATGTTCCCGCATGTCTCTTTACTGTATTCCTCTACAGTCACTTTAAAATAACAACTACAAAATAGTTATAATTTGTTCTCTAAAATCATAATTTTTGAAGTAAATTTTCATAATTTTAATTTCTTGAATTTTAACTATTACAGTAACTAACACTAAAGTAGAGCTACAACATCATTGTACTATCTACGTTATGTGTAAATAATTCATTCATGTATATTGAAAAGTTTATGAGGAAAAGGGGCATTTATAGTGAAAAATGTCATTTTGAGTAAATTGCGTTTAAAGAAACATTTTAATATCCAACCAACTGATATGTAAAAAATTTGTTAGAATCCTCCTGGATGGTAGTCATCTCCTCCATCTTCCTGACCCAGTACTGCCATCCTTCTCATTAAGCTGGCTGCTTTTGACACATTGTTTATTTCAATCTCTGCCTTCATGCGGTTGGTCCACATCCACCACACTTTTAGTGTCGTTGTAACCTTTATGAATTCCAGGATATTCCAAAACCTGTAATCTTACAGACCAGCCACCATTAAAAGTAAGAACAGCGTCAAAAACACGAAGTTCAAAGGCAGACCTTCCAACAAACACAGGAACTGAAATACGGCCAGTGGGCCAGTGGATAACAGTTGTTGTCAAACACAAACAAATGTACAGTTCAAAGAGTTCTCTGCGAAGTACCGCTAGTGTAGGCAACTTACGAAACGGACAGTTCTCTACAAAACAAAAGAAACCACAGCCCGCTATTATACACAGTTCCAGAGAAAAATGCCAACATGCGAAATGATAGAAATCAAAATTACCAGAAATATCAGTGCTAGATTATTTTCAAATATTTGTTTAAAATAATAATAATCGATTATTTCAATAAAACCAACACCAAATTAACCCTTTCATTCCCAGTGTTGTTCCTAGACAATAACGTATTAAAGTTGATTTATACCGTATTTTGTGCATCAAATCTTAATGTTGCATTTTTGTTGATGAACAACATACTTGTAGTACGACATTTTGCCGCTTGGTCAGGCGTGTAGCCACTTCTGAGGCATTTCAAATGTTTGTAAATCTATCGGACCAAACTGCGTGCTTATCAATCCGTAGCTTACAAACTAGTTAAACCTAGGTAAACTAACCTAAGGACAAACACACACACCCATGCCCCAGGGAGGACTCGAACCTCCACGGCGAGCAAGCGCGCGCTGCGCAGCGATACGCTCTAGACCGCTCGGCTACTACACCGCAGCTTTTCATTTCATTCCAGCAGTGAATTGTCTTGTCTTTGGTGTCGTGGCGAAGATTCTGCTAGCATTATTGATCTGGCAGTGTTAACTATCACCAACATAACGTACAAGTAATAAAGTACCTTGATACAAACGTCGGTATTGTGTATGAAATACATGAAATAAAAAATTCACTAGTTAGATCAAAGTTTTAAAACATATTTTGAAGTTTACTGCACTGTATTAACGCTGCACGCACATACTTTTAATGGTGGCTAATCTTGAAGATTACAGGTTTTGGTTGTTGTTGTTGTTGTAGTCTTCAGTCCGCAGACTGGTTTGATGCAGCTCTCCACGCTACCCTGTCCTGTGCAAGTCACTTCATCTGAGAATACGTTCGGCAACCTACATCCTTTTGAATTTGCTTACTGTATTCGTCCGTCGGTCACCCTCTACGATTTTTACCCCACACGCTTCCTTCCAATGCTGACAATTCCTTGATGTCTAAGAATATGTCCTACCAATCTTTCTCTTAGTCAGAATATGCCAGAAACTCCTTTTCTCCCCGATTCAGTTAAGCACCTCCTCATTAGTTACGTGATCTACCATCTAATTTTCATCATTCGTCTGTAGCACGACATTTCAAAAGCTTCTATCATTTTTTTATCTGAACCCCTTATCGTCCACGTTTCACTCCCATACAATGCTACACTCCAGACAAATGCTTTCAGAAAGGTCTTCCTAACATTTAAATTCATATTGGATGTTAACCCGTTTCGCTTCTTTAGAAACGCTTTTCTTCCCAAAGCCACTCTGCATTTTATATCTTCTTTACATCGGCCATCTGAAGTTATCTTGCTACCCAAACAGGTTTTGGAATATCCTGGAATTCATAAAGGTTTCAACGACACTAAAAGTGTGGTGGATGTGGACCAACTGCATGAAAGCAGAGATTGAAATAAACAATGTGTCAAAAGCAGCCAGTTCCAAGAGGAGGGCAGCATTGGGTCAGGGAGATGAAGGAGAGGACTACCATCCAGGAGGATTGTGACATTTTTTATCAATTGGCTGGATATTAAAATGTTTCTTTAAACGCAATTTTCTCAAACTGACAGTTTTCAGTATAAATGCCCCTTTTCCTCATAAACTTCTCAATGTACATCAATGAATTATTTACACATAACGTAGATAGTACAATGATGTTGTAGCTCTAATTTAGTGTTAGTTACTGTAATAGTTAAAATTCAAGAAATTAAAATTGTGAAAATTTACTTCAAAAAATTATGTCCTTTGCGAACAAATTATAACTATTTTCCACTGTTATTTTAAAGTAACTGTAGAGAAATAAAGTAAAAAGACATACGGGAATATGTGATAGAAATACCACATTTTTAACATCAACACTTCGTAATAAAACGGGGGATATATATAGCCAATTTAACTTGTAGATATAGGGCGGTACGACTCCCCTTAATAACGAAAGTGCTATAGTACTAACATTGTATCTTAAGCTAAGAGCAACTACGAGTTTATAAGCTAACAGAAAAAAATTCGTTTTGTGTTGATTATTTGTGTATTGAGTAAAGTACAATCATAACAACACTTCTCCAAGCATTTTACATTACTTCCGACATAAATCAAAATTTTATATATTTTTTTAACATTAACATTGGGAGACTAAATATTATGTACGTTGTGCAGGTCTTCGTATATGCGGCTGTTCTGTAGCTCCGACGTACTTATGCAGATGTCATGTCCATTTGTGCAATCGAATGTAAGTATTGCAATACAGAAGGCGCACATCCTATGATACTGAAATAACATAGCAGAGGTTAGGGAAAGCTTGCTTCGCTACATGTGCACCATACAAAATGTGACATACATAGTGTCTTTCCTTTGTATCCGTTGAAGGCATACTGTGTATACTGTCCATTAGTTCAAGTGGGAAAAATTTAAACATTATTCGAGTAAAAACTTGTATGCAATTGACTTTTGGGGCGGGCAAAGTCCCTTGCCTGTGTCGAAAGTCGAGGTAGCACTGCCAGATTACATATACCAGGCTGACGCATGTCGAGCTCGTATCGTAATAAATTAACAAGCTGTACCCTAAACCTTTCAGACTTAAGGTTGTAGGTGATGTGACATTAATATAGAGAGGGACGTTTGAGATACAAAATACATACAGTAATTCATTACAAAATAATAAAAAAATTAATTTTCAAAAATTCTGTACACACACACAGTTGTGTGGTTTGGGCCTTCACTACAATTTTTATGATCTGAAAAATCTTAGAGTAACATGCCTTTAGCGTGCGACAGATCTCGAACCCTGCCCCACATAACCAAAGGATCAAGGAAGGACTGAGCCGATTTTTATTCACTCGCACATAATTGATGGACAGTTTACACACAATTTACTTAACCTGCAATACACATATATTAAAATAGAATTTTCAGATTAAATTAATATAAAAATTTAATCAATCTAACGCCATAATGGCAAATTAAAAAAAAAAAAACTGTCTTGTAGCAGGCGCCAGACTTCCAGAAGATTTAACTTTAGCACATGCCACTACTTCGCGTCATTTTCCATGGCCTTGAGACATCACCACGTTAGTAACATCAGCTTGTTCGCTAAGGACTAGTTGCGAGTAGATGTACACAGCATGAGAGCAAAACATAACACTACAACAATTTGATCTGCAGGAGGAGGGGGGGGGGGGGATTGAGCCATCAATCTGTTCACAATGGTGACGAGACAATTCAATTACATCGGTATCAACCAAGACCGTTGACCAAGCAGAAGAATCCCTAATCAGGCTTAACGCACAGTTAAACTGTCAAACTCACAACAGCACTGTCTCACCGTAGCATAAAATGCTGATTCCGCTGTTTTGGAAGACGTGTTGGTAGCTAGTTCTAAACTTAATCTGTGCATCTCACTCCGACAGAGTCATCGCCACAGCCTTCGGAACACATCAAAGTAGCTCGGCCAGCCGTTCCATTGCTCGGCATGGCTGCTGACACTGACTACATCCCAGACAGCGACGTCGTACACATCCAGGTTACTGTCCATACCACCGTAGCGTCCCTCTCGTCTCCAGCACACCTCCTAACGTCGCCATCCAAAGAACCTTCCACTTGTCTCACTAGGCTCTCTGCCAAAGATAACGAGTCGATCGAAACTCGCCGATTGCTGATGGAGATCATCGATCCGGCTAAATGCCTTTGAAAGAAATGACACAACAACATCGTAGGATCATATAAAATCAACTGGCTGTCAGATATGATAGCTTCACATGTCAAAAGAAGGATATCAACACCATGTCAACAAGTTGTTGCAGCTCAGTGAAAGAAGGGCGGTGAGTCTCGTAACAAAGTGTGTGGTTACTGGCGTGCCGGCGTTTGGTAAACATTCGCGAGCAGCTGGAGGTACAGCCTTGCAGAATTAGCAGCTGAGCAGACAGTGCTGAGGCAGCGACAACCGCAGGCTGGTGGTCATCAAATTCCTGACAGATTGCAATTACTGTCGAGCGGTGATATCCTGGGGCCGGGCAGCGGGTAGCAATGATTCCTTTTATTAGTATAAATAGTGGTTAAACCGACGCTACTGGCAGAGTTGGTCTGGAGCATGCACAGCGAGCACTAGACCGTACCCGACCACCCGGCTGCAGTAGGTAATGGTCTTTGGAGACTGTTGCAACCTCTATATATGCAGCTTGCCGCCTGCCGAGATGGCGACTCCACCGCTGACTGGAAGCTGCCAGTCCTCCGCAACTTGGGCGCCAACGCGGGCCTAGAAGGCCATCATCTGCTGCCTGGGCGGTCAGTACTAGGAGACCCAGTCACAGTCTATCACAGACAGTCGCGAAACTCTCTAGGAAAAAATTGCAAGTAAAGCGATACTAGCGCTAATAGTGAAACTGAGGATACCGGAAATTATGCGCAAAATACGATACCTTCAACGTGAGTTTGTGACATTGCAGTATTAAGGCGGTGAAAATAATATGTGAAGCAATAGACAGTGCTACTGGTGGTTTGAGTGCCTAACGTGTATAATTAGAATGACCTGTGGTGAATTAAAGCTCCTGTAATTAGGAATAGCAAGAGACAGAATGTTCCAGATTGTGAACTAGTAACGAATTGTGTCAGTTTAGATTTTGGACCATATGTATGTAAGAGTAGTAAGGAGATTGTTTATGATTACATACAAACTATTTTGCCAGCAATGAATATTAATTTATGCCGACGATCAAGTAATGTGATTAAGTGATGAACATTCTAGAAATTTCGATAGCTGAAACTTCAATATGTTGTGTTAAACCAACTGTGAATACAGGTTCCTGATTAACTATTTAGTGTGTTAGGACATATAAAATGCGTTATATGTGTCTACAAAAATAAATAATGAACTTTTGTCAATAATTAGAAAAATGACTTATGCAAATAGCTTCGTAATTACAAAGAGAAATATCTGCTAGCCTATTTTTGTAATGCTCCCTGTCTTATGCTTATGGGAATGTTAGTATAAATCTGCGTTTCATCAGTAATAGATTCTAGTAAATTTATTTGTTAATATTGTTGTTTTGGACAAACGTTATATTTCTCCAAGAAAATGTTTAAGAGATTCATTTCTTTAATTACAGTTTTGTCAGCTTGATTTTGTGTGTACGATTCTGAATGTATTTTGTTACAATTCAACAATTTGTGATTGTAACTAAATATATTTAATTGTATCCAACAAAGAGAGCTGCCATTGAAATTGTTAACATATTGTACATATAGAGCTCATACAATATCGTGGGGGACCAGTGTTTTGAGTTGATGAGTGTGCAATAAAGTCTGTGACAGTGTCTTGTTTGTGGTTGGCTAACGTGGAAGTTTCGAGAGACGATATGGCGGGAAGGTGTAATGCAATTTTGTGAAATAAATGTTTCGAAAATGGAAGAGCATCACGAGTTTTCATTTTGGTGAGCTTCTCACCCAGTTTAGTTAAGCAGCGCAAGCAGAATCTCCGCAGTCATCGTTGCAATATAAAAGCTGAGTATAGAATTTATATCAAGCACCTAGCCCCATAGTAATAAAAACCATTAAACGCTCTAAGCGGCGAGTAGGGAGTAACAGAGAAATGACGTGATATAAACTGACAAGTTGCTGTTTTTAATGCTGTTGCTTTCATATTTCCTAGTTACTGAATGTTGCTGGGAACTTTCTAATACAAATATGAAAACATTATTAAAGTAATATCACTGCTTCTGTTAATGACAGTCTATAATAACGAATTGTCAGTGTAGTGTAATTCATATAGTTCACAATACCTGAGTCTCAATCATATCGTCCAAAATCTTTTTGAAAACAGAAATCACAACCTGATGTGTTCAAGTATAAAAGTAACATTATGATTATGCTCGGTACGTACTGCCATGCTGCAAGTTTCGTTTTATCGGTTTTCGGACACAGAAATATTTACACAACTTTACATTTTTTTTTTTTTTTTTTACGTTTTAGGAAAGTAGACTCTACATCGCCTTTAAACCTACTTTTCACGTTGTCCTTGCCTCTGTGCCTTTCGTGTACCTATCATAAATTTTTTACTACTTGGTAGGTATAAAACTGAATATCTTCAAGAATGTGACGTGCTAATATTAACAGTTTTTATATGGGCATATCATTTATTTGTAGCTACGCATTCACTTTATCAGACTAGGCCGCAGTGTATTTGCCGAGCGGTCTAAGGCGCCCCGCTCCGGAGCGCGCGGTTGCTCGCCGTCGGAGGTTCCAGTCCTCCCTGGGGCATGTGTGTGTGTGTGTGTGTGTGTGTGTGTGTGTGTGTGTGTGTGTGTTGTCCTTAGGTTAGTTTACCTTAGTTTTACTAGTTTGTAAGCTACGGACTGATGACCACGCAGTTTTGTCCGCTAGATTTATAACGTTGCCCTTGCTTCGTATGATGCCATAATTGTTAAAGTAGATTCCGCGATTATATTTTGGACAAGGAATTGATGGTACCGATTTTTTTTTAATTTGAAATAATTTAGTTTAAGTACAGCACAAAATCAACATTAAAGCAAATAAACCGAGGGTTGCATATTAAAGTTGGGCATCATAAAAGCAACAGCACGTTATAAGACTTTCGGAAAGCATCTATCTGGATCCTGATTGTAGAAGCTGGAAATGATAACTTTTACGTCTTATTTAATGAGTGAATGTTCGAGATACTTTCCGTAGGAGATCAATGTTCAGACTGTTCACTTCGCTTTTCATTGTTGTGTGACCGTGGGTGGAATATGAAGTTACTGGTAATGATAAAATAATTTTAAAAAAATGATCGGACTTCGTAAAATTACAAAAGAAATGACTGCAGGTTCTAAAATCAAGCAAAGTATTGTATAAGGATGATTGATTGATTGAAATTTTGCAGACAATGCGAAGCGATTGTAATGGCGTCTGAACATTAAACTATTACGGCTGCGAAGGAGCTGAAAACATTAAGAAAATATATATTTGACGTGGAGGGATTAATTTAAATGAAAACCAAGGAGAAGGGACGATTTTAAATTTAAATAATATATTTTCAGCAACAGCTTGCATTCTTCTTACCTAAGTGGATACAGGTATGAAAGACGTCTTATCACATCAAATATAGACCAGACAGTGAGTAAAACTACTATCATGGTTCCATCTTCTCGCTTGTTTTTAAGTAAAAAATGTAGAACGAAATTAGTTGAATTGCGAGTCAGAGGGAACCGGAGGCGATAAGCATCGCTGATCAAAGATAAAAATAAATAAATAAATAAATAAAAAAATTTAAGTGTATCGTTACAGATTTACTAACATATGCTATATATGCTATCAGACTAGTAGGTAACCGCCAAGCTTATAATTTTTGTGAAACTGGGCTACGAAACTAAGCAGGCGTTACTGAAATACTTGATTAACTGCTACTGGAAGCATCCAGGCATTACTTTTATACAGCAGTAAATATTATGAAAAAGTGGTCAAGTATTTGCGATTCTGATTAACAGCAGAATTTTGGAAGTGATTGAATTAAAGATTTACATCTATGCCTAAAAGTATAACTAACCACCGTAAACGAACACTTGTTATTTGTAACATTATTCTCTTACTTCTGAGCATCCTTTGCAAATGAGAGATTTCCGAATTACAATTTACTACAATTTATAGTGTCGCAAAACGTCCTGAATACGAAGTATTTTGATTGTGCTGCTTCACTCCAAATACACATTCATTACTCAATCGTTTCCCGGTATGTTTTCACGACCCAGCCGCTTTGCAGCGCTGAAGTCGCGAGGTTGCAAAAATTCACTGGGAGTTTCATGACTCTTATGTTAGACTCTGACCCGGCACTGGGCGAGAATAGTGTCCGGGAGGGCACTAGAGGCGAAGAACTCGGCTACCGACTACACGGATCCAACAACCAGGGGAGGGTCGAATAATAAATACTTGTGCAAAACTATGACTGTCTCTCTCTCAATCCTTCGGCAACATCATGACAAGCACGCCAAGGACCATTCCTAGCGGTCTGATGGCCTTGGCTGCAACAAAGTCTTTCTTGGCACTGTTGTAAATGTACTGGAAGTTTGCCGACTGCTGATACCATCCAGTGTAGAAACATGGACCTAAAACACGTTGCGCACGTTACCACAGTCCATCCAAGACTTTGTAATGCAGGCTCGAACGTCCTAGCGTGAATCACAAAGAAATAAAGCGAGCAAAACCAGAACTGCACAATTGTACGTGCAGGGCCTGAAAGGACTAAGTCCGAAATCCGATTCGTAGTGGTTAATGCCAACAATGCTAACAATAAATGGGACCATGCTCCCGAGAGAGCTTGATTTGGCACATTTGGAAGTCACTCTGAGTAAGATGGAGTGGTTAGAAAATGAACATGGTGGTGGTGATGGAGAGGAGGGGGGGGGGGGGGGAAGGTCGAAGAATTTTCGTGAAACAGTTTCTTACAGCGACTGTTAATAGGCAACATAGTTTAGTTGTGTCATCTTACTCAGCACATTCTCATTTATTGTCTTACTATTTCCCTGGCTAAGAAAGTGAAAAATTTTGAGCGTTGCTGGGTATTTTAGTGCTAAGTATTTCAGATGGTTTATCGTACCGTGGAAGTTTTGAAATTAGTCAATCCGCACTTTACAGTATTCACTGTAGCAATTAAAATGAAATGTTTGTGAACCTATTGGAATAAAATGCTAAGGTCAAACGATGGCGTTGCGTTAAAAGTATTGTGATTATATTTCACGGGGAATCTCCACAAAACGCCGTATTGAGTTACAACCTGGCTACAGGTTAATTTATATCATGCATATCGGTGCATGTATTGGAATAAGATGCTAAGGTCATCAGTCCCTAGACTTACAAACTACTTAAATTAAATAACACTAAGGACTACACACACGGCGTCAGACCACGCGACCTTTCCGCACGGTGCAGAATTTGTACTGGTATATAGAAAACTTGTATTTCTGTTATTACTAGAAATTCTAATGCTAGAAATTCGATGCATGCTAGCGTATATTGTTATCCACGTGGTTTTTCTTCTTTTTCGTTCAATTTGCGGTAAGTAATTAGTGGTATATTTATTTTGATTCGTAAAATTTTATGCATTAAAACTACTATCCGTGCTACAGACAATAAAATGGCTCATCCACGTTGTTTGTAATAAATGTCTCCCGCTCTGATTTTCAGGTCGTGAAAGATGAAATAGGAGTTAGCGGAATACAAAATGCCATGACAGTTTTATCCAGTGTTTTTATTTGCGAATCCGCAAAGTAATTTGCGCTGAAAACGATGGCGTTGCATTAAAGTATCGTGATTATATTTCACGGGGAATCTCCACAAAACGCCGTATTGAGTTACAACCTGGCTACAGCTTAATTTATATCATGTGATCAATACCTGCCATTTTACAGCGTTCTGCTGTTTATCGTCACAGGGCGGTAGTGCTGCAAGAAAATATGATTAAAAAGACTGTGAGAAAGAGTATCGCTTTGTGGTGGTTTGGTGCTGGTTTAAATTTCAGTGAGGACACTGTGAAAAAATTTCGGTTTAATACAGTTCATCGAGCCTTCGTGAAGACATTATAAAACGACATAAGAAAATCCCTTTTAACATAGCTACAGGTTGATAATTATTGATCTACGGAGGTTGGATCTTAAACAGCGACAACTATTTACACTCACAACCCATACAAAAGTGTTACATCTTTACAGCCATTACTGTCCTGCAAAGTAGTCACCAGCGTTGTGTAGAAGCCTTTGCCAGCGATGTGGAGGGTGTAGTATACCGTTAGCAGAGTCTGTTCTGTTGATGCTGCAAATGGAGCGGTCTACTGCCTGTGGAATCTCTGGAACAGTTCTTAAGCGAATGTCACGAAGTGGTTTCTACATCTTCGGAATGAAATCAAAGTCACAAGAAATCAAATCCGTGGAGTATGATGGATGGCAGAGAACTTCCCAGTCCCATCGACTGAACAGAGCAGCCACTAGAGATGGGTAGGTCCGGATGGAAACGGTTCCTTGGACCCGCATCAGCTGCGCTAGTGATGGATGAAAATCCGAGTGCAGATCGGACACGCATCCTCGGACACGCATCGGTTGTGGGTCCGTCCAGGCCAGCAAACAGGTCCGGCGCGGCCGGAGTTGGACACGCAGTGGTGGAGTGGCAGGGAGAAGTTGTAAAGCTCACGCCGGATGTGGATCCCGTCATAAACACAGCAGGGTGGTCAGGCCGAGGCACAGAGTAACACATATATTTGTCTGTGGCCGAGGCGACCTGCTGGGGTGGCTGGGCGGGTACCTGCTCGCCGAATTCCGCCAGCTGTGTGTGACGCTGGCCTGGCAGTGCTCTGCACAACAGGCGAGGCTGCCACACAGGCGTAGTTTCTCCGTCGGAGACTGTACTGGCCTTGGACTGCATCCTCTAACAGATGTCGCATTACTACCAGATGTGTGGCTAAAACTGTTCAACAAACATAGTATTATTGTTAAATTTCCTGAATTTGTCCTGCACAATTGTTCAACGGAAGATTATTATTGTAAGGCTATTCCTAATAACACTAACTACTGATTGTGCCCCCCAAAAAAGTTAGTAGTAACATTTGAGTTCATGGTTATTGTGTATTTCATGGTGTGGTTTTTAAAGCGTGCTAACAAGGAATGGACAATGCACTCATGTCTGTCAAGCAAACATTGCAAGTCGATTTTGACCATTGCACACAATATTATGGACACTAATCTTGGTCCAGTGATTTATTTACCAAACGAATTAAGCTTTTTTGTGATACACACATGTATGAGTGCCTTTGCTGGCTAGGCGTCATAGAACAGTTTTTTCTTGTTTTCGTAGATTTTATTATCCCACCACCGAAGAACAGTGAAGTTTGGAATCAATTTACAGTCCAAGATAATAAAGCTAAATGTCGATATTGCTGTCTGGATCTCTCGTACAATCCAAGAATTCGAACAGGAAATCTCGTCAGACATATCAAGAGGAAAAACACTTAAACACGTGAAACACTTGACATAAATTTACCTAGCAATTAGGAATTCACCCATAGCAGTAGCAATTCTAATAAAATTAATCACAGTTCTTTACCTGAGTCTGTGCCATCCAGTTCAGAACAAATATTACCGTCCACTTCAGCATTCAAGTCCTTTATCAGATCAAATTTCATTACAATTCATCGTTCCAAGCAAATTTATAAACAGTGACAAAATGATTGTAAAAGAATACCATCCATTTAAAATTATGGAAGATCCAGAGTTCCGAAAACTAATGAATTTAATTTGTCCATCATATAAGATACCAACTAGAAAATCAGTATCTTGCAGTTTGTTACCTGCCATCCACAACGAATTAAAAGAAGAAACTCGAAATTTATTGACGGGAGGAACAGATGTGTCTTAAGTGCTGATGAATGGGCGTCAAAAATAATCAGAATCATTTCTATTAAGACACCTCACTTAATTGATGAAAACACAATCTTGCAATGGTTTACAGTATGAGCTTAGTTCACAAAGATTTTAATTTTCTAAAAATAATTAGAAAAATTCTAATGTGATCTGGGTGTCACGTATAGCAAATGATTGTGATTTTATAATGCGACAGTGTTCGTGATTTTCTGACAATAAAACACTTTTATCACAGTAAACTTGGTCTATCTTTTACATCATTACTATATATTAATAACTTTCTACACATTCCTGTGTAACGCAACCGGAATCCTTCTCGGTTAGACAAGATTCGGTCGATAGATACGCTTCGGCCGCCGGCTGTGCCGTTGTACCAGTGCAGGTCCAGTGGCGGCGGATCCACTTGACAGACACGGTCCGTCCGGCCGGCCGGCCGGCTGCAGAGCCGGACCCACATGGGTCCAGCGGACACGGAACCTGGATGCAGGTCCGCAGAGCTCGATGCAGATCCGGACCCGACTCCTTTAAAATCTCGGACCTACCCATCTCTAGCGGCCACAGCTTCCGTTGTATGCGCCCGCGCATTGTCGTGCAAAGTGATGGGTTGGGCAGCAAGCGTTACCGCTTTTATAGCAAAGTTGGTCGCAGGTGTTGGTTCAAAAACGAACAGCAGTACTGTGCGTTGACGGTCTGCCGTGAAGAACGTAATAAGTTAGGATAACACCATCACAGAATCACCATAACATTTACCGTACTGGGGCTCTGACACCATTGTTGCATTGGCGTTTCAGTTCTGGCTCGTACGATGTGGCCCATGTCAATCCAGTGCTACGATACGGTGTAAGAAAGCCTCTAATTGCCGCTCATAGCACCGTAACGCATCCATTTCTGCTTTTCCGGCAATTCATGCGGAACCCATCGTGCTTTTTCGCATGCTCAGGCGTTCCTTCACGATGCGAAACACAGTCTTATGCTGAAATTCGGTTTCAAGGGCGAACACACGAATCGACTGGCGTCGACAAACTGTCCGCTAACGCGACGACAGTGCGTTCTTCTTCAGAGACGCTAGGACGACATTTATGTGTATCCACTCTTGTGGATAGAAGTGGGATGTCTGCTGGTCAGTTCAATTCTTGCAAAAAATTTTCCAACAGCTGTTCACGTTATAATTTATTTAGGCGACTAGTTTCAGTACATTAATTGTACCATCTTCAAGCCCCTGGCTGAATCTGTTTAATGTTTTAGATCTATATAGGGGCTTGAAGATGGTACAATTGATGTACCGAAACTAGTCGCCTAAATAAATTATAACGTGAACAGCTGTTGGAAATTTTTTTGCAAGAACTAGGACGACATGTCCGACGCATATCTGCCAGAGGTTGTGCACCTTCGTTGAAGGCTTTTAAGGCTTTTACCCAACGTGCCACTGTTCTGTACTGGAATGCCAAAAAAGTTCAAATGTTTGTGAAGCTTATGGGACTTAACTGCGAGCTCATCAGTCCCTAAACTTAAAAACTACTTCTACCTTATATTAAAGACAATACAAACATCCATGCCCGAGGGGGTATTCGAACCCCCGACGGGGAACGGACTCGCGCATCGCAGCATAGCGTCTCAATGCGCCGAGTCACTACGCCGCGGCACTGGAATGCCGATTCTCCGCACGCTTCTTGAAGACCTTGATGACACTGTCGTGCTGTACGACCTTTGGCACATTCAATCTCGATCCAACTCCGTTGTTTCTGTTTCGAAAACGCAATGATACCGTTACGTTCGCTCGCTCACAAGTAATTGTGTTTCCCTCGATTGTGCGCACACCGGTGACGTGGGACGGGCGAGTCCATTTGCTCTGAGGTAAGGTAGGTATCTCAACAACGTGTATTATCAACGATAATAGTAGATTCCAATGCATAGTATCTCCACAGAAATGTTGCCACTATTTAAGTTCCAGCCCTCGTACATGAAATAGAATCGTCATAATTCTGAATGGTTTGCGTTATAACACTCAAGGCGAGTTCCCACTAGGTGATACAACGCGGAAAATTGCGATTTAGCGGCATGACTAAGGTAGTTAGGGCGATTCTGTGGGTCTCCATCAATAGCTCAGTTAATGTTGTCATTCACTACCAATACGCTTTGAGACCTCCAAGGTATGCCTACGTATGGGCACCCAGGAATAAAATATGAACTTCCGATGTCCTTTTGCTGATGTCTATTTTTCTGCGTTGAAGCCCCCACTGAAAGGGTTGTAGTTACAGGAACTAAAATATGAGATGGAATGGAAATCGTACAAGCAACTGTAAAACTTATTTAGGAGCCAAGAACGCTACCCCTGTATTACGCCGACTGTAACAGTGTCACCACAGTTTTAAACGATTTACCTAATGATTTATTTCATTAACACTCTCTTCGTACTTAATTAGTTTTTGACGGTTTGTACTCACAAAAGAAAAACTCTTTGACGGCATAGTCGAAAGTATCTGTACTCGTCGTCGTATTTCCGAGGAATTTGGCTGGAGATCTTCACAGTCTTTCTTTCGTATTTGAAGTTATTAATGGAATAGCTTTCAAACTATATGCTTCGCCGCAGGGAATGTTGGGAATTAGTATGCGCTTTTGCACTACCTTCTTCTTGTCGATCATTTGTATTTAAAAACTTCACCGTACAGCGGTCCTCAGAGTATAGCATTTGTGAGCGCCTACTGTGGTGCTGTGGTCCTCTATCTGGTTTGATGCAGCTCTCCCCCAGTGCAAGCCTCTTCAACTCTTGTTGAAAGGCAACCCACATCCACTTGAATCGGCTTACTGTATTTGTCCCTCGGTCTTCATCCGCAATTTTCACCCCATACACTTCCCTACAATACTGAATTGACAATTACTAAAATGTTCAAATGTTTGTAAGGCTTATGGGACTTAACTACGGGGTCATCAGTCCCTAAACTTACAAACTACCTATGAACTACTTACGAACTAGGACGGCACAAATATCCATGCCCGAGGGGGGATTCGAACCCCCGACCGTAGTGGCCGTGCTGACCGTGACTGGAGCGCCTCAGTCACCTCGGCCACTGCGGCCGGCTGACAATTACTGTCTCAGAATGTGTGCCACCAATCGAACCTTTGAAAGTATTCCATAAGTTTCTTTACTTCCCAATACTGTTCAGCACCTGTTCATTACTTACTCAACCTCCCTGTCTAATCTTCAACATTCATCTGTAGTACCATATTTCGAAAGCTTCTATCATCCTTCTGTCGTCAACGTTTCACTCCCATGGAATGCTACAATCCCGACAAATGCTTTCAGAAAGTACTTCATAACATTTAAATTAATTTTCGGTGACATCAAATGTAGCTTCTTCAGAAAGGCTTTTCTTCCCATAACCATTTTACATTTTATTTCTTTACTTCGGCCATCTACTACTTTTATTGCCTCATTTCGTAATCTGATTCCTTCAGCATCGCATGACTTTTTAACACTGCGTTCCATTACTCTTGTCTTGCTGTTGTCAATGTTCATTTTATAACTTCCTTTTAATATGTTTCCGTTCGTTTGCAGTGTTCCTTTGCTGCCCCTGACGGAATCACAATGACATTGGCAAACAATAAAGTGAAATGTGTCTGAGCTAACGTAGACTGATTTGCAGTTGAAAAAGTTGGTTACATAACTTATACAAACTGTATAACTGCAATGGCGGAGAAGGAGACAAAAATAAATAAATAAAAATTAAAAATAAAAAAGTAAGTAAACTGCAAAGTTTTTATTTACACTCCCTGAACTCTAATTCCTTCTCCAAATTTCTCCTTCCATTCCTTCACAGCTTGCTCAATGTGCAGATCAAATAAGCCTGAGGAGTGGCTACAACCCTGTCTTTCTCCCTTTACAATCACTGCGACCCTTTCATCCTTCGACTCCAATAACTATCTCGTTTTCGTAAGTTAAATGTAATTTTCTATTCCCTACACTGTACCCCCGCTACATTCAGAATTTGGAAGAGTGCATTCCAGTCAACATTATCAAAAGCTTTGTCTAACTCTACAAAAGCTAAAATGTACGTTTTCCTTTACTTAACCTATCTCCTAGAATAGGTCGTAAGTGCTTCTACTAAACCCAAACTGCTTATTCCCGAGGTCGGATTCTGCCAGTTTTTCCGTTCGTCTGTAAATAATTCGTGTTAGCATTTTGCAGCCACGAGTTTTTAAACTGATAGTTCTGTAATTTTCACACTTCTCTGCACTTGCTTGCTTTGGAATTGGGATTATTATATTCATGCAGTCGGAGGGTACTTTCCCTGACTCATACATTTTCCACACAAGGAGGAAAAGATTCGTCATGACAGTTCCAACAATGTCAGCCGTTCACAGAAAGTATCGTATACTCCAGAGGTTCTTGTTTTGACTCAAATCTTTCAGTGATCTGTCAAAGTGTCGTACCTCCTATTTCACCTGTATCTATTTCCTCTTCCACTTCTACAATACGCCTTCAAGTTCATTTCTCTTGTTTAGGCCCTCTATAAATCCATTCCACCTTTCAGCTATACTTTCTTTGCTTAGCACTGGTTTTCCATCAGAGATTACCATGCGACCAATAACAGTCCAAGAGAGGCTCGAAGTAAGTATTCTGCGGCATTGACACCTTACTTTGCTTCCATTTATTGCGAATCTTTACTTCAGTGCAAAGTTTCTAGTGACGGGAAAAAAGCGCAGGTGACTCCTGTTTAGAAGAAAGGTAAAAGAACTGACCTACATAACTACATGCCAAAGCGTTGACATCAGTTTCCTGTAGAATTTTGGAGCATATTCTCAGCTCGAATATAGTACATTTCCTTGAGACGGAAAAGCTTATTTCTATAAATCAGCACGGGTTTAGAAAATGTCTTTCGTGTGAAACTAAGCATGCCCTTTTCTCACATGACATCTCGCGAGCCATGGATGAAGGGCAACAGGCGGATTGTGTTTTTCTCGACTTCAAAACGGCGTTCGACGCGGTGCCACACTGTAGACTGCTAACTAAGATACGAGCATATGGAATAGGTTCACAGATTTGTGACTGGCTGGAAGACTTCCTAAGTAATAGAACGCATTACGATGTTCTCAACAGCGAGTGTTCATCAGAGACGAGTGTATCGTCAGGCGTGCCCCAGAGGAGTGTGATAGGACCGCTATTATTTTCTATCTATATAAATGATCTGATGGATAGACTAATTTGTCATCTGCGGCTGTTTTCTGATGATGCTGTGGTGTATGGGTGTCATCTTTAATTGACTGTAATAGCATATAGGACGACTTACACAAACTTTCTTGTTGGCGTGAAGAATGGCATGTAGCTCTCAATGTAGAAAAATATAAGGTGATGCACATAACTACGAAAAACAATCCCATAATGTACGAATACAACATTAGTAGTGAGCGGTTTGATGCAGTCGCGTCGTTCAAATATCTAGGCGTAACACTGCAGAGCGATATGAAATGGAACGAGCATGTAAGATCAGTTTAAAGGAAGACATAGAAGCAGTTCAGAGGCGAGTAACTAACTTCGTAACCGGTAGGTTCGACCAATGCGCGAGTGTCATGGAAATGCTCCTGGAACTCAAATGGGAATCGCTGGAGGAAAAACGACGTTATTTTCGAGAAATTCTATGAGGAAATTTAGAGGGCCGGAATTTGAAGCTGAATGTAGAAGGATGTTCCTGCCGCGTACTTACATTTCGCGTGAAGATTACAAACACAAGATAAGGAAAATTATGGATCGCACAGAGGCGTACGGACATTCTTTATTCGCTCGTTCTATTCGGGAGTGAAATAGAGAAGGAAATATTTAGTAGTGATACAGTGTTCCCTCCGCCACGCACTTTACGGTGGATTTCGGAATATATATGTATACGTAGATGAAGTTTGCGACCGAGTTCAAGCTGTGGACAACCGGCCCAGGGATGTATGAACTATATCGAACTATGTGTAATAAGATCGTTATAGCGTCTGAATGGTTTGCGCATTTGGTGCATTTGAGGAACGAGGAATCCTCATTTCGCGATCGGGAAGTCTTTTCACCGTTAACGGTTTGTTGTGTGGGATGAAACGTCCAGTCACGGAATAATCGGTGCGATATACCTTTACGGCATGGTGACTACCGAACGGCATGTGAAGGTAGTGGGAGTTTGATTCCATCTCTGTTATCCAAAGTGACCCTAATTTTGACAATATGTGTTGCCTTATATTCCTCTTCCCATCTTACCTGTCTACTGAAATCTCCTACGAGTAGTTTTATGTGGTGCTTTGGTACTTTAGATGTCTCTTCTTCTAGTATTTCCCAAAAGTGTTTCTTTTCTGTTGTCCTTGTAGGTAGATGTATCTACATTTATGATGGTTTAGCCCTTGTTTGCTCATTTGAAGGAGAGAATGGAAATTCCCTCTGATACAGAGACGAGAATGCATTTGAATCAGAAGACTACAGGATTTATAAAGAGAATCCAGCCATAAAAAGTAAACAAAATATCCGTATTATTGAAACTGCTGGGAGGTTTATGAAGAGTGCCACATATTTTTCTATTTGTGTCCAAAAGTATTTCGATTGTTTGATGAAGGGTTTCATTTCTCATAGGGATTAGGCGATTTTTTATAATATTTTTCTTCCTTTGATCTTCATCCTTTTAATCGGACCGTCAGTGAAAATTAAATAAAATAAACTATCTAGGCGAATCTAACCGAGGGCCCTAGATGAGATCCGCAACAGTTTTATTTGTAAACACTACGAGAGTACTGAGACCTATTCCTTATCACCAGGTCTCGAAACTCGGATAGTACAAACAAATAAAAAAATTTTTTTATAACAACTGTTGCGGATCCTATTATTGCAGACGGCAGTGTAGATGTCCCGCAGGAAGAAAATTGTGTCTAGATATGTTTGGAAAGCTGTTGAACAGCGACCGCATCTATTGTAAAGTTTGACCTAGAAAGTTCAAAGTATGTTTTTCTCGATAATTTTTAAGAGTTTCGTCGAATGGTTGTGGCTGATTGCTATTTATGTTCTGAACATCACGTTCCATAAATATAATAAAATACTAAATAAGATATTCACGTTTGTAAGCAAATTTTGGATAAATGTTTTGTAGCAATTCTTATTTAAAGACAATTTCATTGATTAATAGTGTCGATATTATGTTCTAGTACTTTAATCAGCAAATATCGCATTTTTAAAAAAAATTTAATTTAATATGTTATTTGCAGTAAGTTTCATAATCAATAAGAATATACACAGCTAATTCTTCAGGGTTCAGTATAACCATCAACAGTACTATTCTGAGCACGCTGCGGTGGAGTGAACGAGCGCTCTAAGGCGCCTTCCTGTTGGTGCGCTGTGTCTCGCCGTCGGGGATTCGACTCCTCCCTCGGGAATGTGTATGTGTGTGTATGTGTTGTCCTTGGTATAAAGTTAGTTAAAGTAGTTTCTAAGTCTACGGACTGATTATCGCAGCAGTTAAGTCCTTTCGATTTACAAATATTTGAACTTAAAAAAAAAAAAAAAAAAAAAAAATCTAATCTCTTGAAATATATAAGATGAAAAAGAAGTAGGAAAAGGACGGAAATTAGACAAAAAACTGTCAGGCAAAGACATTCATTAACACAAGTTTCATTTTTATATAGTATTGTTTTTATTAAAAATCAGAAGACACTTGACAATAAGTACGGATTTTACAGTAATATACAGCACTAAAAGCTAAGAAACACAACAGTACAAAAGGGGGTTATGACAGTGCAGCAGCCTGAAACACACCAGAATTAAACAGTTAGTACATTGTGAAGGGAAATTCAACATTTCACTCTTGACCTTCACTCCTATTAAGTTGTGCTTAATTGCTCGGCAAAATATTACCTCTGGTAACTGCTAAAGCTACGTTACACTCGACATGGTGTCCCCACTAGTAACGTAACAGTGAAGTTTTCAGAAGACATAACAGCACGCTGACAGCGTTAAGCGTCAGGTGCCCTGAAAATCAGAGCGTTATTTCATGTGCGTGACTGAACATCAACCCTGATTGGTGTTTATGGGCACAATTTATCACTATCTGTGCTCGCCATTTATGAACATGGCTTCTCATCAACGCTGATCGTTATTTATGGATGTATATCGCAATTACGTTAAATTTGAAACATTGGCTGTTTTACACCGATCGTTCGCACTCCTTTGCAGTAGTATGTACTATAGCAGTTTCTTGTTGTACGGTACTCTTACTTTTTTTCCTACTATTGAATGTAGTGAATAAAATGTTTGTACACTTCTCAAATATCTTTTAAAACAGTTTTTCTGTTTTGTCCTTACGAACTGTTGTTCTTACACAAGTCTCCTAGCGCATGAGGTTATTTCACATTATTAGTATAATGTTTTAGTGCATTTTTATTGTGCTGTTGTGGTGCACGCAGACAAGTTTCGTAACAGAAATATCTTCTTTGCAGAATTTCGAAGTTTTCTCCTTAGTGGGTGTAAAATATTAGTTGGTTAGGAAAAACGTGGTAGTATAGGCATTTTATTTAAATATTCTCTAATGGTGCACTATGGAAAGTAAGTTCTCGTTTGTCACTGCGCTTTTTGGCTGTGTACGAACTCCATGGATAATTTACCCAAGCAAAGAAGAAAATATTTAGTTCTTTCTGAATTGCAAAGTTACAAAGCAATGGATTACGATGGATTGAAAGCGAGCATGATTATAGACTTTTTATATAAACGTATTCTTGACATACTACTTTTGAAAGGGTAAAAAACAAAGTTTGATTCAGTCTATAGTAATAATTCCGTTGTTTTATAATCACCATTGGTTTCCATGTAAAATATAATCATGAAGCCCTCTCCCTGTGCTGCTTATAAAACGGGAGCGTACTTGCCTTCTTGAATACTGAAAGCCATGGGGTGGCCTCATGGTGTAACTTGTAATCGAAACGTCGTTAGAAAAATAAAAATATCATTATAGACTGAAGCAAGTAATTTCGAAGTCTTATCTCTCACTGCAATTCCACTGGCTACCTTTTGAAGTTGTTTTGGACTATTTATTGTATTGTTTATTATTATTGTCAATAATTTCCAACCATTACCAAATATTTAAAAAAAAATCTGTCTCATTGATGGAATGATTTACGAAAATCGCGGAAAACATAAATCTGGATGGCTGGGGGACGATTTGAACCGCAGATCTCTCGAATACGATCCCTAATATCGTTTGAAGTCCAAAGTGACAAATTTAAGAAGAGATGTGTTGTTCGCGTTATACACTCCATGGACAATATTTGCGTTTCATCTAAAGAAGAATCCAAACAGAAGCCCTGCATTTTTGTTTTACTTCTCTTGTTAATTTTTTATTTTGTATTTTTATCATTTTTTATTTTCACTCATATTGCCTTTATGACGTCCATGTGGATGGTTAGTGATAACGTTTCCGCCTACTGGCAGATAAGGTAGCAACAAAATAACACAAATAAAAAAAATAAAATAAACGTACAATAATATTTTCCACTTTCTAAATATTTTTCAATCAAATGAAACACTCCAAATGAAAACATTTTACTATAATCAGCAACTTTACTAATAATTAAAACAATTTATATAGGTTAGATTACGTATTTTGCAACTGTAAAAATTAGTGTAATTGAACAGACACGTTTAGCTTTACTTCAAAGCATCTACAATGGACGACTGTAAAGGAAATATGTTTCATTTTGCATTTTTGTATTGTTTTTACTGAATTCGATCATGAGCAGATCTCACGCTAGTGGTTTGTTTTATTCTGAATAAAATTAACCAGTGAGGTTACTCACGTTCAAAATTTTAAACATGGCTGCAGTTCAGCAACGATGGAACAAGTTCCAAAAGTGAACAAAATTTCAGCCAACCAGTTCCATATAAATGGTTCATATACATAAACCTTGACCGAGGTTTCGGCAAAAGTAATTTTGCCTTTTTCAGAAGCATTTCATTTAGCTATCTTAATGTGAGCTAAATGAAATTCTTCTGAAGATGGCAAAATTACTTTTTCCGAAACCTGGGTGAAGGTTTATTTATATGCACCATTTATATGGAACTGGTTGGTTGAAATTTTGTTCACTTTTGGATTACTCTCGTGTTTATGTTGTCTTTTTCATCGCAATTTATCTTTTAAATCCGTCAACAGTTGCGATTTTTTATTGTTGTTCTTTTACAAGTACTGATGGACAATAAAGGATAATATACTGTGCGAAAATATTTTAGTTTGGCTTTACCGTTCTATTAGATTGATTGAAACAAAGTTTCTGTTACTAAGAAATTGGAAACAATAAGAAATATGCAGTATATAAAATCCGTGATATAGGCCTCGTAGAAATTGTCTCTTATTTTATAGAGGCTCTCAATAAATCCATCCACTACATCACTTGTTCTTCGATACTCAAAGATAATCACGATTTCTTGTAGGAAGAGTGCCTGTTCCTGACCTCTTTTTGTGATTCATTAATCACACAATGATTCATGATGTGTAGGAGGAATCGGCTCCAATTTTAAGAAGTGTTGATCTCAAGTACACCCATCACATTAGTGGTGAATCGAACATTTATACCCTAGTGATACTTGAATGTGTTAGAAAAGTATTGGTTTTTGTGATACACGGGCCGTTGCTGATGCAGTGACAGCAGCAGGCAACAGTTCGGGAATGTTTGATACTGAAACATTGTACAGCCGGCTGCCACTCGAACGTGTACGGTGCCAAGTTGGGACGGGCTGCGTTGTATTACGGCATTGGCCCGGGGGCGCTGTTTCGCCCTTGTTTTGCCACTGCCAGCCGGTAGTGCTGCACGGTGCCGCCAGAGCGCACTGCCTTCGCGTCTCTCATCGCCATCGAGTCACCAGAGGTAGCTTCATTATTGCTGTAACAAGGGAAACACCCAGTTTACACATTTCAGATAAAAATTCAGAAAGAAACTCGTATATACATAAAACAGTTTATCTGAAGTAGTACATTTTGCACAAAAAAAAAAAAAAAAAAAAAAAAAAAAAAAAAAAAAAAAAAAAAAAAACCACCACAGAAAAGGACTTCCTGATTTTAAAATTAAAGATCTCGAAAACAAAGATCGATAGAGGAATGCAGTGAACGGGGTGTTTATTGTGAAAGCTGTAAGATGTTTATACAACAGTTTGAAATAATAGTTACAAAAGCTGTTAACAGATGGCGCTGTACACTGTACAGCTCATATCAGCATACATAAGTGAAATAATCGTATGAAAACACTATTAGCAAACAATCACATCACAATGTTTTCAAAATGTTCACTATTGGCACTACAGAGGTGGCGCAAACGAAGAATGAAATTCGCCATCACATTTCGTAGTGTCTCAACCGAAATGGATTGACATGCCAAAGAGATCGCCGATTCAAGCTTGTCCAGCGTGGCGGGATGCTTCGAGTAGACCATGTCTTTCACTGTGCCCCACAAAAAACAGTCACAGGGAGTCAAATCCGGCGAATATGGAGGCCAATCCATGCCTGCACCAGTAAATTTGAGATATTCCAAAACAATGACTCGATTCCCGAAGTATTCCTCAAGAAAGCGAAACACTTGTTCGGTCCGATGTGGTCGGGCTCCATCTTGTATAAACCATTCAGTATTTGGTCGATCGTCTAACGCTTGCTGTGTGGCGACAAATTGTTCCAAAATTAAAACGTAACGTGCACCAGTGACCGAATGAAAAAATGGCCAATAATGCCTCTGCTGATACTGCAGCCCACACAGTAACTTCAGGAGAATACAAGGGTGTCGCTTCACTCCAATATGCCTTTTCGGAACCCCAAAATCGCCAGGTCTGCTTATTCACGTATCCATTTAGATGGAAGTGTGCTTGATGTGTAAGCCAGATGCAGCCAACATCAAATCCTTTACTATCAATCATTGTGAGCATCTGATTAGCAAAGGCAACCCTTTGTTGCACAGCTCGTACGGGTATAGCCTGGTGCACCTGAATTTTGAACGGAAAGATGTGTAGGCTCTTTCTCAGTATTTTATGCGTGCTGCAACGCTTCAAACAAGTCTCAGATGCAATTCTACGGACGGATGACATTGGATTTCGCTGTATAATTCCAGAAACTGTGGCGATATTTTCAGGCGTAACATGCCCCACTATATCATTAGTTACGCTGCCTGTTCGTTGAAATTTTGCGAAGAGCGTACGAATAGTTTTCGCATCGGGTCCTTTTGGAACATTAAATCGTGCTTGAAAACTTCGCCTTGTTGCCGTAGGACTCTCTTCTAACATGTGGTACTCTAGCACCAGTAAAACGCGTTGTTCAATGGAGTACATGGTTTTAATCTCTTCCTTCGGTCCGCTAACTTCCTTTCACGTTTCAATAGCACAACTGGTCGCTCTGGGCTACGGATCACTATTTATACTAGGCATTACGTATGGCGATTACAGCGTCGTCTGTTAGCAGCTTTAGTAACTATTTTTTCAAACTGCTGTATAAACGTCTTATAGCTTTCAAAATAAACATACTGTTTATTGCATTCCTCTATCGATCTCTGTTTTCGAGGTATTTGATTTTGAAATCAGCGAGTCATTTTATGGACACCCTGTAAAATAGAAGTCAATTTAAATATCTTGGAGAAGTTATACCGAGGAATGCACTCGAAAAGTTTGCAATAGATGTACGATTTAGTGAAATGGAAACAGCATATGGTTTGACAAAAAATGTTTATAATTAGAAATGCATATCAAGGAAAAGAAAACTGAAACACTGTATCACTGTAGGAAACCGAAATGTTTATATGCAAGTGAATGCTTAACTATGAACTATAAGCTGGACACATTAGCGGTTCTTGAAAGACGGATTATTAGAAAACAAATGGTGCGATGCAAGCTGCAGATGATTGGAAAATGAGAAGCAACAAGGGGATTTATAACAATATTGAAAAAAAAAAAAAAAAAACGGAAATAATGGCTAAGCGAAGATTAATCTTCTTTGGGCATCTCTTCCGAATGAGTGACAAGAGGTTTACTTTATTTCTGAAAAAAGAATTAACAATAGGATCGATCACAGAAGTCATAAAAAAAACTAGAAAGATATAACATCAAAGAATCAGAAATAGCTAGGAGAAACATAAGAATAAAATATTAAATTCAAAAGGTATTCAAGGTATAAAAAGAAGAAAAGGAAACAACAAACAAAGAAGAGGAATTGAAGGTACTTCGTGATCAAGGTTGGAGAATTGGATGCTAAATCCATCCATTTGTGTTCCTGATATTCATAGAGATGTTTATCGTATCTCCAAATATCTCGTTTATTTCCTGTAGGCTGTATTTATTTTTCCCCTATTTATACATTCTTCTACATCCTTGCATTTGCCTTCTAGCCACTCCTGCTTAGCCATTTTGCACTTCCTGTCAATCTCATTTCTTAGTCGTCTGTACTCCAATGTTGCATGTTGCACTTGTTATTTTAAACCCATATATATATATATATATATATATATATATATATATATATATATATATATATATATGGGAACATGAGTCAGAGTTGAAATTTATGTGGTGGAGGAGGATGTGCCTTAATCCGTGTTTGCCATCCCATTGGTCTAATGGTTATGGTGTCTGCCTAGTAAGCAGGAGGTCCCAGGTTCGAATCCCGGATATAACAAATTTTAATTCCAGGCCTCTACTTCAGTTTAATATCTTTAAAACAAACTTTTATTCTGCCAGTGCAAATGATGAGAGGTAATTAATGTACACAAGAAAAAGCAGTGTTCCTTAGATGGAGCCTTGTGGGACACCACATATTATTTCTTCCAAATCTGAAGGTGACTGATGGTTTAATTAATTTGTCCCAATTATTGACACACTTTGTTTCCTCTTTGTGAGATATGGCTTGAATCATTTTGCAGCACTGCCTATGACACCATAGAGCTCTAAACTACTTAAAAGGAATGTGTAGTTTCGTCTTGTACAGGAGTGCAACGTGGACGATAAATAGTTCAGACAGGAAGACGACAGTAGGTTTTAAAATGTTCTACTACCGACGTATACTGAAGATCAGGTGTATAGATCGCGTAAGTAATGATGAGGTACTGAACGGAATTGGGGAGGAAAGACGTTTCTGGCATTTCTTGACTAAATGAAGGGATAGATTGGTAAGATACAATCTTGAACATCAGGGAGTCACCATTTCATTATTCAAGGGGAGTGTGAGAGTTAAAAATCGCAGAGGGCGACTGAGAGACAATGCAGTAAACCGTTTAAAATATATGTGGTTTGCCGTTCTTAAGAGATAATGAACAGGCTAGCTTAGGATTGAGCTGCATTAAACCGCCCTCAGGAGTGAAGACCTCGACAACAGTAAGAAAATAAACAAAAGAAGTACCTGGAGCCTGTTTGGGCGTGCGCCGCCTTGGTGTCTGATGGTTCAGCGGTGGCGTTTCCGGACTTGAAGAAGTTGCTGCGGAACGCGAAGGGGAAGCTGTAGCTGCCGCCGAAGTAACTGGGGTTCAGCAGCTCGGTCCCTGTAACAAGAACAAACGGATAACGCGTCTGTTGCAAGAAACAAAGGAGGCGGTATTGTTCTAGGTATTACTGTCCGAAGCTGAAAACAACTTGACACTACGGGTCATCAGTTCATCCGTTATTTTATTGACTGTACTTTTACATTAACTGGCTGTTCCTTGGGATTTTACAATTTTTTTGTTGTCTGACGAAACGGTAAAAAGAAAAATAAAAACCCCTTATTCTTTTCATTCTCCACTCCGAGGAGTGGAGTGGGCTGTTTGAGATCCGGCCCACAAAGAGTCGCGGTTCTATTCAGCCAATTATCAGACAACCTGATAGTGGGGCAAAGGGGGATCCCAATTGGGAATAAGTGGGAGGGGCTTACCAGTTCCGGCATACGCCTTACAACCAAGGAAAATAAAAATGTTCAATTGTTTGTAGAACTTATGGGACTTAACTACGGGGTCATCAGTCCCAAAGCTTACAAACTACTTGTGAACTAGCTAAGACTAAAGACGGCACAAATATCCATGCCCGAGGGGGGATTTGAACCCCCGACCGTAATGGCCGTGCAGACCGTGACTGGAATGCCTCAGTCCCCTCGTCCACCGCGGCTGCGTCCCTTATTGGGTTAGACCATGAAAAACAATCGGGATAATAAGAACATGAAACTGCTGTTTTACGGTTAAAAAGCACAGCAGACGTTTACAAAGTATCGATGCACTGGATTTCAATATATTCTTCTGCAAGAAAACGTATGAAATGAATATATATATATATATATATATATATAGTGTTAGTATCGAATAACCGAAGGGAACATATGATATATCATATATATTATTTCTCATCCGTGTTTTTTGTGGATACACCATATCTCCCGTATTACTTATTCAAAATTAATGATTGAAGTATCATTTTCAAGGTTTCGTTCTCCAATAATGACGAAAAATACCCAGATAGTTTAAAGTTATAGTTTTCACCAAAAAAATTGTTCTGAAAAAAATTTATGTTGGTACCCGGCGAACGATCGTAAATTTACGGTTGCCCCCAACAGCCACCGCAAGGAGTAACAACTTAGTTTGCGGGGCCGATATAAAAACAATGTGGATAATTTGTTGAACTAACATGAACGACAGCTGTTGCAGTTGTTTAGATTCATTATGCAAACCAAAGACCTTCTTCCATGCAAGCATAGTTTATCACAAGATTTCGGTTATACACGTCGATGTAACGAGGATAATTACACAAATAATTTAATTTAACCAACAGCTCTTGCAATGTTTTACATTCTTTACTCAAGCGAAGTTTATCAGGAGATTTCTGTTTCACGCGTAGATGCACGACAACTGTTTGAATTGTTCACTTTGTTCAAGCAGGCGTTGTGTACTGCGCACATGAACTCAGTTACCTCAACGTTCATATGTACTTGTATCTGCCTTTTCTCCATTACTGTGTTACCTATCTGTGACTGATAATCATAGAGTGCGAATTATTTGCACGGGTCAAATACTTTGTTTTTAATAATTTCTGCTGCAGAGAATAGTACGAAATCAACACTAAACTGTTGTGTCGTGTAGCTTATAAAAATGTATTTCCTTTGAATGCATTGTTCTACTTTAAAGCCTAAGAAATTGTAATAGAAATTTTAGTGTTCGATTGAATACCTCAGAGGAGAAAATCCCCACCGGCAGGATCGAGGTTTGTAACTATAACGACTGAGTAATTGACGTAAATATGAAAACATTTTTATAGTAACTTTTACTTCTGAAAGTAAACTTT
The DNA here is from genome assembly GCA_026315105.1 of Locusta migratoria. Lineage (NCBI taxonomy): Eukaryota > Metazoa > Arthropoda > Insecta > Orthoptera > Acrididae > Locusta > Locusta migratoria. The sequence goes on from CM048751.1 coordinate 247,132,659, forward strand.
GATTACGTGTAAATGCGCGATACTTATCCCATTCAGCAGAGGCTAAGAATTCGCAGTCACAGTAAGCCAATAGCGTGACAGTAGAATAACTAGCCACGTGCCTACGATTGTGTACTGTGGAGTGTTATCGGACGCGTTCGGCAACATTTGGCCGTAAAAAAAAAAAGGTTAATTCCGCTGTGTAATACACACACAATTTTTGTCTTGTGCACCTGTATGAGCAAGTAACTTTAGAATTATTTGTTGCATTAGCCTCCTGGTATAATTATTTTTGTAAATCGGTACTTCAGTTTCAATTTTCATGTATTAATATTTTGATTCATCCAACGAGCGTGAAGCGCTCGCAGGCTATTCACACCATAAGCCATCGACACACGGGGAGTGTGTCTGAACGTGTGCGGTCAACGTGCCGAGTCCACCGTGCGGTAGTACCAAGGCCCTACAATTCCGTAAGCAGCCGACAGCGAACAGCGATCAAATTGAAAAGCGCTTCGGCGGCCATTATGGTGGTAAACTTCCGCGATAACTTTAAATGTGCGTAAGACTCTTTTGATGAGAGTGTGTATTCATTCGAGTCAAGTCGCGAAAACTAGATCTAATTTAAATATATAACTACACAAGAGCTTCAGACTTTGAATATACAGTAACAATCGGTTGTGTGTGAATTCATTTCGCATACGGCGCGGAAATCGGCCAACAGCTTTTCTTCTTCCTAACTAAACGAATTATAACGTTTAGTTAACAGCTTTCTAAGAGCAGCGTATGAATAGAATTTATCGTCAGACACGGGTTTTTGGCTCTTTCTCACTATACTCTACGATGGTGAAACTTTTGTAAAAAAATAATTTCTGAAGAGTTTCAGACACCTTTACGTTTTTGTTTGAGTGCCTGCTGTATTCTCCAATATTTAGATATCTTATACCATCAAAAAATGAAACGGAGCTGCCTGAAACAGCTAATGTTAAAAACAGACTGTGAAAATGAAATGCCCTATCACATACATAACTGTAAAATAGCTTTTCGTGAATACAGCAACTAGGTACTGCCAAATTCTTTTAAGAACACGAAGTATGCCATAACTTTTTTTGAACTAAGTGCACCTAACATTAGCATTAGGGTATCTAGCATGAATACTAGCATTATTAATGCTGTAAGCCAAATACCTTATAGTAGCCGGAACAGCTCAAAAGGCAGCAACTGTCATCATAGGGTTCAGCTTCACAATGTGCATCCATTGTAGCTATGTGTCATACATATATGGAACTATACACACCTCTGCAGCCCCTTTCAGCGATTATACCTATATGTAAAGCAGATAACTTTTAAATTCTGTGTTACAAATTGCTAATATTAATTTCATAAACAAAAATTCGAACTGCACTGAGGTAAATGATCTCGTACCCCCAATAGTTATTTTACACACTCATAATGTGAAACTTTTTGAACTTTCTGTACACCAGTACTGCCTAAAGTAGCTCGTTTCTAAGAGCTACCATTATTGATCTTTATTTCATTCAAAATCCGATATTGTCTTGACTGACAGCCTGTCAATCAAGAGTAACTATCTCTAAACACGAGTAGTAGGGCTACTTGTATTCCTGAGAAATATAAATGAAATGAGAGTGTTCGTTCTTTTAACTCCTTTCTAAAATAGATTTATGCAGTTAAACGGTGAGTAGCTCACCATCGTGCTTTATGTACACTGCAATAGTCAAACAATACAGACGTGACTATTATTAATTGGGTATACATGCCGCAGTAGCTATACAATACACTATTAATCTTCTAACAACGCTCCTATTTATCTGACGCTTACCACTATTATGGCGGCCGGCCGAAGGTTCAAATTATACCGCGACAGCAGTGCCGTTAGTGAGTCTAGCCATTTTTACAAGGTCTTTTGGCAGTACGCTCGGAGACGACGCGACTTGAGCATACGAGACGTGTGCCTCAACGAGCTACACGCGACCGCAGCCCGCTCTAGCGACAGTTGTCGACACCATCAGGGTCTGGATTCACACTGTTTACGAAATCAAAAGAGTGGATATCCTGCTTTAGCTCTATTACATCGCTTATTTAGGCGCTTGTGCATATGTTTGTTATGTTCTGTGATATGGACATACAATAAAATATCTAAGAACGTAAGACTCTTATAAAAGTTGCATGTTATGTCAATAAGTGCAGCGAATTATAAAAGTTTCAGTACAAACTGTGCAATACAAAATTAGAAGATGCCTTCGCATGAGGCAAACATTATTGCAACAGTGTCGCTTTTTAGTAAAATTTAAATGCCTTTCTCCCACGGTCATGTTACTATTCCGTATAAGAATGTTAAGAAAGTGTAAACTGCAATACGCAAAACAATAAAGTGCGTATTTTACTCTATGTAAGGTGTCCTGTTCATAAAACGAACAAACTGACTGACTGACAAACTGAGAATGCGCACTTATATTTACATATCGAATATTATGCAGTATACTTCCATGAAATTTATGGGAAAGTCTTTGAGCCTATCAGAAAACCCGAAGAAGAAAAAGTAATTGCTTTCGAGGAACCTTGAACCAGCACGATGGGACACTTGCATTTCACGGTCCACGACTTAAGTGCGTACACTACGGCCACTTGTTATCATCGACGAAGATATTAAACTTTTTTATATACTACTGGTAGATACCTCGGTTCGTGATATGTAATTACAATAAATGATGTAAAGAACAATTCGTGTTGATAGATCTTCAGTCCACCTTGCCTTGAAACGGCAGATTATTGTAATACGGGAATTTTTTAACTACATATAAGACGTTTTCAGTCATTTATTTCAACAAATAGTGTCTCTAATGACCGATTTTCGAGAGATTCTTAATTCAATCAGTTACTTTTACTTGCTTTGAAATGTCATACATTCATAAGACCTAAGTTATATACATAAAAACCATGAAAAATGATGGCCAATATGGCGTCTTCATCTCTCTTCCGAAGAGAGTTCCCCCACGCCCTTATATAGCCACTTGGTGTGACGTCGGTGGCGTTGTCCCACCTGATTGGTGATCGTTCATGTTGTGGCGTAAAGTCAGCGCCATACGCCAAACGTAAGAGAACGATCGTGGAGAAGGCCAATAGCAAGAAGGTGCCGCGGATCCTGAAGGGAGTAACCGAAGATGCGCGCCCTATATAAGTGGCTATATCTAGGCCGGCATACGTCTGGACGCCGTCAGTTACTATTCAGGACTCAGGTCAGTTACTATTCCAAACTCAGGCAGTTACTAGGCAGCTACGACAACAGAACTATGATAGTACTAAGAACGCGGCTACGAACTTAGCAGTAACTAGCATCATTCCGTCGACGTCACGAGAAGCAAGAAGAGAGAAGAAACAAGCATATGTTCTAAAGATGAGTATTGTCAATTTCATTCAATAAATATCTTGTAATACTAACTATATCAATGTTTTAGATGCCAAAGCATCCTGCGCCGGTATCTTTATTGACAACTAGACCGAGACGAGTACTAATCAAAAGGCGACGAGGTCACAATAGTTTCAACGCACGTTGAGAATATCTGGCATGCTTGTACTGCCCGACACGTTGGGAAAGCCTCGCCAACGTGCGGTTCGCTCGTTGTGACGTCACATTGGCCACAATGGTTCAGGTACACGTTCCGTGTGCCCACGGCTTTATTGTGTCTACGTCAACTTTAACGCACCCAGCGTCCTATGATGTTTTCTGATATTCAATGTTTGTTTGTCTTTCTGTTTCTATTTTATGCACGGTTACATCGTACATCCGACTGCGATAAAACTTTGTCAACTCATTGCTTGCACTAGCGCGAAAAATAAACTTTGTATGGTGTATGCGTGCTTTGCAATTAGTTAATTCGTTTCTTATGTCTTCACGCTGAAATGGCTGAACGGATATGAATGAAATTTGCAACATAGGTAGCTTATATACATAGGCCACCTTAGTAAGCCATCGCTCGATGCGTGGCGGAGGGTACCTTACAATGGGTTAATGTGTCTCTCTTCACGCTGAAACAGCTGGACGGATTTGAAAGAAATTTGGAATGCAGATAGCTTATACCTTGAACTAACGCATGAGCTACCTTTAGGAAGCCACCGTACGGTGTGTGGCGGAGGGTGCCTTACAGTGGGTTAACACGTGTGTTGCTCTTCACGCTAAAACGGCTGCACGGAGATGAATGATATGTGGAATGAAGATAACTTATATCCTGAATTAATGCATGGGCTACCTTTCTTTAGGTGCATGGTGGAGGGTACGCTACAACAAACATCTGAAGAGTCTGACTGGTCACCACGAATGTCAGCGCATAAATGTATGCTTCCATGAAGGAGATTATTATAATTTGGAAGCCAGTGAGTGCAGAATGCCGGGGTACTCTGACACCGTTTGACCAGACACCATGAAACTTGGCGCATATGTATATGTTTTCATTTATAGGTTGGAGTAGGTGGAGCAGGAGACGGACAGAGAGAGGGTAGAGGTGGAGCATGAGAGAGGGGAGATTGTGACAGACAGGAGATGAAAAGATGGAGGAGCAGGAAATGGACAAAGGGCAGGAGGAGACGGGGGAGCAGCAGGTGAACAAAGAGAAGGAAAAGGAGGAGACGAGCTAACGGAAGATTGCAAACCACATGTATATTTGTTCTTAAAATTTTGAACATAGCTGCTATTGTTTATAAAACTCTTCTGGGTGTTGGACCGCATCGTCAATATATCAAATACTTCACCGAATTAATAAACATCAGGTCCACCTTCGAAGCAAACGGTTATGGGAAGAGGATGATTGATTAAACTATGACATCCAATGATATAAATAAAAGGGAAGAGCCGAAGGAAGGACAAACCATCGCCCTATTGCCATATGTAAAAGGAGTCACCGAACGAGTAGGCAAAATTCTTCTTCGAGAGGGCATCAAACCTATATTTCGCAGCAACAGTGAAGAACAAAACTGATAAGTTGCACACAGCTGGAGTCTACGAAATCGGCTGTTAGTGCGGCCAGGTGTACATTGGAGAAACTGGTCGGCCGGTTAAAACAAGCATAGCCGAGCACGAGAGGTACATTCGGCTGGGACAGCATACGAAGTCGGCAGTAGCTGAACACCAAGAAGAGTGCGGCAAACATATAGATTTTCAGAAAGTCACTGTACTGGCAAAACAACCCTACACTTTGAAGAGAAAAATCAGGGATGCAGTAGAAATAGCTAAGCGACCCGGAAATATGAATAGGGAAGACGGGTATAGACTTTGCGCGTCTTGGTTGCCAGCAATAGCAGTGCTTCGCGACGACACCGCGCGCATTGCAGTCCATAGGGGCCCGCATAGCCCGGAGACAACAGCGGCCGCGCGTACACAGGGCAAACAGCACGCTCTAGCCGGCGCTAGGCACCAGTGCTACGTCACTGCTACCACCGCTCCTCATTCGCCAGTTTCAACCAACGGCAAACATTAATAAAAACACCATTTCTCGACTTCCTTTTCCACCAATAGAAAGAAATAAAGTAAACACCAAACAAAGGGAGCTGAAACCACCAATAACAACTAGCAACATTTAATATTTAAGACACCAGCTTTCCGTCACCCAGCAATAAACGTAACACCCAGAAGATGGCCACTTGCAATAGTGGCCGAAACGTCGGTGAAGTATTTGATATATTGACGATGCGGTCCAACACCCAGAAGAGTTTTATCAACAATGACAACGGCCGCTGAAGCCTTTGTTTACATAGCTGCTATTGTCAGCGACCGTTACAACGTCAAAGGATAAAAATGCAGCCATCGGTCGCAAAATTAATTTTATTTAATCTGCTTTCAGCAATAAATATGATTCCCTTCATCAGAAATTATAAATTATTAATTACACAATTTGTAACTTCTCATGAAGGCAATCGTAGTTATTGCCGAAACCAGGTTAATAATTTTAATTTAGTAATTTGTAATTTCTCAAGAAGGCAATCATAGTTATTGCCGAAACCAGTTTAAATAATTTTAATTTTGCAACAGAGGGCTGCATTTTTATCGTTTGATATACAGGGTGGCGCAGGGAAGCGGGAAATATCGAAATAACGTCATTTCCATGAATAAATTCGTAAAACTAGTAATTTATTAACGAAAGTGAATGTATTCAGTATGCCATTATTCAGTATGTCTTTACAATCAAAATGTCCAAAAGTGTCTCTTTACTTTTTAAAGATGACATCGGAAAGATGTGCTCCCATTCGGCGTTCACATTCTAACAGCCTGTTATGAAAACTCTGGAATGCGCGGGGTAGCAAATCTTGGGGAATGGCAGAGATTTCGTTTTCAATGTACGAGTGCGGTACACCTTGCCTTTAAGATATCCCCACAGGAAGAAGTTGCACACACTAAGATCAGGGGATCTCGCAAGGCCATGCAATGTCACTGTTACGTGAAATAATGCGTCTTCCAAACAATTGACGAACTGCTGCCATCGATTGTCGAGCAGTGTGTGACGTGGCTCCGTCCTGCTGAAACCACATGTTTTCGACGTTAAGATTAAGCTCGTACAGTCTCGGTGTAAACAATGTTTGAAGCATTTCAACATATCGAGCGGAAGTTACTGTAACTGCACTACCATCCTCACGGTCAAAAAAATAAGGGCCGATAACACCATGACGTGATACAGCACACCATACTGTGACCTTGGCGCTATGTAGTGGTCGCTGGTGAAACTCACAAGGATTGTGCTGTGCCCAATAACGAAAATTATGTTTGTTGACGAATCCGTTGAGGTGGAAATGGGCTTCGTCTGATATCCATAAGTTACCAAGGAAATTCGCGTCCTCGTTGATATTAGCCAATGTGTATCTACTAAACTCCATACGTGACGCTGGGTCTCGTTCATGTAAGTGTTGCACAACCTGCAACTTATAGGGATGGAAGTCTAATTCGTGCAGTATTCTTTGTAAGCTTCGTCGCTTAATCCCTAGCGAAGATGCATGCTGTCGAACGGAGCGGCGAGGACTTCTCTCGATTGCAGCTCTAGCAGCTGCAATCTTCTCTGGGGTACGTACCTTTAGAATGCCACCTGGAGGTTTCTTTTTCAAGACAGATCCTGTTTCTTCAAAATTACGCACCCACTTTGTAATCGCATGCGCAGTTGGGACACGTCCATGACGTCCAAGCTGGTAGTGCTGTCGAAATGTTCTCTGCGCGGCAGTCGCACTATCACCATTTTTGTAAAACGCTCTCGCAGCTACTGCACGTTCCGCACCAGTCCAATTCTCCCTGATTAGTAAATGGCAATGCGTTCACATCAGTTGTGCATAGTTTCGAACATCTGCTGGCGCTACAGTGCTACCAACTGTAACGTTCAAAATTTCCCGTTCCCCTGCGCCACCCTGTATTTGTTCGTTTGTTCGAATTTTATGCTTTGCTCAAAAATTTTATATTTGTGAAAAAATGACTGTTTATTTCTATATTACGTCATTAAAGAAGCTGACACTTCCAAATTTCAAACGTTATTGCACAATTATTACTGCTGCGGCAGCATCGCGACGGGTACCAGCTACTAGTGTCTGATAAGTTGTGTGTTTGTCGGAAGAGGAGGTTGAGGAGCAAGATACGAAAAAGGAAACTTCCTGGCAGATTAAAATTGTGTGCCGGAACCGGGACTCGAACCTGGGACCTTTGCCTTTCGCAGGCAAGCGCACTACGACTGTGCTATCCCGACACGACTCACGATGCCGCCTCACAACTTTACTTCCGTCGGTACCTCGTCTCCTACTTTCCAAAGTTCACAAAAGCACTCCTGCGAACCACGTAAGACTAACACTCCTGGAAGAAAGGATATGGTGGAGACATGGCTTAGCCACAGCCTAAGGGATGTTTCCAGAATGAAACTTTCTTTTTGCAGCGGAGTGTGCGCTGATATGAAACTTCCTGGCAGATTAAAATTGTGTGCCGAAGCCGGGACTCGAACCTAGGAAATTTGCCTTTCGTGGCGCGGGCAAGCGCACTGTTCTATCCCGACACGACACTTATCCTGGAAACATCCCTTAGGCTGTGGCTAAGCCATGTCTCCACCATATCCTTTCTTCCAGGAGTGCTAGTCCAGCATGGTTCGCAGGAGAGCTTCTATGAAGTTTGGAAAGTAGGAGGCGAGGTACTGGCGGAAGTAAAGTTGTGAGGCGGCATCGTGAGTCGTGTCGGGATAGCACAGGTGGTAGTACGCGAGCCCGCGAAAGGCAAAGGTCCCAGGTTCGGGTCCCGGTTCCGGCACACAATTTTAATCTGCCAGGAAGTTTCATATCAGCGCACACTCCGCTGCAGAGTGAAGTTTCATTCTGGAAACATCCCTTAGGCTGTGGCTAAGCCATGTCTCCACCATATCCTTTCTTCCAGGAGTGCTAGTCTTGCGTGTTTGCAGGAGAGCTTCTGTGAAGTTTGGAAAGTAGGAGGCGAGGTACCGGCGGAAGTAAAGTTGTGAGGCGGCATCATGAGTCGTGTCGGGATAGCACAGGCGGTAGTTCGCTTGCCCGCGAAAGGCAAAGGTCCTAAGTTCGGGTCCCGGTTCCGGCACACAATTTTAATCTGCCAGGAAGTTTCATATCAGCGCACACTCCGCTGCAGAGTGAAAGTTTCATTCTTCCAAAAAGGACTTTACCGAAGAGTGCAAGATAGGTTAGGTGAGGCAGGTCGGTGGTGTGGAACGGGACGCACCTGTCGTGTCGGCGCCGGCGCCGGCGCCGCTGACGAAGTCGAGCAGGGGTCGGATGATCTTGGCGAGCAGCGGGTGCTCCAGCAGCTTCTGCGCCATCGCCAGCTTGGTGCCGGTCAGCGCGTCGCCCACCCCGGACACCCCGAGGCCCACCTCTGGCAGTGGGCCGGTCTGCTTCACGCGCGCCTCCACCTGTCGGCACGACAGTCCACTGGCAACCACACTGGCGTGCGAAAGGTCAACGACAAATAACACAGAAAATCCAGCTGGGGTGTCTTTAGCCAGGCATCGACTAAAAAACTGCTTGCCTTACCTCCAATCCAGAACGCCATCAGGAAGTTGAAAACACACAAAGCAAGCGGTCCAGAACGCCATCAGGAAGTTGAAAACACACAAAGCAAGTGGTCCAGACAACTCGCCTGGGTTCCCACTCCACCTACTTATTACAAGACCAACTTCTCGAACGCCACGCCCTCCGCCTCGCCTACCGCCTACGCTGATCCTTGACATTCTAATGCCGTTCCCACACCTCCTGCAATACCTAGAACACATCCAGATCGTCTACACCCGAAAAATAGATTCCCGTAACCCTCTGGTTAACCCGATCGTTACGAATGCTGGGACTCTGCCACGCCTTTACGCCTGCGTCCCTCCCACCCTTCACCTACACACGCTCCCTTTCCCCTACCAGGTGCCGTCCTCCCTCCTACCAACCCAGATCCCCTACCCTTAGACGCAACGCCCCCTCTCCCCATTCTCACTCTTTCTTTCCCAGTACTTGACTATCCCTTCCCCTCCACTCCCCGGAGTCCCTACACTCCTTCCACACCCTTTCTGGCCCCCCCTTCTCCCGCGCTTTCTCCCTGCCAAATGGCTGCAGTGTTTTCACCGCAGAGCTGGTAGCCATCCACCGCGCACTTCAACATATATGTTCCTGCCCTGAGGAGTCATTTGTCATTTGTAGCGGCTCCCTGAGCGGTACGCCATCGACCAGTGTTTTCCGCGCAATCCTCTGGTTGTAGCTATACAAGAGTGCTTGTACACCATTGAACAACGTGGGCAGTCAGTGGCATTCCTTTGGACTCAGGGACACGTCGGGATAGACGGCAATGAGCTGGCTGACAGGCTGGCCAAAGAGGCCACCCACAAGCCTGTCCTCAATATAGGCATTCCATGTGCTGATCTCCGTTCTGCACTACGCCGTAAAGTGCTCGGTTTGTGGAGTAGTGAATGGCGCACCCTACAGGTGCCCAATATACTGAGGCGTATAAAGGATACTACAAACGCGTGGAGGACCTCTCTGCGGCCCCCTCGCAGCGACTCTGTTGTTCTCTGCCGGCTGCGTATCGACCATACTTGGCTTCCGCACGGCCACCTTCTCCGTCGCGAGGATCCTCCCGAGCGTCGATGTGGTGCGCGTCTGACAGTCGCCCACATCGTCTTGGAATGCCCGGACTTAAAAGCACAGAGAAGGATTTTTAATCTCCCTGACGATTTGAAACTTGTTTTAGCTGAGAATGCCTCTATAGCTGACGCAGTTTTAAATTTTATTCGTGTGAGTGGGTTGTACCGATCTATTTGATTTTTAGCACTGTGTTCATTATGTGTTTGTTCTTCGCTCGCCTACCGTTTTAGGCAGGTGGTTTTAGTGTGCAAAAGCGGGCAGATGCCCTACTGCCTTGTCTTTGGTCACCTGGCCAGGACACTCTGAAATCGTCTTTGCACCTTTCTCTTCTTTTATTAGTTTTTACTTTGATTCTTTTATTTCTTGGCGTAACACCCTTTGCTTGGTGAGTTTTAACAAATAGTTTTCTATTGCATTGTAGTGCTTTTTTTATTCTCCTCTCTACGGTTGGCAGAAGGGACTGATAACTGTAGTCGTTTAGTCCCTTTAAAAATCAAACCATCCATCCATCCATCTCCTGCGCTTTACGCCTCCCCTCCTCCCTCCTTCCCCTACAGAGTCCTCAGTGCCGACTTTTAGTAGTGCATCGTTCAGTGTTTCGAGTCTACAGTGCATCAGTGTCTTTTAATAGTATTATAGTTTTCAAAATAAAAAGCCAGGATCGCACATTAATAATTTATTAATTGACGACCGGTTTCGGTGCACTGTGTCACCATCATCTAGTCTCATATGTTATAATCTGGTCATCTATCAAAAATATAAAAGACATGCAACAAATAACTTAAAAGTATTAAAAATAAAATACATTTGGGATTAAGAGGCACTTATCCTACCTTGTTAAAAAAATTGGGTATAAAATAACAAGTGCAACATTGCGACTAAGTGCAATGTTGCACTCGTAATTTAGAAATTAAGAGGTTCTATTAATTAAACATGTAGTAAACATTCAGAAAAGTTTCATTACACTGTGTTGACCAATATGGTCGCATACCTCGTGCACGTCGTTTTTCGAATGTAGCAACAGGAGGCAGCCACGCAGAACACTGGCTGGAGACCTGTAAATAATTACTGTTTCATAATGCCTTGTTGTCGGTTGATACGTTGTTTATGAAGAAACGGTGGAAGCCCAGCGGGCGTGTTTAATGATTCACTCTCCTCTGGGGCGGACTGGGGAACCAGTGCTGCGCACTCGGCCGCCCCTGAAAGCAGAGACCGGCTCTCAGCTGCCGGCTGTGCGGCGGCTGATGTCCAGCTCAATAATGCAGCGGCCCAGCGCGACCGACGAGAACCCAGAGGGGCCAGCGGCAGCGCTGCACTCTTCCCGTCTGCACGGCTGCTGCTTCCTGGGCGACTGAAATGTTGTGCCGCACCCGGATTCGAACACGGGACCCTAGCCTTCCCCGGACAAGCGCTCTAACGACTGAACCGGTAAAGCACCTATCTTTATTTCCCTCTTATGCTCGTCCATTTCACCTCTATCTGCAGCGGACTTTGGCCAGTAATCAGTTTCACACCTTGTTGTTGTTGTTATTGTTGCTGTGGTCTCCAGTCCAAAGACTGGTTTCTGATAGGCAGAGACACGGGATTCCGTGGGAAGTGGAGCGAATTGGTTTTATATTGAAAGTCAAATACTTAATTACAAGGTTTATTAACCTTCAATAGCCCAAAAAGAAAACAATGTTCTTACATTGGCTGAACAATCAACACCGTGCCCTACCATTTCATTTTATCGTGCCCTTTAACTGAACAGAGCTTTAAAATAAAGACATTACGTGAAAATTGTAAATGGTAATTTTTAAACAACACCTTTGACTGAGCAGAACTTTAAAAAAAGAACATTACAAAAAAATGTTAATTTTTAAACAACAATATTAACAGATTTTTAATATCTGGAACACGGTACAGTGTACCCAATGCACTTAACGCTTTTACTGTTTATAATCAGGTTATAGGGCTTTCAGTTAACGCCCAAGGGTGCAGTGCTTCGGCCACTTAGGAAAATTAACAGTTCTTTACAGCAATTTACAGAGCCAGTTCATCAAAGCTTGCCGTTAAACTTCAACAAGTTAACTCAGTTAAACCAAAACTTCACGAGAACAGAAGGTAATATTTTAAAAGCTCATCCAGAAAATTAACTGCTTCTATTCTCAGGCAATATATATTTTAACAGTTTACTACAAGAAATTAAATCAACCTGCGCGCTTCCCGTCTGCACGCTGATCACTCCATGTTGCCGATAGAACTTCAGGGTTATAAGGCCGTGGTTCATAAAACTTTTCAGTTTTTCCTAACGTTTCGACAAGAGCTGCGCCAGACATCTTCGGAGGTCTTCTTACTTCCGTTGCGTCTTGCCGTTGATGAGTCTGGATTCTGAGAGCGCCATATATACTGTAGAAAGTGGGCGTGGTCAAGCTGTCACGTTATGAGCAGAGACCTTGTCAGAGATAAAACATCACTATCCATTGCAGTCAGTCAGAGATAAAACCTGTCGAACTTTTAAAGCTACTGTCCATATGTCGTTAAGTTTCATAGCTTCTTCTTTCCTGTTAAAATTTTCCTTATGTTATACATTTCAATAGCTTCCCTGTATTATCTTGAATAATAATTCGTCATTGTAGATAAAACTGATGTTTCGGAAAACCTCACTATATGACTTCCAGATTGAAGAGCATGCTCTGCCACAGCCGATTTCTCTGTTTTTCCTAGTCTGCAAAGAGTTTTGTGTTCCTTCAGCCTAGTTTCTGTGTTTCTATTTGTGGTTCCAATATAAACACATAAAGAAGTAAAGAAACTAGGCTGAAGGAACAATTAAGTCTTTGCCGACTAAGAAAAACAGAGAAATCGGCTGTGGCAAAGCATGCTCTTCAATCTGGAAGTCATATAATGAGGTTTTCCGAAACATCAGTTTTATTTCCAATGACGAATTATTATCCACGTCAATACAGGGAAGCTATTGAAATATATAAACATAAGGGAACATTTAACAGGAAAGAAGAAGGTATGAAACTTAGCGACATATGGACAGTAGCTTCAATCTGGAAGTCATGTAGTGAGGTTTTCCGAACATCAGTTTTATTTCCAATGACGTATTATTATCCACGACAATACAGGGAAGCTATTGAAATATGTAAACATAAGGTAAATTTTAACAGGAAAGAAGAAGCTATGAAAGCGACATTAAAAGATTGACAGTTTTTATCTCTGACTGATTGCAATCGATAGTGATGTTTTATCTCTGACTAGGTCTCTGCTGATAACGTGACAGCATAGCCACGCCCAAATTCCACAGTATATATGGCGCTCCCAGACACCAGATACATCAGTCGGCAAGACGCATCGGAAGTAAGAAGACCTCCGAAGATGTCCGGTGCAGCTCTGGACGAAACGTTACGAAAAACTGAAAAGTTTTATGGATCACGGCCTTATAACCCGGAAGTTCTACCAGCAACTATGACATCCAGTCGAAAAAGCCTTCATTGCATGATCACTCCATGCTGTTGTTTTGTTGTTGTTGTGGTCTCCACTCCTCTCCACGATTGTTCAAGACTCTTCTTCTCTGAATAAGAAGGCAACCTACAGTCATTTCAACCTACTTGCAGTGTCGTCCCTATGTCACCCTCTGCGAAATTTCACTCCGAATACTTCCATCCACTACTGAATTGACGATTCCCTGATGTCTCATGTTTTCTACCATCAAATCCCTTCTTTTAGTCAAGATATGCATCAAGTTTCTTTTCTCCTCAATTGTCTACAATACATCATTACTTTCGTGATGTACCATCTTACCTCCTGAAGTCTCCTATGGGATCAAATTATTTCAAAACTTTCCATCATATTTTTGTCTGAACTTATTATCATCCACTTTTCACACCAATACCAAATACTTTAACGTACTTTCTTACCTGTACGCTGCTCAAAACAATTAGGGGATCAGGTGAGAAATCATACACAATGTACACATGGTAACCTATTTATTCAGATATTGGACACAATTGTAATTAGTATGGCATTTACTTAGAGCGACCCACCACTGAGCTACCATAATAGTGAAAAAGTACATTCTCGTTGCCCCCTAAGATGGCCACAGCATTTGCACACCTGCGTAGCATGCACAGTATAAGCTCTTGACGAAGATTTGGCCATTCTTCCATGAGTGCAATATCCAGCTCTGCAACTGTTGTGGGAGGTGCTGGTCTGCCTGCAATGCGTCTGACAAGTGCATCCAAAACATGCTCAATCGGATTTACGTTCGGTGAACAAACTGACCACACCATTCGATGTATGTTGTCCACCACTGCAGCTCTGTGGGGACGAGTTGCAGGTACCCATCTATGGCACCAGCGTTGGGCACATTAAAGTTTCGAATGAACTCGTCTCTATACTACCGAGCAGTCAAAGCGCCATTCTGAACGACATAGGGGTCCGTACAAGCTGATTTCTGTCCACACCATTCGTCCATAACCATAACGTGGTGATGTTTCTTGTACATAAGCAGGATTGCTCCAAGATGAGGGAACCACGATTGTCCGGCTGAACACAAAATCTCGACTCATCTATAAACATAACCCGATGCCCTTTGTTACGACTCGAAACCTGATGTTCCTCCTCCCGGTTTCTGCGGCGCAAGTTGTTGCGGCACTCTGCCTGTGCTACAGGCAACCCGCCAAGCATCGTAAGGTCGCGGGTTGCCAGCCGATCAGACAACCGTCCTACGTGTCGGAGGAAGAGGCCAGCTGGCGTCAATAGCACAGAGGCGCCCTGTGAGAGAACTACTTTCCTGCCGCCACACTAGGGATGGCGGTTATTGCTGAAACAACCGGTTTTCGGTTATACCGGTTCTTTTCATCTCCGGTTTAACCGCACTGTAAAAATTGCTCAAGATAACCGTTTTTTTAAATAACCGGTTTTCGGTTTTTATTGCTATTATTTCCAGTAGAGTTCGACCGAAACATATTTTGCGGCCGAAACAGAAACCGTAATCGAATTTTCGCTTCTTCTAGTTTCGGCCGAAACCGAAACTTAGGAAATTTAGTTAAAATTTAGGTAAATTTACGTTACATGACAAATCACTAGTCTTTCCATATTTTGCAAGATCCCCTCCCAATACCACGCCTTCTTGAGTGTGTATAAACCTAGCCAGGAGGCCGTAGAAGACGATATACGAAGCATATAGATTTACTGGCCTAGTATTTCCATCCGGCAGTTGCGAATATTGAGCCAACCATTCCGTAAGTTGGACTTGTGAGCCAACGCATACGAATATCTCGTTATACACACATAATATATAAATATAAGTTACAGTCAATAAATGAGCTTCAATAACAATAAGTGCTGCAGAAGTATTTCGAAAAACAAAGTCACAGATCCGACTAACAGTATGATTGTTGTCAGTGTAAATTTAAGCAAATTGAATTAGGAAAGCTATGGACCACACGATTAAAGAATGTTAAAATGGGTGTGAGTTCTTATGAGACCTAACTACTTAGGTTATCAGTCTCTAGAATAAAAACTACTTAATCAAACTAACTTACGCTAAGGCCAACATACACACCGATGACCGAAGGAGGAGGGAGGACTCGAACCTCCTACTGGAGCAGCCGCGCAGTCCGTAACATGGAGCCTCAGACCGCACGGCTACATAGCGAGGCACCACATGATCAATGTTACCTAAAGTCATATTGGTTATTAAAAAATCTCCTCGCTTTCAAGGAATCGCATTAATTAAACTTGATAGCATAACAATATGATAATACATCAAAAGTTATTATTCCAAGCTTACATAATAGGTATATGAATCGAATTGACCATCTCTTCCAAGGAACATTTAGGATGCTTCGTCCTTAAATGGCACAGCATGTTTGTAGTACCTCCACCAGTTTTCAGCTTTTTAAAACAAATGGAGCATTGAACCTCACTGCTCCCGTACTTGGTGAAGTACTTCCACACTCGGGATGATGCCATTTAAGACACAACCGATGTCTGGCGACGACGGCAAGGAACTGCCGCATGACCAGACGGAGGCAAGTCTTGTACACTGCCGGTGCAAACCTCGTCGTCTAATAGGCCACGCCACACGGCAACAGGTGCATCGGTGCCTCAGTAGCTGCACCTGTCCTTAAGTTCTCATACCACGCGTTTGTTGCGCGTTTCTGTCTGCTGGGATTGTTCTTAAATTATCACTGATCGCTTTTCTTAGTTACTGCGATAACCTAATACTTCACAGCAGTGGAAATTTTAGGAATAGCCCTAAATATTAGGGTCTAGTAGTTTTAATTTTTTTAAATTATTTACAAAAACATTTTTTACCCGGTTGTTGGCAATAACTAAAACAACTGGCTGCAACCGTCACCAAATAAATACCGAAAAAAACCGGTTATTCAAAACTAAAATACCGGTATCGGTTTTAACCGGTCGGTTTTTCCCATCCCTACGCCACACACGTAGCCAGGAAGTAGTTCATATGGTATCCTGCCGCTTGCAGATATGTAAGCCCCGACACGGCCGGCCAGAGCTGTCGCAGTTGCCGGCAGAACTTCGCCTTTCCACGATGGTGTTCAGTGTATGATGGAGGAGGTAGGAAGCTTCGAGTTTGAGTCATCAAAAATTAGTTCATGTATACAGACAGTAGCGAGAAGCTACAATGGTGGGATGGTTTGCTGAATCATTGTACTCTACCAATTTAGTTTTGACTGAGGAAGTTAGCGAATCTTGACTTCATCACGACTGATAGGGAGTTTTTGCTGATCTAATACAGCTACAGATTAAACCAGCGGGTTTTGTTAGGATTTCAGAATCACAGACGCAGCCTCTGCCAACAAGGCGATGTTTGGTAGTGATTTAACGAATGGAGTTCCGACGGGAAGCCCTTTGTCGCCTATCATTGCTAATTTATTCATGGAGGGCTGTGAAGATCGTGCAGTGCAGTCAGCGGCGTTGAAATCTGCTTGCTTTTTTCAGATATGTAGACGACACTTTTGTTGTTTGGCCTCATGGTAGTGAGAACTTGAATCATTTTTTGGAAACATCTAAATTCAATCCACCTCAACATCCGATTCACAATGGAAATGGAAAAGAATGGTTGCCTTTCCTTCCTTGATGTGTTGCTCAGGAGAAAGGCAGATGGTACGTAGGGACATGCTGTATAGAAAACCAACTCATACTGATTTATATCAAAGCTAATTGTTGTCACCACCCAGCTCAACGTGAAGAGGTTCAAATTTTCAAATGTTTTTTAAGCTTAAGGGACTAAACTGCGGCGTCTTCAGTTCCTAATCTTACAAACTACTTATGAACTACATTATACTAAATACACAAACATCCGTGCCCGAGGGGGGGGGGGATTCGAAACCCCGACCGTAGCGGCCGGAAGGGGTTCTTCGAACCTTAGTGCATTAGGTTCACGTCATTTCTGACCCGGAAAGTTTGCCCACTTTGCTATCCCATGTGGAGGTCACTTTTAGTCAGAATGGCTATAGTGAAGGGCAGAGTAAAACAGCGTTGCGCTATCGACGACATGTGCAACGGGCTAGCGAAGATAGCATAGAGTTGGCACCCACGTCATTGGCCCTTGACAGCACTTCCAAGAAGATTGGCCGCATTTTACGTAAAAACAATGTGAAATGTGTATTTCGTTCACCAGCTAAAATTAAGGCACTGTTGAGATCCGTTAAGGACTGCGGGTGTCCATCGAATCCTGTGGCATATCATATGTTGAGGACCGTTGTATTGAGCATAAATGTCACACACGTATACAACAGCCCAACAAATCTGCTGTAGCTAAACACTGTATTGACACAGGTCACCCTATGGAATATAACAAAACGGAAATTTTGGCATGCACTTCCAACTACTGGGACTGTGTTTTGAAGGAAGCGAGTGAAATAAAACTAGCAGGCAACCTTATGACTAGGAATGGAGGATTTTGCTTAAATTCCGCATGTCATCCTGCTCTCTCATTTCTCAAAAAACAGAGGGACAAAACTAATCCGACCTCATACGTTTGAGAACTGATGTTGATTTTCGATATCATGACCGTTTTCATCTTTGGTCGTGTCGGCGCTGAGTGCTTGCTTGCTCGGTGTGTGTTGTCTTTCCTGTTTACTCATTGAAAACCGAGGTTTTAAAGATCGTTAGACATTGCTTCCTCACTGTAGTTTCCCCTTGAAAATGGCAGGGTGATCTCCTGCCGAAATATCGTCCGACGTAGAATTTGACACCTGGCTATATACCCGTAAGTTTTTCTAAGTTGTTATTTTCCAGAAGGAATTAAGGAATCACATTACTCACTTTATTTACCGTGACAGCCTCTTCTATTTCAAATCATTTGTAGACGCAAGTGTATCTTGACATCTAAGCCATTCTCTGATATTTTTCTCGATTAAAAAATGATAAATAATTATTTTACGTTTCAGTACCTCAGCACTTTTCATATACTGAGACAGTGCTTAACACCACATTCCGGTACTAGGCAAGGTCATTTAGCAGTAACTATTTTACTTTCTTCTTACAGGAGTGGTTGTTCGGTTCATTCTGGATTGAAAAGTACACTACTTTCTAATGTCTAGCCTATGTGTGACGGTAGATTTGTTCCACTCTCAGAGCCAACCGTTTTCAGATAAAAAATCATTGCTGATCAACCCTTGCACATAATACTAGGTGGAAGAAATCGTCTGTACAGTTGAAGAGACAGGCCGGCGGTACGTTAAGATTAACGCTATAGAAACATAATCCTCATATGTTACGAATCGCAGTTGACTGGGCATGAAAAATCATATCTTTCAGATGACACATTGGTCGCTTTTCGTTTTAAATGTACAAGCGACATATCTGGTTATGTTACGAAATGTAAACTTTCAGTTCAGCCAGCTGCGAGATAAAACATGATAAGCTGTGCTGCCAAAGTGTGTAGTTTTTCTTTTCGCACTCTTTTTTGGTCAAACAAAACCGTAATGTTATGTTAATGGCTAACTTTATAATCCTAAATGATGTTCTTAGATTAAAGCCACACGAAATATAATCATTAAAACCACTATCCTCAAACACACAGTAGCTCTGACGGTCTCTCTAATGATCCGCGTAATAATGATTCCAACCTATTTACTCTTCATTTTCATTTCTATTCCCAATCAAGGTTCCATTTGCGGTAAAAATAAATAATAACACCAGAGAGAGAGAGAGAGAGAGAGAGGGTGGAGGAGATAAAGAAAGGGCGTGAAATTGATATAAAGAAGGGTAGTGAAGATATGGATGCAGAGAGGATTGTGGAGGAGATGGGATAACAGATGTAGAGGGACTGGGATGAAGGACAGAGATAGGAGCGGAGGAGAGGAGATTGAAAAATAGAGAAGGGATGAATAGAGAGCTATAGAGAGGTCAGGAGAAGGAGATTAGGGTGTATATCCGATTCCTATGCAAGTTAGGAATTGCGAAGCATTGCTGGGTTTGCTAGTTTCCTTTAAAAATAATTTATCTTACCTGTTACTAGTTCCGTACGTGTCTACACAATCTTGTGACTTTTATGCCGATACACAGCACTAGTAACAACCGCGGTGTTACACAGCGTATAACGGATGTACGCAGAACGTTACAAATGCGGTGGTTTTTTTTTTGTTTTGTTTTTTGTTTTTTTGTTTTTTGTTTTGTTTTTTTGAGTCGTGTCAGTTCTGAGCGTTCACATGTTCGGACAAACTTTGCGAGAATGCCGTCACTATCAACCACGATAAAGTAAATGCTTTCTTGAAAATCGTATTTCACCACAATCGAGATATTCTGTCTAAGATTTTGATACGTGATTTGCCAAGTATTTAATACGTAGTGAAGCGACTACACGCATAATGAGTTGTGTCTTAACACAAAGTCATATAATTTCCATTCTCACTGGGAACATGAAATCGCGAGATAGTTCCTTCCAAACTTTCTTCATGGCGCGTTGAACAACCTCTAAATCAGCAGGAATGAAACACTCCATTCTTATCTCCTTGACAATGAGAGTTGCTCTGTTGTACAATTTATTCTTTGACTCGGTAATGTACTTCTAGTAGCTAAATTAGTCTTGCATTCTCATGAAAGAAACTTTTTTAAAATAGCGCTCGCTCTATAGTCTAACAACGTATTTATCTTCCTATCCTGACAGAAGTACACATAAACTTGAAAGCTTTTAAGTTGTTTCATAAAGTCGCTTCCAGCTTGTTTTTACACGTCGCTAAAGCTTGAGAAGTGGATTTGTAACACCTTGCGGGAGAGAGAAAATAGAGTTTTACTGTAGCATATACGAGCTACGCTGTTTTCCTGGCTGATCTGAACGTGTGACGTTGTATTGTATTCATTTGTACAATTTGTAAAAACGCTTCCGCAGGTCGTTAAAACTCTGCGCAAAGTATATTCGTGCTTGTGACCTATCTTTCCAGGTGATGGTATATGAAGCTGTTTGACGTTTAAACTTTACTCCTTTACGGTTTTAAAAGAGTAACCGATGTGTTCTATATGAAAAATGAGTAGCTACTTCCGCTTTCTAAATGAGTACTGAAAACTAATGGGTAACAAAACAAAGATATGCCGATGGTGAGAAAGTCAAGTAGCAACTCTGTAATGTACTACTCCGTGGAACCCATTCGAAACTTTGGCACATTTATATTTTTAACAGAATGACAGTATTTGGAATAAATGTAATTATTGGAATAAAATTAGCTCTGGAATTGATGGCAAAATATATTTAGAAATGTAACGCGCTTGTGTACACACTTCCATGGAGTTAATTTTGAACGAAATTATTTACACAGCATTACACCGCCTCGCTGTAAACGATATTTGACATAAAAATATTTGTCTGAGAAATACCCAGAAAAAGGACACTTTTAACAGTGGCCAAAACGTCGGACATATTTTTAAAGACCGACATTGCGATCTCAGACCCAGAAACATTTTATTGGTTGTAAAAATTGTGTGTTACACTTTATTTTTAATAAACTTATGTCATGAACTGCATTATTTGACACTGTTTAAATATTGCAAATAATATCCATCACCACCAAGGTGCTGTCATTAGCAAACTACAAGAAGGCATATGACATATAAAAAATGAAAAACAACAGACCCAGAACAGATCCCTGGGGTACACCCACTTAAAAGTGTCCTATTTTTACTGTATGAAGTAGCCATTTTCAAAACAGTGGCAAATTAATTTCTGCGGTCTGTTACTAAAATAATAGGTCAAAAATGTGAGGTAGTCCCCTTCTTCCATAATGTTCCAACTTATGCAACAATACTTTGTTATCAATCAAACGCGTTTGTTGAATCAAAGTAAACGCTGAGTCTAGCCTAGTCTTTAATCCATCCAGTGCTTTACCAACAAAAGAGACATACTATTTTCAGTTGTTAAACCACTTCCAAAACGAAACTGTTCATTTGATAGCAAATGTGTCTTCAATGGCCATGAAAATTATGTAAATTGAATGACCTTCAATGTACAGCCTTTTGAATAAATGTAGCAAATATCCATGGTATAGGAATAGGTATAGAGCTGTGTACATTATGTGTATTTTATAGCATGATTTCACTAACAATCAGTCAGGCAACTGGCCATTCTGAAAGGGAAAGTTACAGTTATGGCTAGGTACTAGGCTAACAAAGGCTGAACAATAATATTCTGCAAGATACCCTCACCATAAAAATAAGAGTCCTTAGTCTTTATAAATTTAATTATTGGCTCAATCTTTCCCTTGTCAATATCACAGAGAACTATTTCAGTTAACAGTCTTGGAATGCTATAGAGAGTTATATGATTATTTACAGTGGTTAAATTCTTGATAATTCACCAGCTATATTCAGAAAGTGATTCTTAAATACTGTACATATAACTAACTCATCAGTAAGACAAACGTTTCTACTAGCGACTGATGTTACATTGTTCATGACTGACCACGTGGTTTTAATTTTGTCCTGAGAATTCGCTATTCTTTTTTCATAGCACATACTTTTTCCCTTCTTAATGGTATTTTCCAGATCCTTACTATACAAATTTTTTCTGACTGCTTCTAACATTTTTATATAATTCCCACTTTGTTCTACACGATGTTCATACATCCAGGCTACCCACTAGTGGTAGTGCCTTGTTTTGAGAGTTCTAACGGAAATAAGAAATCTATTGAGGAATTCATTGTATTTATCGTCTATATTATGATCACTACAAACATACTGCCACTGTTGTTCGTTAATTAGGTTTAAAACGGCACTATTGCAACTGAATTAGCTTTCATAAATAGTATATTTAATAGCTGTTATGGTACAAAAATGTCTGCACCATGGTCTGAATACACTATCTACTAGAAAAATGCCACTCTAATAATGAAGAACGAAGAAAAATGTTGTCAGCGTTTTTATTGCTGTTCCCCCATCCTCCCATTGAGAAGGATACTGTTTGCATCAGATGATAAGAAAGCATCCTTTTTATGGACAATCACTTGCACAATTTACGCTGAATTAACCACATACAACTATTTTTGTACTTCCTACAAAGTGAGCATAGAACTGTCCATATCTTGAACAGAATTGTTTTAAAATTGCACTTGTAATGACCTTAGTATTAGGAAATCTGTTTGTTTTGTAAAGTGAAGATCTGGATACCTACTACAATAGTGTATGTAACGAGGCTTTAACTTTGTACAGCTATGAACATATTTACAGACTGCTTATGCATACACTACGAAAATACTTGACAAACCATTAACTTTGCTGTCTGGATCTTTCTGTTACTCTTGTTAGTAAAAGTTCAGATAGCAAGATTATTCAATTATTCATATTATTAGTGGAATATAGTCACTACCATTACCAGATATTATATGAAATACACTAAACTGTTTGACATAGCCTGTTTGTTGTAGGACCTTGCGATTGTATTAATAACAACAAGTTTTAATTATTTAAACAAAATATCACTGCTCTAGTCGTAATTTGCATGTACATATAATTTCCGTTGTGATTTGTTAAAATACTGTTGGTTTATACTGAATAATTAACTATACTTCTTGTTTGTGATGGATTTATTTATGTTTAGCAGATGATGGAATTCAGTAACTAAATTGAAACAAATTTGTTCTTGAACATTCGATAATGCAACATTACAGACGCGCGCATGATAGACGCGAGAGTGTCATGTTCGAGATGTATTCACGTACTCAAAAGTTAGTCACGATGTCATGAGTCATTGTCAGTTCATACTCTGATACTCAAATTCAGTAGTCCAGTCATGCTGTAAAGTTTTGGTGTAATAATTTCATTCTGATGTAATAAAAAGCAGTGGATATATCTTGAAGACGCAATTTGTAGTTCCTTTAACGTCCACGAACACAGGAGGTGTAATAAATATTAAATAATAACAATGGCAGGCGAGCTGACAGCGTGAAGAAGGAGTAACAGGTGACTTAATGTATTTCATAATATTGTAACTAAACCAATACGTTACACTATGAAGTCGAATAAAATATATTGCTATAATCAGAAATGTACACACCCAGAGACTATTTGCGTCTTGAAAATTTTAAAGACTTAAAAAGTGATTCATTGAATAAAAATTTTTGCTGCGGCCGGGAATCGACCCCAGACCTCTATGTTCACGAGGCACACGTCTTAACCACTAGACCACCACAACACTAGCGATTAAGGCGCTTCCCCCCACGTCACAAACTCTAATTCAGCTTATGCGTTCCATGAAGTATTGTCACAATTGCCAAGGGTCTCCATGCATCGGAATAGCACCTCGGCAATGGACAGTCCTGTCTTTTTACCTTAGGTTAATGTTGTGATACCTATATAACCTGGCAGCTTAACTCTGGTGTCTGAGCATAGAATTGTGGCGTGCCTGCACATTCATATCTTTTGCTAACTAATTTGCATTGTCCGCCAGCTTGTAATTAGTCAAACGAATTTCCATCATTCAGCACGTGACAAATAATAGCTAGATTACCTGAGGATTCGAAATTTATGTCAATACACAAGGTATCAGACTCGCGTGAATACTGAATCGAAACACATATATTGTTTCAAAATGTTCAAATGTTTGTAAATCTATTGGACCAAACTACTTAAATTAAGGTAAACTAACCTAAGGACAATACACACACACCCTAGGGAGGACTCGAACCTCCGACCGCGAGCAACCGTGCGCTCCACAGGGAGGCGCCTTAGACCGCTCTGCTACTCCAAGGCGGCTTTCTTGTTTCGTTTTCTTGTATTACTTCATCGCTGCCATGTTGTAATTCGTCAAGAAACAGAATATGAACATTTGTGGCTGGCACGCTCAAAAATCTGTATAGTTCACCATCCAGTTAGTGTACAGATCACTGGGCTAAGGTGATATAAATAATTATAAATGTATACAGGAGAAATCGAAAAAATCAAAGACATTAAAGATGTAAAACTGAATTAAAATTTTTGCTGCGGCCGGGAATCGAACCAAGACCTCCAGGTTCACTAGGCAAACAACCACTAGACCACCGCAGCACTAGTGATCATAGCGCTATTGTGGCAATATTTCAGGCAACACAGAAGCTGAATTTGAATTTGTAACGTGGAGGGAAGTCGTACTTACAAGGAAAGTGCTTGAACTCGAACAAACACATATACACCAAAATCGTAAGAGAGATAATGTAAAGATCCCTTATTGCACTAGTGATACTCCCACATCTGCAAAACTCTGCAGTCGTCCGTTAGAGGCCTCTGCGTGTGCCATGCCTCATTGCACTTTGACCTATCGGTTCGCCAGTAGGGACGGTGCAGTGTGCCTCCGAAGTTGCGTTTTGTGACGTTATTTGTGTGGTGAAGCATCAGATGGGGCGGCGATTGCTAATCAATCCTGCTAATGTATTGCGATTAGTTGAGATGAAGTTACGAAGAACCCTTCTTCGTGAAGATGGTATTAGTGTAGAAGATGAATCATTTGCATGCTTTCTCGTATCTGTTATGGTACAGAAATATGAGCATAAGTTAGATACTGTAGTTACAAACTCATAATAATGATAATAGGGATGATAATGACGAACAACTCATTGCAAGCGGTAGTGCTACGCTAAGTGCGGGAAGAGGCGATGGAAGCCTTGGCAGTGAATACCAACAGTCTTTCGGGAAGAAGGTTAAAGTTGCAACTATCATCACGGCTTTTGATGACAATTCGCTAGAGAACATGTACGATGATTATTACATAAGTTCTAGTTAAGATATCTGCATTACGTATGGCGTCTACAATTACATCTACAGTGCTATCTAGAGCTTGGTTGCAAAGTTTTGCATAAAAACGACACCCACTAGCACATTGTGGTGTACGTATAGATCCTGTAACCAAACGTAGTTCGAGCCCATGTACTTGCCTTGTTAGACTATTCGGAGACGCCTTAATCGCCGGTGCTGCGGTGGTCTAGTGGTTACGACGTCTGCCTAGTGAGCAGGGAGGCCTGGTTTCGATTCCCAGACACGCACAAATTTTAATTCAATGTGTCACCTTTAACTTTAACTTTCAAATATATTGCCTTCACGATTTTTAGTTAATTCTCTTAATTTATAGGCAAGCGTCATATAATAAGACGTATTCGATTGTAGTTTGTACCAATAACATAATTAAAAACTAAACCCTACGATGTTGTTAGCGGCTAGGCATGTAAAGTAAGAGACAGGTAATTTTCGCGAGCCGGCGACGTACCTTGGCATCCGCCGTCAGCCCGTTGCCGACACCTCCCTGGCTGAGGCGCCACCTGGTTGTAGTCAGACCGCCAGCCGGCGGTGCCGTCGATGTCGCAGTTGTCGACGCCACGGCCGGCACGGCTGCGGCGTCAACCGTGGCCCAGCCAGCTCCTCCCAACACCGCCGCCACCTGCCACAAAAGAGGGCGCTCTGTCTAGAACTCCAGCTTTGCAGTCGTGACTTCGTGTGAAAAGCGAGAGCACGATTCTTGAGGTGAATTTGCAGCAGGGTTTTGGAACATATCTTGTATTCAAATATTATTTACTTGTTTATTTATCGTATGGCATATTACAGCTGCATATATACAATTATAATTAAATAAAGAACAAGAATATATATATATATATATTAAAAGAGCTCATTTTCGGTACATGTGAGTGATCAATGACATATTATGACATGTGTTCTGTGAGACAAGCTTTCGGCTACACACCAATGTCCAGATCTTGAATCCACTTCATAGCCTGAGGTGTGGCTTCTATAAAGTTCTCAGCAGAGCCACTATATTTTCTTTTTGGACACACTCTTATGATGTGGTCCTGCGTCTGCTCAGGTGCTCCACAATCACAACTTGGGCTGTCCGTGAGTCCCCACTTCTAAAACATGGCCTTACATCTGGTATGGCAACTTCTGATGCGATTGAGCTTAGTCCTGTCTTTTCTAGGGAAGTTGAACCCTTTTAGTTCTTTTGAGGTATCACTTATGATGTGATGATTTCAGACTGAATTTTCCCACTCCTTTTTCCAGTTCTCTTTTACGTTGACGGTGACCTCTCCTCTTCGTGAGTACAAACGGTAATTTGGAAATTTTTTATTGCATCCTGCATAGGTAAACATTTTCCTTCATTTATTTTTACTATTTTTCCCATTCTTTAAAAGATGCTGTTTGTCTTCTTAATTTTGGTGCAGCAATGTTAGCTATGACGGAGAGCCACGGCGTTGGAGTAGACTTTAATGTACTGGTGATTATCCGCATGGTTTCGTGGAGCTGTACGTCTACATTGTTGGTATGGTGGTTTCTCTCCCAGATCGGAGCACAGTATTCGACAGTGATGTAGAATGACGAACGAAAACGGCATTTCTAAATGCCAGCCAACAAGACATTTTGGTCCTACATTAAGTATTCAAATATTATTAATTATCTCGAACAGAATGATCTATTGACCCAAGGTCTACAGGGATTTAGAAAATGTCGTTCCTGTAAGGTACAACAAGATCTTCACTCACACGAAGTGATGAGTGCTATCAACATTGGAACTCAAATTGAGTCCGTTTTTCTGGATTTCCAGAAGGCTTTTGACAACGTACCTCACAAACGGCTTTTAATCAAATTGCGTGGTTATGGTATAACGCCGCAAATTTACGACTGGATAGGAGATTTCCTGTCAGACAGGACACAGTTTGTAGTAATCGATGGTAAGGCATCGACTAAATCAGAGGTGATATCGGGCGTTCCACAGGGTAGTGTTTCTTATTTACATAAATGATTTCGGAAAATTTCTAAGCAGCTCTCATAGGTTGTTTGCAGATGACGCTGTCATTTACCGCCTAGTAATATCATCTGAAGATCAAAAACAACTGCAGAACGATCTAAATAAGATATTACTATGGCGTAAAAATTGGCAAGTGACTCTAAATAATGAGAAGTGTGAAGTCGTCCGCATGATACGAAAAGAAATCCGTTAAACTTTTTTTTTACAAGATAAGTCAATCAAATGAGTAGTCCGTGAACTCCACAAAATACCTAGGAATTACTTCAGACTTAACCTGGAAATAACACGTAGATAATGTCGTGCGAGAGGCGAACTAGAGACTGCAATTTATTGGCAGAACCCTAAGAAAATGCAACAGAATTACTAAAGAAACTGCACACACTACTATTGTTCGTCCATTTTTGGAGAATTGCTGCCCCGCGTGGGATCCTTATCAGTTGGGTTTGACGGAGGACATCGAAAGAGTCCAAAGAAGGGCAGCCCCTTTTTGTATTGTCACGATACAGGGGAGACAGCGTTACGGAAATGATACAGGATCTGGGATGGGAATCATTAAACAACGACGGTTATCCCTGCGACGTGGTCTACTTACGGAACTCCAATCGCCAAAATTCTCCTCCGAAAGCGAAAATATATTGTTGAATGCCACTTACATAGATAGAAAAGATCATCAGAATAAAATACTAGGAATCAGAGCTCGAACGGAGAGATTCAGGTGTTCTTTCTTCCCGCGCGCTATTCGAGAATGGAATGGGACATAAATAGTATAAAGGTGGTTCGATGATGCCTCTGCCAGAAACTTAAATGTGATTTGCAGAGTATCCCTTGTAGATGTAAATTCTTTGGATGGGTACTCGACACTTTGCAACACCTCCGGAAGATAATGATGTTACAAATTTATAGTTAACTGGCAAATTACGTCTGTGGAAATCGATCGATAATTTATATGAAGAGCACTTAGTCAGCCAAGATCGTTAATAAATTTATTATTTATTTATTTTTGCCGGTTTCAATGAGTTATGTCATCTCCAGAAAAGTTCGAAAGTTCTCCTATCTTCACTGCAAAAAATTACAAAGATGTTTAAAATACGTAAGATATAAGTTAATAAAACGTGTACAATTCTTTTGGGACTTATGTAAAATAACACGTTACTCGTGAAAATGTAATATAAGAAAAATAACATTATCAAACTATTAAAAATGGGCATTATTAAAACTTGCATCAGCAAAGTGGATCATTACCGGCATTGCACATTGAAAAAGTGTGTGTATTCTTCTCACAAGTAACAAGGACCCTGAAGCAGGTAAATATTCCATAGGTGTGCTGCTATAGGTATCCACCAGGAGGCAGTGGCGTCACGAAGAGACAACATGGATTCATTTCCCACTACCAGAGAACGCTCCACTTTCCAATTGCGCTACCTTTTTTTCTCCCCATATACAGGGTCTTACAAAAAGTTACGGACAAACTTTCAGGAAACATTCCTCACACAGAAAGAAAGAAAACATGCTATATGGACATGTGTCCGGAAACGCTTAATTTCCATGTTAGAGCTCATTTTAGTATTTCTCTTTAAATGTAAATTGAAATAATTCGTGCAGACAATTGTCAAAATACCAGATTGCTTCGTTAGTATATACCGTACTTCCTCGATTCATCGCGTCATCAACACAGATTTTCTGTGAACGTTTGGGCAGGAATTGTTGGTGATGTCTTGATTGGGCCTCATGTTCTACCAACTAGGCTCACTGGAGCACGTTATCATGATTTCATACGGGATACTCTACCTGTGCTGCTAGGACATGTGCCCTTACAAGTAAGACACAACATGTCGTTCATGCACGATGGAGCTCCTGTACATTTCAGTCGACGTGTTCGTACGCTTCTCAACAACAGATTCGGTGACCGATGGTTTGGTAGAGGCGGACAAATTCCATGGCCTCCACGTTCTCCTGGCCTCACCCTCTTGACTTTCATTTATGGGGGCATTTGAAAGCTCTTGTCTACGCAACCCCGGTACCAAATGTAGAGGCTCTTCGTGCTCGTATTGTGGACGGCTGTGATTCAATACGCCATTCTCCAGGGCTGCATCAGCGCATCAGGGATTCCATACGACGGATGGTGGATCCATGTATACTCGCTAACGCAGGACTTTTTAACATTTCCTGTAACAGATTGAAGTCACGCTGGTACGTTCTGTTGCTGTGTGTTTCCATTCAATGATTAATGTGATTTGAAGAGAAGTAATAAAATGAGCTCTAACATGAAAATTAAGCGTTTCCCGAGACATGTCCACATAACATATTTTCTTTCTTTGTGTGTGAGGAATGTTTCCTGAGGGCCGTACCTTTCTGTAACACTCTGTATAAAAGTTGTAACAATTATTTAACCCGTCTCATGTCATTAGTTAACAAAGTTTCGGGGGTGGAGGCTGCGACAGGGTAGCTGACTGACCGAGTGGCTATCCCTGGGGCGCAGCCCACTGTCTCATAACCACCAGCCAGTCAGCTACGCTGTCGTAGCCTCCGCCCCCAAAAATTTGAAAGGTTGTAGCTGCCAAACTAAACGTAATAAAAATGTCTTTCAAAATTCTTTGCACACAGCTGGTGTAAAAAATTCCATTGCCGTTGTTCCATTTGAAAAATTATATGTTTACATGAAAAATACACTATCTAGGTATTTTTAGAACCTGATTACTGGCTAACAAAACGAGTCCTTGACTACCAATCCAATCTGTGAAAACCGCATATCAGTCGCACTTTCCGTTTCCGCAATATTTGCGGTGCAAGTGTTAGCTGATTCATCCTGTAAAAAGTGGCATATACAAGGGTGTACCGAAAAGGGCTCCCTGATTTCAAAATTAAATATCTCGAAAATAAAGATCGATAGAGAAAAGCAGTAAACGTTATGTTTATTGTGAAAGCTGTAAGACGTTTATACAGCAATTTGAATTATAGTTACAAAAGCTGCTAACAGATGGCGCTGTACGCTGTACAGCCAATTCAGGCTCGTTCAGCGTGGCGGGATGCTTCGGGTAGACCATGTCTTTCTCTGTGCCCCACAAAAAATGTCACAGGGAGTCAAATCCGGTGAATATGGAGGCCAATCCATGCCTGCACCAGTAAACTTGGGATATTCAAAAGCATTGACTCGATTCCCGAAGTATTCCTCAAGAAAGCGAAACACTTGTTCGGTCCAATGTGGTCGGGCTCCATCTTGCATAAACCATTCA
Organism: Locusta migratoria; assembly: GCA_026315105.1. Taxonomy (NCBI): domain Eukaryota; kingdom Metazoa; phylum Arthropoda; class Insecta; order Orthoptera; family Acrididae; genus Locusta; species Locusta migratoria. The sequence goes on from CM048751.1 coordinate 247,163,214, forward strand.
GTACCTGATAGATCCTCTAACGCTTGCTGTGTGGCGCCAAATTGTTCCAAAATTGCAACATAACGTGCACCAGTGACCGTTTGTCGAATGAAAAAAAGGTTAATAATCCCTCTGCTGCATACTGCAGCCCACACAGTAACTTTAGGAGAATACAGGGGTTTCGCTTCACACCAATATGGCTTTTCGGAACACCAAAATCGCCAGTTCTGCTTATTCACGTATCCACTGAGGTGGAAGTGTGCTTTATCTGTAAAACAGATACAGCCAACATCAAATCCTTCACTATCAATCATTGTGAGCATCTGATTAGCAAAGGCAACCCTTTGTTGCACAGCTCGTACGGGTATGGGCAGGCGCGTTTGAATTTTGAATGGAGACACGTGTAGGCTCTTACTCAGTACTCTCTGCGTGCTGGAATTATACGGACGGATGACATCGGATTTCGCTGAATAATTCCAGAAACTGTGGCGATATTTTCAGGCGTAACTGCGGTTTGCTTGCGGCCAACATGCCCCACTTGATCCTCAGTTACGCTGCCTATTCGTTGAAATTTTGCGAAGAGCGTACGAATGGTTTTCGCATCGGGTCCTTTTCGAACATTAAATCGTGTTTGAAAACGTCGCCTTGTTGCCGTAGGACCCTCTTCTAACCTGTGGTACTCTAGCACCAGAAAAACGCGTTGTTCGGTACGCTAACCTCCTTTCACGTTTCAATAATGGAACTGGTCGCTCTGGGCTTCGGATCACTATTTATAATAGGCATTACGTATGGCGATTACAGCGCCATCTGTTAGCAGCTTTTGTTACTATTATTTCAAACTGCTGTATAAACTTCTTACAGCTTTCACAATAAACATACGGTTTACTGCATTCCTCTATCGATCTTTGTTTTCGAGATATTTAATTTTGAAATCAGGGAATCCTTTTGTGGACACCCTGTATATGTACAAGGGAAGGCATTTTCTGACATTTTTTCCAGGTTATAATGGAGTACGTTGAGAGTTGCGATGATCAACTACCTGACTTGCACTATACAAAGGAACATATCAAACGTCTATATTGAGACGTATCTAGTATGTCAGAGTAATGCACTGTCGTCGTTTGGAGTGCGTGCCGACGGCATCAGTGACCAAAGAAATTCTACATTTACATCTACATACATACTCCGCAATTCACCGTAAGGTGCGTGGCGGAGGGTACACTGTACCACTAGTAGGCATTTCCTTTCCTATTCCACTCCCAAATTGAACGAGGAAAAAAAGAATGCCTATATGCCTCCGTACGAGCCCTAATTTCTCTTATCTTGTCTTTGTGATCTTTACGCGAAATGTAAGTAGGCGGCAGCAAGATCGTACTACACTCAGCTTCAAATTCCGGCCCTCTAAATTTACTTAACAGAAATTCACGAAAAGAACGTCGTCTTTCTTCCAGCGATCCCCAATTGAGTTGCCGGAGCATTTCCGTGACACTCGCGCATTGGTCGAACCTACCGGTAACAAATCTAGCTGCTCGCCTCTGAACCGCGTCTATGTCTTCCTTCAAACCGATCTGCTGCGGGTCCCAAATACTTGAGCAATACTCAAGACGTGGTCGTACAAGCGTTTTATACGCGGTCTCCTTTACAGGTGAAGTACATCTTCCCAAAATTCTCCCAATAAACCGAAGTCGGCTGTCTGCCTTACTCACAACTGTCCTTACATGTTCGTTCCATTTCATATCGCTCTGCAATGTTACGCCTAGATATTTGAACGACGCGACCGCATCAAGAAGCTCACTACTGATGCTGTATTCGAACATTATAGGATTGTTTTTTCTACTCATGCGCATCACCTAACATTTTTCTACATCGAGAGCTAGCTGCTAATCTTCGCACCAACTAGAAATTTTGTCTAATTTATCCTGTATGCTATTACAGTCAGTTACAGACGACACCCTCCCATACACCACAGCATCATCAGCAAAAAGCCGCAAATTACAACTTACTCTGTCCATCAAGTCATTTACATAGATAGAAAATAATAGCGGTCCTATCACACACCCCTGGGGCACGCCTGACTATACACTCGTCTCTGATGAACACTCGCCGTCGCAGTTGGACGTCGTTGGCTCGTTGACGCCAGGTAGAAGCGGAGTAGCTGTTGAGCAACACGGCGGTAATTGGCACCTGCAGTCAGCGGCGACCGATGCGGGCCGTGGTTACGGTGTGGTATCCGGCATGGGCATGCGGGCGCTTCGCAACGCTGTCTGACGCGTGTGTCGGAGTTGGGAAAAGCTTCCAGTCCACGTACTGTGAGATCCCGAGTCCAGAGCTGCACCTGACCCCGCGAGATAGTTTTTGTGTACCCAGTGAACCACAAGCAACCAGGCAGAGTATCCACCTGTAAGGAAGTTGGTGAGGGACTTCGATTGTACTGTTAAAATAATAATAAAGAGAAAAAAATGGAACTGGTTCATCTACATCTAAATCTACATGGGACTGCAAATGACATTTAAGTGCCTGGCAGAGGGTTCATCGAACCACTATTATACTATTTGTCTCCCATTCCATTCTCCAATAGCGCGTGGGAAGAAAGAACACCTGAATCTCTCCGTTCGAGCTCCGATTTCTCGTATTTTATTCTGATGGTCATTTCGACCTATGTAAGTGGGAGTCAACAATATATTTTCGCTTTCGGAGGAGAATGTTGGCGATTGGAGCTTCGTAAGTAGCCCACGCCGCAGCGATAAGCGGCGTTGTTGTAATGATTCCCATCCCAGATCCTGTATCATTTCCGTAACGCTGTCACCCCGGTATCGTGACAGTACGAAACGAGCTGCCCTTCGTTGAACTCTTTCGGTGTCCTCCGTCAAACCCTCCTGATAAGGATCCCACACTGGGCAGCAATACTCCCAAAAAGGATGGACAAGCGTAGTGTATGCGGTCTCTTTACTATTTTTGTCGCATGTTTTAAGGGTCCAGCCAATTAAACGCGGCCTCTTGTTCGCCTTTCCCACGACATTATCTACGTGTTATTTCCAGTTTAAGTCTGGAGTAATAGTAATATCTAGCTATTCAGTGGAGTTTACGGCCTTCACATTTGTTTGATTTATCTTGTAAACAAAGTTTAACGGATTTCATTTGGTACTTATGTGGACGACTTCACACTTACAGTCAATTGCCAATTTTTACACCATAGTGATATCTTATTTAGATCGTTCTGCAGTTGGTTTTGAACTTCAGATGATTTTACTAGACGGTAATGCAATGTGATTAAAACCCGTTTGTGGGGTACGGTGTCAAAAGCCTTATGGAAATCAAGAAATACGGAATCAATTTGAGATCCCTTGTCGATAGCACTCTTCGTGTGAGTAAAGAGCTAGTTGTGTTTCGCATAAACGATATTTTCTAAATCCTTGTTGACCTTGGGTCAATAGAACATTGTGTTCCAATACCCTGCTGCAAATTGACGCCAATGAGTTAGGCCTGTAGTTTAGTGGGGTACTCCTACTGCCGTAGTAATATCTTATTTAGATCGTTCTGCAGTTGGTTTTGATCTTGATTTTACTAGGCGGTAAATGACAGCGTCATCTACAAACAACCTAAGTAAGCTCGTTAGATTTTTTCCCAAATCGTTTATGTAAAAAAGGAACAGCAGAGGACCAATAACACTACCCTGTGGAACGCCGAATGTCACCTCTGTTTTATTCGATGCCTTACCATCTATTACTACAAACTGTGTCCTGTTTGACAGGAAATCCCCTATCTAGTCGCAAATTTGCAGCGGTATACCATAACCACGCAATTTGATTAAAAGCCGTTTGTCAGGTAAGGTGTCAAAAGCCTTCTGGAAATCCAGAAAAACCGAATCAGTTTGAGAACCCTTGTCGATAGCACCCATCACTTCATTTATCTCCTAAAAGCAGTCGTATTTATCTTACGCTTGCCGCTATCATGGCGGCTGGTCGAAGGTTCAAATCATCCCGCGACAGCTGCGCCGTCAGGGTATCTAGTTATGTTTACGAGGCCTCTGCTTTGTACGTAGAGGCGGGCTGATCCTACCCGCTTCCCCGTGTGCAGCGGTCTGGAGGTCGACGCTAGGACAGCGATTTGCATTTTATTGGAGCCGCTGCGGCCTCGCACTGCCGCTACCTCAAATCAGGTGCACACTCACTAGAGACAGTGTCAAAGCCATCGAAAGCAGCCACACGCCCTGACACGTCGAGATTGCCTCAGCGGGCAGTTAAGAGGTCTCTGCAGTACTCTGCTCGAAAACTGGCCATTGCAGCGCAAAGCAAATCTCTCGAAGAAGGGACAAACTCTCCAACGGATGATATTTAAGTCCTTAACAAATATTACAGAAAATTGCGTTTGTGCCCGAATGCCTCTGAAGTTTGCGTTTTTCGCCTCCAGAATAACGTCACCAATAAACCGGTGGCGGGAGGGGGAGGCCAGGAACCATACTGGAATACTCCCCCTTCGTTTTAGTGGGAGCTATTACTACAACTGATGCAGCTTCTTTGTATACAAAAGAGTGTCTGTATGTTTGTGTGTACATATTGCATACAAATGTTCAGTTTTGTTCCAATCTTTATGACTTAATGCACATGTAAGCTTCAGACCATGATGACGGTCGCCGTAAGTGTATCACCAACAACATATATTTCAGGAGATATGACGTCATTAACCAAGAGATGCGCGAAAAACTGCTGCCGCGGAGGAGTAGCCGAGCGGTCTAAGGCGCCTCGCTGCGGAGCGCGCGGTTGCTCGCCGTCGGGGGTTCGAGTCCTCCTCGGGGCATGGGTGTGTGTGTTGTCCGTCGTTTAGTTTACCTAGGTTTAAGTAGTTTGTAAGCTACGCCGATGACCACGCAGTTTGGTCCGATAGATTTACAAACATGTGAACATGTATGTGAATAACTGCTGCTCTGTGTCTCCTAAACTACTGGACCGATTTCAACCAAATTTGGTACACATATTCCTTGCGTGAGATAACAATTGCTGTAGGAGTACGAACCACATACGAGACATGGTTCAGGAAATATGACGCCATAAGCAATATGAGTTGCAAGAAACTGCCATATTATGCCACGAAACTTTATAAATATACCATAAGAGAATGACAGTACTTAGCGACTTGCAACCAACTTTAAACATAATTTCAAACCTTTTTTAAACTTTCTCTCGCTGACAACCACATCAGAACGATGAAAGGAAAAAAAGTTTATGGCTTATTACTTTTCCGCTGGACTAAAACTACGGCATTCGGTATGACGTTACAATTTATAATATCTACACTACAAACTGTAGTTGCAGAAAATTATATAGGCAGTGTATACACATGCAGTTGAATGTAATTTCTAAATTGTATCACAGTACGGCACGTAGTTCATGAGATATGAGAACATAAAAAGTAACGTTTATGGGTAATCTCCCCATCAGGTACCAAGTTTTAATGTTACTTCTTTAGTACTAGTTGTACTCCCAAGTGATTTTACAGATATACGGTACTGATACAAATGAATATATACCTGAAAAATTATACAACACATAACTCATAAATATGAGATCGTACGAATTTTGTTTGTTTTTGTATTTTGACTATTATCTACCTTTGTTTGGATACTGCACTTATAATTTTGTACATTATGCAAGACAGCGTTATTTCTTATTTATTCTCCGATAAATATAACATGGTTTTACAACATTTGTTTCGATACTGCACTTATAATTTTGTACATTATGCAAGACAGCGTTATTTCTTATTTATTCTCAGATAAATATAACATGGTTTTAGAACATAGGAGATGGACAAAGAGAGAAGGGATAGGACAAGTACTAACTCAAGGCTGGAATAAATAAATTAATACCCGGCAAGGCAGGTTTTCAGCTAGTAATAAGAATAAACATCCTACATGAAAAAGGTTTGGACGGAAAGACACTACGACTGATCAAACACTAATGTTCAAATGGTTGCTTGGATTATCGGACTTAACTGCGAGGTCATCCGTCCCTACACATACAAACTACTTATGAAGTAACTTATACTAAAGACAACAGAAACATCCATGCCCGAGGAACGATTCGAACACGCGACGCATCGGAGTATAGCGACTGAATGAGCTCGGTTACTCCGCCGCGGCTAAACAAACACTGACAGACACGTCATCTGAAGTGAAATTCAAGTCGGAAATCTCTGAACCCTTTCAAAACAAGTCAGGCGTTCGTCAAGGTGACGGACTCCTACCGCTCCTCTTCAACATCGTACGGGAAAAAATCATCAAGGAGTGGGAGAAGAAGCTAAAAATACAAGGTCACTGAAGCCAGCGCGACGTGGACGACCAAAGGACAAGCTAGAGGTTGGCTGTCTAGCCTTCGCAGATGATCTGGCACTACTCACGGATAATAAAACTATAGTAATCAGACAAATAGATGTACTTAAAGAGTGCGCAGAAAAAGTAGGGCTCCTTTCAAAAATCTGTGTTCTTCTGCACGAAACTAAACATACCAAATTTGAACATGAAGTATGGCAAGATCGACAGGATTGCCACCGACCTTACATGAAATCATTGAAATAACGAAAGCACTGAAAAACAACAGAGCATCCGGTGATGACGGTCTGTTCGCAGAAATTTGGAAATTAGATCATTCAAAAATCACACCCAAAATCCACAAAATTATTGAAAACTGTTGGCTCGCAAAGAAATCTCGGAAGTCGGCTCTCATTCACCCACTTCACAAAAAAGGAGACAAACTGATCCAAACAACGACAGAGTAATATCTCTGCTCTCAGTCACCTACAAAATTCTCTCCAAAGTCCTGTTAAACCGGCTGGAACCACAGATCGACCATCAAATTGGCGAATATCAAGCGGGCTTCAGAAAAAAAAACCGTTCCTGCAGCGAACAGATTTGGAATCACCGCACAATACTATGCGTAAGACACTGCAGGAGTACTACAGTAAAATTTGTGGACTTCAAAAGAGCCTATGACTCCATTGACCGAGACACACTCTTCCAGACTCTAAGAGAGATGAAGGTTGACCTTAAAACCCGGAATTTAATTCAAGAGACCCCCACTAACACCAAATCCAAAGTCAAATTTATGGGAGAATTATCAGAGCCCTTTGAAATCAAAACTGGCGTCCGGCAAGGCGATGGTCTCTCACCCATACTATTCAATGCAGTCTTAGAGAAAATTATTCGTACATGGGAAGGAAATGTCAAAGGAATTCAACTAGGCAGAAATAAGGGAAAGATAACCCACATAAAATGCCTCACTTTTGCAGACGACATCGGCATATTCTGGAATACCAGAACGGAAACACAACACGCACTAGAAAAACTCCACGAGATAGCCATGAAAACCGGTCTACAAATTTCTTATGAAAAAACACAGTTTTTGATAGAAAATCATCAGATAAACTTCCACTAAAACCAAAGTACAGAAAAATTCTACAAGTCAGTGAGTTTAAATATTTAGGAGAAATCATGCAAAAGATCTGGGCTACGAACGAAGAAAGAGTCTCAAAATTAAAGAGATCCTATAAACTCACCTGGTCCCACTACAATAAAAAATGTTTTCCGACGGCCACAAAACTACGACACTAGAACACAGTAGTCTTACCAGAAGCTCTCTAAGCAATAGAAACTACGAGAACCAAAGGAATGGCAAAAATCAAGGAGATTGAAAAACAAGAAAGGAAAATTCTGATAAAAATCCATGGTGCAGGTTTTAGAGAAAATATTTGGCAAAAAAGACCCACAGAAGAACTATCAAGACACTCTGAAACAATAACGACACATATCAGAAAACGCAGAGCAAAATTTTTCATGCATATCGCCAGAATAAATGACACCAGACTAACTAAAAGAATATTCAACATAATTTCTACATCGAAACTGGGCAAATCTTGGTACAAAGAAACCACAGAAGATCTGAAAACATTAAACATCTCTATAGAAGACATACAAGACCGCAAAACCTGTAGGGGAAAAAATCAGAAATAAAAAAGTTGACTTTAAGTCACAACACAAAAACAACAGACGAAAATGGACACATGAACAAAAGAAGGCACAAAGTGAAAGAATGAAAGGTTTTTGGGGGGAAAAAAAGAAAAAAAGACGGGAATAAAAGCTAGATTTTTGTATTTTTAGCGCTCTCCTTAACGGGAATGTACGCAAATAATAATAATAATATACCGCCGGCCGCGGTGGCCGAGGGGACTGAGGCGCTCAAGTCACGGCCTGCACGGCCACTACGGTCGGGGGTTCGAATCCCCCTTCGGGCATGGATATTTGTGCCGTCCTTAGAATTAGCTAGTTCATAAGTAGTTTGTAAGTTTAGAGACTGATGACCCCGTAGTTAAGTCCCATAAGCTATACAAACATTTGAACATTTTTTAATAATATACCACTGGGTTTTAAACTCGCTGAACAGCTGTAGCACACTTGTTTATGTCGAACCCGTACCTGAACTCGCTATGTTTGTGACTATCGACAAATTACCAAACGTACCAAGCTGTGGTGGTAAACACACACACACACACACACACACACACACACACACACACACAAAAATACCTGTCAGGATTTTTCTTGAAAATAATATGATATCTGTGCAATGTTTGGATCTTGTGCAATGAGTAATTGGTAGTACACTTGAGACGAAATCGCTATTACACACTAAAAGGACACTCAGCAAGGCGCCAAACGGCAGTGGGTTGATGCCATTGGCTAAAGTGTCATTTGGTACTGTGCATCGCCACACTACTGAGCCGCTTGCCTACCACACAAGAGACGACAATACGGCTGTTGGCCTCCCGTAGCTCGGTCCTCACCCATTTTCTCACCCCCCCCCCCTCCTCACTCTTTCTCTGTCTCTCTCTGTGATGTAGTGGTTGCCATGGTAACCGAGTGTGTACAGGAGTCCTAGCGTGTGCCTGGTCCAAGGTCATTGGCCTGGCCTCTCGGCTGAGCCGGGCTGGAGCAACACCACCTAGAAGACAAGGCCTCACAACTGGCCGTGCCTACGTCACAACTAAAGGCCGCGGCCAGCAGCTCGCTGGCTGGCCGCTGGGGCACACCCAACGCCGCGTAGCTGCCAGCCAATCACACGGTCGGTGTGACCTGATACGGGCTGTAGGTGGTGTTGGCTGGAGCCGGACCGCCTCGCATGTGCTTCACACCTCCGTCGGGTCTGATTTACACGCGATTTCGCGCACGTTGTAAAAATTAAAGGTTTATTGTAAAAACTGTTTCTACCCCCACAACTTGTACTACGCATTTTAATAAAATGTGGTGTGGCCCGGCCTTCCTTGCCACGAATGGTCAGCAGCCGCTGCAATAAACAGCTGTGTTATTAACGAACAGAGAGTGAAACACAACTTCCGTGTTAAGTATCTGTGGGTTACTCCTGATAGGTTCGTAACCTCCAACATCGACGCTGTGATATTTTACGTATTTTCATAGTTTTTTTTAACATTGACAATGAACACACAGTGGTCGAAATCTATTTCTGCCAATAATAACACGACTGATTGCTGAAAAATTTATACAAATCAATAATCTACACCACTCCTAGACTCTGTGCTTTCGCCTGGCAGAAAAGGCACATTGTCAAAAAGGTAGACGTGCAGCTCCACCGAACGACTCGTATAATCACAAGCATATTAAAATCAAATCCAACACCGTGGCTCTCCGTCAACACTAACATTGCTGCCGGCCGCGGTGGCCGAGGGGACTGAGGCGCTCCAGTCACGGCCTGCACGGCCACCACGGTCGGGGGTTCGAATCCCCCCTCGGGCATGGATATTTTTGCCGTCTTTAGTATTAGTTCATAAGTAGTTTGTAAGTTTAGGGACTGATGACCCCGTAGTTAAGTCCAATAAGCTATACAAACATTTCATTTCACTAACATTGCTTCATCAAAAATAAGAAGACGAAAAAAAAGTAAATAAATAAATAATAAAAACATCTATCAAAGTATGGCAGTACTACAAACAAAGGCAAAGGTCCCAGATTCGAGTCCCGGTTTCGGCACACAATTTTAATCTGTTAGAAAGTTTCAACAGTTAATAATTTTACCAAAAAAGAAAAAATAAGAATGAAATAAAATAGTAAAAAAAGAAATTGAAAATGCACGTATACAAATATCACGTGTAGATAGCTATTATTAAAATGACACGTTCCACATCATTACGAAATTTCGTATTCATTATCTATAGAATGAGCACTAATCTCTCCATTTATCTATCTAACTGGGAGTCCTTTATTTTCGACTCTGTGTATATATGCTAGATGCAGACCTCTAGAAAAGTACAGCAACGCAGGCGCTGCCTTTTGATTGTAGTGGTTGTTGCGCAGTCGGCAGGTACGTACCGTGAGCAGAGACAGCCGGAAGAGTGTGGTGGAGTGCATGGCTACGAGCGAGACTGCTGGGGGCGTGCGCGGCGGTGGCTTTTGTACGGCGCCGCCCCCATGGGGGCGGAAAGCGCCGCCCCCGCACGCCGCCGCTTGCGTAACGCTTTCACTGGTAACGAGGGTTCCGCCTCCGATAAACGCCACCTCGTTAGCTTTCCCTGTCTGTGCCTGCTTACAGAAGAATCTAATTTCCTGTTTCGCCCCGCTATTTTTGTTCTCGTGCTGATAAATCCGCCAAGACCGCTAGAGTAGAGACCCTCTACATACTCTTTCCACCTTTCATCTTTCCATTTTGTATACGTATGGAGTGACAGTCATATAACTTTTTTAAGAAGAATTGCCGTCATTTGATTGATTAAACATAAAATTATAGCCATGTACATTATGCACAATTGTAATGTACAATAATTTAAATTTTATTCATTGACACATTTTAAGCCCTAAATTTATCCTTTTAACTGTTAACTGACAACTTTACTATCATTGACAGACGCCATTTGAATGGTAATTTTCTATGTTTTTGACATATCAGTCTCATCTTACTTATGTTGTTATGCATGTTTTTTTAAACTAAAGTGACCACCTAAGGCAATAAATATACAAATTTAAGATCATTCTGATCACCCTCAACTTGGGTAAATATCTTCATTGTATTTCATTTTTACTATTAAGAAACAGTTATGTAGTTTGCTCCATGACGCCATTTGAATTGTATCCGTTATGTTTTTGACATTTCATTCCTAATATTTTACAATGTTACAGTACACTATATTATTTTTTTAATTTTTAATGACAACCTAAAGCATCACACAATAAATCAAGGACTTTTCATGTATATACAAAATATATACCCTGTGCCTTAATTCTATTATAACAACATTTTAATGAATTAAGATTAACACATTTTTGTATATTACAACGAAAACATTAGCCTTACATAAATTACAATGACAAACGAATTATACATTTTTTGTAAGGTTTTATATCCTGAATTGTTTTTCTGAATATTAAATAAAAAAATAAAAAAATAAATTACAGTTAAAATTTTTAATACCAGTAAACTTACATTCAACACTGTAGATACTGTAGAACCACTTATAGAATATCTTTGGAAATACTGAAAAGAATGTGATGCAATTCATGTCAGTATTTTAATGTTTTAATCTTTATTTTAAATACCACTAAGGCGACTATAATTATTTTATTTTAGACATTGACCAAGAAATGTGTTACTAATTATAATTTTATATATTTTGGCTACATTCATCAATTTAATCTTTTCATTGGCTATCAAAGATGGGTGGAGCTGGCAAAGGGGCGGAGCCTCAGCTATTTAAGAACAGCAAACCTTGCCCCAGCCACAGTGACACACTGGAAGGCTCCCAGCTACCTGCCAGCTCCACAACATCGATGGCTATAACCTCGCTTATTTTATTTTGTTCGATTTCTCTTTATTAACTTAGGTTAGCTTTGACAGTAACTCCTCTAAATGTAACAGTGATATATTTCAGAGACAAATTCCTGAAGATGGTCTACATAAGGCTGAAACTAGTTGAATGAAATAAATTAGTGCATTCTAGACTGTTCTTTATTAATAAATAAAATTATCAGTCAAATGGCGGCCAATTCTTTTAAAAAATTTCATCCTTTCCTTCTTTGTTTTAAGTATCTACACGGTTTTATTCATACTAACTAAACCCAGGCTCTCGACAGAGGTGGTGCGATGGTAACACACGTATTCGAAAGAACAGGGTCCTAACCCACCTCCGGCCATTCTGATTCACGTTTTCCGTGATATCCCTAAACCACTCCAGGAAAATTTCAAGACGGTTCCTTTCAAAGGGCACGGGCGGTTTCCTTCCCAATCCATGACAAAATTAATCCTAGCGAGAGCTCCAATGACCACGACGTCGACGGGACGTTACACTTCTAACGTACCTTTTTTTATTAGTGGCGTAGCCCGGGTATTTATTTATTCATGCTTTGCCTCATATCCGTTCTCTCTCTATCTCCTTTCTTTTTAATAACATGTCATATTTATAGGAAAATATTCAAGAAACAAGGCAGTAGAGCATGGTGTACAAAAATAATAACTACAGTATCCATACAAAGAAAGGTTGTCAACAACATGCAAGTGATATGTAAGCTTAATACTTTCACTTATTTCAAAACTTGAATATAAACAATATATCTGGTTACTTGTCCAAAATTTAATATTAGTAAATTCTTTGGGGTGCCCATCCCTGAGCAAGCGACATATAGTTGTCCGTATGAGAAACATGGAGATGTCAAAACCACTTTGCAGTATTTAATAGGTTGCCCTGTGATTAATTAATCGTAATAGAAAATGCAGGTCTCCCTAGAAGATTCTGTCTCTTGAAGTTAAGAGGTAGAGCTACCGAAAATAATGTGTATTTATTGTATGTACATTGTTTCATTCTCTTCCATTTCATGTAGCCTACAGCCGAATACGCTTCACAGTTGGTTCATATTTTCTTCAGCAAAGCTTTCAGAAATATCTTTCGGCTGACTGGAATACAGGAGTATCCTGGTGGTAAATAAGTAAATGCATTAAAACGTGTTGCATGATTTGAACGGTTTTTACCCGTAGCACTATATACGATATCATATTTATTGAATTATATGTTGTAAAATTACATAATTTTGTAGGTGTATATTCATTTGTATAAGTGCTACATGTCGGTAAAATCTGTTTCGAATACAGTTACTAGTAAAGAAGTAATAGATTAAAAATTGGTGATAGGACGGTTTCCCATGAACGTTACCATTTATGTCCTCATACCTGATGAAGAACGTGTCGTACTGTGATACAGTTTTAAAGGCACATCCAACTATATGTATGTATACTGTTTGCAAAATTTTCTGCGGCTACAATTTGTAGTGTAGAAATTATAAATTGTAACGACGTACCGAATGCCGTAGCTCAGTCCATGAACAGCGGATAACTTGTAAACGAGGAACTTTTTTACTTTCGTCATTTTCCTGTGCTTGTCAGCGAGAAAAAAGTATAATAAAGGTTTGGAATTTAGTTTAATGTGTGCTGCAAGTCACTACCTACTCTTTCTCATACAGTGTGTGAATGAAGTCTCATCACAGGATGTGGTAGAATTTGCGATGTTATTTATGACGTCATATCGCCTCGACCATGTGTGTATCTGGTTCTTAACCCTACAACAATTGTTATCTCATGGTAACGAATATGAGTACCAAATTTTGTTGAAATTGGTCCGGTGGTTTAGAAGAAAATGAGCAGCATTGTCGCTTAATGCAACAGTTTGTCGCGCATCTCATTAAGATGTTAAATCTCGTGAAATATGTGATGTACGTGATTCTTACACCCTCATTGATTGAAACTTACGTGTACAAACTTTGAGAAAGATTGGAACAAAACGTACACTGTACGTCCACACAAACACTCGGACACTCTGCTTTATACACGGTGTTACAGAAAGGTACGGCCAAACTTTCAGGAAACATTCCTCACTCACAAAGAAAGAAATATGTTATGTGGACATGTGTCCGGAAACGCTTAATTATCATGTTAGAGCTCATTTTATTACTTCTGAGGAGTGAAATATTGTTGGATGAACCATTCGCAGACGTTTACCCGTGGAGGCCAATCAGCTGCTGATTGTGCCTGCACAGGCTGTACATGGTACGGAAACAACTGGTTCTCCCGTAGCACTCTCCATACAGTGACGTGGTCAACGTTACCTTGAAGAGCAGCAACTTCTCTTACGCTGACATTAGGGTTATCGTCAACTGCACGAAGAATAGCCTCGTCCATTGCAGGTGTCCTCGTCGTTCTAGGTCTTCCCCAGTCGCGAGTCATAGGCTGGAATGTTCCGTGCTCCCTAAGACGACGATCAATTGCTTCGAACGTCTTCCTGTCGGGACACCTTCGTTCTGGAAATGTCTCGATACAAACGTACAGCGCCACGGCTATTGCCCTGTGCTAATCCATACATAAAATGGGCATACGCCAACTCCGCATTTGTAAACATTGCACTGACTGCAAAACCACGTTCGTGATGAACACTAACCAGTTGATGCTACGTACTGTAGAGGAATGAGTCGCATGTCAACACAAGCAATTGGGCCAACTGGCGGTGAATCGAGGAAGTACAGTACATACTAACGAAACAATTGGGTATTTTGACAATTGTCTGCACACTGACGGCTCTAAAACTGAAGCAGGGGAGGGATACGCCTTCTTTTGCCCCTCCAATGGCACCTACCAAATGTTTGCGCTTCCGCCTGCGTCATCTATTTACAGGCAGAGTTACTGGCCATCAGGGAGGCCATTTATTACGGCACACAGACATTTGAATCTATATTGATCCTCACGGACTCTCAAAGCGTGCTGAAAAAATTACAACATCCGACGTTTGACAAACAAACGAGCAGATATATATTGGACGTCTTGGAGGCCATATTAAATGCACAGACAGTGGGCATAGACATCCACTTACTTTGGATTAAAGGACATGAAGGTATACCCCATAACGAAACAGTAGACCGCCTTGCCAAGAGAAGTATTACGGAAGGACAACACAGCCCCACGCCGATTCCATAAACAGACTTCCGAACGACGATTCGAAAAGCTGCCTGTAGCACTTGGGACCACGAATGGCACCTCTCTCAAGCGTTTAAGGGAGGACACCTGGCAGCTATACAACCAAATGTCTCCTCACGACCATGGTTTTCATCGATGACGCTTAGTAGACGTCATGCAACGTCCATCATTCATTTTATTCTAAGGCTGTATGATGTGAGATACTATTAATATTGTGCTATACATTGTAAGAATCACAATTCTATTGTAATGTTGTCACTGTAATAACCGCTGGCTGTATGGTCACTGTAACCAAAAGCCATAAAAAAAAATTGTCTGCACGATTTATTTCAATTTACATTTAAAGAGAAATACTAAAATGAGCTCTAACATGGAAATTAAGCGTTTCCGGACACATGTCCACATAACATATTTTCTTTCTTTGTGTGTGAGGATTATTTCCTGAAAGTTTGGCCGTACCTTTTTGTAACGCCCTGTATATAAAGATTCACGAGCTACAGACTCTGACCGCTGTTGAGCCTTCTCTGCACAGTCCCTACACCACGCTCGTTGTTGTCCTGTTCCTACTTCGTTGTCACTGACAACTGAGGTCTACTTCGCTTCACTAACTACCAGAGTATGGTGGATAGGTACTAACAGTAGGCGCGAAGTACTGACTCGAAGCATATATGCTGAAAAGACTCCTTTAAACTCCCGGTGGTTGTTTGGGAACTGGGGCGACGGATAATGAAGCACTTTAAAGGCAAGACCACAGTCTAACACATACAGTATGAAACTCACTGGTGTTAAATTTGTTTGCTACTTGTAATGTCCTTCCGTTTTGATTACTTTGTGGCAATAAAACTAAGTATTTAATGAAAGACTATTTCAAATACGCCACTTGTGTAAAGAGGAGATGCAACCCAAGATATTTATGTTCATTAACACGCAACGACTATGATGTAATTATAATAAAAATATTAATATCTCTGTTATAATTAGTATATAAATGTATGTTGCCCAAGAAATTGTTCTCTTTGTTCTTGTTCTTCTTGTCGATGTTGTAGGACGTATGAGAGAATATATAATTTTACGTCAGGCGTCATTAGATTGTTTTTGAAGATTTATGGTATAAAAAAGGTGTGTAATACAAACAGTACAAAATATAGATATTAAAAATAATACGGGTGTTAATTTCTATTAGTGTTGGAACATTTTAACCCATTATCAAGATATTTCCTTTAGAAACAATGTTAGCAGTTGTCGCAGCGAGCAGCCATCGACCTGGGTTGCAGCATCCTGCCGCCATTACGTGGCAGAAATAGAAACATAATTAATATAAATCAGGGTCGGGTGGTAACCAAACTATTAATGATCTACTAATTTTATTTCTGCTCATCTGGATGCGACAGTGAACTTATATGCTTTTTTTATATAAAAACAGTGGTAAAGATAATTTTACAACAAAGGTATGGCATGAAGTAATGCAGACTGTGACGTGTTGTTAACCTTTAACAGTGACTTCTATTTCAGACTATATGAGAAGGATGAAATAATTATTTCATTTAATAATTTTCTGAATAGGCAGATTTTAGAAAGCAATTATAGTGAATCAGTTTTCGTGTCAGGAGACTTTCGTTTAGTTTTCATTGTGATGTGTAGATATCAAACCATGGACAGTGAAATAAAATTCTCAAGCTAATTAACGAAACTATCCTAGGTTCGTTGTAGGTGTTTGGTTCCACGTAGCATTTCAAATAACTACTAACAAACTTAAACGGAAAGATATTTTACCATTACTTATGTGGAACTGTGTTGTAAAAATACTCGTACCAATCGGAGACGTTAAGTAAATTTTAACCCATACTGAGATAGCCGAGAATCAAAAGGAATAAAATAAAACAAATAAAATACAGAATAACCTATTTAAACAAAATAATAATCAAATAGTATCTATTAACGAGTATTTTTACATACTGACAACTGCAACGACACCAGTGCTCCAAGTGGTGGGTGCGGTGCCCTAACAAGGAGACCACATGCGCATCGGATTTTAGAATTTCTTTATATTTATGGTACTTGAAAGTTCAGAACATAAATAACAATCAGCCAAAGCCGTTTGACGCAACTCAAAACTTCTCGAAAAAATCGACTTTGAAGTGTTGTGAAGTGCGCAAGTATAAATAATAAAAAATATTGCAGTATATGCCGGTGTAACTCATGTGATAGCGATCTGGTTTCACTACTGTAGAGTCGTGCTTCCAATCACTCTGTGACTTTTTTAATTCGTTTAAGAATTCAGTTATACAAAACATTTTGGGACATCTAATTCTACGTGTTGTGTCAGTCTTTGTTTACGTGTATGTAGACGAGCTGAAAACCTTGTAGTTACGTAAAGCGATGGTTGAGTAGGTTAGCTGCTTGGAGAGACATTAGTAGCTATGGAGATGACTTTCCAAATACAGTGTCGAAGCTCTTCACAAACTGATCAATCAAAACTACCGTCTTTATTAACAGCATTCTATAAAAAAAACAGAATATTTCTAATAAACAAAAACAAGTCCACTTTTCTTAAAACTTACCATTAGATATTAAAATCGTGTAAGTATTTGAACAAAACCGAAAAGACCAAAAAACAACGTCATAAGAATAATCGAACCACCGACTTTACGGTTCAAAGGCTAGAACGCTACCACCTGAGCTCCACCAACAGATGCTTTAACCGTTCATGCTCCTGGTACTTACGTGTACATTGCAAAACTTCAAAGTCGATTTTCTCGCGAATTTTTAAAAGTTGCATGGAATGGCTTTGGCTTTTAAGTTTTGAACTTCACGTACCATAAATATAAAGAAATTCTAAACTCCGATACCCATGTGGTCTCTTTGTAAGACTTGTGTTCGTTTATAATAATTTATATAAGTAACTAACGAAACAGTTAATATAATGTTTGGGTTCCAGTCATTAGCAAAATATCAAGAAACGTGAATTGTCTTGAAAAATAAATTCAAAAACAGCCGAATATAAGTGATTCAGTGATATAAGCGACAAATTAATCAAGAAGAAATATGTGTGTATTTGCAGCTTACTCTGATGAAATTAAGGGGATCTTCTTATTTGAGTAGGCCTGTCCTCGGACAGATTTCAACTGGACTTCCTCCACTTTGCTCTGTTCTGGGCATCCTCCTTCATTTGTCTGTAGTTCCTTCCTTTCTAAGCAGCAGACAATTCCTACGAAATATGTGTCCCAATCAAGATGTTTTCCTCTTCTGGATTGGCCTAATTGAAGGTCCTTTGCTACCCTGCTAAACACCACATTTTTCATTCTATCGGTCCATTTCACTTTTTCCATTCTTCTCCATAGCCACATTTCAGAACCTCCTAAATACTTATGTTCTTTCTGTCTGATAAGAGGATATAAACATATAGGGAATTAAAATTACTTTTATGTTATTTTCATTACTCATAACAATGAGGTATGGACTCTAATGACTCTCACAGTATTACACTTCACTAGTATTTCTATAATATACATATACTTTTTTGTCAAAAACTGACGTTGTGCGGACCGTGGTATTATAATGTTTATAATCAAGACAGCAACCAGCCACAAGTATGGTGGAAAAGTTTATTTTCTTAAACCATGACAGGTTTAGGATTTATACAAATCCATCTTAAGCTGGGTTTTCATTATTTAGAGTCTGGGCCTTGTCTTGTGTCAGTTATAGTATCGCAGCTATGTTCGTGACCGATTTTTCTGTGATGAAATTTTCCTGTAATTTTCTTGTGTATTTTACGCTTTCTAAATGTGCATGTCTGATTTTATCGTAGGTGTGTCACACGACACTCTGCACTCTAACAGTGCTGTTAATGTGTTTCACTGGACACCATGCTAGAATTTATCGTAATGTGCACTACAATCAATTACAAAACATCGCCCAGCTACACAAACGCGACATGGACATTGTCCCGTCGGGGATTCGAATCCTCCCTCGGGCATGGATGTTTGTGCCGACTTTAGTATAAGCTAGTTCATAAGTAGTTTGTAAGTTTAGGGACTGATGACCCCGTAGTTACGTCCCATAAGCTGTACAAATATTTGAACATTTTTGAACATAGACATTGTTTACAAATATCTTTGTATCTTTGCGATATTGTAACTGAAGCAAGACAAGACCCAAGCTCAAAATCATGAAAAACCATTTGAATATAGATTTCTATAAATCCCAAAGCGGTTATGATTTAAGAACATAAACATTTCTATTCTACTTGTGGCTGGTTGCTGTTTTGGTTATGAACTGCAACTAGCAAATTTCTTGAAAATTCTTGCCTATTCCATGTAAGATATAATTGTGGAATTGGTTTCTTCTTTGTTGAGAAACTGTTTTGCTGCTCGTGACGTTTTACTGCCACGTCTGTGAGGTTTTTCCTACAGCTATAATACTGTGGTGTCTGATCTGGTACAATAAATAATCTAGGTATTGCAGTCCATCGAGTTTCCTATGTTCTATACTCAGTGATTTGACTGGAAATGTAGTGAACAATGGAAAAGTGACGTCCTTTTCTTAACGTTCAATTAGGTATTTTTGTTGCTAAAAGAAAATGAAATTTGATACCGTACCAGGGATCTTAGGAAACCTGAGAAACACAAATTTTTATGGCACTTACGTAAGGTCCCAACTGTGAAACGTTCGTTAAAATCATACTCGCAGAGCTACTGTCGCAGTGTATAACAAAAACAGTATAAGTTTTACTGTGGTAAGACAGTACCCGTAAGTAAAATAAGGAGCCCAGTCCCTTCATTGGGTGCCAAAGCCAAGCCGAGGAAAATCGGTCTAAATGACGCAATTAGTATACCCCTTCATACACCCGTACGTGGACATCAGCTGCTGTCAACTCTGCATTGCAGCACCCAGTTAACAAACCACGCGGTCCTTCTTCGATTCAAAAACCAAGGTCGTCTTTGACACTACCAAGAACAGTATCTTATCCTTTCAGACCTGGTGTCCATTACAATAGACATTGAATTTGTATTAATTTCATAACAATATATGGTTGCGCTTTACTCTGAGACCCATTAGCCCGTTTAGTGGACGTCTGTCGCTTTTAGTTTCGTGCTTCTTGCTGCAAACTGTCACCAAAATGGCGTGCTACAATGAAAAACAGTGAACGTGACAGACCCGTAGCGCCCTTTGCGGAGTACCACAGATATGATGTCACTCGTTGAAATTATTTTATGTATTAATTTATGAATTTTGCACAAAATCCACTTTGCGATAGAAGTCCCACAATAAATATGGAGTGACATAAACAACTGCTGACTTCTTATTTCATATCCTTAACTGCCATCCAGACCCAGTGTCCAATTTATTTGGCATTTTTTATTTTTGGAACCAAGTAAAAAAAAAATTAATTTTGCTCATATGTGCAATAGGTGAGGTCTTAAGGACATGAAAAAGTACAAGAAAATGTTTTATTCTATTTTTAAAAGAAATCAGGACTGAGTTTTGTGTCTCGTGGCCGTTGGGTGCCCTAGGTGTCGGTAGCCGAGTGGAGAGACACCGACACAGGGAAATAGGATGTACGCGAGTGCGGGTAGACAGTCTGAGGTGACCAGCCAGTGGGACAGCAGAAACTAGAAACCCTAAGCTAGATTAGTACAAGATATTTATTTCGAGGAAATATTACAATACTTAACTTCATTGCTGTAGGCTAGTGGAATGCCAATACATAGTTTAACTAGGTAGAGGCCTGCCTACTGATGAGAGTTTTATCTAGCGCCTGTCCTATTGCCAAGTGGCCGATACAGTTCAGTGGTGGCCGCAAGCGGAGTTGTAGCAGAGGGCGCTTGTCGCTGACGTCTAAACAGCTGTGCCGTGCTTGCATGGCGACGCACTGCGAAAGTACTTGTCGCGCACTTCAGACTTGTGCGTCTCCACAGAAAGGACTAGGCAAACTTAGACTTCTTGGTAGTGTCAAGGACGTCCTTGGTTTACGTAAATCAGGGGACTTTCAGATACCTTGGCAATGCGGTAGTCCAAACATAGGTCAGACTTTAATTGCAACTGGAGCTGGACTTTCATTAAATTTGAACCACAGTTGCGGCAACAGCAACCATCCAACGATGGAGAAACTAATAATAGGTCAGACTATTCGTACCATTGAGGAGCGATGCAGAGAGCATCAAGGCACACTAGACTGCAACAGCCCAGTAAGTCGGCACTCGCCAACATTGGCTGTAGAAACTCCATAGCATGTATTACGACGAAACCACTGTTACAGACTTCCAAATACTGAGACTGTGTCATCAAAGAAGCCATGAATATCAAAGGGAACCACGACTGAATCGTCACAACGGTTGTGGCATTAGTAAGGCTTGGGAAGCCGCAATTACCAGGATTAAGAAGAAGAACGAAATATCTCCGAGTCTACCGACTTCGAGGACGGTGGGAAAAACAACGAGAACAGTGCCGGTAGACTATCCGGGACGTGGAGACCTAGTACAGGACGCGGCGTCCAGATGGTGGCAGAACAGACGCTGGACATGGACCGTGCGCAAGGCGCAGGAGGAAGGGGGTGGGGGGGGGCGTATTGTGATATATATACCAGGGCTGGCCGCGGTGGCCGAGGTGACTGAGGCGCTCCAGTCACGGTCAGCACGGCCACTACGGTCGGGGGTTCGAATCCCCCCTCGGGCATGGATATTTGTGCCGTCCCAGTTTGTAGGTAGTTCATAAGTAGTTTGTAAGTTTAGGGACTGATGACCCCGTAGTTAAGTCCCATAAGCTTAACAAACATAGCTATATACCAGGCACCGGCCGCCCACCGGTCAGTAGTATATAAGCGCACTTTATAATGGCAACGTGGTCGATTGCCGAAATATTGTGTCCTATGCACACTCGTACCAGGCTGTTCACCAGAAATTTACTTCGTCACTTACATATGGTTTGCAGAGTAACATCTTAGCTCTTGTAGTTGCTTCCACTGCTCTAACAAGGAGACCACATGGATGTCGGATTTTAGAAATTTTTCATTTACTGTACGTGAAGTATCACTCAAAGCCATTCGAAGCAACTCTCAAAAATTCTCGAGAAAATCAAGTTTTGCAGGTACACGTAAGTACCAGTAACTAAAACAATCGCAACGTCTGTTGGCTTAGCTGAGGTGGTAGCGTTCTGGGACCACAAACATAGAGACTTTCGTTCGATTTCTGCAGAAACATATTTATATTTTAATTTTTTTCGTTTGTTCGAATACCTACACAATTTTAATATCTTGCCTTTTTTACAGTATCTGCTTCGCTATTAGTTGACGACGGTAGTTTGTGAAGAGCTACGACACTGTATTTGAAAAGTCTTCCCCATATTTACTAAAGGCTTTTGAAGCAGCAAACCTACTCAACCATCGTTTTAGGCGACGAGAAGGTGTTCAGCTCGTCTACACACACACACATAAAAATTGACACATGGAATTAGAGACTCCTAATGTTTTAGGTAACTGAATTCGAAAACGACGAAAATATAGCTTTCACAAACTTAACAAAGACTATCGTCGTCAAATAATGGTGAAGCCTATACCGTAAAAAATTAAACGTATGTTTTTCGGTTGAAACCATCATTATTTTCTGTCACTTTATATAAAATAGAAAATAACGAATAAATAAAAATACGTGCATTTTTCATAAAGAATTACTGTTAGATTTTAAAATTGTGTGGGTATTCAAAAACAACACAAAAAAATATAAATATAAATCATTTTCAACAGGAATCGAACCAGCTACTACTCAGACGCTAGGCCACAACGCTACAACTTTTTTTATTTATTTATATATATCTATGCATCGCGGTCGTTGGTTCAGTTTGTTCGTTGAATATTCCACTGAGTTTTATTATTATTATTATTATTATTATTATTATTATTACAGAGAGCGCTTAACCCCTGACCGGGCGCTCTGAGCCATAGCGCCCGGTACCTGAGCTGCACCAACAGATGGCCTACTTGTTTTAGTTATTGGTACATACCGGTACAGTACTTGCAAAACCTCAAAGTGGATTTTCTCAAGAATTTTTGAGAGTTGCATCAATTGGCTTTGGCTGATTGTTATTTAAGTTCAATACTTCTCACGTACAGTATATACGAAAAATTGTAAAATCCGACACCCATATGGTCTTCTTATAAGACATTGAGCTGCGAGCAGGTGGCAGCAGACAGCAGTACGCCGTACAGCCGCGGCCGAGGGAGCAGCCAGCAGGCGCTGCGGCAGACAGCCGTGACGCCGGCACTGTGGGTCTTCACTTGTTCCGCGGCGGCGTCGACTCGGCTGCGCCCAGCAGTTTTCGGGGAACAGCCGGCGCGGAGGTCTGCCGATCCACCCGTCTCAGCTGCCCGTGTCCGCCAAAGGTGGGTGGCGCGCTGCTTCTTCAAATGTTCACATGTTTGTAGCTTATGGGGATTAACTACGGGGTCATCAGTCCCTAAACTTACAAACTACTTATCAACTACCTTATACTAAGGACGGCACAAATATCCGTGCCCGAGGGGGGATTCAAACCCCCGACCGTAGTGGCCGTGCAGACCATGACTGGAGCGCCTCAGTCCCCTCGGCCACCGCTGCCGGCCGTGCTGCTCAGCATTAGACTAGTTCGCGATCGGGAGCGCTCACTTTAGTTCGCGGCTCTGCAGGTGGTGGGAGGGAGGAGGGAGAAGTTCCTCCACCTCGCTGCCTCATGCGCTTGCTGCTTGAGCCGCTAACGATATCACGCAAAGCAAAAGAAACAGTCCGTGGATAATTTCTCGCGTTTAAGTTTAGAGTTATCTCTATATCTTGGCATTATGGAATTTATTAGTCAGATATTGCCGCGGTGGAGTAGCCGAGCGGTCTAAAGCACCTCGCTGCGGAGCCCGCGGTTGCTCGCCGTGGAGGTTCGAGTCCTCCCTGGAGCATGCGTGTGTGTGTGTTTGTCCGTAGGTTAGTTTACCTAGGTTTAAGTAGTTTGGTCCGATAGATTTACAGACATTTGAACATTTGAAGTCAGATATTGCAGAGTGCAGAATACTTCAAAACAGAAATTTTGTAGCACTGAACTATGTAATCTAGCAGGCAGGCGCTCACCTCGAAATGGCTCTCATCAGCAGAAGTCAAACACGTAATTTTTAATTCTGCTGCGCACCCTCTTGCTGTTGCCCGTCGGTCTTCAGAAAAGAATAAAACGAACTAAGAAGCGAGATACGTTTGGCATAATAGTTCGCGACCGTTAACGCATGTTTTAGATCGCGACCGATCACGCATCTTTTAGTTCGCGAGCGATAGCGCATATTTTAGTTCGCGACCGGTAGCTCTCCTTTTAGTTCGCAGCTTGGGCGCGAAGTAGGTCGCTCATTTTAGTTCGTCCGCTCTTTTTGGCTTTTGTTACCGCTACTAAAAGAGCTTTTTCTTTTGTTATGACAGCTTTTTTATATAATGATCAGTGTTGCCCAAGCGTGTGCTATTACCCGTATTTTTGGGCAATTAGACATCAAATACTTAAGCAAATAAACCAGTTATATACACGAATGGGTGATACAATGGTATTCAACTACTTTTCATGCAGAGTACTCGTAGTAAATATTATTTAGACACTGCTGAATACCTTAGAAAAGAAAATTTCTGGCAGTGGACTATGAAACTGCAGCTGAGCTGCATCTCAGCTCGAAATGACGGGAACTGGCAGAAGGAAATCACGTGATTCTGCGCGCTCTCGCGTCCTCTAGCTGTTCCCCGTCAGTCTTCGGAAAAGAAGCGGACGAACTAAGAGGCGAGGGATCTGCGAACTAGTTCGCGTAGTTCGCCTCTGGGACTGCTCTTCCGAACTAGTTCGTTCGCGAACTACACGAGACTAGTCAGCATCGGGCACTGCCCACAACGCCTCCTAGATATTGAAAATCTCTTATTATTATTATATACTTCTGTTTGCCTACGTGATTGTCGGTAAATAGGCAACAGCGATAGTCGTTATGATTTTTGTTTTAAATTTTTTACCTCCCACATGTTTCCATGTACTATGAAATCATTTTCAAATATGAGATGTGTACAGTTCAATTGTCTGAGACTTATAATGTCTATCACTTGGTACATAAAACCTTCCATTTTTGTGGACAAGCGACCATACGTTGCATTTATCAAAAATTTTTTGGAAAGTCTTGGTCGCAATCAGCTTTATTTTATATGGCGCGTTTCGAGAACATCATTTAAAATCTTTTTCTGATGATAATGTTCTCTAAACGCGTCATATAAAATAAAGCTGATTGCGACCAAGACTTTTCAAAAAATTTTTCATACTTATAATGTCAGCACAGTAACACTATTCACTGTATTATTAGCCGGCATTGTCCGTTTCGAGAACGACCCTAAAGCCCCTTTTACACCAGCGACTTTCTTGTCTAGGTTGACTACTCGAACCGAGAGTTCGACTGCAGCGCCTCTGATGGTTCCGTGTTTCACTTGATTTTCGTGATCCTTTGCGTTTATACGATAGCTTCGAAATTTGTGTGTGTTCTGTCTGCTGTGCGGTCTTTGCGCTGTGGTTGTAGTCGCAATACTTCGTGTGCTGATTTGTATTTTAATCACAACCTTTTACCGAACAAAGCGAAATGGATAAAAATCTTGTGGTATTGGCTGCAGCAACGGTAGTAATCGCCGCGACTTTGCAGGAAGGTACGAAGAAAGAGCGCAGGGCAGGAAGAGAAGCGTTTCGATGCGCTCGTGTCTGCAAAGACGAGAAGTAGCAAGGGGGATATTGCTATGCCCCTCTCTCTTAAGCCCATAAGTTCAAACCCCTACACTTTAGGAAGGTAAACATCCGCTGCAGAACACCCACTTTTTTCGCTCTGGCGAATTTTTTTAACTCCGCACCGTAATATGACCGCGGAGTGCGATATGTGGTTTTACAATCTTCAGCCGTAACTGCTGATACTTTGTCTGCCGCTAATCTAAATTCAAATGTTTGTGAAGCTTATGGGAGTTAATTACGGGGTCATCAGTCCCTAAACTTACAAACTACTTATCTACTACCTTATACTAAGGACGGCACAAATATCCATGTCCGAGGGGGGATTCGAACCCCCGACCGTAGTGGCCGTGCAGACCGTGACTGGAGCGCCTCAGTCCCCACGGCCACCGTGGCCGGCGCCGTTAATATGAGGATTTCTTTCCGTGAACTCTAGAAAATATATGATGTTTTCAATTAGTATCTGCAGCCACCGTAACATACAGAGATCATAAATAATGCTAGATGCGTTTAAAATGACTGTATTGTGATGTAAATGATGTTCTGTATCTACGAGGGCTCTCTCCTCTTCAAAGCCAGTCTCTAGACAGTGACTTTCCTCATGTTTCGAAGATCAAATGTGCAAAGTCTGATAGCAATCGCATGAACGGTGCGACAGCGCATAAAAAACGAACAAACCTGTTGCAGCAATTCCCCACGCGTCTCAGTGTTTATGACGTCATCTACTAAACTATAAGCCAGGCAAGACCAAACACCGGTCCGCGAATTTTGCTGTTCAAAAGTTTGTTAAGCTTATGGGACTTAACTACGGGGTCATCAGTCCCTAAACTTACAAACTACTTATGAACTACTTACGAACTAGGACGGCACAAATATCCATGCCCGAGGGGGGATTCGAACCCCCGACCGTAGTGGCCGTGCTGACCGTGACTGGAGCGCCTTAGTCACCTCGGCCACCGCGGACGGCGCGAATTTTGCGCAGCGGACTGAGTGGCGAGCGGCAAGAGGAAAAACGTCGCTGCAGTCAGGCAGGGTAAAACTGAATTTTATGCATCAGCTGGAAGCATATATATTAGTGCTAAAATCTCGATTATTAAAGTTATGACATTGCCATCTCCACTTAGTAGCCTCGCTGTGTTGCAAAAAATGCCTTCATTCGTTTCCGTATTGCAGCGATGGCATATAGGCGCTTCACTCCAACACATGCTGCAAGCATTTCAGTGGTGGGGGAAGTAGTGCACCCGTCAAAACAGCTCGCACACGAAGTGCGTTAGCATCTTTTCAGAGGAACTGTGGGAAAATGCACCCAAAACCAATATTTTTCGTTAGTTTTTTTATTTGTAAGAAAGAGACTCTATAGCCATTGGATAAAATTATTTTTAGAATAGCATATTTATTACACTACTTGATTTAAGAAACGTATATCTTTCAGAAGAAGCCTACTGTATTTATGACTAGCTGAAAACCCGGCCTTGCCCAGGTATTTATTTACTTATTCCTGCCTTTTTCAGGTAGATATTCATTTGTATAAGAGCTGCATATCTGTGAAATCTAAGTCGTAAGGAAGTAATGCGTTAAAACTTAGTGCGGGAAGGGGCGGTATCCAATGAACATTACTGTACGTGCTCATACCTCAAGAACTACATATCGTACTGTCATGAAATTTAGAAAGTACACACAACTATATGAGTATATACTGTCTGTAAAATTTTCTGGGGCTACAATTTGTAATGTAAAAATTATAAATTGTAAGGTCGTTCCGCGTTTTAGTTTTAGTCCATGAACAGCGGAACATTACTTTTTATGTCACCATATCTCATGAACTACTTGTCTGAATGTGATACAATTTAGAAGGTACATTCAACTATATATGTGTATACTATCT
Organism: Locusta migratoria; assembly: GCA_026315105.1. NCBI lineage: Eukaryota > Metazoa > Arthropoda > Insecta > Orthoptera > Acrididae > Locusta > Locusta migratoria. Next base: position 247,190,835 of record CM048751.1, read on the forward strand.
GTAAAATTTTCTATAGCGAAAATTTGTAGTGTTCAAATTGTAAATTGTAACGTCGTACCGAGAGCCGTAGTTTTACTCCATAAACAGCGGAAAAGTAGTAAGCGAGAAACTTTTTTCCTTTCATCATTTTACTATGGTTGCCAGCGGGAAAAAGTTTAATAAAGGTTTGAAATTATGTTTCAAGTTTGTTTCAAGTCATTCTCATACAGTGTATTTCGAAAGTCTCGCCGAATTATGTGGCATTTTTCCATTTTCTGTTGGTTATGACATAATATCTTTTGAACCATGCGCCGTATGTGAATCGCAACCAAGCAGCAATTGTTACCTAGCGGTGAGCAATGTGTGTACAAAATTTGGTTGAAATCGGTCCAAAGGTTTAGGAGAAAATGAGCAGCATTGTCGCAAAATACAGCAGTTTTTCGGGCATCTCATTGTTTATGACGTCATATCTCATGAACTATATGTCTTATGTGATTGTTACACTTACGGCGACCGTCCTCGTGGATTGAAGCTTAAGTGTACAAAATTTCATAAAGATTGTGACAAAATTGTAGATTTGTATGCAACACTCTGCTTTATATATTATTAGACAAGTGTGCATGTACAATACTAATAGAATCAAATTTGAGTCATAAAATTACTAAGTTTTTCTCAGATTCGTGTTTTGGATATTTACTAAAGCTTCGCGACGCGATTTTGCCATACAAACACTGTTACCTAAACAGTAAATGGTTTGAAACTTCATGGCAGATTAAAATTGTGTGCCGGAACCCGAACCTAGGACCTTTGTGTTTCGCGGCCAAGCGCTTTACCGACTGAGCTATCCCGACACGACTGACAACTTTACTTCAGCCAGTAGCTCTCCTCCTACTGTCCTTAACTTCACAGAAGCTCTCCTGCGAACCTTGCAAGACTAGCACTCCTAGAAGAAAGGATATGGTGGAGACATGGCTTAGCCACAGCCTAAGGGATGTTTCCTGAATAAATATTTCACTCTGTAGCGAAGTGTGCGCTGATATGAAACTTTCTGGCAGATTAAAATTGTGTGCCACACACACCCATGCCCGAGGGAGGACTCGAGCTCCGCCTGTGAGCAACCGCGAGCTTCGCAGCAAGGCGCCTAAAAACGCTCGGCCACTACACTGCGGCTGAACCACGCTTTCATATGGGATCATACTCTGGGGCAATTCAACATTGAGTAAAAAATGTATTCTTTGCACAGAAGCGTGTAATCAGAATAATTGCTGCAGCCCATCCAGGATCCTCCGGCATACATTTATTTAGGGATCTACGGATCTTCACTTTAGCTTCACACAAATATATATATATATATATATATATATATATATATATATATATATATATATATATATATACTCCTGAAATTTGTTATTAACAATCCGAGCCATTTCAAAAGTAATAGCAGTGTGCATAGCTACAACACTAAGAGAAAGGGTGATATTCACTTTTCAAGGTTAAATATAACTTTGGCACAGAAAGGCTGTTACAAAAGTCTTCGGTCACTTACCAAGTAGCATCTAAAGTCTGACAGATAGCCAACTTGTATTTAAAAAGAAATTAAAGGAATTTTTGAATGACAACTCCTTTTACAATGTAGATGAATTTTTAGATAAAACTAAAAAAAAAAGGTAAATAAAAAAACCTTAAAATATTTATTGTCATGTATAGGCAACTTTTATTACTAAACTGACACGTTCCACATTATTAGGAAATGAACTATGGAACAAGTATTAATCTAATCTAACATGGAAAAATAGTAACTGAGAAATAGAAAAGTGTAGCTTCAAATAAAACTATTTATAATGCGTGGCAGTGCTACTTCTTAATGTCAAGGAAAATAATCTAGCTTGATAAACTGATTACCGAAAACACCTGAATGCGCCAGCCTGAACGCAGACCTAGAAATTCACGATTTTTCACATACTTAAATCCTTTAACTTTATTTACATGTGAATAAAACGTACACAAAAACTCATTCATCTCTCAAGCAAACACAAAACAATAAACGATTTTTATTTAGTTTTATCGTAAATTAGTGACAAAAAAGGACCAAGATGCAATCAAAAGGAAGCATAACACAAAAAGTCAATTTACGTTATATTCCTTCAATAAAAACCGTCTTAATTACAAATTGTTTTATTAATTAATGACGCATTTATCCCTTTGGCAGGGCATCTTCAGATTATCTGCGTGACAGAATTTACACAAAATTACAAGGCCGAATTACAAACGGGTATAATGGTACATGGGCTTATTTTGTGTTAAGAAGACAATATAAAAGATAAACAAAGCTTACAATGCGCCCTCAGTGGTGTCTTGTTAACACAAAATAAGCCGATGTACCATTATACATGTTTGTATTTCCGCCTTGTAATTTTGTGTAAATTCTGTCACGCAGATAATCTGATGCCCTGCTAAGGGACGAAACGCCTCATTAATTAAAAAAACAATTTGCAATCAAGACGATTTTTTACTGAAGGAATATTTATTCTCACTGATTGCTGTACACCATGGACTGGAAAGCATTTTATGCAATTTACGTTATGTTAATTACAGCGATTTTGCCTCTTTATAATCACAGTTACATGCCGTCTGTAAGAAAAAAATAATTGAGTAACCTATTATCAAAGACGAACATCTGTCGTTTGCCAGAAACTGAGATAAACGTCATTTTTTATTGCGAAACGTAGAGACAATATATTTATAAGCTGATTTGAGCATTATCAACTTTCATACTCGATGATTGATACCTGGAAGTGGCTAACATCAATTTGATTACTCAAGCAGCTTCAATAAATGTTTGAAAATACAGATGTCCGTATTTGAAAACAAAACGTGTAGGTGTCCGCTTTGATGTGAACACGCTTTCAGATGTTCGTTTTTGTTACACAGAGATGCACTTACAGCTGACGAGAATCTTTTACAGGTCTATAATCTTGGAAATAATAGGAATATCGACACAAAGTGGAATATATTAAATTTTGAACTTGATTACATATTGGAAAAATGAAGAACTACAATATTCATACTTTTTTTATTTTATAAACAAAATGAAATGTTACGACACTGAATATCTAAAAATATTAGCATAAGGTCTGTTGAAACTGTCGCCAGATTTTTCCGTAAACATCCTTACGTTATTTCCGACGTCGAACGTCTTTCCAACATGTGATAATTTCGAACAACATACCATATATTAGAACAGTGTAGTTTACAAGCTAGTCTTACCTTTGTTTCTTTTCAATGTTAATTTTCCACTTTTCAGGTTGTCTCAACCGCTTCCTAGATTTTCTTTCGGACGCTGATGATATGTTCCATTTCCCTCGCTCTAAGATGGTTATTAGTGATAATACTATAAAAAATTACTGAAAAACTTAAGTACGGGCTAATGCGTCTTAGCACATACTGTCGCCATATCGGATTTTCGAGGTCATGTGATCATATACTGTGTTACGATTGGCGCACACTGCTTTATTCAACAAGTGTCAGAATTTGATATCAAGCTTTTATGTAGGTGTCCGCTTTTGATGTGAACAGTCAAATTTAACGTACGACACTACGGTCGGGGGTTCGAATCCCTCCTCGGGCATGGATATTTGTGCCGTCTTTAGTATAAGGTAGTTCATAAGTAGTTTGTAAGTTTAGGGACTGATGACCCCGTAGTTAAGTCCCATAAGCTTAACAAACGAACTTAACGTACGATTTGTCACTTTTACGTCAATTTTTGGAGAAAACGGACTTCCAATGAAAAGAACGGGAAACTTCCTTTAGGATCGACTGCTAACTAAATTTCGACCATTAGGTCAGATATCCAGATTTGATATTACGCCACTCTATTATTCTCATGCTGAAATTCTCTCCCTCCCTCCCACTCCTCTCTCTCTCTCTCTCTCTCTCCCTCTCTCTCCCCTTTTTTACTCTCTTTCTCTCTCTCTCTCTCATTTTGTCAGGCTATCTGCGGGGGGGGGGGGGGACGTGCCTCAGTGCCCCGCCCCCTTAATCCGCCCTTGATTTCAATTAAACAGCGTAAAACGTACAGACAGAGGGAATAGCGCCCTCCAGGCAACGACATAACGCGCAGTACCAACATAAACGGCCCGAGATGTCCTTGGGAAATGTGTCCTCTGCGCGCAGAGGAGTACGATAAGTGCGTTCCATTAAAACCACGGCGCCGTTCAACTTACAGAAATTGGGCAGAGGACCACCAGAATTGGAGTTGTAACGAATGGCGCCGGGTTCTGCTCACAGATGAGTCACTCATCTGGCGAGAACATGGAACTCAGAACAATCGTGTATATGTGCAGGAAACATGACCATATGGTGGTGGACGAATGATGTGGGCAATGGTAATTCTTCATAAATAAGAGATACATAATTTTTATACCCCCCCCCCCTGCTCCCCTCTGATCAGTGAAATTTATTTCGTATCTCGTTTTGTCTTCCATATCGCTGATCAGACCGGAGGAGACAATTACCAATTGTTCTCTGTGTCGATTCTTTTCCGAGATGTAACATGATTCAGGCACTAATTGGATTTGCTCCGAAATCTTTACCTATCTCCTTTCAGATTTTCATTAAAAGAAAATCATTTAAATTTACCCACATTGTTGTTATTATTTCAAAATATCCTTCCTCTGACTGGTATCTTTCTCATTAAAATACAATAAATTAATACAGATTGTAATTTTGAAGCCATTTTGTACTTGTACCATTTGTCGCAATTACAATGAGAATAATTTCCATGAAATATTTCTCGGTCTACATTGAAATTATCTTAAAGCAACAACATAAAATAAAAGATATTTCAAGGTTTAGTAGCCTAGTCTTTGAATATTGCCGTCAGTAGTATCGATACTACTTTTAATCAAATTGCGTGGTTATGGTATATCGCCCCAAATTTGCGACTGTATAGGGGATTTCCTCTCAGAGAAGACACAGTTTGTTGTAATCTATGGTAAAGCATCAACTAAAACACAGGTGATATCGGGCGTTCCACAGGGTAGTGTTTGTGGTTCTCTGCTGTACCTTATTTAGAAAATCTAAGCAGCTCTCTTAAATTTTTTGCAGATGACGCCGTCATTTACCGTCTAGTAAAATCATCTGAAGATCAAAACAACCTGCAGAACGATCTGAATAAGATATCACTATGGTGTAAACTGGGTGATTGACTCTAACTAATGAAACGTGTGAAGTAGTCCACATGAGTACGAAAAGAAACTTTGTTCACAAGATAAATCAGTCAAAAGTGAAGGCCATAATCTCAACAAAATACCTTGAATTACTATTACTTCGGACTTAAACTGGAAATAACACGTAGATAATGTGGGAATGGCGAACCAGAGACTGCGTTTTATTGGTAGAACCCTTAAAAGATGCAATATAACTACTAAAGTGACTGCATACACTACGCTTCTTCGTTCTTTTTTGGAGTATTGCTGCCCAGTTTGGGATGCTTATCAAGTGCGTTTGACGGAGTACATCGAAACAGTCCAAAGAAGGGTAGTTCGTTTTCTATTTTCACGATACAGGGGATACAGCATTACGGAAATGATACGGGATCTGGGATGGGAATCATTACAACAACGGCGCTTATCGTTGCGTCGTGGGCTACTTACGAAACTACAATCGCCAACATCTCCTCCGAATGCGAAAATATATTGTTGACTCCCAATTACAAAGGTAGAAATGATCATCAGAATAAAATACGAGAAATCATAGCTCGAGTGGAGAGATTCAGGTTTTTCTTCCCTCGCGCTATTCGAGAATGGAATGGGAGATAAATAATATTACGGTGGTTCGATGAATCCTCTGCCAGGCACTTAAATGTGATTTGCAGAGTATCCCATGTATATGCAGATGTAGATGTACATCGTTACACGAGAGTAAGAGTTATCATACCAGAATATATCTACACTGCTATATTTAATGGTACCTTTTAATATTATAAAGAATTGAGTTCCTAAATATTTTTAAATTATTTATATGTGAGTGTACGTAGATCAATTAGTATCGAAATTTTGCCTGAACAAAACATAACTTTTTCAAATTTTAACCAAAATCATTTATTATTCCTACAATATTTTCCGTAATATTAAAATTCTTCAGCTTCGGATAGCATATTTCGGATATGCAATAAGTACAGGCTACGCGGTCACGGACAGAATTTTACTTTCCACCCATTCCATTCACGCAAGAAGTAGGTGACGTTGTAGTAGGTATCCGTATTGTCGGAAGTACGGACCTGAACATAATGCTTCTTCGACTGCTTAGAGGTGTAGAGACGGGATCGTTCTAACTTCTGCTGTGCCCTAGGCTGGTGACTTAGGAAATCGCTCGTCCTCAGTGAGCTACACTGGTCGACTGCCTGTTTGTAGCTGTGGTAATTGAACCAATTGCCTGGCAGACGCATTGCACCGAGACCAGTACCTCCTACAACGGTTGCAGAGCTGGATGTTGCACTCATGGAAGAATGGCCAAATATCCCTAAGGAGCTGACTGATAACCTCTTACTGTCCATGCCACACAGGTGTGCAACTGCTGTGTCGGTCCGAGGTGATTACACGCCATTTTAGAGGTCAACGAGAATGACTTTCTCACAATTATGGTACCTCCGTGGTGCCTCTGTAAATGCCGTGTAAACCTTAAGAGAAGAGCTGAGACAGCAAAATATCGTACAGTATCAAACACAGATTGTAGTGGTAACCAATTTATTAATAAAGTACTTCTCGATGTTTGTGGAATATTCCGTCGGTGCGAGGAAGAACAAAGACATATTAAAAACTTAAATACGTAGTATTTTTGTTCCACGATATTATTTATTTGCTTGTTATCAGTAGCTTTTGGCTTCTTAAGCCATCGTCAGATAACTTTATACTAAACAGATAGTCCACACGTAACATTGAGGATACATATAAAAAGATGAGTTTTCAAAGAATGTGAACTGTAAATTAATTATGTCTATGAATCGATACTACATAACAAAGGTACTCCTACAAAACAATGATATTAATTAAGCTCAAGATATGTTCATTTATAATCAATTTGTTTTGCAGGAGTACCTTTATTATCTAGTATCGATTCATAGACATAATTAATTTCAGTTCACATATGTTTGAAAAATCATTTTTGTATATGTAACCTCAATGTTACGTGTGGACTATTTGTTTAGTATAAAGTTATCTGACGATGGCTTAAGAAGTCGAAAGCTGTCAATAACAAGCAAATAAATGATATTGTGGAACAAAAAGACTACGTATTTAAGTTTTCAATAATGTACTTAACAATATGAATACTGTGTATATCTCACTTTATCGCTAATTGTTCAGAACAGTGTACATAAAAATAAATCCCTCTTTCCCTTGATGAAGACATAACTTGAGAACGGATTGACCTATTTTACTGATATTTATTTGTTGTTTTGTTAATTCTCAGAACAAGGTTTACATGAAGTCAATTTTTTGGGAAATCTACCGAAAAAACAAAACTTTTGGCTGTTTTTCAGTGCTTCCGTGTGTTTCAATTGCATACAAATCTATAATTGTGTTCCGATGTTGATTAAGATTGGCACATATGACCTCCAGGACAAGATCAACGTCATTGTCTACATAAATATCTTTCTTTGCATGGAGGAGGATAATTTATGTTCGGATTTCGACAAAATCCATTGTTTTTCTCCGATTTGATGAAATTTTGCACGCTTGGCCTTCAATACAAGAGGATGCTCACCCCCTGTTCAAAAATGTTCAAATGTTTGTACAGCTTATGGGACTTAACTAAGGGGTCATCAGTCCCTAAACTTACAAACTACTTATGAACTACTTACGAACTAGGACGGCACAAATATCCATGCCCGAGGGGGGATTCGAACCCCCGACCCTAGTGGCCGTGCAGACCGTGACTGGAGCGCCTCGGTCCCCTCGGCCACCGCGGCCGGCTCACTTCCTGTATAAAATTTCGTATGGTGCAAGTTGGAGGGCACTTAACTGACTGATACTTTTTCTCCGATCTCGACGAATTATTGCACACTTGATCTTTAAACTAAGGAAAGTCACGGTGTATGTAAAATTCCGTTTGATGCATGTCAAAGGGTACTTTATCTAACGAAATTAAACAAAATCTACTCAGATATTCATAAACTACGATGACTTTAAAGTTAGCTCATTAATGTATGTTTCCATATAAATGTTATTAAAAAAATGGATAGAAAAAGAGGAGAAGATTGAGGGAGAGATAGGAGGGGAGGGTAAATGGACTACGAGAGTAATGAATAAATAAGTACCCGGGCAATGCCGGGTCTTCAATGAGTTACATTGCAAAACGAGTTTTGCGCCGGCCGCGGTGGCCGAGGAGACTGAGGCGCTCCAGTCACGGTCTGCACAGCCACTACGGTCGGGGGTTCGAATCCCCCCTCGGGCTTGGATATTTGTGCCGATCTAGTTCGTAAGTAGTTTGTAAGTTTAGGGACTACTGACCCCGTAGTTAAGTCCCATAGACTATACAAACATTTGAACATTTTTTTCTCGAGTTTTGCGGGCATGTACTTCTGCCACGGCCTTATGAAATCAAATTTCCGAGATTTTCTGAAACGTAAACAAATACTACTTTCAACATAAATTTATTTATTTATTTTAAAAATAGGCATCCCATATTTTGATGAAAATCAGTAGCATCAAAAATCACAATAGGAATGGCGTTGGTAGCATCATAATTGGATATTTGGGGTGAATAACTTATGTGGGACACCCTATACAGCAAATAAAAAAAATTCTTTATTGACCTGATCTCACAAAAAACTGAAGTAGCGAAACTGTTTGCAACCATCGAACTTAATGTTTCGATCAAAGAAAAAAAAATTGCATTAAGCGTCGTACAAAGGCTTGTTTCGCTTAATAAAACAAATAAATAAATATATTTCATAATCGTAGCTGCTTCTTATTTATTTGATACATTTCTTTATGTGTTTATCCCAGTAATTAATTTGTCATATCTACACAAGATGCTTAGAATTATCAAAATGGCCACACAAATCGGCCCAGCAAGACTCTTGTTTCAATAGAGTCGGATAAAATAAACATCTAGTTTCCACGTAAAGCATGTCTCACGAGGAATTAGTTGGTACTTGCTCATGTTAAATTTTCTAGTTGAGAGGCTTATCACATTTCACTAAAGAAGCTCTTCAGTGCTAGAACATTGTCAAATTCGTACAAGGGCTACTGAATTTATCGTGTCATTATTGTGTATGACGAACAATAGTCGTAAGATGATTCAAAATACTTGTGATTCCTGATATTCAGGCAAAGTAGCTACATGTTTTCTAAGTCTCCCTCTTCCTTTCTTAAATGAGCACTGTCGTTATAAATTCTATTCATATATCTCTAAAGTGACAGATACTCCCAAAGTCTTGTGCACGGGTGTTGAACTATATACTAGGCTACAATTTCGCTGAATTTAATTACACAAGTTGTTCTAAAGAATGATATTCATATTCCGCACATCTAAGGAATCTCTTTAATGGTTCTGAAACTAAATTGAACTTCGGCGAAACGTATCGAATCCGTAGTAGACGGATTTGGGGGGGGGGGGGGAGGGAGAATGCTTATAATTGGGAGCAAGGTTTAATCCACTGCAGCCATGGAGAAATTTGCCACCCCTGCACAATGTTATGGGTTGAATTAGAAACATTTTGGACTTAACCCAAGATATTGGCGCATAATATCATGTTCAGCAACACTGGCACTTCATCTGGCCTTGCAGAGTCAATTAAATCTGCCTCTTCGACAGGATCTGATCCACACGCCTGACTGGAGTGTGATGTGTACAGCGTTTAGGAACTCGAGTTAGAAACTAGGCTCATTGTCCCTGCGTCGTTATGCAACACTTCCTACGTCGCCGCTACGCAAGTTGGCTGCTTCCCGGCGAATATGACGAAGCCGTATCACGACCGTGCCGAGTCATTCGTGCAGAATGGCAGGGAGGAAGGGGAAGTATGATATGGAAAATAATGTTATCTCGAGACAATTTCCGACAAGACAAGGACGTTGAAGGAAATCGACAATTGCAAGAAAACCACAGCGGCATAAAATGCTCAGTGCATCGAGAGAAAATTCTCTCGGCTAGTTAAAGACTCTTTTAGCCAGCCAGGTGTCTACAAAGTACAATGTTTGCAGTGCCCCTTATCATACATTGGGCAAACTGGACGAGCCTTCAAAACTAGGTTCCAAGAACATCTTTTAATTAAGGAAGGCGCTGCCAAAAATAATTCGGCCTTTTCCGAGCATCTCAAAAGAAGCAAACACATTCAGCCCCCCCCCCATCCTAGACAAATTGCAAGTTCTTCACATTGCCCCCGAAGGAAAAGCTCTCTTGAAGAATTATAAATCACTAAGTTTGTGAAACGGTCCCCAGAACACAGTCTCAACGACCAGCTCATTTAAAAAAATCAAACTTTTTACGACATCATGTTATCCATCTTTTTCCAAAATGACCTCCCTTCTCACAAATCACAACATTTTTCTTCCGCCCCACCCCCACGCCTCTAATAATTCCGTTTTCATTTATTATTGTTTCACTACCAACATGTATCATTACACAAGATTCATTCCCCCACGTCACAAACAAATCTGATAATACCAAGCTACCGCTTTGCAAGCCGCTCATTTTCGCAGGCATAACTCTGCCCATACCGCTCCGTTTAACGGTCGCATTTATGTTCCGCAGTTATTAACAATACTACCGTTTGTAACCGTGGACCTGCCACGACAGCAACTCCTCTGCTGCTATGGTGAGTTTTATCATATGAAAAGCATTCTATTAATTTCCATACTGTACCCCTTTAGTTCCTAGATATTCTACTTCAAATAGCCCTTACGTACTTTGTACGTTTACCTCTTTGCAGGGGCCCAATAACAACACAAATTATTAAGATACCTCCACCACAGCTACAGATAGTTCTGTGGCTCCATCTCCGCCCAAGTATGTCTGAATTTTCAAAATTTACTCACCTTAGCCACATTAGATTCGCTGTCCGCCAGGTACACGGACTGTAACAAAACATTTGTCTTTTCCCACTCTGACGATGCACTAACAGCGCGAAACGTGTAATTGGAGAATAAAAATATCACAACAGAGACTGAGAATTATTTAACTATTCAACAGCGTTGCTACACCAACCGCCACCACCACCATCATTGAATGGAATAAAATGTATAGGAAAATCTCTATTAACAGACAGTGATTTGAACACTGCTCCTCTCTGATATGTGCGTAAAGCTTCATAACACATCTCCCCAATTTTGGAACTGCATGCAATGACTAATGAACTAATGGTTGTTTTACACTTATGAGTCACAACCTATGATAGCAGCGCCATCTGACGAAGCTGTAGGCTGAATATTCGATATTAATAGATCCTTTGATTTCCCAATAGTTTTACTTCAAGTGTACAGTTTAGTCTCAGAAGTGGTTTAACTACAATACTATATTCTCTCTTCTGAGTGAGGCACTTGATGGTTTAAATGAAAAACTAGGAACGATGGGCGAAATCTTTGATTTATCAAATGCGTTTGGTTTTGTTGATAGAAAGATATTATAGCAGAAGTTGGAACATTATGGAAAAGGTCAGTAGCTCACAATTGGTTCACTTCTTACTGCAGTAATACCAAGCAGAGGGTGATTCTCTGCAGTGTTGAAAACGGCTACGATATGAACTCTCAAAGGGGTACAATTAAGTGTTGGGTGTCCTAGGGTTCTGTTCTGAGGCTACAGGTGTTTCTCATTTACAGTATATAAATGATGTGCCTTCAATTATAAGATATTTCTGTTTCATGGTGTCACTAGCTAGGGAGTGACGGATATTGTTGGCAATACTGGTGTCGTATCAAATAATGCAGTTAATGAAATAAGTTCGTGGGTTGTAGAAACTTGTTGTTGTTGTTGTTGTTGTTGTGGTCTTCAGTCCGGAGACTGGTTTGATGCAGCTCTCCACAATACCCTATCCTGAGCAAGCCTCTTCATCTCCACATAAGAACGACAACCTACATCTGTCTGAATCTGCTTACTGTATCCATCTCTTGGTCTTCCCCTGCGATCTTTTCCCCACACACTTCCCTCCAACGCTAAATTCACAATTCCTTGATGTCTAAGAATGTGTCCTACCAATCTATCCCTTCTTTTAGTCAAGGTATGCCAGAAATTCCTTTTCTCCCCAATTCTGTTCAGTACTTCCTCATTAGTTACGCGATCCACCCACCTAATCTTCAGCATTCTTCTGTAGCACATTTCAAAAGCCTCTATCCTCTTCCTGTCCGCACTGCTTATCGTCCATGTCTCACTCCCATACAAGGCAACACTCCATACAAATGCCTTCAGAAATGACTTCCTTAAGCTTAAATCAATATTCGATGTTATCAAATTTCTCTTTTACAAGAACGCTTTTCTACCCATTGCCATTCTGCATTTTAATCCTCTGTGCTGCGTCCATCATTATTATTTTACTGCCCAAGTAACAAAACTCATCTACCTCCTTTATTGCTTCGTTTCCCAATTTAATTCCTTCAGCATCACCTGATTTTCTTACACTGCACTCCATTACCCTAGTTTTACTCTTGTTAATGTTCATCTTATATGCACCTTTCAGCACACTGTCCATTCCGTTCAATTGCTCCTCCAGGTCCTTTGCTGTATCTGACAGAATTACTATGTCGCCGGCAAAACGCAATATTTTTAATTCTTCGCCCTGAACTTTAATTCCTTCTCCAAATTTTTCCTTGCTTTCCCTTATAGCTTGCCCAATGTACAAATTGAACAACAATGGAGAAAGACTACAACCCGGTCTTAGTCCCTTTCCAACCACTGCATCCCTTTCATGCCCTTCAACTCTGACAACCGCTGTCTGGTTTTTGTACAAGTTGAAAATAACCTTACGTTCCCTATATTTTACTCCTGCTTGCTTCAGAACTTGAAAGAGTTTATTCCAATCAACATTGTCAAAAGCCTTCTCCAAATCTACAAAAGCTAGAAATGTAGGTTTGCCTTTTCTTAATCTATCTTCTAGGATAAGCCTTAAAGTGAGTATTGCCTCCCGTGTTCCTACATTTCTCCTGAATCCAAACTGATCTTCCCCGAGGTCGGCTTCTACCAGCTTTTCCATCCTTCTGTATATAATTCGCCTTAATATTTTGCAGCCATGACTTATTAAACTGATGATTCTGTAGTTTTCACACCTGTCTGCACCTGCTTTCTTAGGGATGGGGATTATAACATTTTTCTTAAAGTCTGAGGGTACTTCACCTGTCTCATACATCTTACACACCAGGTGAAACAATTTTGTCATGGCTGGTTCTCCCAGAGACTTCAGTAGCTCTGAGGGAATATCATCCACTCCAGGGGCCTTGTTTCGACTTAGATCTTTCAGGGCTCTGTCAAATTCTTCTCTCAGTACAGTATCTCCTATTTCATCTTCATCTACATCCTCTTCCCTTCCTACAATATTGTCTCTAAGTTCATTTCCTTTGTAGAGCCCCTCTATATATTCTTTCCACCTTTCAGCTTTCCCTTCTTTGCTGAGAACTGGTTTTCCATCAGTGTCCTTGATATTCATAGAGCTGTTTTTCTTATCTCCAAATGTTTCTTTTATTTTCCTGTAGGCTGTATCTATTTTTCCCCTGTTTATACATTCTTCTACATCCTAGCATTTGCGTTCTAGCCACGCCTGCTTAGCCATTTTGCGCTTCCTGACAATCTCATTTCTTAGTCGTCTGTACTCCATTTTGCCTATTTCATTTACTGCATTTTTATATTTTCTCCTTTCATCGATTAAATTTAGTATCTCCTGTGATATCCAAGGATTTTTTGTAGGTCTTTCCTTCCTACCTATTTTGTCCTCTGCTACCTTCACTATTTCATCTCTCAATTTTACCCATTCCTCCTCTACTGTTTTATTTTCCCCCGTTTCTGTCAATTGTTGCCTAAAGCTCCCTCTGAAATTCTTAAGAACCTCAGGTTCCTTCAATTTATCCAGGTCCCATCTCCTTATTTTTCTACCTTTTTGTAGTTTCTTTAGTTTCAGCCTACAGTTCATAACCAACAAGTTATGGTCAGAGTCTATATCTGCCCCTGGGTATGTCTTACACTGTAGAACCTGATTCCGAAATCTATGTCTTACCATTATAAAATCTATCTGGTATCTTCCGGTGTCTCCTGGTCTCTTCCACGTATACAACCTTATTTTGCGATTCTTGAACCAGGTGTTTGTTATAACTAAATTATGTTCTGTGCAAAATTCTACCAGGCGGCTTCCTCGTTCATTCCTTTTTCCCAGTCCATATTCACCTACTATCTTCCCTTCCCTTCCTTGTCCTACTACCGAATTCCAGTCTCCCATAACAATTAAATTTTCCTCTCCCTTAATTGTCTGAATAATTTCCTTTAGCTCCTCATATATTTCTTCGATTACCTCATCATCGGCAGAGCTAGTTGGCATATAAACCTGTACTACTGTTGTCGGTGTTGGCTTCGTATCTATCTTGACAATGATAATGCGATCACTGTGCTGGTCACTTAAGTGATGATAAATAACAATAAGGCTCAGGTTTTACAGTTTGTAACACACGATTAATAGAAACTGACATTTTCATTACACAGATATGGCGCATGATAAGTGAGACTTAGCAGTTGGAATTTCTAAGCTGTCTTAAGATGTCCAGGACCTTGTTCAAAAACGAAATGCTGCGTTTACCATTATAACTCTTTCTTACTCTTTCTTACATAAGTGATAGTGAAACACGAAAATAAGTTACTTTGGGCATTTTCATTCGACTACGACATATGATGAAATTTTTGGGGTAACTCTTCTGATTCATAAACGGGCAGTACGAGCAATATGAGGGGCAAGCAAGTGTACTTCATGCCGACTTCTGTTTGGTAGTCTGGGAATTCTGACAGTGGCCTCTCAGTGCATATTTCCTTTAATGTCGTTTATTGTTAATAATATTATATTAGTCTTATGAGTTAGCAGCTTTCGCTTAGTTGAAACTAGACAGATATCGAATATGCATTTGTATCAAACCTCCTTGGCCTTTGTGCCGAAAGATGTGCAGTATTCAGCTGTATCCACTTTCAATAAGCTGCAACAAGAGTTCAAAGAGCTTGGTAATAATACATGTACATTAAAGGTTAAACAGAAAAGTTTCCTCAGGCATCACTGTTTCTATTCTGACGATGAATTCCCGGAAGAATTAAAAGCTTAAGCTAATTTCTGTGTTACGTTGTTCTACATTTACCTAAATACTCTGCAAGTCACAACGAAGTGCGTGGCAAAGGGTCCATCGAACGGCTTTTCTAATATTTCACTACAGCTCCTTTCTCTAATACCTCGCGGGAAAAAGGAACACCTAAACCGTTCCGTTTTCGATCTGCTTTCTTTTTATTTTATTGTGACGATCATGTCTTCGCATTCGGAAGAGAAAATTGGTGAAAGAAATTTCGCAAATACTTCTCGCTGCAACGAATAACAGCATTCTTTTAATGATTTCCACCTCAACTCGTGCATCATTTCCGTGACAAACGCGATAGTGCAAAACGGGCTTCCCTTTCGTAGTTGCTTTGATCCTCTGGTGACTTTACTAACCTGAAAATGAGAGCATCTTACGCGGACAGTCTACGAGAGCTACTCAGATGTGCGATGCGTAGTATACCGTTAGCAGAGCCTTTTCAGTTGATAGTGCAAATGGAGCGGTCTACTGCCTGTCAAATCGCTGGAACAGTTCTGAAGAGAATGCCAAGAAGTGGTTTCCTTCATGTTCGGAATCAAATCAAAGTCACAAGTCCGGGGAGTAAGGTGGATGGTACAGTTCTTCTTAGTACCATCAAAGCAGCCACAGCTTGCGCTGTATGCGCCCGCGTATTGTCCTGAAAAGTGATGGGTGGGTTACGCAATGCTGTACGACCTCTGGCACGTTCAATCTTGACCGAACTCCGTTGTTCCTGATTCGAAAACACAGTGACACCGTTACGTTAGACCACTCGCTCACAAGTGACGTGGAACGGGCGAGTCCATTTGCTCAGAGGTAAGGTAGGTATGTTAACAACGTGTGCCATCAGCGATAATAGTAGATTCCACTGCATAGTTTCCCCACAGCAGTGTTGCCACTTTTTAAGTTCCAACCTTAGTATTATCACCTATATTACCATAAACAATTTAAAATAAGGCACAATTTTAAACTTGAAAAAGCTCCAATGAATCAAATGACATAAACAGATTAACTTAAACGAACAGTCAAGAATTCACCAGCAATAAGCTTGACAGGTTTACAATTAACAAATATTCTAACAGGAATTGAGTGCTTATGAAATTTCGCCACAGTTGTGCGTTTGGGTTCGTGATTTCCTGTCAGAAAGGGTACAGACGCAATTGATGTAAAGTCATCGAGTAGAAGTGATTCTGGTGTTCCCCAGGGAAGTTTTATAGGGCCCTACTATTGCATTTCCCTCCACTTCAGGTTATTGTACTAACAGTAAAAGTGGGCCTTTGCGATCGCTTTTTGACAGCTCGAAATTTAAATGAAAATAACGCCTTAACCGTTCATCTGACATGACAGCTGAATAAACGAAGTTGCAGTGGACAAAATTCTCTATAACCTTGCTCTCTTATGTTTTGTATTTATTTATTTGTTTATTTATTTATTTTTTGTCGAGAGAAATCAGAAGTATTCTGCAACACGTGAGATCTATCGAACGTCATGCACATTAATGATACAATCTCTTCGGTTAAGTCCAAAATGATTCTAATTCAACACATATCATTGTGCGGGGGTGGCAAATTTCTGCCCGTGTTTGCAGCCATCAATGTCTACTAAAATGTTTGTCTTTAGCATGGTTTCTACGGACGCTTTTAACGTAGATTGTATTACCTTTTCTTTAGTTCAGATATGAATTTGTTGATGTTACACTCTTCTGCGCTAAAATAAAGAGCAAACGTTCTGTTTCAAATCATGACTACATTTTTACAGCTAAAATAACAAACGGAGTAAGTGTGGTAATACTGAATTCCACATAACTCTAGTTCTTCATCTAATACAAAGTTACTACTATCATTAAGTCATTTATAACAGTTATTGTAGCAGTATCTCCCTAGTTTATGTACATGTTTGCAATTCGTTCGCATGTATTTCATGACATGTTCACAAAATAGAACTAATGCACATTTCAGAGAAAGCACTGTTACCTTTGAACAACTCGGAATCTTACACAATATAGCTGTGTTCAGTTAACAAGAGTGTACAAAAACTTTTTAGCAAGCAAGATGAAAAAAAGAAATTCCAGTGATTGTTTTTTTTTATTTTTTTTTCTATTTTATTTTTTAATAGAGTGGTGGAGTGACCGAGCGTTCCAAGGCGCCTTGGACCTGTGCCAAGAGTGATTGGCCCAGTGTAGCATAACTGTAATATGTTTACCAATAGACGTACCAAACTGTTATAATAAGTTACAATTCCTTCACTCTGTCTGTGAATAATTCATTGTAGGCCCATTTTGGTTTTAATAGTTTTATGGTGACACACGTGTCTTTAGCACCTTTTCGAAATGTTACCCAATAGTGCCTAGGTTTTTCTATTATTTTGACTCAATGTTTATCACATTTCTTAAGTGTAATCGTTTACTTCAAGTCATCTGGAATATATATATATATATATATATATATATATATATATATATATATATATATATATATATATATGAGTGTGTGTGTGTGTGCGTTTACCGACAGGCCTACCAAACTGTTCTGAATGTTACATCTTCCTTCACCCTGTCTGTGAAAAAATTGTCTCATATATGTATATGTACCTTCAGCCTGTCTGTGAGTATTTTGTTGCTATCCTATTTTTTTTTTGTAATAGTCTTATAGTGACACCCATATCTATACCACCTTTTCGAAAAGTTACCAAAGGCACTAAAGGCCTAATTGTTCTATGTAACCTTATTTTACTATCAAACAACCGTGTACCAATTGTCATGTTATTAACTTTTCGAAATTATCGCTTATTTTTGTAAAAAAATACCATGTAATTTATTTTTCAAACTCTCATTTACTTTTCTTATCTACTCAGTCAATAATTAATAATTTTGAACCACTTCTTAGTATACCTTCCTAACAACGTTTATCTTTTGATGATCTATGTGATACTTTGATGACATGTCGTAAAACCTTTGCCTTGACGTTTGTTTATAATAACCTTTGTAACTGATGATGGCGTAACAGCCGAAAACTGTTGTACTAAGATTACCTGACATAGTCGGGTCTGGAGGCGATCTAATAGTTTTATAGTTTTTAAAATGACAAGCCATGATCGCACACTAACAATTTATTAAATGACGACCGGTTTCGGTGCACTGTGTCACCATCATCTGGTCACATATATGTAATAATCTGGAAATCTTGTTAAAAAAATTGTCTATAAAATAACAAGTGCAACATTGCAGTTAGTCACTATATAAAAAATACATAATTTAAAAACAGCTTACAAAATACTAAAAACCAGTCTTGTTTTTAACTTATGTATTTTTTTTATATAGTGACTAAGTGCAATGTTGCACTTGTTATTTTATAGACAATTTTTTTTAACAAGATGACCAGATTATTACATAATGTGACCAGATGATGGTGACACAGTGCACCGAAACCGGTCGTCGTTTAACAAATTGTTAGTGTGCGATCTTGGCTTGTCATTTTAAAAACTATGATACTGTTGTACTACACAATAAATATTGTGGGATATTGAAACATTGTCGTGTTTTCACTAGTGATCATAAATTTTCCCTTGACACCGTGCAATTATGTAAATGCCTTCATGCAGTCATTCCTGTCCATTTCTCACTTGCCACCTGTCATTAAAGCGTGGAGACTTACCTATGTGCAACTGATATCCTGACATGTTTCAGGCTGGCGACGCTGAGGGCCGCGTGGCGGCGCTTGTGGAACACGGTCGAGGAGCGACCAGCAGCGGGCACTGAGGATGATTCTAGACCAGAAACCGGAGTACGTGACCATGAGAGACAGTGCGGGCGCATTAGCGCTGAAGTTAGGGTCGTCACAACAGCGAATGCCAGTGGCCTGGGGACCGCAGAACACTTGCCACTTAGCCCGCGCTCCGAAACTGATACTAACGACGCTCCCAAACGTTGGGTCAAAGAAGATGCTTGGGGCAGTTTCGAAGACTGGACCAGGGGGCTAGCCAGTCTCACTTGGAGGTACATCAGCCACCAAGGGAGGGGGAGAAATGTTGCTTGTGAGACCTGCCCTTCTGGGGAGAACATCAGCTCAGTTATTTCGCAGAGGCACAGGCGCACCGCCAAAGACAAGAGTCCCGTCGAAGAGTCCGAGTGCGGCTCTGCCGAAGTGTGCGATAATGAGTGTGGCATTAACGCCGACTACTCTGATCAGTACGAGACCTGGCATATTCCACACCGTGGGGAAGAAGACGCACCGAAATGCCAAGAAGGGAGAAGCTCGCAACCGGGAGACCCGAAGCGCACAGTGGCCAGACGGTCAGACTCCTCCGGGAGTCCGTGTCACAGCGATTCCGGCAGTGATTCCAGTGGCGACGCTGGCGGTCACTGGAGGAGGCACAATGCAGATCGTCGGCGTAGTGACTGGCAGCTGTCCTATTGGAGCAGCGACGAGGTGGCCGAGCCCAGCGGCAGGCCGTACCGGGAGCGCTTCGGCAGCGTCTGCATGTGGGGCGCTCGTGGTCACCATTGGCCAGAGTACGTCGTGGGCAGGAGGACCAACTGGCCGGCGTCTGGCACCAGTAAGAGGCGTGGCACCCCGGACCATCTGGAGGGTGTCTACAGTAGACAGACTACAGCTGATCTGAGGGATGCGCTGCCAAACCGTGACCGCAGCTTCAGTGGCACAGCCGACACCACTGCTGTAAGAAGTTGGGTATCACGTCGGACCGACGACCAGGGCAGCGATCCTCAACCGGGTTCTTTGCAAAGTGATTTTTATGGGAAAGGTCTGAAAGGTGTTGCGAGACAGCAGCGTGCAAGGTTGAAACGTCTCGAGCAGAACGGACAGGCTGTGTGGACGTGGATCCGGTGCCGCATATCGGGACCATCCGGCGAGGAAGCACCACTGCCTTCAGCTGCAACAGGTAGGTGCAAGCGTCTGCCTTCTCAGCTTCTACTTTTCCAGGCTCGTCAACGTCGAATCGAGACATTTGGTTCTTGACGAGTCCAGTGGAAATACAGTGTTGGATTCTGTTAGAGAGCTGCTCTGAGGATCAAGAACGTAGCCTCGTGGCAATGGGGCAGTGAAGTATACAATCGACATGAGGAGGCTACGCGGCACCAGCGCTCTGGGTGGCAGCAGTAGGCAACACCGACTACCAGATGTTATTTAGCTCAAAATACATCAGAAACGATTTGTTATCTTTACAGAAAAAAACTTCAAAACCAATGAACTTAAAAAGTGGACCTATTTTCGTCCTCTACCAATAAGTCTTGTAAAAGAGACATTAACACTGAAAACAAGGTAATAATAATAAAGACATGTTACAATATTTATTTATATTAGATATAGGTTACAAACGTTCTCCTTTGTACAACTGTACGATTAATTTTTACCCTTCATAACAAGAGTACCAAAGACTGTTTTGTTCAAACAACTTACGTGTATGCTGCCGGGTGACGTCGTCGACGACCGCCGATATTTCGGCAGGACGACACCCTGCCATTCTCAAGGCACAACTGCACTTAAGGAAGCAATGTGCAAGCGTATTTAATACCTCGGTTTGCAAAGGGTAAACAAGGAAGATAACACACACAGCACAAGATACTGCAGAGTCAACACAACCAAAGATGACCAAACATCAAAATTAACGATAGTGACTGTTAATCAACAGGTGAGGCAGCATTAATTTTGTCCCTCTGTTTTTTGACGAGAGACAGTGCCGGATTCCAACCAGAGATTACACAAAAACCACCATCTCTGTTTATAAGGTCGCCTGCTAGTTTAATTTCAACAGCTTCCTTATGTTCAATACACACAGTCCTGATTGTCTGACCAATACATGACATGCCACAACTGCAAGGAATACGATATACACCTGCCATACGCAAACCAATATCATCCTTTACGGACCCCAACAGAGCCTTTATCTTAGAAGAAGGCCTTCTAAGATAAAGGCCCGGTTGGTCAATCAGGACTGTGGAAGACTGGTGTATTGAACGTTAAACGCGCTTACAACAACCAAACAAATCCGCTGTTGCAGAACACTGTCTTAGCACCGGTCTTCCTATGGAATACAACAACACGGAGATTCTGGCATGCACTTCCACCTATTGGGATAGTGTTATTAAGGAAGCCGTTGAAATTTAACTATCACGACCTTATAAACAGAGTTGGTGGTTTTTGTTTAAATTCTGCTTGGAATCCGGCACTGTCTCTCGTCAAAAAACAGAGGGACAGAAAAAAACTTCAAAATACATCACCTGCACCAGCTTAACTTATCTTGCTCTCTTGTTGTTCTGTTGGTCTTAAGTCTGGAGATTGGTTTGATGCACCTCTCCAGCCTACTCTATTATGAGCACGCCTCTTCATCTCCTCATCTCTTTACTGTATTCGTCTCTTGCTGACCCTCTGCGATTTTTATCCCACAGACTTCCCTCCAATACTAATTTCACGATTCCTTGATGTCTAATAATGTGCCGTACCTTCGATACCTTTTTTTAGTCAACGTATGCCAGAAATTCCTTTTATCCCCAATTCTGTTCAGTACCTCCTCATTAGTTACGCGATCCGTCCAGCTAATCTTCAGCATTCTTCTGTAGCACCACATTTCAAAAGCCTCAATCATCTTCCTGTACGCTCTGTTCATCATCCATGTTTCACTCCTATGCAAGGCAATGCCTTCAGAAAGGACTTCCTTACACTTGAATTAATATTGCGTGTTAACAAAATTGCCGGCCGCGGTGACCGAGGAGACTGAGGCGCTCCAGTCACGGTCTGCACGGCCACTACGGTTGGGGGTTCGAATCCCCCCCCCCTCGGGCCTGGATATTTGTGCCGTCCTTAGTCTTAGATAGTTCATAAGTAGTCTGTACGTTTAGGGACTGATGACCCCGTAGTTAAGTCCAATAAGCTATACTAACATTTGAACATTTTTGTTAACAAAATTCCCTTTTTAAAAAACTCTTTCCTTACCATTGCCATTCTCCATTTTATATCGTCTGTACTACGACCATCATATGTTATTGTATTGCCCAAGTAACAAAACTCATCTACCATCTTTATTGTTTCGATATCTGATCTAATTCCTTCAGCACCACCTGATTTTCCAAGAATGCATTACATCAGCATTGTTTTACTCTTGTTAATGTTCATCTTATATGCACCTTTTAACACACTATCCATTCTGTTCAACTGCTCTTTCAGGTCCTTTGCTGTCTCTAACAGAATTACGTCATCGGCAAAACGCAATGTTTGTATTTCTTCACCATGAACGTAACTTCCTTCTCCAAATATCTTCTTTGTTTCCTTTATAGGTTGTTCAATGTACAAATTGAATAACATTGGAGACATGTTATAAATAAGTTATTAATAAGCAAGTTATAAATAAACTTCCGTAACCTATATATTACTCCTGCTTGCTTCAGAATTTGAAAGAGTGTATTCCAATCAACAATGTCAATAGCTTTCTTCAAGTCTACAAATGCTACAAATATAGTTCTTTAATCTATGTTCCTTTTCTTACACATTTTACAAATTTTGCATATTGACATGTTTACTTTGGTATTCTTTCGGAGTTCATACCCGCGGGACAACGCCTCAGCTTGACAATAAACGTTGTGATAATTTTTGCTGTTAGTATTGTTCGTAAAGACTCTTCCTTCTTTACTGCATCTTCTTCCGTAGCCACACGCTAGCTATGTTCTCTTTGCGAAGTCAAACTAAAATATTCCAACACTGCTGTGAAATGCAACAGAATTAAAACACCGTAAGGTACTGTCTTGATATTTATTGGTTCCTTTCCCTATCATGAAGAACTCAACAAAGTCTCCCATGACAAAAATGTTCAAATGTTTGTTAAGCTTATGGGACTTAACTACGGGGTCATCAGTCCCTAAACTTACAAACTACTTATCAACTACTTACGAACTAGGACGGCACAAATATCCATGCCCGAGGGGGGATTCGAACCCCTGACCGTAGTGGCCGTGCTGACCGTGACTGGAGCGCCTCAGTCACCTCGGCCACCGCGGCCGGCTCTCCCATGACCAAAGTCCTTTCTTCTAACGTCGAATACTTGACATTATAATTGTATAAAATAATAATAATAAAAAAAGGATACAAACCTGTTATTTACATCTCTTTTCTTCTACAGCTCGTGATGCTAATCAGTCACGTTAAGAAGAGAACAACGTATAAAGGATATCTTATATATTAAAAGAATCTACGAAAACTAAAATCAGTCGGCCAGATCACACTACCCGGCCGAATTCCTTCATTTTTGTTTTAAAAGAAAGGTATTCATCCACAGATTTGTCATCGAGTATCAGAATTTACATAACTCTCGCCTTCCATTTTTTGTACTCACAAGCGATTTCCTTCCGTACATTTCTTACGTGGATGTCCTTTCTGTAAACTAAAGTCAGTCGGTCAGATCATTCTACCCGACCGAGTTCCTTCATTTTTGCTTTAAACGAAAGGTGTTCATTCGCAGATTTGTCCTCAAGTATCAAAATTAAGTCTCTCCATCCTTTATTATATTTTTAAACGCGGTACCCCGCAGTTCTTTTTGACCAAACAACACTCAGCGAATCAAACTCTTTCATTTGCGCTTTTATACAGTTGCACTGATTAGTTCTGAAGAACGCTTGCATGAACATTCAACTTTACTTTGATTTTTTTCCAATTTTTTGTCATTCCGCGGACGGTATGCGCACGGATCCTCTAGTTACACTTAAATTAATAAGAAAGAACCAGAAACTTTAAGGAAACAAAAAGGGAAAAAGTAAATATATATTGGTACATGAAGTCTGCAGTAGGCTGCATAGGTCGCTGTATCGATTAAAGTCATGGAATGGATAAAATATGACATTATTTGACCCGTTTCGACCTGGGCCATCACCAAAATCCTGCATATATAGGTTACAAGTACATCAGTACAAATGGTTTCATGTTCTTGTTATAACATTAAGGCCGAAACGCGTTAAGTAAAGTAATATTGTAACCACTTCATGACTTTAATCAATTCAGCGACCTATGCAGCCTATTACAGACCATTTACTATTAATCATGGTCGCCTGCCTCTTCCGTGACTTCATGCCACAACTAATTGTAAATATGTATTGGAAGTATGTAGACTGGAAGTCAGGCCGTTTGTATTTTCTGCATTGCAGCTTGCGACGCTAATAATCTACGCTATGTTCCGTAATTTGTGCGCACCTATACGCCTAAAACATGTTGAAATGTGTTATTTATCTGTCAAATCGTGTCACAAAGACGCTCCTTTGATAGAACGGAATGGCGTTGTATCGTAGCAAAGGAACGACATTCTTTCACGATATACAAAATATAACGTTGACTAACAAACACAGTAACTTTTAAAGCTATGAACATGTAGTTTCCGGTAATTTATTGTAACAAATCATATCTGAAATGTCGCGTTTATAAAAATTTCTCGATTTTATGAAGCTTTAAAGATTATATTCATACATCGTACGCTACAACGAAAGAAGGCGCGAAATACGGAGTTCCGTTTGCAATATGGCGGCTCAAAAGTTCTATTTGTCACTTGTGACAACCAAGTACCTTTTCATTGGTCACGTTCTACTCCACGACGCAAAAAATCTAACATTCCATATTCTTCATTGTACGCTTGACAGGGTAGTGGAACGTACAATTCCATGCTGCAACGTCGCCACTTCCTCCTCCACGTGCGTTTCCATATTCCGTGAGAGGACGGCATAACGTCCTTTTACGAACCTATCATACTTCTACAGCGTATTTCTTGCTCTTTGAGGACATCTGGGATGTTCAAACGGTCGATTTTCTTCAGCTACGCATTTGTACTGCATTTAGTGTCTATCTCTGGGTGTGTCCAGAGGAAAATTACCTGTCAACAATAACTGCAAGAGGCATATCGGCCATGCATGTATATAAGCGAGAGCAGAGAAATTCTTGAAACTTCCTGGCAGATTAAAATTGTGTGCCGGAACCGGGACTCGAACCTGGGACCTTTGCATTTCGCGGGCAAGCGCTCTACCGACTGAGCTACCCCGACACGACTCACGATGCCGCCTCACAACTTTACTTCCGCCAGTACCTCGCCTCCTACTTTCCAAACCTCACAGAAGCTCTCTTGCAAACACGCAAGACTAGCACTCCTGGAAGAAAGGATATGGTGGAGACATGGCTTAGCCACAGCCTAAGGGATGTATCCAGAATGAAACTTTCACTCTGCAGCGGAGTGTGCGCTGATATGAAACTTCCTGGCAGATTAAAATTGTGTGCCGGAACCGGGACTCGAACTGTACTGGCGGAAGTAAAGTTGTGAGACGGCATCGTGAGTCGTGTCGGGGTAGCTCAGTCGGTAGAGCGCTTGCCCGCGAAAGGCAAAGGTCCCAGGTTCGAGTCCCGGTTCCGGCACACAATTTTAATCTGCCAGGAAGTTTCATATCGGCGCACACTCCGCTGCAGTGTGAAAGTTTCATTCTGGAAACATCCCTTAGGCTGTGGCTAAGCCATGTCTCCACCATATCCTTTCTTCCAGGAGTGCTAGTCTTGCGTGTTTGCAAGAGAGCTTCTGTGAGGTTTGGAAAGTAGGAGGCGAGGTACTGGCGGAAGTAAAGTTGTGAGGCGGCATCGTGAGTCGTGTCGGGGTAGCTCAGTCGGTAGAGCGCTTGCCCGCGAAAGGCAAAGGTCCCAGGTTCGAGTCCCGGTTCCGGCACACAATTTTAATCTGCCAGGAAGTTTCATATCAGCGCACACTCCGCTGCAGAGTGAAAGTTTCATTCTAGAGAAATTCTTGATAGAGCATCTACATCTATATCCATACTCCGCAAGCCGCCTGACGTTGTGGCGGAGGGTACCTCGAGTACCACTATTGGTTCTCCCTCCTATTCCAGTCTCGATTTGTTCGCGGAAAGAAGGATTGTCGGTGTGCCTCAGAATGGGCTCTAATCTCTCTGATTTTATCATCATGATCTCTTCGCGAGATATACGTAGGAGGGAGCAATATACTGCTTGACTCCTCGGTAGAGGTATGTTCCCGAAACTGCGACAAGACCACGTACCGAGCTACAGAGCGTCTCTCTAACAGTCTTCCACTGGAGTTTATCGATCATGTCCGTAACGCTTTCACGATTACTAAATGATCCTGTAACGATGCGCGCTGCTCTCCGTTGGATCTTCTCTACTTCCTCTGTCAACTGCTCCTGGTACAGATCCCACACCGGTGAGCAGTATTCAAGCATGGGCGAACAAGTGCACTGTAACCTACTTCCCTTGTTTTCTGACTGCATTTCCTTAGGATTCTTGCAATGAATCTTAGTCTGGCATCTGCCTTACCTACGATTAATTTTATATGGTCGTTCCATTTTAAATCTCTCCAAATGCCTACTCCCAGATAATTTATGGAATTAACTGCTTCCAGTTGCTGACTTGCTGTAGTGTAGCTAAACGATAAAGGATCTTTCTTTCTATGTATTCGCAGCACATTACACTTGTCTACAATGAGTTTCAATTGTAATTCCATGCACCATGCGTCAATTTGTTGCAGATCCTCTTTCAAAACAATTTTCCATTGTTACAACAACAGTAGCAGATGCTATTGAAATTCATGCCTTGGTTCATAATCAGTTGTCCGCGACTGACTTTCAACATATGCTTTTATACTCTTGGTACGCATCGAACAGGATCACAACTTTTGTTTGGTTAACAGTGCGTTCAAATTCAGATCACTAACAAAAACATATCATTTCATTAAAAAAGTGTGATAAGTCTCTGACTTTGCAATTATTGCACTGAAATTTAATTTACAAGTGTTATTGTCTCACCTCTAATAACGTGTATTCTAATTTTTGTTGTATGTTAGTATTGGTTTGCATCTTGACTGAAAGCCATAAGGAGATATAGTCTTTAGTGTCTTACGTAGTACCTATTGTGGGTAGGTAATGACTGTACTATGAAACGATGACACGACCTGCGAAGCAGCTATGCTATGGTGGTTGGATAGTGTCAGGTGTGGCCTCCACTTTGAGTGCTGTCAGGTGTACAACTGGGGGGGGGGGGGGGGAGACCATTGCGCATACCCTAGTTCCGATGCGGGAGTGTTGCCAACTATACCGGTTTTTGGAGCTTCAGCTTGGTGTTTACATCGTCAAATAGTAGCAATATAATAGGATACAGTATATGTCGAGATTCATAGCATCTTACCTTACGTATAATTTATTTCGGAAGACGTTATTGAGCAATTAGAAGCGGTTGAGGTATAAGAACTCCACGCAGGTAGTTTTAATATAACGAACCGCTAGTTACAATTGTTCCGTTGGCTGAATGTCTGGGCTGATGGTTTACGAGCACAAGGGCGCGAGTTCGAATACCAGGGGAGTCAACTATTTTTACCTGAGTAAGTAATATTTTAAAATGAATTCGCTATGAATTTTGCAATTATAGGCTGATATAGATTCCATATTCCTAAACATATTCCTTTTTCTAATAGCCTACACTTTAAAATACAAGAGCCAGCCGCGGTGTCCGAGGGGACTAAGGCGCTCCAGTCACGGTCTGCACGGCCACTACGATCGGGGGTTCGAATCCCCCCTCGGGCATGGATATTTGTTCCGTCCTAGTTCGTAAGTAGTTCATAAGTAGTTTGTAAGTTTAGGGACTGATGACCCCGTAGTTAAGTCCAATAGACTATACAAACATTAGACCATTAAAAAAATACAAGACAAACAATAGCCGTAGTAAAAGTGTTGTTACTGGATGCATGTATCTGTAATTACTTCAACTGCCACATGGTGAATCTATAGTGTCAAACTAAGATAAATGTATCAGCAGTCGAAGTAATTACAAACAAAATACATCCATTTTTAATATTACTGTGAACACGTGTCTCACTCTGATTCAAGATAAGATTATTATAAAGTGGAATCTTCTAAAAACCTACGAAAGCATACAACTGCACAATTTTTAGCGAAATAATATTTAAAATATTACCTACAAGACGTCAAAAAATGAAGAAAAAGACTCCTCTGAGATTCTAACGCGCACCTGTTCCGTTCATAAACTGTATGCCTATCTGTCATTTTTATTTTTATTTATTTAATTATTTTTATGGGTACTTCTGTTCTTTGCGGACGCCGATCCTGTTTATTCGTTGTTGTTCGATGTGTCTTTAGCTCACCTTTTTTATTTTATTACAGAGGGCGCTACTCACGGCGCCCGGCATATCCAGTCATCCAATGAAACTCACGTGAAAAGCGGTTCGTTGCAATAAATGTACCCACGTGGAATTCTTATACCTCAACCGTTTCTATGTGCTCAAATAATGTTTTCCAACATCAATGATACGTGGAAGTGCAATGAAACTCAACATATACTGTATCTTAACTACTGTATTGTTTCTATTTGAGAAAGTAAGGAGCAAGAGGAAGCTGCACATATCGCTGGAGTTGGCAACACTCGCACTTATGAGATTGGGCATTCGGAATGCTCTGTTCCCGGACTTTAAATTTTAAGGGCCGGGTATTCTTTTTGTCGGCAATTTCGAAGAATGCTCGCAATCTAAGTAGCTCGGCCTGAAATGATATATATCGAACGTACAACTGTAAATCGTATGAGTGTTTCTGAACCGGAGGAAAAAAAAAAAAAAAAAAAAAAAAAAGAACAATCTTGTTTAACCTATACCTAACCTTCTTCAGGCTACGCCTCAGATAACTTTCGTTTAAAGATCTTTTATTATTTTTTTAATTATTTATTTATTTAATGCGTGTTGTTGCGTAGCACCCGAATCTGGAGGTTCAGAAACACTGACTCGACTTGTATGTTCGATGTCAATCGTTTCAGGGCGAGCAATTTCGGTTGCAAGCATTCTTGGAAATTACCTTTCTGTTCTCCATTGTATCTGAAAAAATTACTTTGGGACATATCTTCGGGAGATATGACGTTAGAGATACAGAGTTGCTATGAAAGTAACTGAAATAAACAGAGGTTGAGGTAGAAGGCAATGAAGGGAGAGAGGGAAGAAGAAGATTGAGAAACATAAGAAAGGAATAAATACTCACCCGGACAATGCCGGTAATGAACATGATTATTTCGTGTGGCAGTTTTGGCCGTTAAATCCCACTGGGATCATGTTCGGCCTGCATGGTGCAAGTCTCTAAGTGAGTTACATGTCGATGATGATGAAGTGATGATGAGGAGAGCACAACACCCACTCCCCGAGTGGATAAAATCTCCCATCCGCCTGCGAATCGATCCCGGGGACCCTGCATGGCAATATACCACGCTGTCCACTTTTTTGTTATTTTGATTTATTTTTAATGTATATTACAGTAGAACCAAAGACACTCTTTCATGTCACTTATGTAGAGAATGTAAGATAGTAAACAAGGAAACACAAAATAGTCCAAATGAAGGTACCTTTCTGGTAGTGACGACTATTCAAAGTATCTAAAGCAAACTTTTTCTTGTCGCAACTCTTCATAGTGGGGACCCGAATACGCCTTCTCGTATTATGATCAAGATCCGTGTTTTGTTTCTAATTGTGAATCAGTGATCATTGCTTCGTCTTCTCTTACCCGGGACCGTGAGGGGGATCATTGAATATACCACTTAAATAATTAGCAAAAGTCTGACGATATCTGGAAAAGTACTGCAGTTTGTCGTGTCTCTCCTGTTGGAAAATCCAAAAATCAAGGATATCTCTGAGATCACCACGGACAGTCTTTATATCCAGTTTATTGCCTGGGGAAAGTATGTTTGATCTGGTTGTAGGAGTATTTTAGACTTAATCACGTGTGGTGGCTCTCGGAGATAAAAGGCAAGTATCTTCCGAATTAGAAGCCGCACGTCCGATGAACTTCCGCTTTCCAGGCGATGGTCATCTGTGTCAGTCACACGACATCGCACGTACATAGTAGTAAATACTCTGAAGATGGCCTAATAAGCCGAAAACCGGTAAACAAAAATAAAATTGTAGAACACACACAAAATTGTGTTTTTTAATTTATTCGATTATGTTTTACCAAGAAGTGACGGAAGAATCAGTCAAAATCACAAAATATCCAAAGGCCACCTGTATTCGCTGTGCAATCGCTGGAGCCATCTGTAGAATTAGCGCCATGTGACGTATTGGGGATGCAATGTAGGTACACTCCTGGCATTAAAATTGCTACACCACGAAGATGACGTGCTACAGACGTAAAATTTAACCTACAGGAAGAAACGCTGTGATATGCAAATGATTAGCTTTTCAGAGCATTAACACAAGGCTGGCGCCGGTGGCGACACCTACAACGTACCGACATGAAGAAAGCTTCCAACCGATTTCTTATACACAAACAGCAGTTGACCGGCGTTGCCTGCTGTAACGTTGTTGTGATGCCTCGTGTGAGGAGGAGAAATGCGTATCATCACGTTTCCGACTTTGATAAAGGTCGGTATCGTGAATACGGTTTATCGTATCGCGAATTGCTGCTCGCGTTGGTCGCGATCCAATGACTTTTAGCAGAAATTGAATCTGTGGGTGGAGGAGGGCAATGTGGAACGCCGTGCTGGCCTCGTGTCACTGGCAGTCGAGATGACAGGCATCTTATCCGCAAGGCTGTAACGGATCTTGCAGCCATGTCTCTATCCATGACTCAATAGATGGTGATGTTTGCAAGACAACGACCATCTGCACCAACAGTTCGACGACGTTTCCAGCAGTGTGGACTCTCAGCTAGGACCACCGTGGCTGCGGTTACCATTGAAGCTGCATCACAGTCAGGAGCGCCTGCTATGGTGTACGACGAACCTGGGTGTACCAATGGCAAAATGTAATTTTTCGGATGAATCCAGGTTCTGTTTACAGCATCATGATGGTCGCATCCGTGTTAGGCGACAACGCGGTGAACGCGCATCGGAAGCGTGTATTCGTCATCGCCATACTGGCGTAACACCCGGCGAGATGGAATTGGGTGCTATTGGTCTATACGTCTCGGTCACCTCTTCTTCGCATCGGCGGCACTTTGAACAGAGGCCGTTAAATTTCAGATGTGTTACGAGCCGTGGCTCTACCCTTCATTAGATCCCTACGAAACCCTAGATTTCAGCAGGATAATGCACGACCACATGTTGCAGGCCCTGTGCGAGCCTTTCCTGGATACGGAAAATGTTCCACTGCTGCTATGGCCAGCACATTCTCCAGATCTCTCAGCAATTGAAAAGCTTCTCAGATGTAAGCACCAAAAATGCGTGAAAATGTAATCACATGTCAGTTCTAATATAATATATTAGTCCAATGAATACCCGTTTTCCATCTGCATTTATTCTTGGTGTAGCAATTTTAATGGCCAGTAGTGTATTAATGAAAGAGAACTTTTGGACCATACCCAATGCTCTGAGGTGGCCTCGGAAGGTGGCGCGGTGAACTTGTAGAAGGCGTTTGTAATTAAGCGCCGAACTCTGACGGACGTTTTTCGTGAAATTGACGCCCAAACACCGCATTGTTCCACTGGACTAAGGAGGTGGACAGTAATGTACAAATCGGCAGAATGTGGTTGTGTAGACTTTCCCGGCGTAATAACTGATGATATTCATCTCGGGTGTGCAGCCGGATACCGTCGTCAACTAAACAGGCTACACACCCGAGATGAATATTAAATCGGCAGAATGATGTAGACGGGCTGTTAAAAACCAGCGGGCACTGGGTTAGGGTCTGCGACCGGTAGAGGTAAGTCGTGGGGCATCTAGGCAGCCGACGGTCGACGACGCCTCGTGCGGGCACCACCTGCGCCCGATACGGAGCGCGATCAGCGCCCGCTGGCGTCCGCGGTCGACCGCAGCCGGCACAAATCGATTGTCTAATCCGATTTGCGAGCGACGCCGCGTCGCGAGTTGCAGCCGCGGGAGGCGCCCGCTAACCCTGCCCGGGAATTCCCCGCTTCGCCGCGGCTGGGGCTCGATTGACACCTCCCCAACCGTTCGGGAGGGGATACTAAAACAATGAGACCACACGGGTATCGGATTTTAGTATTTTGTTTATGTTTACGGTACGTGAAGTTCAGAAATATCAATCAGCCAGAGCCATTTGACGCAACTCTCGAGAATACTCGAGAAAATCGACTTTGATTTTTAATTACTTCTTTACTTCTAATTGTATTCCCAAGAGATTTTACATACAGCCCTTATAAAAATGAATATATACCTTAAAAATGGCAGATTTGAATACCTGGACAATGCCGGATTTTCAGCTAGTCATTAACACTTTGCGGTCTGGCTGCGAGCTATGCTCGTAGCCCTTGCACTAAGCATTGCCGACGAGTGACGAGCTATGCTCGCATTGACCTAAAAAATGCACAGAAAACGAATTAAGGCCTATACTCGCAATTCGTTTGTTTCGTTATGCAGCCTGATGATTCAGTTATGCAAGATAGCCACTAGTGGCAACATCAGCACGAGAATTCTTCGAGTCTTTAGATTAACACATCCATCCATAAGCAGTACCGCCGTGGTGTCTTAGTAAGACAATCGCTTATATATCAAGAACTTTGGCTGCTCGCTTCTCTGATTTGGGGTCTGAAGGAGAATTTAGTGAC
Organism: Locusta migratoria; assembly: GCA_026315105.1. Taxonomy (NCBI): domain Eukaryota; kingdom Metazoa; phylum Arthropoda; class Insecta; order Orthoptera; family Acrididae; genus Locusta; species Locusta migratoria. The sequence goes on from CM048751.1 coordinate 247,223,658, forward strand.
GATTCTGAAGGTGACAAAATTATTGCAGGTAATTGTAACGAATTTACTATAATTTACACTTTGTGATATTTTTGTGTAATATACTGCAAACTTCTGATGATAATACATTTTTTCGAGTTGTATGTATATCTTATTTACAGAAGAAGAGCTTCATGACGATATTGACACGACGTCTCCACAGGAAACGCGTCAAATACTTCGCGAATTTCGGAATGGTAGTTACTTATGATTATAAAAAGTAGTGGGCCTATCGTAATGTGATTTTTGTTAATAACTTCCTTTCAGTTTGTTACTATAAAACATAAACTAGTGCAATGTTCTTTCTACCTACAATAAACCATACTATAAAAGTTTTTTTGTTTTTCTTGTTTCAGCTACGAACTTCTGATAACAGTGTAAATATAAGTGGAGTTGGTAACTATAATTTGTTACTTCATTTTAAAGTTTAAAGAACAAAGGTAAAGCAAAAAAACAAAAAACAAAAATGCAATGATTTATCTGTAAACGTTCATAATGTATGATAGTTCGAAAAACGACAATAATCCCAGTCTGTCCTGATATAATGCCATACTAAATCCCAGACCTTGAAGTATTAAATAACTTACAATGTCTGACAGCGTAGCTCAGGTTGTAGCGTTCTACAGTAATAGCCCTAGGGACGGTGGTTCAAATCCTGTCGTAACAAATTTTTTACTTCTGCTCGTTGTGTTCGGGCAGTTATACAATTTTAATATCTACTGGTAAATTTCACGTAAAGTGCACGTATTTTTTTTTATTCGTAATTTTCAATATTTTATAGAAGGTTGATCATAATTATGGTTTCAAAGAAAAATAAAAAAAGAACATAATTTACAATTTTCACAGTATTGGCTTCACTATTAGTTGACGACAGTAGTCTTTGATTGTTCAATATGTGAAGAGCTAAGACATTGTTTTTGGAAAGTCATCTAGTAATGGCTTTGCAAGCAGCTAATCTACTCAAACTTCCTTTTACGTCAGGACAAGGTTTTCCTCTCCTCTACATACACATAAATAAAAACTGACACAACACTTGGAACTAGAGATCCCAAAATGTTTTATATAACTGAATTCGAAAACGAAAATAAAAAAACAAAAGACTAAATAAGTAATTAAAGAAATATCTGTCATAATAGGATTCGAACCACATACGTTATGGTAGTGGCGTCAGAATGCTACCACCTTTTTTATGCCCTATGGGTTGTTCTGTTCCTTGTGGTCGCTGATTGTGTTTGTTAGTTGTTGTTCAATGCGTTTTTGGCTCAGCTTTTTTATTACAGATGGCGTTTAGCCTCATGACCGGGCGCGCTGAGCCACGGCACCCGGCTGTACTACTTGGGTTACAACGACTGTTTCAATCATTGCTACTTACGTGTATTCTGGAAAACTTCAAAGTCGAATTTCTCGAGAATTTTCGATAGTCGTGTCGAATGGGTTTGGCTGATTGTTATTTAAGTTCCGAATTTCACGTAACATAAATATAAAGAAACTTGCTTTAACCCGCGGCTTCGCTCGCGTTGATGTCCTTGCATACGTATCAAAGACAATCAAAAGAAAATAATGTCGCAACTTCAATCTTAAATTAAGACCAGGATCATCACGTTAAAAGAACATTTTCAAATTTTCCAGTTTAAATATAAACCGCGCATAGAATGACGGTACTGTAATTACTGTTCTTCTTTATAGAAATGAATTTAAAGACACTATTAAATACGAAAAGAAACTCTGTTTTGATCCCCCTTAAACATCCAACCAACCAACCAATCAAAGTCTGTTTATTACTTCGTAAGTAAAAAGCTGACTGAAGACGCTATTCGTTGCACAACGTATAAATTACGAAGGATTAAAATGTGATTGAAATCGGTTCGGCAGTTTGAAGACGTTGACGACTTGTGTAAGCATTGTATTCATTATATTGATTAGTATTACGTACAACACATCAACCACTGAAAGTATTTTTAAATGCGATATATTTCAAACGTCTAAGAATAAATAGCTTTTCCAAGGAGTCTTCAAGCGTAACAGAAGCTATAAGAGAAGCCTTGATGCTTGGCAGTTCCATATTTCGAGTTATATAATTAAAATATAACAAATTTATTGAATTACACACTTTCCAAAGTAGCCTTTCAGCGTTCAAGTTATCTTCATATCCATTTTAATTAACATCGGTTAAGCGGTTTAGTCGTGAAAGCGTGGCACAGAGAGCTCTTTTAGCATTTATCATACCGCTCACGACAGTGTGCGGTATTAATATGATCGTAAACGGCGCGTGCGAATTTGCGATTCTTTAGGGGCCCATATATCAGGTTCTATTCATCTCAGAGTGACGGGGGAAAGTGTTCTAGATAGTGATTATTTGTGTACATATTGTTGTTTTTGTGGTCTTCAGTCCGGAGACTGGTTTGATGCAGCTCTCCACAATACCCTATCCTGAGCAAGCCTCTAATCTCCACATAAGAACGGCAACCTACATCTGTCTGAATCTGCTTACTGTATCCATCTCTTGGTCTTCCTCTGCGGTTTTCACCCCACACACTTCCCTCCAACGCTAAATTCGCAATTCCTTTATGTCTAAAAACGTGTCCTTACACTCTATCCCTTCTTTTAGTCAAGGTATGCGAGAAATTTCTCTTCTCCCCCATTCTGTCCAGTACCGCCTCATTAGTTACGCGATCCACATACCTAATCTTCAGCATTCTTCTGTAGCACCATATTTCAAAAGCCTCAATCCGCTTCCTGTCCCCACTGTTTATCGTCCATGTCTCACTCCCATACAAGGCAACACTCCATACAAATGCCTTCAGAAAGTACTTCTTTAGGCTTAAATCAATATTCGATGTTAACAAATTTCTCTTTTTCAAGAACGCTTTCCTACCCATTGCCAATCTGCATTTTATATCCTCTGTACTGCAACCATCATTTGTTATTTTACTGCCCAAGTAACAAAACTCATCTACCTCCTTTATTGCTTCGTTTCCCAATCTAATTCCTTCAGCATCACCTGATTTTCTTACACTGCATCCCATTACTCTAGTTTTGCTCTTGTTAATGTTCATCTTATAGGCATCTTTCAGCACACTGTCCATTCCGTTCAATTGCTCCTCCAGGTCCTTTGCTGTATCTGACAGAATTACTGTCTCGTCGGCAAAACGCAATGTTTTTAATTCTTCACCCTGAACTTTAATTCCTTCGCCAAATTTCTCCTTGCTTTCCTTTATAGCTTGCTCTTGTTAATGTTCATCTTATAGGCATCTTTCAGCACACTGTCCATTCCGTTCAATTGCTCCTCCAGGTCCTTTGCTGTATCTGACAGAATTACTGTCTCGTCGGCAAAACGCAATGTTTTTAATTCTTCACCCTGAACTTTAATTCCTTCGCCAAATTTCTCCTTGCTTTCCTTTATAGCTTGCTCAGTGTACAAATTGAACAACAATGGAGAAAGACTACAATCCTGTCTTACTCCCTTCCTAACCACTGCATCCCTTTCATGCCCTTCGACTCTGACAACCGCTGTCTGGTTTTTGTACAAGTTGTAAATAACCTTACGCTCCCTATATTTTACTCCTGCTTGCTTCAGAACTTGAAAGAATTTATTCCAATCAACATTGTCAAAAGCCTTCTCCAAATCTACAAAAGCTAGAAATGTAGGTTTGCCTTTTCTTAATCTATCTTCTAGGATGAGCCGTAAAGTGAGGATTGCTTCCCGTGTTCCTACATTTCTCCTTAACCCAAACTGATCTTCCCCGAGGTCGGCTTCTACCAGCTTTTCCATCCTTCTGTATATAATTCGTGTTAATATTTTGCAACCATGACTTATTAAACTGATGGTTCCCTAATTTTTTACACCTGACTGCACCTGGTTTCTTTGGAATGGGGATGATAACATTTTTCTTAAAGTCTGAGGGTACTTCGCCTGTCTCGTACATCTTACACACCTGGTGAAACAGGTTTTCATGGTTGGTTCTCCCAGAGACTTTAGTAGCTCTCAGGGAGTATCATCTACTCCTGGGGCCTTGTTTCGACTTAGGTCTTTCAGGGCTCTGTCAAATTCTTCTCTCAGTACAGTATCTCCTATTTCATCTTCATCTACATCCTCTTCCCTTCCTACAATATTGTCTCGAAGTTCGTATCCTTTGTAGAGCCCCTCTATATACTCTTTCCACCTTTCAGCTTTCCCTTCTTTGCTGAGAACTGGTTTTCCATCAGTGTCCTTGATATTCATAGAGCTGTTTTTCTTATCTCCAAATGTTTCTTTTATTTTCCTGTAGGCTGTATCTATTTTTCCCCTATTTATACATTCTTCTACATCCTTGCATTTGCCTTCTAGCCACTCCTGCTTAGCCATTTTGCACTCCCTGTCAATCTCATTTCTTAGTCGTCTGTACTCCATTTTGCCTGTTTCATTTACTGCATTTTTATATTTTCTCCTTTCATCGATTAAATTTTTGTATCTCCTGTGATATCCAAGGATTTTTTGTAGGTCTTGCCTTCCTTCCTATTTTGTCCTACCTATTTTGTCCTCTGCTACCTTAACTATTTCATCTCTCAATTTTACCCATTCCTCCTCTACTGTTTTATTTTCCCCTGTTTCTGTCAATTGTTGCCTAAAGCTCCCTCTGAAATTCTTAAAAACATCACGTTCCTTCAATTTATCCAGGTCCCATCTCCTTATTTTCCTACCGTTTTGTAGTTTCTTCAGTTTCAGCCTACATTTCATAACCAACAAGTTATGGTCAGAGTCTATATCTGCCCCTGGGTATGTCTTTCACTAATAAACCTGGTTCCGAAATCTATGTCTTACCATTATAAAATCTATCTGGTATCTTCCGGTGTCTCCTGGTCTCTTCCACGTATACAATCTTCTTTTGTGATTCTTGAACCAGGTGTTTGTTATAACTAAATTATGTTCTGTGCAAAATTCTACCAGGCGGCTTCCTCTTTCATTCCTTTTGCCCAGACTATATTCACCTACAATCCCTTCCCTTCCTTGTCCTACTACCGAATTCCAGTCTCCCACAACAATTAAGTTTTCCTCTCCCTTAATTGTCTGAATAATTTCCTTTAGCTCCTCATATATTTCTTCGATTTCTTCGTCGTCGGCAGAGCTAGTTGGCATATAAACCTGTACTACTGTTGTCGGTGTTGGCTTCGTATCTATCTTGGCAATGATAATGCGATCACTGTGCTGGTCATAGTAGTTTACCCGCATTCCTATTTTCTTATTCAGTATCAATCCTACTCCTGTGATACCCCCAATTGATTTTGTATTTATAATACTGTACTCACCTGACCAGAAATCCTGTTCATCCTGCCACCGAACTTCACTAATCCCCACTATATCTAACTTCAACCTATCCATTTCCCTTTTTAAATTTTCTAATTTTCCTACTCGATTAAGGGATCTAAAATTCCACATATTAGAAGAATGGGTATACTACAACTATCACACAGTATGTCGTCAAAATTTCCAAAGTTCCTTGAGCCCACCCAAATTGAACAAATCAGTTGGCTTTTGTACATGACTTCTAGTCTATGGTGGACTTTAAACGGTTTACGAAAGCACCATTCATTCATCGGCGGTTCCTGAGAAAATCTCAAACAACCATGATTTTTGGGTACCAAAAAGAACGAATTGTGGGGATGGTCAATTCGATACTTTATATTCATTGCAAATCTTCGAAATTTTTACCATATATTCTTATGATGATATTCTCGAGGCCTTTTTTAAAAATTTTTCGATATCGTTATCCGCTACCGAGATCCAGAGGTTGAAACTTATCGTAGTGTTGCACAAAAATCACAAAACCCTATTTTTAGCCAGTTTAGCACCGTGAATCGCAAATATCTAAATAACTGACCATAGAAAATTGTTCAAATATTTACAATACATCCTGTAGATATTTATCTGTAAACGGCATTTTCCCGCTTTCGTAAATCTTAGTTCGTTGGCAAGATACGGCCGACAAACCGCGATATTTTGCTAGAAAAAGTGCGTATTGTGCAGAAAGACGGCATTCGGAGAGCCCTTAAGCTTACCATGCGATTTGGAAAACGGTACTCGGCGAATAAATTTGATTTTTGTACATTTTAAAGATTGAAATCTTCGGTCGATGAAGGGGTGATTTTTGTTTTCGTTTACTTTACAGTTAATAGACAGCATCCGGTTTAGTGAACTATTACAACATATTTTAAAGAATTTGCAAAGATAAAAACATATTGCGTAGATTTCTCATATGGCTGATTTTAGGTTACACATAGCTGTGTATGAAATATAGATAACATATCGAAATTTTATTTAAAGTTTAGAGCAGAATGATATCTTATGTGGTTCTTCAGATATCGGTCCGTGAATGATGGCACGCGATAGTAATAGGTTCGAAAACGCTATTTCTGATTGTGAGGTAACGTATCTTAATGAGTAGGAAATGACTAAAATGTTATGTATATGTTGTTTAGGTGTTTATCTGGAAAATCCGTTTCCCGTTTTTGGAAATGTGAATTCGTTATCGTGATACGCTATAAAAGTCATAATTTTTGGTATCAAAAGATCCAACTGCGTGCATTGGCAAATCTACATTTTTATTCATGGCAAATCGTCGAAATTTTTACCATGTGTTCTAATATTGTGCTTCCGGAAATCTTTGAAATATAAAATAGTGTCCAAATTTTACTCACCATTGATTTCTTGTTATATAAGCACTACACTCTAATGTAACAGGTAAAAGACGGGAACCAAATGGAAAATGCTCCTGACGGAGGACAGAAAGGCGAATATGTTCTCTGACACAAAAGTGTGGAACCAGCTGCCTCAATCCTCATTCCGACTTCCTCACCAAACACTTTGGCATGCGAACCTATTCGCGCTATTTTCGTCTGAATGTGAGTAGGACAGAGGCAGTGGAACAGGCAGAGAGAGCCATGTATGATGGAACAGAGAACGTGTTAGTTCAGGAGGAAGGCATATGCATGAAAACAGCAGTGGGAAGCGAAACGAGATGTCGGAAGTCAGGAACAGTGAGCGGCTCTCCAATACTACATCACGAAACAATTTATACAGTTTTTCCCATGTACACGGGTGCTAATGTTTTTCGGTTTACAGGTCAAACACCAAGCAAACCATCCCCATGGACTTATGTGTAAAAGAGACAATCGTGATTGAAGACAATGAAAGCCGACTCTAAGTGAGAAAGAAAGAATACTAGCAACAGGACAGGAAGTGAATGGGACCACGTCAATGGGGCAGAGAGACGATGAAAGTGGCAGAAACAGACCGCGGCGAGGAATCACGAGGGAAAGGGGTGAAGACATTAAAAGTTTGACACAGACAGAAAGCGGTGGTGGGAGAGACAGCATACGGACAGAGACATATAAAGACACACAGTAAGACGACGTTGCTGAGTATGACGGCTTAACTACGGAGAAGGATTTACGAACTTATGCGCTACAAGTGCGCGAATATGTTCGCATGCTAAACTTCTTGGTGAGGAAGTTGGAATGAGGATTGAGGCAGCTGGTTTCACACTTTTGTGTCACAGAACATATTCGCCTTTTCTGTGCTCCGGCAGGAGCATTTTTCACCTGGTAATACTTTGACGTCGTATCTGATGGTCAATGTGTCGTTCAGTGATGTAATATTGTAGCTCCTTTCAGTGGTATATGTGGATATTGCCTGCGGAATGTGCTGGGAACAGAATAATAAAGACTTAACAAAATGTCAAAGATAATGTTGCATATACCATTAAATAAGAACTTCATAAAAATTTATTAAAAGTTCATAATAGCTGCACGCAGTGCATATCCATAATTAGCGTAACAGAAAGATAAGTAAATTTTATTACAGATTGCTTGAAAACGGCTTAAGGGCGAAACAGCTGTTGCTAAAATTTAATATATAAAGCAGAGTGTCCGTATGTGTGTACGTGTTGCATAGAAATCTACAGTTTTGTTCCAAATTTTTATGAAATTTAGCACACGTAAGCTTCAATCCATGAGGACGGTCGCCGTAAGTGTAATAATCACATACGATATATAGTTCACGAGATATGACGTCATAAACAATGAGATGCGCGAAAAACTGCTGCATTTTGCGACAATGCTGCTCATTTTCTCCTAAACCATTGGACCGTTTTCACCCAAATTTGGTACACACTTTCCTTACTGTGAGGTAATAATTGCCGCATGGTTAAGAATCACATACGGCACATGTTCAAAAGAAATTACGTCATAACCAATAGAAATCGCAAAAAATGCCATATAATGCGGGGAGACTTTCGAAATACACTGTATGAGAATGTGCCTTCTAAATTGTATCACAGTACGACACGTAGTTCATGAGATATGAGCACGTAAACAGTAACGTTCCGCTGTTCATGGACTAAGACCACAGCCTTCGGTATGACCTTACAATTTATAATTTGTACACTACTTATTGTTGCCGCAGGAAATTTTACAGACAGTATACACGCACATAGGCGAGTGTACCCTCTAAATTGTATCAAAGTACGACACGTAGTTCATGAAAAAATGTTCAAATGTTTGTAGAGTCTATGGGACTTAACTACGGGTTCATCAGTCCCTAAACTTACAAACTACTTATGAACTAGCTACAACTAAGGACGGCACAAATATCCATGCCCGAGGGGGGATTCGAACCCCCGACCGTAGTGGCCGTACTGACCGTGACTTAAGCGCCTCAGTCCCCTCGGCCACCGCGGCCGGCGTAGTTCATGAGATATGAGGACATAAGCAATAACGTTCATGGAAAACCGCCCCATCACGCACCAAATTTTAATCTATTACTTTTTTACTATTAATTGTATTCCCATGAGATTTTACAGATATACAGTCCTGATACAAATGAATATATACCTGAAAAATGGCAGGAATAGATAAATTAATACCTGGGCAACGCCGGGTTTTCAGCTAGTAATAAAATATTTCCAGCATCCGAAGGTTAAACTGTTTTTATAATGTCGTTTATCGGTGAAAAACTGTTTGTTAAAGGTTTGAAATTACGTGTAAAATTAGCTGCAAGTCACCAACGGCTCTCATTCCCAAGAAGTGGATGAAACAAATTTCGCGATTCTCTCATCGCGTGATGGGGGTGATGTTGGGACTCATTTGTAGCGTCAAATAACGACACCCATTGAACAACAGAGGTCTGTGCTGTTGACGTCGCTCCAACGCTCACAGAGAGCTCCGTCGCTGTTGCAGGTCAGCGTATTCCTGACCTTGGAGCACCAAAATATTCGAGCTGCGGGGGTTGGATTACTGAGCACTGGTCTCCTTTGATCGTCACGACATTCAGGTCACACTGAGCTGCTCTCTGCTACGCAAGTCACTACCACTCAGTTTGCAGTGCCACAGCAGTGGCACGCATTAAATAGTGGTAGTTTTTTGCGCCACGGCTGCTCTGTTCTCAGAATTGCTGCAATTAAAGTACCTCAAACAGCGTGCAGTTTGAGCAGTGTTGCCAAGTTAGTGGTTTTCCCACTAAATCTGGTGGTTTTGAGTTCCTGTCTAGTGGGCAAATTTTTCATCTAGTGGCTAGCGGGAATTATGGTGGACTGTTAAAATATTTCGGTAGTTTTAATAACACTTGATGAAGGCGGCATTCAGTAACAGCACTATTACATTTTGTAACTTATCGTAGCTCCTGAATTTACATCACCTAAATATTTATACGTTATTCTGTCTTTGTTCCCCATTTTTGTGAGCCCATATTGTTACGTGCGCGTTTCTATTTAATCGCTTCTGAAATATACATTATAACATAGAAGATATAAAACAAAAACAACAAAATAAGAAAAGAAATATTAAAAAAATAGTTCTAATAAATATGCATCTGCATGCATACTTCATATTATATGGACAATTTTACGCTGCAATTTTAGATAAGTCTACCACTTTTCCGAAAATACCGGACACCTGACACTATACCAACCTCCGACGATAATATTATATCTTTCGTTATTATAATTAATGTAAAGCTACGTGATTCTGAAAACCAACGATTAGGTTTCATGATAACACTTTAATAAAGCATGTTTACACTGGCAATATTTTACATTTTTAAATGTATGTTTCATAGAAACAACGTAACGGAAATTGTTAGAGAGTATAAAGTGTAAATAAAATTTCAACCTGCAATTGTTGATTTTTGGTTTAAAAAATGTTCTAACTTTAAACACAAGGGATAAATTGAATTGTATCGCATTTTTGGTTACTCAACATACTGAGGACTTCAAATAATTACAATATAGTGGTTTTGTTAAACACACGAATAAACTCTAGTGGTTTCTGGTGGTTTTTAATAAGCTTTTTAGTGAAAAATCCCGTTTCACTGTTGGTAGCACTGTGTTTGAGTTTGTTTTGACAGCACTGCTCTGCTCTGAGCACAGAGCCAACCAAATCCTGACGCGCCTCATTCTGCTACCCTGTGCTTTGTCACACTGCTTTCGCTGCCACAGCTGTCAAATACATGGATCGGTATTATACTGAAGAGGCAAAGAAATTGGCACACCATCCGTCATCATGTAGGACCCCGCGAGCCACAACGCAGAGTGGCATATACTCGATTAATTTATGAAATATGGCTGGAGTATTTTGATACAGGAACTATCCATAAATATGTAAGTGTACGGGAGGATCTAGATCTCTTCTGAAGAGCTCGTTGCAAGGCATCCCAGATACGCTCAATAGTGTTCATGTCTGGGGAGTTTGGTGGCCAGCGGAGGTGTTTAAGGTCAGAACGGTATTCCTGGGGCCACTCTGTAGCTATTCTTAACTTGTGGCGGTGTCGTATCGTCGTGCTGGAATTCTCCAAGTCCGTCGAAATACGCAAATGGACATAATGTAAAAGTTTATTTTTGTTTTTAATTAACGCTTTTATTAAATTTCTTGGGTTTACAGTATTAACTTATTTACTTTTTAGGTGATTAAAGGAGACGTAAAGCCTCCAAAAATCCGAAGATTGGTCCTGTTTGGAGGTGGTATGCCTTTGCCTTCCTCCGACCTTCTAACTGACTTACCCAGCCAGTTATAGGGGGACCTACAGTTTAATGTGGGTTCCGAACCACGGTGCTACTCGGTATTTTTCACATAAGCAACACTGCCAGAGATGAAACAACTGGAAAGTGACAGATAAAAGTCCTAGGACCTGGCGGATGTCGGACCCGCAACCTTTGGATTTGTAGTCTGACAGTCTTGTGTATACAATTAACATTAACAAGAGCAAAACAACGGTAATGGAGTGTAATGAAGGAGTTAGATTAAGTAACGAAACAATAAAGGTGGTAGATGAATTTTGTTACTTGGGTAGTAAAATAACACACGATGGTCGCAGTACAGATGGTATAAAATTCAGAATGGCAATGGGAAGAAAAGAGTTTTTAAAAATATAAATTTGTTAACATCGAATATTAATGTAAGCTTAAGGAAGTCCTTTCTGAAGGCCTTTGTGTGGAGTGTTGCCTTATATGGGCGTGAAACATGGACAGGAAGAGGACAGGAAAATGTTGCGCTACAGAAGAATGCTGAAGATTAGGTGGGTGGATCCTGTAAGTAATGAGGAGGTACTGAGGAGAATTGGGGAGAAAAGGAATTTCTGACATACCTTGACTAAAAAGAGGAATCGATTGATAGGATTCATTCTCAGACATCAAGGAATCGTGAATTTACAATTTGAGGTAAGTGTGCGGGTAAAAATCGCATAGGGAGAAACAGATATGAATACAGTAAGGGTATTCAGATAGATGTAGAATGCCGTTGTTATGAGGAGATGAAGAGGCTTGCTCAGGACAGTGAAGGGTGGAGAGCTGCATCAAACCAGTCTCCGGAATGACGACCACAACAACAGCCATCTCCTGAACTATCGGCCGTATCGCTAAAACCTTCCTTAGCTGTCGTCTTCTACCTATACATTCCAGTATTGTATCAGCTTCATAGGTGAAGTACTTTTCGAGATTTCGTGTTTAGTCAGTGAATTTGTGAATGAATAAGTGTCCTTTCGCTTTTATACAGATAGAGACTAGCTGAAAACCCGGCTTTGCCCGGGTATTTATTTATTCCTGCCATTCTTCAGGTATATATTCATTTGTATAAGGGCTGTATGTTTGTAAAATCTCTAGGGGGATTTAATTAGTAGTAAAGAAATAACAGATTTAAAACTCGGTGCATGATGGGTCAGGTTTCCATGAACGTTATGGTTTACGTGCCCGCATCTCATGAACTACGTATCGTACTGAGATACAGTTTAGAAGGTACACTCAACTACATGCGTGTATACTGTCTGTAAAATTTCCTGTCGCTACAATTTGTAGTGTTTAAATTATAAATTGTAACGTTATAACGAGAGCCGTAGTTTTACTCCATAAACAGCGGAAAAGTAGTAAGCGAGAAACTTTTTTTCCTTTCATCATTTTACTGTGGTTGCCAGCGAGAAAAAATTTAATAAAGGTTTGAAATTATGTTTAAAGTTTGTTGCAAGTCGCTAAGTACTGTCATTCTCATACAGTGTAAGTCTCGCCGCATTATATGGCATTCTTTGCGATTTCTATTGGTTATGACGTAATATCTTTTGAACCATGTGTCGTATGTGATTCTTAACCATGCAGCAGTTGTTACCTCACGGTAAGGAATGTGTGTACCAAATTTGGTTGAAATCGGTCCAATGGTTTAGGAGAAAATGAGCAGCATTGTCGCAAAATGCAGCAGTTTTTCGCACATCTCATTGTTTATGACGTCAATAAATTGTCGTGAACTATATATCGTATGTGATTCTTACACCGTCCGGCGACCATCCTCGTGGATTGAAGCTTACGTGAACAAAATTTCATAAAGATTGGAATAAAACTGTAGATTTGTAAGGAACACGTTCTCACATACGGACACTTTGCCTTATATATTAGATTGTTGCACTTATATAATAATGGAAAGTCCAGGTTGGAATTAATAATATAGTAAGGACAGTTTACAAGTCACCGCAAAGACGTGGCGACGAGCTGCTACAGGCAAATACAAAAGAGACACACATACAACACTTTGAGCTATCGGCCATGGCCTTCTTCAGAAAATAGAGCACTCACGCAATCACACAGGCGCACAAAACAGTCATACAACCATCACCTCCGGCTGCCGAAATTCTAAGTGTGGCCGATAGCTCAAAGTGTTGTATGTGTGTGCCTTTTATATTTAATATTCATAGAATATATGACATCAACTACGATTGGGCAAAACTGAAAATGTGTACCCAGCCGGGATTCGAACCCGGGTCTCCTGCTTTCGGAACAGACGCCACATGTATATATATAATATGCCGGTAACGGACAATGATCCTATCGTTAGTGGGGAGGGGTGGGCAAGTTTGGGGCCCTTACTCTTACGGGAATTAGTTTCATAACTACGAGTTTGAGTACTTTGGGCAGGGCGAAGCTGGGAATTTGTATCTGACGGGAGGCGTACATGGGTAGTCCTTGCAGGTGCGGTGATCACTGTGTCCCCAGTGGTGTAGGGGTCAGCGCAACTGCCTAGAGAGCAGGAGACCCGGGTTCGAATCCCGTCTGGGTACACATTTTCAGCTTTGCCCAATCGCAGTTGATGTCTTATATTCTATGAATATTAAATAATAACAGCTACAGGATCAGAAGTGACGTCTGGTCTTTCGGAACAGATGCTACATGTATATATATTTGCCAGTCGCAGGTCGTCGCCACGTCTTTGCGGTGACTTGTAAACTGTCCTTACTATACTATTGTTGCACTTATGTTACGTTACAGCACAGAGGCGAGTGATAAAAACAGTAGTGGCTATGGTAAACGAGAGTAACGGGTGTTGTATCTTTTAGAAGCGAGTACATACGGATACACTCTAAAGCACGCATTGACAAGATACAAAGTAGTGAGAATGTTGTGAGGCGGTTTCGTTTGTAAACGCTCAGCGAGTAGGCTCCTGCGTGGAGTCGAGTGGAGCCATGCAGCGGAGCGCCCGCCGGTCGCCAGTGCCTCGTGGCGGCAGCAGTTGCAGGGGGCTAGGCGGCTACTGTAGCGCCCGCGTCCATGTTAGCCGGGCGGCAAAAACCGCAGCGGCAGCCAGCCGCGGCACTCGTCGCGGTTTTTGCCGCCGCTGAATAATGGCTGCGTGGCACGACTCGACGCGACAGGGACAGCGCGCGGCAGGCGACACTGCACGGCGCTGTTCAGCCGCACTGGCCCAGGTGCAAACGGCGCAGTCGCTGTCAGCTGCCGAGGGCTGCCGTTCACGGCAGGTGCGGCCGGTGGAACCTGCAACGGGTAGCACCTTCATGGTGGTGTCGAACTTTGGTTCGAGCTGTTATTCTTTTTGACCAACTTATGACAATCCTAACTATTAGAATAGGACCGACACAGTCCCAAGTTCAGATAATGTGTTAAATTCAGTGGCTTCAGATACCTAGGGGTTAACTTCCTTCAGTGCCGGATGTTGACAGTTGTGCCCCCCCCCACCCCCCTCTCACTCCCCGCTAGGCGTCTAAAGAGACACTTTGGCGCACCTCTACGGGTGTAGAGGGAATGTCTTACCTCGCGTCTTGTTTGAACTGAAGCGTCGCCCTACGAAGCTTCTTAATTTCAAACTTTTGTTCCAAGCTTAGAGTAATCTTCTTATATATTAAAACAGGCATGGCCAACATTTCCGCTCGGCGGGCGCGCCCGCACCCCGCGGGGTCTAAGTACACTGATGTTCACTGCCCCGGCTGCGATAGTGTGTCGCTAATGTCGGCATCGGATCAAGAGAGAGAGAGAGAGAGAGAGGGAGAGAGCTGTGGAAAAAACGAGAGCCGCGGTGGAGTAGCCGAGCGGTCTAAAGCGTCTCGCTGCGGAGCGCGCGGTTGCTCGCCGTGGAGGTTCGAGTCCTCCCTGGGGCATGGGTGTGTGTGTTTGTCCTGAGGTTAGTTTACCTAGGTTTAAGTAGTTTGCAAGCTATGGACTGATCACCACGCAGTTTGGCCCGATAGAATTACAAACATTTGAACATTTTTTCAAAGAACGAGACCGCGCAGCACTGCTCTGCGCTGGATTGTCCCGCGGTCAGATCCAACGTAAACCAAGTAACACAGGAAGCGCAGCTCTGTAATGTGGTCGAAGAACTATGAAACAAGCAAACCGTTTCATTCTGGAAACATCCCTTAGGCTGTGGCTAAGCCATGTCTCTTCCATACCCTTTCTTCCAGGAGAGCTAGTCTTGCATGGTTCGCAGGAGAGCTTCTGTGAAGTTTGGAAAGTAGCACGCGAGGTACTGGCAGAAGTAAAGTTGTGAGGCGGCATTGTGAGTCGTGTCGGGATAGCACAGTCGGTAGTGCGCTTGGCCGCGAAAGGCAAAGGTTTATGTAACAGTGTTTGTATGGCAGAATCACGACGCGACGCGAAGCTTTAGAAAATATCCAAAACATGGTTCGAAGAAAAAGTTAGTACTTTCGTGACCCAAATTTGATTCTATTAGTATTGTACATGGACACTAGTTTTATATACGGTAGGCTTCTTTTCAAAGAAATATGTTTCTTAAATGAGCAACTATCATAAATGTGCTATTTTAAAAATAATTTCATCTAAGGACTATAGAGTCTCATTCTTAAAAGTAAGTATTTTTGTTAAAACAAAAATAGAAAACTAACAAAAAATCTGGTTTTAGGTGCATATTACCCCAGTCTCTCTGAAAAGATTCCGGCGCACTTCGGGCGCCAGCCGTTTCGACGGGCGCACTACTTCCTCCACCACTGCAATGCCTGCAGCATGCGTGGGAGTGAGACGGTTATATGCCAAACGCTGCATGAAAGAAACGAAGGAAGGCATTTTTTACAACACAGTGAGGCTACTAAGTGGAGATGACAACGTCGTAGAGTACTTTTATAATCGGGATTTTAGCAGTAATATATATTAGCATTTTTTTTTCATTCATCAAAGCAATAACTATATTCTTTAATGAAATAAGAACATTATGGAGTATTCATGCGATTAGCAGAAATACATATCGTTGTTCCCCTTGCTGCTCGCCTCTCTGCCCCACACGCCGCTGCGCACAGTGCACAGAAGACCGACAAGCGCATGGGGCCGCGGTCGCGGAGAGGGCGGTGTTTGACCATGCATGTATCAAAACAATCTACGAAAACTAAACACAGTCGGACAGACCAAACTACTCGGACGATTTCCTTTATTTTTCTTTTAAAAGAAAAGTATTCGTCTATAGATTTCTCATCGAGTATCAGAATTTACATAACTCCCATCTTTCTTTTTCTATACTCAAACGCGATTTCCTTCTGTATATTTCTTATGGGGATGTCCTTGTTGTAAACTAAAGTCTGTCGGTCAGACCGTTCTATCCGACATATTTCCTTCATTTTTGCTTTAAACGAAACGTATTCATTCGCAGATTTGTCATCAAGTATCAGAATTAAGTCTCTCCATCCTTTATTTTTGTTCGAAAGCGGTATCTTTCTGTCCTTGCACTGTATTTTTCATCCATTTGTTTAACGATACCTTCGGTTTCTAATTAAGGTACCCAGTTCATTTTGACCTAGCAATACAGAGCGGATCAAGCTTTTTTCATTTGCGCTTTTAAACACTTTCATTGATTGATTCTGAAGAAAGCTATGCGTGAACATTCAACTGTAGTTCCATTTTTTCTACACTTTATTGTCATTTTACTAACGGTGCGAAGTATTTGCACGGATCCTCTAGTTTGTTCCTAAAAGAAATTGAATGTTTTTCATAATTAACACAAACAACATATGAATATGCACATGAACACCAAAACACAGTAACTGATTACACTGTTAAGTGACTGTAACAAAATGAAACTGTTACGATGACGAGACAAGCTACCTTCGGATCACGTGTCACTGTAAGCAACATCCGCTCCTAACCTTACGCATGCGCAAGACTGCTCTCCCCCACCTCTTTTTAAACAGTTAAATACTTGTTACAACGAAGAGTATAAATGTCATTTACCTTCAAAATCGCGACACATTTGCTAAAATGTCGAAAGATATGTGGCAAGTAACGATAAAAATGTTATTGTTGTTCCCGTATCCGTTAAAAAAGAAGATTGGGTTTAAGAAACAATTGTTTCAGTCAGTCTTGAACCCAACGCAGCGCGATGTCTCTAACCACACGGCTATTCTTGCCAGATGGGCAGTAATGACTTCATTATTATTCATGATCGAATCTTCTGAAGGCTTTTCAGTTGATGTGACTTTATGTTATAGTTATAACACATCTTACCAAATATGACGTATTTTTCATGAATCTTCAATGCGCTAAAAACAAAATAATATGAAGGGTGGATGTTGCCTTCTTAGAGAATTTGCGCATTCGCAAGGCGAGGTGCGCAGTAGCTCCATCGCCTTGCTTCGGGACCATTCTTGCGTAATCGCCAGAGCCTGAGTAGCCTGGAGCAGGTGTTGCTACCAGCTCCAACTCCAATGTTAGATATAGCGTTTCCACTCGCCTCTCCCTGCCGCGGGGAACACCGGCATGCTGCCTCTAGGGAGTTCGGAAGAGAAATTGAACCTCAGCTGCGCATGCGTATTGCAACGCTACGGCCACTGGCGCCTATATAAGTGGCCGCACTACGACTTGTATACGTCCTGTCTCTGCGACGTAAAACGTTTCCCATGCGATAAAAATGATTTTAATATGCATATGAAATAATTTTTTTTTCTCTCCGACCTTTTTACCGGGGATCCACTGAAGCAATGAACACGTAAGACGCGCCGCCACTGGTTAAATTGTCTCATCTGCTTTTCTGGTGTAGACAAATCTGTTGGGTTGATCCGCTTCTTCGCAGTACCAATGTTGTTCTGAAACTGTTTAATTTGGCAGCCTGGGTCTCTCGTATTGAATGGAAGCACAATGACTTCTAATTATTAACTGCAAGAACATACATTGCGTAAGTATAAATGAAAGAAAAGAAACAGATACTAGAACATGGTGTTACAATCACTGTTACTGAGCTACCCAAACTGCTTATCATCATTATATAAATACGCTAACACGGAACTGAGGGTACAGATTTTAAATATTAATCATTCAAGAAAGCCAATGGAATTTACATGATACTAAAATTCTCCATAAGTTTTGCCACTATATTGTAATCCGTCGTAGAAGAAATGTAGGTACAGGTAAAATTAGATCAGGCAGTTACTACTTGGAGTTCCAATTTTAAAGTTCGATTCCCACTGCCCCATTTTGATTTTAATTCTTCATCATGTTCAGTTCTCAACTTTTAAATATAGTTTTAAATATAATTAAACAATTCTATTAAGAAAACCAGTTTTCACACATGATGGACTATATGCTGCAGCAAGCACAGTTCGATTCTTTGATGGTATGAAATTTTATAGTTGTGAACATAGAGAA
Organism: Locusta migratoria; assembly: GCA_026315105.1. Classification (NCBI taxonomy): domain Eukaryota; kingdom Metazoa; phylum Arthropoda; class Insecta; order Orthoptera; family Acrididae; genus Locusta; species Locusta migratoria. The sequence goes on from CM048751.1 coordinate 247,242,065, forward strand.
CAAGGACATTTAACGAATGATGAAAGGATTTTTACGAAAAATGTTGTTGTTGCTGGAGTTTAGTAATGATAAATTTTGAAATAAAGCATTTAATTCCTCATTTGTGTCTTTCATTCTCTCTTTGTCCTTTCTTTCACCTGTTCTTATAGCATTCACATAAAACCTATAAAATTGCAGTGCTCAATAAATTCCAATTACATTAATTTTTTTTATGACTTTGACAAACAAAACTGATCGCATTTCGACCACAGGCAATGCTAGTAAAGATAATAGCGGAACGTGTGACCCATTAAATGATTAAAATACTTAAAACACCTCCTCCATTGTGTCATGTTGACAACTTTGCTGCACGCCTGACACCGCTGGTTAGTTGTAAGAAGGCGCTCTGTCAACGTGACACAGTGGAGAAGGTGTTTTAAGTATTTTAACCGATTTATGTGTGACATACCATTTGTCAAAGTTAAATGTTCCACGATTGACGCACCATTGTAATTTCATGCGCCTGCACGAAAGGAAAACATAGGACACGAGTGACCAGATGATGTTACCCTAAGTGGATCGAAACTGTTCGGCAGAAAAATAGATTAATTAATTGCTATCTTGGAATTTTAATACTTCAAAGAAAGGAGATCGCCGTCCTACCACGGAAAAATTAAATTATATGCCATTGATGATAGGATTCCTAAAGATTGCAGAAATGCCCGAAAATTATGTAAGTTATCGAAGTTCCAAAAGAAGAGTCTCTTCGCTGCATACCTCCTTTAAGTATTCTACAGTTCGTGAGTAACTCTTTCAGTCCCACATTATGAAATCCGCTTTGGTAAAAATAAAATTCAGAATTTTATGTTTTAATACAATGCTCTAAACAGAAAACAATGTTCTCTAATATTTTTGACCTAACAAAAACATGGCCATGTTTTTCATATACAACATACATTTTTTTAGAGTTATATTATTACTTAGGAAGTTATTTCGTTGATTTTTAGCACTGTCAGATTAATAATGATAGCATAATCTTCCCTACTGCACCAAAGACAAGACAATTCGCTGCTGAAATTAAATAACACGAACCATACGCACACTCACACACATGGCAGAACATAGACTGCAGCGTAACACGACTTAAGTCGGAGAGATTAATGCCTCTAAAGTTCATACTTGCCCCACCAAGTAGCGAAATATCGTTCTATAAGCATGTTTTTCCTCAACAACAACGCGACTTTAAGGATTGGTACTTATGAAACTGTGCAAATCGGGATTTAATACGGTGTTGTCTAGGAACTGCACTGGGAATGAAAGGGTTAAATAGGAATTTTATGAAATAGTTCCAAATCTTATTTGGGTTTAGAGGTTCTCATAACTTATTTTTGTTTTTTCGGGAGGATATGTGAGAAGCATTTTTTGAAGCTCAAATTAATTAGGATCAATCAAGAACGACCACTAGTTTAGCAATTTTTTTTTCAAGTAAAAGAAATTGCATTTGAAACAGTCAGATGGATGAGATATATGAGAGTTGCCTAAGAAGATCTTCAGTTACTTGTGTTTCTTCGATAATATTCATATTTAGTAATTTTAGAAAAGAAGGTTTATTATCAGTTTCTATTAATAAAGACCATTTACGAAACATTGTAGTTGTTTCTTTCCCTAGGGGAAACAGGGACCATACTTTTCCTGCATAAGCACTTGTACTAAGCTATTTGCTCGCTAGGAGTTTCACCATTAAGATCTATTACAAATTACTATTGAAATCTTATACACCACAAAATTACTTTCATGATTCCAACGATCATGGTGATATTGTGGTGTACAGGATGGTGTCGTAATTAATGACTGTAGTAGGATGCTGGATGACTTGGACCAAATTTCTAGGTGGTGTGCGAAATGTCAGCTATCCCTAAATGATAATAAATATAATGTGAAGCGATGAGTAGCAGAAAATAACCCTGTAATGTTCGAATACAGCAGTAGCAGTGTGCTGCTTCACCGAAGTTGCGTCAATTAAAACGTCAAGGCGAAACGCTGTACAGCGATATGAAATGAAACGAGCACAATAGTGGGGAAGGCAAATGATCGACTTCGGTGTAGTGGGAGGATTTTGGAAAGACTGATTCGTCTGCCAAGGAAACCGCATTTAAAACGCTTGTGCGACTCCGTCTAGAGTATTGCTCAGGTGTTAGGGATTCCCACTAGATTGGTTTAAAGAAAGACTTAGAAACAATTCAGATGTGGGCCCCTAGATTTGTTTTAGGTTTGATCAATGCGCCACTGTTACGCAGATGCTTCGGAAACTCCAATAAGAAGCGCTGAGGGAAAGGGGATGTTCTTTTCGAGAGTTAACTGGAGGGCCGAAATTTGTAACGGACTGCAGAAAGCTACTGCCGCCAATCTATATTTCTCGTAAAGACCACAAATACAAGGTCAGAGATAATAGTGCTCTTACAATGAATACAACAATTCGTATCTCCAGGGCTCTTTGCGAGAGTGGAACAGGAAAGCAAGTAATTTCTAGTAGTACTATGTACCCTTCACCACGCACGTTTGAGTGGTTTGCCGAGTATGTATGTTGTTGTAAAATATATTTATTACAAAAATGTGACGTTACAAAAATGAAGCAGTGGGTACGGAGAGTACAGGTACCTTGATTATAATACTCTGAGAAACTAATGTAAATTCTTGATGTTCAAATTTATTTTTCTTACTACACTACTGCAAACAAATACGGGACCAGTTGAGATATCATACATAATATACGTATTCAGATATTGGTTACATTTGTAACTTGTGTGTGATACAGTGCGACAATTTCTGTCTCCACACCTTACGTGAGGTTTAGATGACGTTTCCTTAGGGCGAGGCACTATGGGACTATCGTAATACTGAGAAAGCCGTTCTCGTCGTCCTCTAATATGCAGTGTGATCTCCTCGGATGGCCAATATAGTTGCACACCTGTGTGCATTGAACTGTATGAGGTAATCAATTGGGCGTTCTTCCATGCGTGCAATATCCAGCTCCGCAACCGCTGTGGGAGGTATTGGCTGCAGTGCATCTGCTAAGTACATCCCAGACGTGCTCAATCTGGTATGCGTCCTGTGAAAAAGCTGGCCACTCCGTTCATTCAATTCCCACAGCCGGCCGCGGCGGCCGAGGGGACTGAGACGCTCCAGTCACGGCCTGCACGGCCACTACGGTCGGGTGTTCGAATCCCCCCTCGGGCATGGATATTTGTGCCGTCCTTAGTCTTAGTTAGTTCATAAGCAGTTTGTAAGTTCAGGGACTGGTGACCCCGTAGTTAAGTCCCATAAGCTATACAAACATTTGAACATTTGAACAATTCCTTCAGCTTTAGGCATGTTGTCCAGCAGCACAGCGTTATCGTCCACCAGAAGGTTACCCATACCCTACAGCAGTGGTATAGGGCACAACAAAAGGTTGAAGGATGACGTCTGTATATCTCTAAGCAGTCAAACCGCCATTCCGAGGGACATGAAATTCCGTAGGTCCGCCCACATAAGCATAATTGTTCCAAGTTCCACGATCTCTCTACATGAGGAAACGACGATTATCCTGATGTGAACAGGACTCTATTAAGTTTCTTCGGACGAAAAGGTGTCGTGCTTTAATGGGACGCGCACTACAGCCCTCCGTGCGTAGAGGCCTCATTTCCGAAGGCGATTTCGGACTGTTGTGTTGATATTGCTCGTCCCATTGCTGCCTGTAGGGTTGCATTAAGCCTCCTGTTGCATTCAGCGTCCAGTCTCGACGGGCTGTTAAGCGGAGATAAGGGTCGTCTCTTGTTGATGTTACCCGTGGATGACCTTGACCTCGTCTTATTTTAACTGTTCCTGTTGTCTGGAATCATGTCCAGGCCCTGGAAATTACATTTTGGGATACTGCAAAAGCTGCTGCCACCTCCCTCTGGCAAGGTTCCAGCCTTCCTTCTTTTCTTTGTTCTTTCTCTTGAGTCATGTAGGGTCGGCTTTGTTAATCGGATTTGACGTGCTACTAGTTATGGGGTGGCTTGATACCCTTCCTGTCGCCACCCCATGTCCCCCAACCCCCGGAAGGAAATGTATACCCTGCAGTCTGCATGTATTGTTATATGTGTGAAAGAGTGAAGTGTTGTGGACCAGCCCTGTATGCACCTTGGGGGATGTGGAGAACCACCTAAAAACCACATCCAGACTGACCGCCATTCCAACCCCTTCCATTAATCCGCCGGGCGGATTCGTACCGGGGCACGCCTCCCCATCTCAGAAAGCGATGCATTAGACCACACGCCTGAGCGGGTAGCTTTCAACCTTCCTATACTTCTCCATATCATAGCTTCGTGTAAGCGACGTTGTTGTTATATTGCACTACCTGCTCACTACACTATGTGAACGCAACTGGTTATGTAATTCATTTGGTAAACAGAAGTCAACGCCAATCCTCTCTTTTATTACCGTTATCTCAGTTGCCGTAATGTTGTTGTCTCTGTAGAACCGACAGTAGGACGTCAATCAATTTGAGTTCATCCTACCGATGACAGTACTTAAAACCTAGATATCTTAATTGATCCCGTAATTTTTTGATCAATGTTCAAGGAACAGAAGTGCTGTTTATCTGTGTGAGACGTAAACCGGTCGTCCACATAAAAAATTAATGTTGCGTGATCACGGTTGTTTGTATCGAATATATTGTATTAAAATATCTCGCAAAATCGTAGCATAAATGTTCAAAAATATTGAAATTAAATGCGTTTGGATCTAACTGCCACACCTTGCTTAACTCCGTTAATACCCGTCGTGTGGTAATAATTACAGCAAAAATCTTTTCACATGAACAACCGGAGTAAAGACACCACCTGTTGGGTACAAGATACTACCACCATCTGTCTCTATAGATATCGCTATGCCATGACGTTGGCTACTAGTTTGTTTTCCTAGTAGTTTACTGGCAAGTAATCCTGCTTCCTAATGCAGTCATTTAAGGATGGTTTTGTTCATCTTATGCATGGACCTGGAGCTTCAGCCATATGTATAGCAATGAATACAATGAATAATTGTATTTTCATTTTGTTATTTATTGGCAACCAGTTTCGATGGACCAAGTCCCTCCACATCCACACTCTTCACATCCTTTCCCAGGGTATTTTACGCCACCTCCCCCTCTGGCATGACGCCCTCCATCCTGAAATTTACCGATCCTACCAACCCTGATCCCCTCTCATGGATGAGGAGCCCTCTCTCCCCCTCCCACTCCTCTTCCCTCCCACCACTTGATTATTCCCTTGCCGCCATGGAGTCTCTACCCTATCTCCTACCCTCTCCCCCGCATTTCCCACCCTCCCTACCTTGCAGTGTCCTGCATCGCTAGTTTTAACAGTGCATCGTCCAGTGTTGTGTGTCAAGAGCTTCAATGTATTTTTTGTCTACAGACAAGTGTCGCATCGTTTGGTTTTTCACAACGTCTCCCAGTGCTCTTCGCCTTGTTACGGTGTCATAATGCATGTTTTTAACATCACTGTGGCTCTTTCTTTTAACTGACTATGCAGGTTTTTATTCATCTACGAATACTGCAAACTCTTCAAGTTGTCTTCTTACAGGATGTCCAGAAAAGGGCTCCCTGATTTCAAAATTAAATATCTCGAAAACACAGATCGAAAGAGGAATGCAGTAAACGGTATGTTTATTGTGAAAGCTGTAAGAAGTTTATACAGCAGTTTTGAAATAATAATTACAAAAGCTGCTAACAGATGGCGCTGTACGCTGTACAGCTCATATCAGCATACATAAGTGAAATAATCGTATGAAAATACTCTTTACAAACAATCACATCACAATATTTTCAAAATGTTCACCATTGGCACCACAGAGGTAGTGCAAACGAACAATGAAATTCGCATCACATTTCGTAGTGTCTCAACCGAAATGAATTCACATGCCACAGAGATCGCCAATTCAAGCTCGTCCAGGGTGGCGGGATGCTTCGGGTAGGCCATGTCTTTCACTGTGCCCCACAGAAAAAGTCACAGGGAGTCAAATACGGCGAATATGGAGGCCAATCCATGCCTGCACCAGTAAATTTGGGATATTCCAAAGCAATGACTAGATTCCCGAAGTATTCCTCAAGAAAGCGAAACACTTGTTCGGTCCGATGTGGTCGGGTTCAACCTTGCATAAACCATTCAGTACCGGGTCGATCCTCTAACGCTTGCTGTATGGCGACAAATTGGTCCAAAATTGCAACGTAACGTGCACCAGTGACCGTTTCTCGAATGAGAAATGGGCCAATAATGCCTCTGCTGCATACTGCAGCCCACACAGTAACTTTAGGAGAATACAGGAGTTTCGCTTCACACCAATATGGCTTTTCGGAACCCGAAAATCGCCAGTTCTTCTTATTCACGTATCCATTCAGGTGAAAGTGTGCTTCATCTGTAAACCAGATGCAGCCAACATCAAATTCTTCAATACCAATCATTGTGAGCATCTGATTAGCAAAGGCAACCCCTTGTTGCTCAGTTCGTACGGGTGTGACTTGGTGCGTTTGAATTTTGATTCAAATTCAAATGTTCAAATGTTTGTATAGCTTATGGGACTTAACTACGGGGTCATCAGTCCCTAAACTTACAAATTACTTATGAACTAGCTAACACTAAGGACGGCACAAATATCCATGCCCGAGGGGGGATTCGACCGTAGTGGTCGTGCAGACCGTGACTGGCGCGCCTCAGTCCCCTCGGCCACCGCGGCCGGCTTGAATTTTGAATGGAAACATGTGTAGGCTCCTTCTCAGTATTTTCTGCGTGCTGGAACGCTTCACACCAGTCTCAGATGCAATTCTACGGACGGATGACATTGGATTTCACTGAATAATTCCAGAAACTGAGGCGATATTTTCAGGCGTAACTGCGGTTTGCTTGCGACCAACATGCCCCACTAGATCATCAGTTACGCTGCCTGTTCGTTGAAATTTTGTGAAGAGCGTACGAATGGTTTTCGCATCGGGTCCTTTAGGAACAGCGCCATCTGTTAGCAGATTTTGTAACTATTTTTTCAAACTGCTGTATAAACTTCTTACAGCTTTCACAATAAACATAACGTTTACTGCATTCCTTTATCGCATCTTGTTTTCGAGATATTTAATTTTGAAATTAGGAAGTCTTTTCTGGACACCATGTATCAATTGTATTTCTGTTATTGTGAAACAAATGGATGGATTAACAATTAAAACGTCTAATCTAACTTGTAATATTAGTGTTCTCATTTTTACTTCGTTCGAAATGGACGGCCTATTATGCCGAGACTAAGAATGCGATTCGTGTAAAATCACTGTTGCAACATTTGAACTATCTATTAGAAATGTAATAAACTATTTTTTAAATCAAAAGTAACCGACAAAAAATTCAGGAACATCTGGGTTAATGTAGTAATTGGTACTTGCAGGTACTTGCAAAACATAAGAGTCGATTTTCACGATAATATTTGAGAGTTGCGTCGAATGGCTTTGGCTGATGGTTATTTGAGTTCTGAACTTCAAGTATCATAAATTTCAAACAATTCTAAAATCCGATACCTATGTGGTCTCGTGGTAAGTTCGTTTCCTTTGTAGAGACCCTCCATTATGTTTTATTTTTTAATCTTTATTTCATAATTATACTACAACCCATCACCAATACAATTAATGGGTCTTAATTTATACAAGTCTAATTAAAACAGTGATTTACTGGACTCTATATAATTCTAAGAAATTACTACAAAATCTACTAAGGAGTTCCTACTTCCTATTTCTAGGTTACCTACATGTTATCAGCTACATGAATTCTGCAGTGATTACACGTGTGCCAGTAACGTATAAACTTAAGGGTGGCCACGGATGTCCACCGAGCGAAACCCAGTGGACGTGCCCCTGGCACTGGTCTGGTCATGACGGTCACTGCAGCTACTGAAGTTCTTTAGAAGTTTGATTTAATTTAATAACCAACTACTATATCTACTCTTACTTAAACTACAGTCGAAATTGGGTGTTGCGCCCAGTCCCCCAGGACCAGAGCATGGCGGATTCCGCCAGAGAACTGGCGGCCGGTCCACACCCCGGCAGCATGGCTCTGGGCGCAGGTCATGTCCGTGTGGACACTTTACTGTCCATCCCGGATGAAGTCCCCTCACACTTTGCTGGAGATGGCATCAGAGAGACTGTCCAGCATCTGGAAAGTGTCAAGTTGTGTAATTACTGCGTAAGTATCGAAATTCGGTAATTGACGCCTCAATTCGGAAGCTACCCCGTCGTACGTGGGGTACAAGAATATCACATGCTCTGGTGTTCTCTCTGGGGCTCTACAGTCGCACTCAGGTGTTGCCCTCTTCCTAAACCAACATAGATATGTCGGATAGGGACCATGGCCGGTGAGAAAGTGTATCAATCCACGGCTGGGTTGGAAGTAGTTGCTGATAGAACTTCCGGTTTATAAGGCCGTGGTCCATAAAACTTTTCAGTTTCATCTAACGTTTCGTCCAGAGCTGCGCCGGACATCCTCAGAGGTCTTCTTACTTGCGTTGAGTCAGTCGGCAAGACTCAACGCAAGTAAGAACTCTGAGGATGTCCGGCGCAGCTCTGGACGAAACTTTAGGTGAAACTGAAAAGTTTTATGGACCACGGCCTTATAACCCGGAAGTTCTACCACCAACTATGACATCCGGTCGTGAAAGCCTTCATTGCATGATGGGTTGGAAGTGTTTCATTGTCAGTCGTTCATGCACACTCGGCAGAAGCTCATAGGTTCTCCTACCGGTTTCGTCCTGTTCCCACATTTCTTGCCACAGCTCTTCACCTTTCCTTTTTATAGATGGCTTCCCTTGTAGAGGTTCACCCAAGATATCTGCAACCCTGTCATGGTTTGCTCTTTTCACCCAGTACCAGACCCGCATGCTCCCTGATTTTTATATCCAAGGGGTGAAGACCCATGAGCACGAGAAGTGCCCCTCCAGGAGTCGTCCTATATGCGCCCACCGAGTCTATCAGGATATTTCTCTGTACTCTTCTCACCGCCATAGCAGGCACAACCCGGGTGAGCCTGTGGGCCCAGCTGCCGGAACCATAGCCAGTAATAGATACGAGTATACTATTATGATAGAGCTTGATGAGGCTGGGCGGGAGGTGAAACCTCCGATGCCCAATCCCAGCAAGCCTATTCTTCTTTCCACGTTTCAGACTTCCTTTCCTTACTGAGTTCTCGATATTAAGGGAGCTGTTTTTCTTGCCCCCATATGTCCTGTGACACTTCCGCGGTTCGCGTGATATGTGCGCACTACACGCACTAGTCTCACACGCCGAGACTGACAACATCGACTCCCTCGGCGAGGTCTGACGTGAGCAGGGGAACTACACCCGGGCTGGGGAGCACTGAGGGGCACCTTTTTGTGGCTCCGCGCTGGGAGCGGCGGGTTGCGCAGTCGCCGCCTCCGACTAACGACTCAGCCGGGCGGATCCGTTATGTAACGCCGGAGGGAGGGAGCTTCACCCACGTCCGCATGAGCGCCACTCTAACGCAATTACCCGAAATCGTGCCCACTAGATACCTTTTGAAGATAACTTTAATGCACAATGGGGGACAAAAAGATTACACGACCTGCATAATTTGAAGTCCAAGAACAGAGCACTGCGCATGCCCAAGCTCACGGTCAGCGGTCAGTGCAGCTTCAGGTTGCTGTTTACATCGTGAAATAGAAGCGATACGATAGTTAAGATACAGTACATGTCGAGGTTCATTGCACTTTAACTCTCGAATCATTTGAGCACGCAGAAACGGTTGAGGTATAAGAGATCCACATGGGCACATTTACTACAACGAACCGCTTCTCACATATGTTTCATTTGCTGGTTGGGTGGGCTGATGGTTTATGAACGCAACGGTCGCACGTTCCAGTCCCATTGCAGTCAAATTTTTTTAGACCTCTTTACATATTAATTCTCTAAAAATTGTGTGACTTGTAGACTTTAGACCATATATATATATATATATATATATATATATATATATATATATATATATATATATATATATAAAGGTCAAATAATTAATACATTTCACTTTTATGGGACGTAAGTTAAAAAATACCCTCCAAGAATGTTTATTTTTTGTTATCTATATCTACATACATACTCCGCAAATCATATTTAAGTGCCTGGCTGAGGGTTCATTGACCACTTTCATAATCTGTCTCTATCGTTCCATTCTGTAATAGGGCGCGGGAACAAAAATCACCTAGATCGTTCCGTTTTCAATCTAATTTCTCTTACTTTATTAGGATAGTCATGCCTCCCTATCTAGGTGGGTGCTAGCAAAATATTTTCACTTTTAGAAGTAAAAGTCGATGATCGACATTTCGTAAATAGATCTCGTTGCAACGAATAACGTCTATTAATGATTCCCACCTCAATTGGTGCAACATTTCCGTAATGCTTTCCCCCCTTAACATGATAATACAAAACGTGCTGCCCTTCTCTGAACCTTCTCAATGTTTTCCGTCAGTCCCACCTGATGAGGGCCCCACACTGGGCATCAGTATGCCAGGAGAGGACGCACAAGTGTGATGTAGGCAGTCTCTTTTCTGCCAATGAAAAGTACCCTTTGGTTCGCCTTCGCCACAAAATGTTCTGTGTGTTCTCTCCAGTCTAACTTGTTCGTAATTGTAACTCCTAGGTATTTGGTGGAATTTACGACCTTAAGGTTTGACTGATTTATCGTGTAATTGAAGTTCAGCGGATTTCTTTTAGTAGTCGTGTGTATTGCTTCACACTTTTCAATATTTAGTGTTAATTACCAATTTTCGCACCATGTAGAGATTTTGTCTAAATCGCTTTGTAGTTGCTTTTGATCCTCGGTTGACTTCACTAACGGATACACGACAGCATCATCCGCGAACAGACTAAGGGAGATATTCAGATTGTCTCCTAAATCGTTTCTAAACACAAGCAAGAGTAGGGGACCTATAACATTTCCCTGGGAAACGCCAGATATCACTTCTGTTTTACTCGATTACTACGAACTGTGCCTTTTCTGATAGGAAATCGCGAATCCAATCGCACAATTGGGGCGATTTTCTATAAGCACGCAATTTCGTTAGAAGCCGCCTGTGACGTTCAGTGTCAAAAGCCTTCCGGAAATCCAGAAATATGGAATCGATTTGAGATTCGTTGTCGATGGCACTTAACACTTAATGCGAATAAAGTGCAAGCTGTGTTCGGCAAGAGCGATACTGTCTGAATCCGCGTTGACTATTGGTTAGTGCGTCGTTTTCTTCGAGGTAGTTCATAATTTCCGAACAAAGTATATATTCCAAAATCCTACTGAAAATGAAAGTCAATTTGATCGGCCTGTAATTTTCTTGAATATTGGAGTGACCTGGGCAACTTTCCAGTCTTTGGGTACGGATCTTTCGCTGAGTGATGGTTGTATATGATAGCTAAGTATGGAGCTATTGCATCCGCATACTCTGAGAGGAATCTAGTTGGAATATAATCTCGGTGATCAAATAAGATTATTTTTAGATATCAAATTGACAATCTGTAATTATTTACTAAAGAGAATACTGAAAACAGTAAAACCAATGTAATTTTATTACAATAAGTAACTAAAACGAGATACATTTGCACTGATAATACAACTGATAAGCCGCTCGTAACCACTTTCAAAATTGTACCTATCTACCGTTACATTTAGCTTAACACTATAGATTCACCACGTGGGGGTCTAAGTAATTACAAATACATACATTCATTTTCAACATTTTTTACTATGGCTGGCACATGACTCGTTGTTTAAAGATTAGGCTCCTAAAAATGGAATATGTTTAAGAATATGCAATCCAGAAATGCTTATAATTGCACAATTGATAGCGAATTAATGTTAAATAATATTACCTGCACAGAGCTAAAAAATTAAATTATTATTATTATTTTAAGTTGATTTCAGTGATTCCCTAGCCCTTGTATTGGTAAACCGTCTGCCTAATCACGCAGCCAACGAAACATTTACAATAAGCGGTTTGTTGTACAAAATATACCCGCATGGAGTACTTATACCTCAACCGCTTCTACGTGCTCGAATATACTTTTTCCAAAATAAATGATACATGAGTTAAGCTGCTATCTCGACATACACTGTTCCCTAACTATTATATGGCATCTAATTGACGATGTAAACACCAACCTTAAGCTCCGAAGACCGCTAAAGTTCGCCACACGTACTTCGTAACTAGGGCATGCGCAATTCCCTGTACTTGTACTTTATTGGGATCCGGTTATCTTTTTGCCCTCTATTGTACAAGGCGATATCGCATGTTTAATAATAAAGATGGTTAGTTATAGGTTACCATAGAATCTTTATAATAAAAAAAATCAGTTAACATGTACGGTATCTAACAGTAAGCCAACCAGATCCACCAAATACCTAAGTAGATTTTATACTACTTCCAAAAGTTCAAATATTTGTTAAGTTTATGGGTATTAGCTAAAGACAACACAAACATCTATGCCCAAGGGAGGATTCGAACCCACGACGGAGTCCACAGAAGCAATATTGGTGTATCCAGAATGGACAGAATGAGAAACGAGGAGGTGAGGGAAATGTTGAAACATTAATCTCTACAAGAGACCGTAGAGCAGTCAAGACTGAGATGGACATGTCAAGAGAATGAAAGGTAGCAAGATTCCAAAGTAAACCCATTAAATGGAAATAGGACGCAGGGGACCAAGAGATAGATGGATCATGGAAGTAAAGGAAAGAGTGCAGAAGAGAGACAAATGGGACAAAGTGCAAGAGGAAAACTAGTGTAAGAACATCACCTGTTCAGTCGTCTCGCTGTTGATCGAAACCGGTCACCTTATCCAATAAAGGGTCTCAGGTTCGAAACACGGTTGGACCTTGGTTTCTTTCAGTCTGCGTTTTAACCCATCCTTCACCTCTCAACTATGTGAGGAGTCGCCAGAATCGACACGTAGTTCAGATTCCACGTTAAGCTGTACATCTTCTATCCCAGGATGGATAACATGAGTAGGCTATGGACACGCAAGTTTCCGAAGTGGGGTCTAGTTGAAAGACTTAAACCGTGCCAACGAGCCAGACGAAATTATTATTATTTATCTAATAAAGATACACAAAGATTACAGAAGGGTGGAAAAGCTGGTAGAAGCCGACCTCGGGGAGGATCAGTTTGGGTTCAGGACAAATGTAGGAACACGGGAGGCAATACTCACTTTACGGCTTATCCTATAAGATAGATTAAGGAAAGGCAAAGCTACATTTCTAGCTTTTGTGGATTGGGAGAAGGTTTTTGACAATGTTGATTGGAATAAAATCTATCAAGTTCTGAAGCAAGCAGGAGTAAAATATAGGGAGCGTAAGGTTATTTACAACTTGTATAAAAAACAGACAGCATTTGTTAGAGTTGAAGTGCATGAAAGGAATGCAGTGGTTGGGAAGGGAGTAAGACAGTGTTGTAGCCTTTCCCCAATGTTATTCAATTTGTACATTGAGCAAGCTATAAAGGAAAGAAAGGAGAAATTTGGAGAAAGAATTAAAGTTCAGGGTGAAGAATTAAAAACATTGCGTTTTGCCGACGACATAGTAATTCTGTCAGAGACAGCATAGGACCTAGAAGAGCAGCTGAACGGTATGGATAGAGTGCTGAAAGGTGCATATAAGATGAACATTAACAAGAGTAAAACAAGGGTAATGGAGTGTATTCTAAGAAAATCAGGTGATGCTGAAGGTAATAGATTAGGTAACAAAAATATAAAGGAGGTAGATGAGTTTTGTTACTTGGGCAGTAAAATAACAAATGATGGTCGCAGTACAGAGGATATAAAATGCAGAATGGCAATGGGTAGAAAAGCGTTCTTGAAAAAGATAAATTTGTTAACCTCGAATATTGACCTGAGCCTAAGGAAGTCCTTTCCGAAGGCATTTGTGTGGAGCGTTGCTTTGTATGGGAGTGAAACATGGACGATAAACAGTGCGGACAGGAAGAGGATAGAGGCTTTTGAAATGTGGTGCTACGGAAGAATGATGAAGATTAGGTAGGTGGATCGTATAGCTAATGAGGAGGTATTGAACGGAATTGTGGAGGAAAGGAATTTCTGGCATACCTTGACTAAAAGAAGGGATAGATTGGTAGGACACTTTCTTAGACATCAAGGAATTGTGAATTTAGCGTTGGAGGGAAATGTGTGGGGTAAAAACCGCAGAAGAAGACCAAAAGATGGATACAGTAAGCAGATTCAGGCAGATGTAAGTTACCGTTCTTATGTGGAGTTGAAGAGGCTTGCTCGGGATAGGGTATTGTGGAGAGCTGCATCAAACCAGTCTCCGGACTGAAGACAACAACAACAACAACATATAATAAATCGTTAAATTTTTCAAACTTGACTGTTATTTCATCTTTTAAAACATTTAACAGTCCGTTCTCTTCCAAAAAGGAAACTATGTTTTCCAAACATTTTAACTTTCAAGATAGGTTTACTCATTAGGATGGAGTTTCTGCAGGCTCTCAGAAAAAATTAATTAATTAAATTAAATAAATAAATAAAGAATCACTATTTTACTGGAATTTGGATTTTTTTTCACGAACGAACTAGTATCGAGGTGTCTCCTTAATTAGCGTTGTACGACAAGTTAGATGAGATCAGTGTGGGTTTAGGCCTCTTAGAGGCTGTCAGGGCCAGATCTTTAGCCTACGGCAGGTAATGGAAAAGTGCTATGAGTGGAAGAGGGAAATGTATCTATGTTTCATAGATCTGGAAAACGCTTATGACCGTATTCCTAGGAGGAAGCCAATGTCAGTTCTTCAAGATTATGGTATAGGAGGCAAACTTCTACAGGTAATTGAAGGGCTTTACGTAGACTGTCAGGCAGTAGTTTGAGTAGATTGCAAATTAAGCTCATGGTTCAGGATAGTTTCAGGAGTAAGACAAGGCTGTAACCTGTCACCACTGTTGTTCATGCTATTTATGGATCATATGTTGAAGACAGTAGTCTGGCACGGTGGGATTAAAATAGCACAAAACAAAATAAGCAGTCTCGCATATGCGGATGACTTAGTTGTAAAGGCAGATTCGACTGAAAGGTTGCAGACTAATATTTCAGAGCTCAATCAGAGGTGCAAGGATTATGATATGAAGATCAGCATCTCCGAAACGAAAGTAATGTCTGTGGGAAAGAGATTCAAACAGATCGAGTGCCAGATAGGAGGAACAAAGTTAGAACAGGTAGACAGTTTCAAGTACCTGGGATATATTTTTTCACAGGATGGCAACATAGCGAAAGAACTGGAATCGAGGTGCAGCAAAGCTCAGTGAGTGCTCACCTAAGATCTACTATCTTCTGCAAGAAGGAAGTAAGTACCAAGACTAACATAGCAGTGCACCGTTCTATCTTTCGACCAACTTTGTTGTATGGGAGTGAAAGTTGGGTGGATACAGGTTACCTTATTCACAAGGTAGAGGTTACAGATATGAAAGTAGTAAGAATGATTTCAGGTACCAATAGATGGGAACAAAGGCAGGAGGGTGCACATAATGAGGAAATCAAAGAAAAACTGGGAATGAACACCATAGATGAAGCAGTTAAAGTGAACAGACTGAGATGGTTGGGGTCATGTTACACGCATGGGAGAAGCAAGTTTACCTAAGAGACTCATGAGCTCGGCAGCGGAGGATAAGAGGAGTCGAGGTAGACCAAGAAGAAAGTACTTAGATTCGGTGCAGAATGATTTTGAAATAAAATGCATAACATCAGACGAGGCATCAATGTTAGCATTGAATAGGGGATCATGGAAGAATTTAATTAGAGGTACTATGCTGTAGACTGAACGCCGAAAGGCATAATCAGTCACTAATGATGATGATGATGACGAATTTAATGGCTTCTGACCCTCTCATTGTAAATATGGAGGTATCCTTCAGCTCCTTTTCTGTGAAAAGCGTTGTTCTCGATGTTCCTCCTTGACTGCTGACAGCTGCCTCAGGAGCCCTGTTCACAAGCCGAGCAGAACGCCCAGGCTGTCACTCTCTGAAAAGGCGGCTTCCGCCGCGTCGATCCGATTTGGTGCGGCGGTCTGGCGGGTTCGGTCAGGTCAGACGCACTGTGGGGGCATGTCCCGGTGTGTTGTCAGCCGTCAGACGTCAGACCCGTTGTCAGACCATCGTCAGGCAGGTGTCCGGCAACCGACCTGGCGACCGCCTGACCGCAACGGGCCGACTGTCGCGCTGTCGTGTGCCATTAAGCTCTCGTCACTTGAGCTGCGGTAGGCATCGCAAAAGACCGAACGGACCAATAGAAGAATGTTAAAAACGTGTAAACCGCAATACGTGAAACAATAAAGTGCACATTCTCCTCTAACAAGGAAAGTACATGGTCTCGAACAAACATATCTATATGAACGTTTGCTTACAGGATCTCTACGTACACCTCATTGTGCTGGTGGGTGTCGTTTTTATGAAAAACTCTGCAATCATGTTCCAGATAGCACTGTAGATGTAACTGTAGACACATACGTAATGCAGACATCTTAACTATAACTTATGTAATAATCATCGTACATGTTCTCTAGCATACTCTCAGCCGGCAGCCGGCAGCGGTGGCCGAGGGGACTAAGGCGCTCCAGTCACGGTCTGCACGGCCACTACGGTCAGGGGTTCGAATCCCCCCTCGGGCATGGATATTTGTGCCGTCCTAGTTCGTAAGTAGTTCATAAGTAGTTTGTAAGTTTAGGGACTGATGACCCCGTAGTTAAGTCCCATAGACTATACAAACATTTGAATTTTTTTTCTATCGTACTCTCATCAAAAGCCGTAATGATAGTTGCGACTTTAACCTACTTCTCAGAAGACGGTTGATATTCACCGTCGCTGCTTGCATCGCCTCTTCTCGCACTTGCCGTAGCACTACCGCTTGTAATGAGTTATTCGTCATTATCATCCCTATTATCACCATTATGTGTTAGTATTACAACAGTATCTAACTTATGCTCAAATTTCTGTACCATAACATATACGTAAAAACATGCAAATGATTCATCTCCTACACTAATACCATCTTCACGAAGAAGGGTTATTCGTAACTTCAAAAAATGTTCAAATGTTTGTATAGTCTATGGGACTTAATTACGGGGTCATCAGTCCCTAAACTTACAAACTACTTATGAACTACTTACGAACTAGGACGGCACAAATATGCATGCCCGAGGGGGGATTCGAAACCCCGACCGCAGTGGCCGTGCAGACCGTGACCTTAGTCCCCTCGGCCACCGCGGCCGGCTATTCGTAACTTCATCTCAACTAATCGCAATACATTAGCAGGATTGATTAGCAATCGCCGCCCCATCTGACGCTTCACCACACAAATAACGTCACACAACGCAACTTCGGAGGCATACTGCACCGTTCCTACTGGTGAATCGACAGGTCAAAGTGCAATGCGGCATGGCACACACAAGTGCCGCTAACGGACGACTGCAGAGTTTAGCAGATGCGGGAGTATCACTAGTGCAATAAGGGATCTTTACATTATCTCCCGTACTATTTTTGTGTATATGTGTTCGAGGCTTGTTCCTTGTAAGTAAGGTGCAAACTGTGCTCTTCATACAGCGAATCCAACAAACTCACTCCTCCACACGCTACATGTCCTTTCCCAAGGCAACTTCCACGCCTTTCCCCTACCAAATGTCGCCCTTCGTCCTGAAATTTACCCATCCTATCTACCCTGATCCTTTCCCCGTAGCATCAGCGCCCCTTCTCGCTGTCCTCCCTCCTGCCGATTGGTTTTTCTCTTCTCCACCTTGCAGTCCTTCCTCCCATCCTCACCTCCCCAACCTCCCCCGTGCTTCCTACCCATCCCCTCCCATCCCCTTGCGGGCGCCTCAATGGAGAATTGTTTTAGTGATCAGTGCATCCGTGACATCGTGTATGTGTCTACAGTGCGTCGGACAACGAGCTCTCTTTTTAAGCAGTGTCATCGGATCAAATCATACGTTTGTCCACTGATTGCCCTAGATGTGATTTTACCGCAGCCGCAGCACAGACTGTTTTCAACTGTCTCTGTGTTTGTTTCCGTCGCCTTGATCATGTGCTTTATGCCTGCAATGTTTTCTTCAGTGTCATGTTTTGTAATTCTTCAGTGTTTTTCTTCTTTCCATGTTTCTTACATTCACCCATGTTATCACCTCATTTCATGTTTTTCAAACTACAGTGTAGTTCACATGTACGCTCGGCTGAAGAGCAGCGTCTGATGCTGCTGCCAGCCTGCCGACCACGTCGGCGTGAAAATAACAATAAAAAATAAATAAAATAAATAAAACACACACACACACACACACACTCCTCTAGGATGGGCACTTAGATTTACACAGCATCGAATATTATGCATTATACTTCTATGAGACTCATATGAAAGTCTTTAACAGAAAATCCGAATAAAAGAGGAAAAACATTGCTTCCGACGAGAATTGAACCAGCGCCGTGAGACGTCTTCAATTTCATAGCCCACGACTTTGCTGCATATTCTACCGCCACTAATGTATCTGATTATCATCTACGAAGGTATTACACACGTATACACGATTGGTAGTCGTGTCGGTTGCTCACATGTTATATATATATATATATATATATATATATATATATATATATATATTGTTAAGCTTATAGGACTGAGCTGCGGGGTCATCAGTTCCTAAACTTACAAACTACTTATAAACTACGTTATACTAAAGGCATCACAAACATCCATCCCCGAGGGGGGATTCGAACCACCGGCGGGAAACGAACGCACGCATCGGAGCAAAGCGCCTCAATGCGCTCGGACACTCCGTCGTGCCTGCAATTACAACAATTGATGTAAAGAGGAATTCGTGTTGTTAGATCGTACTATACTCAGCTTCCAATTCCGGCCCTCAAAATTTCCTCAACAAAATTTCCTCCAGTGATCCCCATTTGAGTTGAAAATTCAAATATTCAAATGTTTGTATAGCTTATGGGACTTAACTACGGGGTCATCAGTCCTAAACTTACAAACTACTTATGAATTAGCTAATACTAACGACGGCAGAAATTTCCATGCCCGAGGGGGGATTCGAACCCCCGACCGTAGTGGCCGTGCAGACCGTGACTGGAGCGCATCTGTCCCCTCGGCCACCGCGGCTGGCCCCATTTGAGTTCCCAGAGCATTTCCGTGACACTCGCACATTGGTTAAAGCCACCAGTAATAAACCTAGCTGCTCGCCTCTGAACTGCTTCTAAGTCTTCCTTCAAACTAATCGGCTGCGAGTCCCAAACACTTGAGCAATACTCAAGACGTGGTCGTACAAGCGTTTTATACGCCGTCTCCTTTACAGATAAAGTACATTTTCCCAAAATTCTCCCAATAAACCGATGTCGGCTATCCAGTTTACTCACAACTGTCCTTACATGTTCGTCCCATTTCATATCGCTCTGCAATGTTTCGCCTATATATTTGAACGACGCGACTACATTAAGAATCTCACTGCTAATGCTGTATTCGAACATTATAGGATTGTTTTTCCTACTCATGCGCATCACCTTTCATTTTTCTACATTGAGAGCTAGTTCCCATTCTTCGCACCAACTAGAAAATTTTGTCTAAGTCATCCAGTATGCTATTACAGACAGTTAAAGACGACACCCTCCCATACACTACAGCATCATCAGCAAACAGCCGCAAATTACAAGTTACTCTGTCCATCAGATCATTTATACAGATAGAAAATAATAGCGGTCCTATCACACTCCCCTGGGGCACGCCTGACGATACACTCGTCTCTGATGAACACTCGCCGTCGAGAACAACGTACTGCGTTCTATTACTCACGAAGTCTTCCAACCAGTCACAAATCTGTGAATCTATTCCATAAGCTGGTATCTTCTTAGCAGTCTGCAGTATGGCACCGCGTCAAACGCCTGATGTCAACGATATTGGCCGGTGGTAATTATGTGGGTCAGTTCTCTTTCCTTTCTTATAAACGGGAGTCACCTGCGCTTTTTTCCAATCACTAGGAACTTTGCGCTGAATTAAAGATTCGCGATAAATGCAAGCTAAGTAGAGGGCCAATGCCGCAGAATACTCTTTGTAAAACCGAACTGGCATTCCATCCGGACCAGCAGACTGGTTTCGTATTGAGCTCTCTCAGCTGCTTCTCTACACCGGAAATACCTATTACTATGCCCTCCTTTTCGGAATTAGTACGTTGATCAAATGATGGTATATTTGTGCTGTCCTCTTGCGTGAATGCTTTCTTAAAGGTTAAATTTAGAACATCAGCTTTCCGTTTGCTTTCTTCTATTACTGCCCTCGAATGATCAACGAAGGAAATGACAAGGAGTTCGAGGTGACAAATCATCATAATTATCAGAAAGAGTGGTTAAAGGTCTGAAATTTAAACGGGCTTCAACTTGACATCAGAGAGTACTTAATTCTTCATAATTTAGTGAAATAGGACCTAGTACAGGATGAAGGCGATGCTTCATTGACTTAATATTAGCTTCCCATGAATCTCCAAAATGTGGATCACTTGGTGAGATAAAATGCCAAGTGATCATCTCAGTAGAGGCATATTTTTGTACTTTCCTTTGGAAATCACAATCTTGTAACAAATTCTCATTTCCCGGAACTCCACTGTCTGAATAGAGATGGAGACACTTGCCTCTTCTAGAGACAAATTTTTGAAATGCTCAATGAAAACTTGAGATGATAAATTAGTTCCAAATGTACAGCCTTAGTACATGGGAAAATAAACAAAGCAACATAGCATTTCTGTGTAGATTTACTTTGCTGGAATTCAACTTTCATGATTAATAGTCCAGTGTAGTCGACACCAGTATTCAAAAATGGACGCGACGCTTTCACACGAGGACTTGGTAACTGTCCCCTCAGTTGCTCAGATGTTTCTTTCTTTAACTTAAAACATGTTAAACAATTATGAAGCACTGATCGAATTGTCTGACGAATTCTTGGAATCCAATATCGCTCACGTAACATTGTAGTCAACAGTTGTGATACTCCGTAAAGTGAACGTAGATGCTCATCTTGGATTACGAGTCTTGTTAAATGGCGATTAGGTGGTAAAATATCTGACGCTTAACTTCAAATGGTAATGGTGATAAGCATTTCACATTCTACATCTTGTTCTGTCTCTTTCGTTACTGGAACTTCCTCTAACTCCCAGAATTTTCTGTGTTGTGAATTAATGAGATGTCCATGTTGTAGAAGGAAATTTTTTGAGATTGCTACATCATGACTGATATCTTCCTGCTAAAATATATCGCCGCTCGGTATCTTGTAAGGCTGGACAGTCATCACTCTTCATCCTGCGATTTTGCTTCAGTTTATGAAAGTATATCACTGTGCCTAGCTGCAAATCAATTCCATCTTGTATGAAGAATTCAGCATCAGCAAGTAGAACATCCTTAGACAAATATATACTAATATTGCAGCTGTGGATAGTAAAACTTGACTACCAGAATCCGTCTTCATTGAACAATAATTGCCAATTCCAGCTTCCAATTACCGAGCGAGGTGGCGCAGTGGTAACACACTGGACTCGTATTCGGGAGGGCGGTGGTTCAAATCCACCTCCGGCCATCCAGATTTAGGTTTTCCGTGATTTCCCTAAATCACTCCAAGGAAATTCCGGGATGGTTCCTTTCAAAGGGCACGGCCGATTTCCTTTCCCATCCTTACTCAAAACTCTGAGCGTTAGCTCCGTCTCTAATGACCAGGCTGTCGATGGGACGTTAAACCCTAAGCTTCCTTCCTCATACTTCCTCCAGCTTCCACTTGTGAATCACCCTTTATAGAAGTTGCACTTGCCGAATCTGCACAAGTAGATCTAGCTTGTTTCTCCTTCTTGGTTACAGCATGCAGTAAAGTATGATACCTATCCCCACAAGAACGACAAGAGCAATTCTTACAATCTACATCTACATCTACATAGATACTCGGCAAACCACATTCAAGTGCCTGGCAGAGGGTTCATTAACCACTTTCATAACTTTTCTCTACCGTTCCATTCTCTGATAGCGCGCGGGAAGAAAGAACACCTAAATCGTTCCGTTTTCGATCTGATTTCTCTTATTTTATTGGGATGGTCATGTCTCCCTAAGTAGGTGGGTGCTAGCAAAATATTTTCACATTCAGAACTAAAAGTCGGTGATTGAAACTTTGCAAACAGATCACGCCGCAATGAATAACGTCTTTCTTTTAATGATTTCCACCCCAATTCGTGCAACATTTCTGTGACGCTCCCCCCCCCCCCCCCGTAACTTGATAAAAGAAAACGAGCTGCCCTTCTCTGAACCTTCTCAATGTCTTCCGTCAGTCCCACCTGGTGAGGGTCCCACAAGGGGCAACAGTACTCCAGGAGAGGACAGTGTGATGTAGCCAGTCTCTTTGGTGGAGCTGGTGCATGTTCGAAGCGTTCTGCCGATGAAACGTAACCTTTGGTTCGCCTTCCCCACAATATTTTCTATGTGTTCTCTCCAGTCAAAGCTGTTCGTAATTGTAACTCCTAGGTATTTGGTAGAATCTACGACCTTAAGGTTTGACCGATTTATAGCGTAATTAAAGTTCAGCGGATTTCTTTTAGTGGTCATGTGTATTACTTCACACTTTTCTTTATTTAGTGTCAATTGCCAATTTTCGCAACAAGCAGAAATTTTGTCTAAATCGCTTTGTAGTTGCTTTTGATCCTCTGTTGACTTCACTAAGCGATAAACGACAGCATCATCCGCGAACAATCTAAGGGAGCTATTTAGATGTTATTAAGTAATTGCCTGAGCTCAGTAGGCGAAATCTTCGCAAATTTTGGGCGAGTGAGCAATTCAAGTAAATGTCTGACAGCTATCAGCTTTGGGTTGTCATATCTAGCCTTAATCAAAGACCAAGCCACCTGAAAGTTATCATTTGAAATAAGAATGCATTAAATAAGGTGTTTTGCTTTACCTTTAAGAGCTGAGTTTAAATAATGCAACATCTGAACCTGAGATAATGAATCATTATCCATGACTAGGCTCTGGAAGGTATCTTTAAAACTTATCCAATCTTTATAGTCCCCAGAGAAAACAGGTAAAGTTATCATAGGAAAAGGTGGTACATTATTCTAGCTACGTGGACAATGTTCATTACTATGTGCTGAACCTTCACTTTTCGTAATGTCAATAAATAACGTACGCCACCAACAACTGTGAAGTACATTTCTTGAAAAGCTACCCTGTCCTGCGAATGATCTTCACTTTCGTCTCCTATTTCAAGCTTAGTTTGCACTTCATCATACTGTGAATAGAGCTTAGGGATGTTGTCTAGTCTACAAGTCACCTCATCAACACTACTACTTCCATCAAAATTATTTACACGTGATTGCATGTGTGTCAAGGCTGCCTTGTAAATACCTCTTTGCTTAATTAAAGCCTTGACTTTGGTTGAATACATGTTGCTTAATAATAAATTATGACTGACATTGTTGAAACGATGCAATAACCTTAATATGCTGGTATAGACACTTCACAAGTATAATTTTTTTAATAATGTTGTAACACTTCACTTAATACCTTTCTTCATCATAACTACTGCTATAAATCCGGCCCGGAGGAACAAAATCTTATTGTAAGCATAAACTTGAAGACAAGCAGTATCCCATGTGTTTATAATAATATCAAAGGCAGTGTTCATATACCGCAATATACAGTATAGTTGTGAAAGCAGAAATAATTTTCAAGGCATGTTCTTAAAGACTGTAATTAAAATATGGTGTAGCTAGATACATTAAATACACGAAAAACCATTGTTACAATCAGTCTTTTGTCCACCAAAGAGTTTATACTTCAAGGAGAAGGTAAGTCAGCGCACAATAAACACAACACAGATTCTGTACACCAGGTGAAACAATTTCTTCATGACTGGCTCTCCTAACGATGATAGATGTCACTATCGCTAATAAAACGATAAAAAGTGCATCTGCTTCTCTCATAGATGTTGCCAGTAATTGAGTACCATCCATTTGACTTCAATGGAAGTCTGAGAGGTCACGCATTTCACCGACAATTTGCGTTGCACGTCGCAGAAAAAGACGCATAGTATACTGCAAGTAACGTCCAAGAATTCGTACGTCGATTGTGCATTTCGGTCGCCTGTCATTGTCATCGCCTACGTCATTGTCATCGCCTACGATCTAGAACACTGCTTAGTCTTTATATTGCACAACACTGACGACAAGCAAATGTTTACGAAGCCAGTCTACAGGTGTACAAAGACGTTGCAGTTATTCTTACAGAATAACCTAGCGTTAGGTCTCGTCATCTGGCTCTAGCGGTGCCAATATCCTCTGTTTACAACCTCTAAAAGTGTCTCTGGGCGAGGCCTACACATTAATATCTGCGTCATCCGTCTATAAATACGAAACAAGATCTACGAGTGGAACACTGTCCCACTGCTGCCGGTTTCTTCAACATCGTGCGGGGTGTGTGACCTGGCGAAGACACTAGCAGCGGTCCATGGCGGCGTGAATAGGTAATTTCTTTTTATCAGAAAAAATATATATATACAAATATATATAGTATATATAAGTGGTACACCATTCTCATCAGGGCCCGGGATTGTGAGTTTTAAATGGGCCAGGAGCTGCATCCGTCTAGTCTTTATCTTTAAAATGAGCCTATGCGCTACTTTGTATCTTATATTGATCAATAGTTATTAATTTTTAAGTGGTTTTTTGCATATTTCTCCAAGACCAAACAGGGCTTCTCCCGCCGTTCGCCATTCACTGCATAACGGCCTGGATTGTCCAGTCACGTGTCTATACACAAAGCGAGCGACCAGACTCTCCTTTGACAGGTGAGAGATGCTGCTATCTATTGACTAGCCCCTGAACTACGACGACTCAGTAGCTGTCAAAACATCACGATTCCTGCGCATGTGCGCGATTTACCATAGACTTGCAGACTTGAAGTGTCCCCACGAAACTGTCCCCGTACAATACATCTGTATCAATTCAGAGGAATATTTAAAAAGTGCGTTGCATCGGTAATGGGATTTTGAAAAAGTAAGTATTTAATTAATTGTATTGTGCAGTTTAGTAATACAATAACTCCATACGTCAACCAAGTGGTTGAAGGGAGATAATGTCCGATACGTATGCAACAGACAAAACGTATGGGTAACAGCGGGTAGCATCTTAACTAAACAATCCTTCTGTAAATCCTTGTCTAAGCTTACTTTTCATAGTGTGCCGTAGACAACATCATATATATATATATATAAGCGGCTTTAGTGTGTGTGTGTCAGTTTCTCGGCGATAGAACTGCGCATGCGCAGGGCTGTTGTCGAGTTCCATTAGCAGCTATGCGCATGCACAGCTTACCAACTTACGTGTATGTCAGTTTGTCGCCGATAGCTATTATAAACGTTTTTCCGTGACGTAAATGCGAGAGATTAATGTTCTGTGACAGAGTTAATTGAGATTCCTCCATTGCTCTCTACTTTGAGCAATTTGCCAGCCGCTGTGGCCGAGGGGACTGAGGCGCTCCAGTCACTGTCTGCACAGCCACTACGGTCGGGGGTTCGAATCCCCCCTCTGGCATGGATATTTGTGCCGTCCTTAGTCTTAGTTAGTTCATAAGTAGTTTGTAAGTTTAGGGACTGATGACCCCGTAGTTAAGTCCCATAAACTATACAAACATTTGAACATTTGAGCAATTTAGCAAGTAGAAGGGGGAAAGCCCGTGGGGCAGTAAGCAATGGGGCGTCCTCGCCGGCTGCCCTGGGTAACTCAATTTGAATTGAATGTTCAAATGTTTGTAAATCTATCGGACCAAACTGCGTGGTCATCAGTCCGTAGCTTACAAAGTACTTAAACTAAGGTAAACTAACCTACGGACAACACACACACACACACACACACACACACACACACGCCCCAGGGAGGACTCGAATCTCCGACGGCGAGCAACCGCGCGCTCCGCAGCGAGGCGCCTTAGACCACTCGGCTACTCCACCGCGGAAATTTGAATTAGCAGACACCTTTGCACAGATATTGTTACTCACAGTTCATAATACCTAGAACTGCAGTCAATTCTGTTGACTGCCGAGCTTTTACTAGTTAGTATGAAATCTCTTGCCGGGTGCAGTTGCCTAAGCATATACGGAACTAAAGGGGACAGAAATGAATACAAGTATATCCATATCTGCTTCTGCTTCTATAGCATGCGAGGTGCGTGGAACTTTACGCTTCGTTAACAGATGTGGCGTGAGCTTGATCCCTGTATATTTTAGATGTTAAGACTTTTCGACATATTTCCAGTGCTTTTTTACCATTTGTGAATTCTTTCGCTGTACACGGTAGGTGTCTTAATATCGCATCTATACTTACGAACAGCATGCAAGTCTGCAAGTGCTGTATTATTACTCAAGCATGTAATACCAGCCCATCAATCATAGCCTGCTATTTTACTTTCCTGCAAGTAAGTGTGTGATGAGAGTACGGTGAGGGGGTCTTCCGCGTAGACACAGAGTTGCACATTCCGTAAACATGTGGCACGGTTCACAGATGGCTAGAGGTGCCTCAAACAGAGCATACCTGGGTGCCCATGAGAGCTACAACTCTAAGAATAATCGCTTCTCGGCTTTTAGCAAGTCCATTAAAAGTCGACATAGGCACCTGAGGCGTCAACCAATCTCTTCAAACGACCTGGAATGGAATCCACATCAAATGAGTTCCAGTCCATGGTCTACAGCAATCAGAATAAACATTCCTTCAATAAAAAACCGTCTTGATTGCAGATTGTTTTAGTCTTTAATTAATGAAGCGTTTCACCCTTTAGCAGGGCATCCTCAGATTATCTTGCGTGACAGAATTGACACAAAATTACAAGGCGGAATTACAAAACTGGGGTCATGCAGATAATCTGAAGATGCCCTGCTAAAGCGCGAAACGCGTCATTAATTAAAGAATAAATGAATCTGCAATCAGGACGGTTTTTTTATTGCAGGAATCCATATCATTCTACCGGAGGTTGTGTAGGATATTGGTAAAAACTTCACCCATCTGTGCTTCCATTTCGTCCGATATGTGAACATCTTTTCTCCGGTTTCACAAAAAAAGTTGCAGGTGTCAGGTGTGGACTTCTTGCAGGCCATTCATCAGGTGCACATCTACCATCGCAACGTCGTGAAAACTTTCCATCCAACCATTACCGCTAGACATTTTCAAAATGAGGGGATGAACAGTCATACCTGACGGTAATTTCTGCGGTATTTTCCCATCCAGATACCGCAGGCCAAGCGAAATCTTGAAGCATTTGGAGGTATCGGTCCCCGTTCATTGTCAGGCAGAGGCACGGACGAATGACATCTGTAGCCGTTATTCCACACCACACAGTCACCTCTGAACGAAAATGCATTTTATCCGCCGTCACTCTACAATCCTGAGCCACCCAGTAATAGCAAATAGCTTACAAAGATAATAGCGGAAACTCCGAAGCATTTACAAGCGTTTGCCAGGCGACAATGCTAGCAGTACCATCTTCTGACTCGAGTTGTATACTGTACCTGGTTTCACGTCTGCTATTCCGTATTTTATTCCCCAGCGTACCGCATTTACAGTGCAAGGTTTAAATTGTTACGACATTTAAGAAATTATGTTAGATGTTAATTAATTAAGGTGTAGGTTTAAAAAGAAATTAATGCAATAGGTTCTGTACAATTTATTAGGGTAGAATTCGAACTGAAAATAATACAAAAGTTTTAATTATGTAAATCTACGCATTTAGGCCTATTTGTGTATTACTTTCCGTAATATGAGACTACTGTATCTAATTTGTGATGCTGACGAATCATTTGTCTTACTGAAAAATGATTTAATTGTAAGTGCAAAATATATTTTTGCCAACAACAAATAACAACTGTTACACACGCCTCCTAATTCGGCACATTCATTCATGAGAAAGGGAACCAACTTACTTCTCACACCATAAGTGCTATTAATAACGCACTTATCAAAATTTTGTCAAAAATTTCGAACATTTTATGACATTCTCTGAGCACAACCATTGGGAAAAAGCATTTTCTCTGAGTCATCTCTCTCCATCTGTATATGGATATTGGCAACTTCATGTTCATTATCATTATATGATGCCAGAGCCATTTTACATTTTTCGTGTTCCAACCCACTACTGACCAGCCCATAATAGAATTCTTCGCATTTGTTTTAATATGTTTACCTTCATTGATACTGATATCAACATACAGAGATACTTTAACAATGTCTTCATCAGACATTTCACTCACGGATGCATTGAATGGAAGTATTTTTCAACTCATTTAAATTTACCAAGAATGCTGCTGCATCAACTTCACAGTTACATTCTTGAGAAGGAGGCAGTAAACTATTGCCCATAACTGTCCTTACTGCACTGCGAAATTTACAGGCTTCCGGTGTTACATTGCCGGCCGCTGTGGGCGAGGGGACTGAGGCGCTCCAGTCACGGTCAGCACGGCCACTACGGTCGGGGGTTCGAATCCCTCTCGGGCATGGATATTTGTTCCGTTCTTAGTATTAGGTCATAAGTAGTTTGTAAGTTTAGGAACTGATGACCCCGTAGTTAAGTCCCTTAAGCTATACAAACATTTGAACATTTGTTGTTACATTGTTTCCTTCTTTCATTCATACAGTAGAAAAGGCATTTTCAATGCAATCCTGAGTCAGCCTTCTGGTGAACAGGAAACTAAAACCAAATTTGTCACTCAGTTCTTTCCACAGCAAGAAAACAGTTGTGACTTTATCTAACCATTGTTTGATACACTGTGGATTTCTTTTGCTGTTGGCCCCATTATTTTGAACGACTATTAACTTGAAAATGAACTGAATTTCCTCAAGTTTCTCTAAATGTTTAGAATTTCCATTAAGAGGCTTCCAAAACTGCTTTGGGCTACTAAATTTTGATGAACTGAAAATTTCAAACAAAACATCACATATTTCAATAAATTCAGCCGTGAAAGCATCAGATGATGGTAAAGAATTGAAACCAACATGGATAACATACCTGTAGCAACAGAGTGACCTAGTACCCTTACTGCTAATCATACCGTCATGGGAGTAAATGGAGCAAGTGTAATGCGTTTCTTTGTCAAACGAGAGGGAAGTCAAGGTACCATTACAGCATCCTTTTTATAAAATTTCTCAATATGGGACCAACTACAAATTTTCCCTTCACAATGAAAATTTTTTAAGATTAGTTCGCAATGATTTAATCGAATGAGGGGATCATAAAGTAAGTAAATCTTTTCTCCATTAACCTCAATAAAGGGACACTCAGAAGTCACACGTAAAAGCTTCCTCATCTTCACATTGCTTGCACCTTGATCAGAAATAACAGCTCCAGGTATTAACGCTGTCTGTTGTATTTGAATTATTACCCTCGGTAACATTTCTTTTGTGCATTCCTGTGGCATGATTTCAGAGTGCTTTGCTGTTTATAGTTATTATAGCCGTATATAGAACAATTACTTCCTCATGCAACTAAGACGACGTATCGAGAAAGTCTTCCATGTGTAATAGTGTAAAGCGGCTGTTCATGCTCTGTGTTAGTTGACAACTCGAGCCGCTCTACATGTTCGGATGTGCTGTTTCTGCTATTACACTCCTGTCCATTAAAATTGCTACACAACGAAGATGACATGCTACAGACGCGAAATTTACCCTACAGGAAGAAGATGCTGTAATATGCAAATGATTAGCTTTTCAGAGCATTCAACCAAGATTGTCGCCGGTAGCGACACCTACAACGAGCTGACATGACGAAAGTTTCCAACCGATTTCTCATACACGAAGAGCAGTTGACCGGCGTTGCCCGGTGAAACGTTATTGTGATGCCTCGTGTAATGAGGAGACATGGGTACCATCTTGTTTCCGGCTGTGATAAAGTTCGGGTTGTAGTAAATCGCGATTGCGGTTTATCGTATCGCGACATTGCTGCTCGCTGGTCGCGATACAATGACTGTTAACAGAATATGGAATCGATAGGTTCAGGAAGACAATATGGAACGCCGTGCTGAATGCCAACGGCCTCGTATCACTAGCAGTCGAGATGACAGGCATCTTATCCGCATGGCTGTAACGGATCGTGCAGCCACGTCTCGGTCCCTGAGTGCCAGCCGCGGTGGCCGTCGGGACTGAGGCGCTCCAGTCACGGTCTGCACGGCCACTACGGTCGGGGGTTCGAATAACCCCTCGGGCATGGATATTTGTGCCGTCTTTAGGATTAACTAGTTCATAAGTAGTTTGTAAGTTTAGGGACTGATGACCCCGTAGTTAAGTCCTATAGACTCTACAAACATTTGAACATTTTTGATCCCTGAGTCAACAGGTGGGGAGGTTTGCAAGACACAACCATCTGCAGGAACAGTTCAACGACATTTGCAGCAGCATGCACTATCAGCTCGGAGACCATGGCTGCGTTTACCCTTGACGCTGCATCACAGACAGGAGAGTCTGCGATGATGTACGCAACGACGAACCTGGGTGCACGTGTGGCAAAACGTAATTTTTTCAAACGAATCCAGGTTCTCTTTACAGCATCATGATGGTCGCATCCATTGTTTAGCGACATCGCACATCGGAAGTATGTATTCGTCATCGCCATACTGGCGTATCACCTGGCGTGATGGTAATGGGTGCCATTGGTTACACGTCTCGGTCACCTCTTACTCGCATCGACGGCAATTTGAAAAGTGGCCAGTACATTTCAGATGTGTTACAACCCGTGGCTCTACCTTTCATTCGATCCTTGCGAAACCCTACATTTCAGCAGGATAATGCACGACCGCATGTTGCAGGTCCTGTACGGACCTTTCTGGGTACGGAGAATGTTCGACTGCTACCCTGATCAGCACACTCTCCAGATCTCTCACCAACTGGAAACGTCTGTTAAATGGTGGCCGAGCAACTGGCTCGTCACAATACGCCAGTCACTACTCTTGATGAACTGTGGTATCCTGTTGAAGCTGCATGGGAATCTGTACCTGTACACGCCATCCAAGCTCTGTTTGACTCAATGCCCAGGCGTATCAAGGCCGTTATTACGACCAGAGGTGGTTGTTCCGGGTACTGATTTCTCAGGATCTATTTACCCAAATTGCGTGAAAATGTAATCACATGTCAGTTCAAGTATAATGTATTTGTCCAATGATTACCCTTTTTCCATCGACATTTCTTCTTGGTGTAACAAATATAATGGCCAGTAGTGTATTTGGTAATAGCAATTATGCGATTGACGAAACGTCTCACCCACACGCAATACGTCGTGCTCACTCCAGAGGATGTCGGGAAGCAGCTGAGGCCTTTCTTCGGCCCAAGCCAGCGAAGCTACCTGTACTCCTTTCTACGATCACAGGCTTGTTGTCTGCTACTGCACTTAATGAGGTTTCCATGTTCGAAACTATCATTCCTCATTCAGCTGTTAACGCTATAATGATACTCAGCTCGCTTGTCTGTATAAGTCCAGGTTGAAAAATACGCGAAGTACTGGAAACATGGATAAATTTTAAGGGGAAGAAAGAAAAAGTGCTAAGTTGCAAGTACTTAAATCTTGATAAACGGAGGATTGAATCAATAGCACAAATGATTACCGAAATAAGATGACGGGTGTACCAATTATATTGTGACAACTGGTGTGAAGGTAGAAGTTAACTTCATTATCTTCTCGATTTGTAGGCTATCGGATCCCCTGCAATTTTTAAATTGTTTAATGAGGTGTTTAATGGTAACTTCCGGCAATCAGGTCGACCTGGTTGCCGGAAAGAGACTGATATGAAGTAGCAAGTGCTCACCCCCACTAATGATGCCTTGTGACAAAGGCGAAACGCGTATGGGTGAATTATAAAAATAAAACCCTTGATTTGCAGTAGCAAAAGGCGTTTTCTTTAAAACCATCACTGTGAAATACATAATAAAACTATTTATTAATAAAATACTAGTAACATATAGAAGTAAGAGGACAACTGCTAAGATTCATAATAAGGATTAGTCTCTCTCTCTCTCTCTCTCTCTCTCTCTCTCTCTTTTTTTTTTTTTTTTTTTTTTTTTTTTTTTTTTTTTTTTCACCACATATAAAATCCCGAGTGCACAAACGCACTAGGTTTTGACTAAGGAATCCTGGAAGTTGGTCTTTTTTAACTTTCTGTGTGATTACAGTAGAGCATCAATTATCAGAATACCGGTTATCCCGATGATCGGTCATCCGTACGTCCGTTGGCGAAAATTTGTTTAAATATTTGTAAACATCCCGCGCGAGTTTTCAAAGTTTTAAATTTCCCGCATGTGATGTTTCGATGTATTCAATTTCCGCGCGTAATGTTTTAACCTTTGCCGTGTGTAGCGCTCGTTACAGTTCAGGATTTAGCCGCTCGGGGCGCCCGTAATATCTCATGTCACAACAAAGGATGGCTATTTCGTCAGTCAACAATCTTACGTTCGCTGTCTAAGTTGTGATATTTGTGATTGTGTTTTGAGATTATTGTACTGTATTTGCTGATAAATTAACCTGTTGTATGTGATGTCGACTAAACGTAAACGGGTAGCTTAGTCAATTGCAGAAAAAATATTGGAAGAGCTAGATCGTGGTGTTAGTGGGCTAGTTTAGCGAGGCAGTATAATGTTGGCTCATCTACGATTTCAGACATTAAAAAGCGGCGTCAAACTATCAAAGACTATGCTTTCAAACTAGATAGCGAAGAAGGGAGTACAAAAAGAAACATTTAAACGTTTCTACAGAACGCAATTGCTTCAGATGCTGGCTCTAAATAGGGAGAATTGTGAAGCTTGGGCCTCCATAAAAGACACTACACTTGAAACAAAGCATGTAATAAGCTGTGTCCTAAAGTACGAGATCCGCAAGATAAGAGTTATACTGATCCAGATGATGCTCAAGAGTCATAAGAAAGTTATGATCCGGAAAAAAATAAGAGAAATCTTCAAAGAAGCACCAGGCTTTTAAGAGTTTGACAGTGCCAATATATACGATTGGTTAAACTGCGACGTCGGCGATCCTGGATATCAGATTCTTTCTGATGAAGAAATTGTGCAGCTCATAAAGGACGATTATCAGGAAGTAGGAGAGGAAGAGGTGGATGGAGAAGATACTGAAGAAGAAGAAACGACTAAGAGATTTAGCTGCAAAAAATCGTGTTAGTAGTCTTAAAAAAAAAGAAGGGGGAGGTGGAGTTATTTCTTTAGTCAGCATCCTTAAACCTACAGTGATATAATTTTTATAAATAAACGTTCTGTAAATTCTATTGGCTGTTCCTTGTTTAAAAATCCTTTGTTTACAGTATTCATTTTAATAAAAGAGATGAGTTGCACTATATTATTCATATTACAGAACGAATAAAGCTAAAATCGAGTCCAAATCAGTTATCCGGATTTTCAGTTATCAGGACGCTACCGTGGATCAAATTGGTCCGGGTAATCGATGCTCTACTGTATGTAGTTGTCAGCTGACTGCATCTTTAGCCTACTATTCCTCTTCCCCGAACCTTTTTAGTTTGTTTTGTGTACGCTGTCGTTACCGAAGAGGTGGAGGTCTCTTGTGAACAGCACGTTGCAAGGATTGACAGATATGCTCAATAATGTTCTTTTCTGCAAAGTTTGGTGACCATCGAAGGTGTTTAAACTCAGAAGAGAGCTCATGGGGCCATTCTGTAGTAATTCCGGACTTGTGGGCGTGTAGCATTGTCCTGCTGAAATTCGGCCAAGTCCGTCGGAATGCACAGTGTTCGAGAATGGGCGCAGATGATCAGGCAGGATGCGTACGTACTTGTCACCTCTGAGTCATATCTAGACGTATCACAGGGCTCATATCGATGCAACTGCACATCATTACGGAGCATCCACCAGCTTTAACAGTTCCCTTCTGTCGCGCAGGGTCGACGGATTCATAAGGTTGTCAAAAAAGGCAAATGTTTGTAAATCTAAGAGGAAATAAGTACTTTTGTGTTCAGTCCCTAGGCTTACAAACTACTTAAGCCAACTTACACTAAGGGCAACACACTGTGACGATACCGCTGGACCTCTCATCTCAATGTTATTGTACGATACCGTCTGCGTCGGACCCGGAATCGTGTGGTGTAATAGTGATATATTTTGCGTGTGAAGTTACAAACGAAATAGCCAGTCTAGGAATCAGTGTAGGACAGTGTCTCGGTGATACTGTGATCAAAACAAGTGATAGATTTCATTAATTAAAAGATTTGTATAAGACGTTTCCAGACAGTTCTATAAACAATACTTTTGTCATAGTACATTATTTCAATAAATAGACGAAGGGTACAAACTTTTGTAAAACATAAAGACATTAAAATAAATAGCATTGTATATATGTTAGGCTCATAAACAAGTTGTATTGACCAGATAATTGTGTTAATTAATATAATAGTCGAAATTTCAATGTTGTGATCCTTTGTATATATTGACTGACCTGAGATTTTGAACCTATTTTGAGAATGGGCAAGATATTTGATAGTCCAATTTAAGTTAGGAACATGTATGATGTACTCATTAACAAATTAATTGACATTTAACATCGCACTTTGTTGTCAAATAGTAAGATCGGAGATTTCAATTCAAAAAGAAATGTCATCTAAAATTATTGCATGTATAGTTTTCATTCTATATTGTGATTATTTTTGTGTACATGAAATGTTTTACCAGAGCCGGCGCAAGCCCGAGTGCCGCCCCGTGCGACCTGCTAAATTGCCGCCCCCCTCCAAAAAAATAAAATAAAATAAAATATAAAAAACTCCGGTTTTTTCTTTTTTTAGAAGTTGTGGAATTTTATTTAAACAAATCTGTATGAAATGTTGGCAATAAATCGCAATTTTTTATTACTTTTCAGATCTACCTCTAGGTTTCGGCCACTGAACGGCCAGTCTCGAAGCTTTTAATACGTGCTTCCATCTAAACCATCATGTTGACAGTTACGTTCAGGATGACGGTATAGATGTAAACATGAAACATTGAGAATAGCCACACTGTGCCCGAAATCCATGTAGATCTGGAAAATAAAAACAAAAATTGCGACTGATAGGTGCCATTCTCTACGGATTTGTACAAAACAGTCGCTGGGCACCAGCTCAAAAATGGAGTCAAACCTGATTGAAGAAATGTGGCTAATTTTAATAGTCCTTAAGAATTTACAAAAATGTTCAAATGTGTGTGAAATATTATTGAAGGATACGCTGTTCAGGAGATGAAGTCATAAGAATTGAGCTGCGTGAAATTGAATTTCAGGCCGAATTTCACTACACACGCAGGTGAAACGGTCAAAGACAATGGAGAGAGGATGAATAAGAAGATGGAGTAACATAATAATTCAATAAATACACAGCCGGGCATCGATGGGTACTAATGCTAGTCGAAATATATTAACTCACTTTACTGCGGTTGTTCATTTCAAAGAACTGACACACGACATCTGTCGTAATTTCTATGTGTCAATTCTTTCGTGTCTGACTTTGGAATAAGGGGCAACAAATTAGTCATTGACGTATCACTTTACTTTTCTTCGCTTTATCTTAATTCTAGCTATTGGGAGGACGCGTGCTTATTCGCCGACTTGCCAATTTTTGAAGTAACAGATCATAAGAAAAATAAATTTTCCTCTTCTGCAATGTTGAAGGAGAAAATTTTAACTTACGAGTAACATGCATATGCAATACTAATTTTACGTTATATGAAAAGCACTAACCTATTACATCCCAAGTTGCAAGAAATTCGGACGCACCAATTCATCTGTTCTTGCGAAACGCAATCAAACTGCTTCTGACCAATATTGACTCCCTCGGCCAACCATCGAAACGAATTCTGCAGTTTTCGTTGTAGTGAACGCAACAATACCTATTGCCTGGAAAGGCAAAGTGCTGATGCGGCAGTGCAGGAACTAGGACACGTGACGAGGTACAGCGAGTATACAGTTAAACAGGCGAAAGAAGCAAGAAGCTCACAGTAACTATGTGACAGATGATATTCTAAGGCATTACGAACAATAGAAGGAAATACGAACTTTGCGAAAACTGCAAAGTTTTAGAAGGTGTCAAACTTAAACGTTTTGTTTTGTGCAGACGAAAGGGCATCGTTGTTAAAAGACCATACTTTCGCAGGTTTTCGCCAGAATCAAAGCGACCAGTAGTATACTTAGATGAAATATGGATTCACACGCATTACACAGTAAATAAATTTTGGCAAAGTGATAGTGTGCGAGTAGTATTATCAAACAAAAGTGCCGGTCGGAGCTTGTTGTTTATGCAGGCGGAGAAGGTGTTTCATGGCTCAAAAACCAAAACGTCAGACTATCACTCAGAAACGGATAGCAAAAACTTCCAAAAATACGTGGAAACAACGTATGCCAGGCTTATCCCTTGTAACTACTCACACCCATTCTGAATACTTCTAGCAAAAAATGTTCAAATGTTTGTAAAGCTTAAGGGACTTAACTAGTCATCAGTCCCTAAACTTACAAACTGCTATGAATTACCTTATACTAAAGACGACACAAACATCCATGCCCAGGGGGAGATTCGAACCCTCGACGTCGGACGGCCACGCGTACCACAATAAGCGCTCCAGTTGTTGTGGTCTTCAGTCCGGAGAGTGGTTTGATACAGCTCTCCACAATACCCTATCCCGAGCAAGCCTCTTTATCTCCACATAAGAACGGAAACCTATATCTGTCTGAATCTGCTTACTGTATCCATCTCTTGGTCTTCCTCTGCGATTTTTACCCCATACACTTCCCTCCAACGCTAAATTCACAATTCCTTGATGTCTAAGAAAGTGTCCTACCAATCTATCCCTTCTTTTAGTCAAGGTATGCCAGAAATTTTTTTCTCCCCAATTCTGTTCAGTACCTCCTCATTAGTTACGCGATCCACCCACCTAATCTTCAGCATTCTTCTGTAGCACCATTTTTTGAAAAGCCTCACTCCTCTTCCTGTCTGCACTTTTTATCGTCCATGTCTCACTCCCATACAAGGCAACACTCCATACAAATGCCTTCAGAAAGGACTTCCTTAGGCTTAAATCAATATTCGATGTTAACAAATTTCTCTTTTTCAAGAACGCTTTTCTACCCATTGCCATTCTGCATTTTATATCCTCTGTACTGCGACCATCATTTGTTATTTTACTGCCCAAGTAACAAAACTCATCTACCTCCTTTATATTTTTGTTACCTAATCTATTACCTTCAGCATCACCTGATTGTCTTAGAATACACTCCATTACCCTTGTTTTACTCTTGTTAATGTTCATCTTATATGCACCTTTCAGCACTCTATCCATACCGTTCAGCTGCTCTTCTAGGTCCTATGCTGTCTCTGACAGAATTACTAAGTCGTCGGCAAAACGCAATGTTTTTAATTCTTCACCCTGAACTTTAATTCTTTCTCCAAATTTCTCCTTTCTTTCCTTTATAGCTTGCTCAATGTACAAATTGAATAACATTGGGGAAAGGCTACAACACTGTCTTACTCCCTTCCCAACCACTGCATTCCTTTCATGCACTTCAACTCTAACAAATGCTGTCTGTTTTTTATACAAGTTGTAAATACCCTTACGCTCCCTATATTTTACTCCTGCTTGCTTCAGAACTTGAAAGAGTTTATTCCAATCAACATTGTCAAAAGCCTTCTCCAAATCTACAAAAGCTAGGAATGTAGGTTTGCCTTTTCTTAATCTATCTTCTAAGACAAGCTGTAAAGTGAGTATTGCCTCCCGTGTTCCTACATTTCTCCTGAACCCAAACTGATCTTCCCCGAGGTCGGTTTCTACCAGCTTTTCCAATCTTCTGTATATAATTCGCGTTAATATTTTGTAACCATGACTTATTAAACTGATGGTTCTGTAGTTTTCACACCTGTCTGCACCTGCTTTCTTTGGAATGGGGATTACTACATTTTTCTTAAAGTCTGAGGGTACTTCGCCTGTCTCATACATCTTACACATCAGGTGAAACAGGTTTGTCATGGCTGGTTCTCCCAGAGACTTCAGTACCTCTGAGGAAATATCATCTACTCCAAGCGCTCCAGTATGCGCGGTTAATCCGCCGCGGCATATTTCTAGTCATTTTAGGCGTCGAACATGTTTGACTATAGTAATGTTCAATCATTTTTTCCATAATGCGGGAAGAATGAAACACTCGGAAACTGCCATTGAAGGGCTTAACCAAATTGCTTCAGGCTAAATATGTAACCCCAGTATATAACATTGCATTTGAATTTCCAAATTAGATTTCGTCTTCTGCAATATTAGTTGTGAGTAAACGCAAGTAACAGACTGGCAACGCGCCATAAGAATACTGGCGTGTACGCCAGACTGCTTACCCCTCTGTGTTCCTAAGGCGTAAACACGACGGTGCTGCCACGGTGGCGAGGAAGAAATTAGCCCTCCTCCCTCCCCTTGTTCAACAGGGGCGGCCGGCAGGTAGGCGCCATGGCACAGTTCCCGAAGCCGTTCCCTCCGAGGTTTGGTTCGAATCCCCTCTTGGGCATGAATGTTGAGTTTGTCCTAAAAAAAAGAGAGGGGGACAGATTTGCCGCCCCTTGAAATGTACCGCCCCGTGCGGCCGCACGTTTCGCACGTGCCTTGCGCCGGCCCTGTGTTTTACTGTTGTGTTTGTTAATTGTAAATTAGTATATTCAATTGTTATGAACAATGCATAATTTAAGGTCATTATTGCCGATGTTATATATTTGCCTCACCGCCTTGCGTGGAGAAGTTCGAGTTTTGGCTTTTACAAAGTGCACTGGAATCTATGTTAGTCTTCGCCTTGAAATGGAAGTACTACCATCGTAGTTCTGATGCTTTGTATATGTTTTGAAGCTGTAATATTTTGGTGGAGAATAAGTTTGAATGAAAATTAAAGAAGAAGTGAAAAATTGTACCTACGAGTATTTATTTCTACCACGACGCCCCAGGAGAATAATTTTGCAGCGAGCGCCGGCCGCGGTGGCCGAGGGGACTGAGGCGCTTCAGTCACGGTCTGCACGGACACTACGGTCAGGGGTTCGAATCCCCCCTCGGGCATGGATATTTGTGCCGTCCTTAGGATAAGCTAGTTGATAAGTAGTTTGTAAGTTTAGGGACTGATAACCCCGTAGTTAAGTCCCATAAGCTTAACAAATATTTGAACATTTTTTTTTTTTTTTTTTTTTTTTTTTTGCAGCGAGCAGAAGCCCCATACATCGAAATGTTGAAAAGCTAAGTATCTTGTTTGGAAGTGGTAGAATGAACTGTAATTACTTAACAATCTAATAAAACATTTCAACACTCACCCATTCCCGAGGGAGGACTAGAACCTTCGACGAGGAGCAACCGCGCGCTCCGCAGCAAGGCTCTTTAGAGCGCTGGCACACTCAACCGCGGCTGAGTTTTTCACGGTACCACTCCATACAAATACCTTCAGAAAAGGCTATTTAGGTGTTCTTTCTTCCCGCGCGCTATTAGAGAATGGAACGGTAGATAAAAGTTATGAAAGTGGTTAATGAACCCTCTGCCAGGCACTTAAATGTGATTTGCAGAGTATCGATGTAGATGTACATGAAAATACTACCTAACACTTGTAGTAATGAAATAAAGAAATAAATCGCAAATTGCGATCATTTACGGCTTCACCGTAATAGGTTTAGATAGAATACCAAAGTGCGGCGAATGAAAATTTGTGCCCGGCCGGGATTCGAACCCGTGATCTCCTGCTTACTAGGCAGACGCGTCGACCACTCCGCCACCGAAGACAAAGTGACCAGGCCGACTGCAGAGCACTCTTCGCTGCATGTCTCCCACCACACCCAAATCTCCATTCGCCAAGCTGTATCTTTCCTATTACCACAGTCTATTTGTTCTGTAATGCTCGCAGCCTGAATACTGTATTGCCGCAGGGAGAACAGACCATGAGGTATCGAGACACAATTAATTGTCGTGAGGAGCCCAGCCTCGGCTTATATATATATATATATATATATATATATATATATATATATATATATATATATATATATATATATATATATATATATTGACGACGTTACAGTGATCAATGAATGAAATAACTCGCAATTAGCAATCATTTATGGATTCACTGTACTAGGTTTAGATGGAATACCAAAGTGCGTCGAATGAAAATTTGTGGCCGGCCAGGATTTCAACCCGGGATCTCCTGCTTAGTAGGCAAATTTTCATTCGCCACACTTTGGTATTCGATCTAAACCTAGTACGGTGAAGCCATAAATGATCACAAATGACGGTTTATTTCATTCAATGAACGCTGTAACGTCATCTAGTCTTAATATTCGATGTCAACAAATTTCTCTTCTCCAGATTTACAAACAACATTAGCCCCCATGACCTTATTTCAGAATTGTGTTTCCGCAGTTTTGCTATCTAGTTTGGACTACATTAAATTATCAAATGATAACTATACAAGAGACACGACCTGGGTAATTCACTGGGCATAGACCTACGTAAATTATTATTAGATCACGTGAAAAGGTCCCACGCGTAGAAGTGACAAATCGAACTAGCTAGCCACGATGGAGGGAAGAAAACTGAAGTGCAGTTTTACGTACCTACTTCAGATATTTTCATGTAAACTACTTACTTCAGTTCTACCACCGAAAGTAAATAAGAACCAAATGGATAGTGAACTACACTACAGCGATGCAAACATCAGAATGAGGGTCTTAAGTTGCAACACCTCATCCCGAAATTCATTGAAAACTTGAACTTCTCAGATGTACAGCCGGCCGCGGTGGCCGAGGGGACTGAGTCGCATCAGTCACGGTATACACGGCCACTACGGTCGGGGGTTAGAGTCCCCCTCGGGCATGGATATTTGTAGTTCATAAGTAGTTTGTAAGTTTAGGGACTGATGACCCCTTAGTTAAGTCCCATAAGCTATACAAACATTTGAATTTCAGATGTACAGTCCACTATTAGCACCTACAATAATATCGTCCCAACTTTAGAAAGTCTTGAACGAGGTGAATTCGAGAGGTGGAAGAAGAAATGGGAAAATGTTGAACAGTGTGGCAAGCCGAAGGACGCAGTCGAAATACTAAAGGCATGATTGGAATCTTTCTTCCCAAACATTCCACCACTTTTTCTAATGTTTGCTGTCCTTCCTGTATCAACATGCAGTTGTGAGTGACATTTTTGCAGCCCGCGTCATCAGAAAAGTTACTTGCGCTCGACAATGAAGATAGAGAGGCTGAATGGACTGACACACTTGTCTATTAAACGAACTAATGATGTGAACCAAGACGACGATCCCCTCGAAAACTTGACTTTTCTTTGTAACTAATGTAAGCTTAGTAACTTAATAGAAACAGAATAATACGAAGCATCTCGAGTTATTTCTATCTACAGGTTTTATTTCACTATAGTGATTTTACTATTTTAAGTCGGTGATTCTACTGACTAGAGACTGCATTACTAAAACGGTGGTTAATTTTACACTGATAGAAAATCACTTAAAATGGGAAAATTTGAGTCTTGAAAAGTTTTAGGTTGGTGGAAACTTAAGGCGGCTTCGTGCATCATAAAATACTGGTTAAATTCCTAAGCTTAATCAAGTATAGAGTATTCCTTACCGACCTATGTGAAAAAGTGAAAGTGTTTATTAAGCTCATAAGGCATGTCGGGAAAAAGTCAGAAGCAAGTTTTTAAAAAATAATCTGAAAGTAATATAATTACCGAGAGAGATTATTGCATGGATAGTTCATGATGAGACTACTATCTGAAATTAAGTGCATATGTGAACAAATAACACAGGATGATTTCAAGTATCATAAAATGAAAACTAGGATAAACCTTGTGATGATACTGCTGGCCCTCTCATCTCAATGTAATCGTGCGATACCGTCTACGTTGGACCCGGAATCGTGTGGTCTAATAGTGATATATGTTGCGTGTGAAGTTAGTTACAAACGAAATAGCCAGCCTAGGAATCAGTGTAGGACAGTGTCTCGGTGATACTGTGATTAGTTAACAAGTGATAGATTTCATTAATTACGAGATTCGTATATTTTCTTTCCAGACAGTTCTACAAACAAGAGTTTTGTCATTGTACGTTATTTCAAGACTTAGACGAATTGTAGAAACTTTATGTAAATACAAAAGAAATGAAAATAAATAGCATTGTATATATGTTAGGCTCATAAACAAGTTGCCGGCCGCGGTGGCCGAGGGGACTGAGGCGCTCTAGTCACGGTCTGCACGGTCGGGGGTTCGAATCCCCCCTCGGGCATGGATATTTGTGCCGTCCTTAGGATTAGCTAGTTCATAAGTAGTTTGTAAGTTTAGGGACTGATGACCCCGTAGTTAAGTCCCATAAGCTATACAAACATTTGAATAAACAAGTTGTGTTGACTATTGTGTTAATATTAATGTAATAGTCGAGATTTCAATATTGTAATTCTTTGTAGACATTGACTGAGCTGAGATTTTGAGTCCATTTTGAGAATTGCCAAGACATTTGATAGTTCAATATATGCTAGGAACAGGTATGATGTATTCATTAACTAATTAATTGACATTTAAAATTGCGCTTTGTTGTCAAACAAGATTTAAAAAGATATGTGCCATCTAAAATAATTGTATGTACAGATTTCATTTTATATTGTGATTATTTTTGTGGACATGAAATGTTTTACATGTGTGTTCATTAATTGTAAATTAGTATATTCAATTGTTATGATCAATACATAATGTAATGTCATTATTGTCAATGTTATATATTTGCCTCGGCGCCTTGCATGCGGGAGTTTGAATTTTGGCGTTTGTAAAGTGCTCTGGAATCTATGTCAGTCTGCGTTTTAAAATGGAAGTACTATCAGTTAAGTTCTGGTGCATTGTGTACGCAAGTTATGAAGTTTTAATGTTTTGCTGAAATAAGAAGCAGTTTGATTGAAAATTAAGTAATAAGTGATAAATTGTACCTACGAGTATTTATTTCTACCATGATGCCCCAGGTGAATAGTTTTGCAGTGAGCAGAACCCCCATACATCATAATGTTGAAAAGCTGAGTATCGTATTTGATATGTTTGAAGTTGGTGAATGACTGAACTGTAATTACTTAATAACGTAGTAACTTTTTAACCTTTAAGCATGCATTTTGATGCTAATTTTACACATTTTAACTACTGAGAAACAAAAAGAAAAACTGACGCCTCCTCGTCAATAGTTCAACCAAGAAATAGTAAAAGGACGAGGACTTAACTAAAACAATATTCAAATGTTTGTAATTCTATGGGACCAAACTACGTTGGTCATCAGTCCCTAGACTTACAAACTACTTAAATTAAGTTAAACTAACCTAAGGACACGAGACACACATGCGAACCTCTGATGCGGGAGGCCGCGCGATGCGTAACATGGCGCTCCAGATCGCTCGGTTACTCCCGAGCGGCAGGACTTAACTGCGGGTTCATCAGTCCTTAATCTTACAAAGTAGTTATAAACTAACTTATACTAAAGACAACACAAACATCAATGCCCGAGGGAGGATTCTAACCCTCGTCGGGGAATGGCCTCGTGCATCGGAGCATAAATTCATAGAGCAGAATAGTTAGAATAATAATACTTATGTATCATCATACTTCTGTTACAAAATTCTCTGACCGTTGGTTTTATAGTCCGTGACGATACTGTCATTTACCATACTTCATTTTGCAGTCACTTGTTCAGTTATATATTTCATATTACGACAAAAGGAAGTATTACATCGTCCGTTAGTTTCTTTGATTTTTTGCTGTGT
Source organism: Locusta migratoria (assembly GCA_026315105.1). Lineage (NCBI taxonomy): Eukaryota > Metazoa > Arthropoda > Insecta > Orthoptera > Acrididae > Locusta > Locusta migratoria. The sequence goes on from CM048751.1 coordinate 247,285,915, forward strand.
TTGTTTTTGAACTGACACTCCAGTAACATTGAGCCTGTACATTAAATAAATATTTAACTATTAGTTTTTCAGACATTTAAGATACTAACACGTTTATGGACCATTTAAGGAGAATAAAACAGCAAGTCAGTTATTGACCACCTGCCTCTCCTGTAAAAAGTTTAAATGGAATGTGTGTTTATATAATAGTGTAAAAACTCATAGAAGGTAAAATTAGCTTTCCGACTTGCCCACATCCTCTAAAAAATAATCCTGTTTGCCGGCCGCGGTGGCCGAGGTGACTGAGGCGCTCCAGTCACGGTCTGCACGGCCACTACGGTCGGGGGTTCGAATTCCCCCTCGGGCATGGATATTTGTGCCGTCCTTAGTGTAAGTTAGTTCGTAAGTAGTTTGTAAGTTTAGGGACTGATGACCCCGTAGTTAAGTCCCATAAGCTATACAAACATTAACATTATAATCCTGTTTGAGCCCTTGGTTGCGATCGAATTTGCGTGCGTTTGATTGTCTTTCGTATGTGTCTGTCAGAGCCTCAGTGATCAATACTATTGATATAAATACACATAATATATTTGATATCATCATCATCATTATAGACTGATTATGCCTTTCAGCGTTAAGTCTGGAGCATAGTACCTCTGATAAAATTCGTCTAAGACCCACTATTCAATATTAAAATTGATGCCTTGTCTTATGTCATGCCTTTTACTTCGAAATCATTTTTCACCGAATCTAAATACTTTCTTCTTGGTCTACCTCGATTCCTCTTACCCCCCGCTGCCGACCTCATGAGTCTCTTAGGTAACCTTGCTTCTCCCATGCGTGTAACATGATCCCACCATCTCAGTCTGTTCGCTCTAACTGCTTCATCTATGGTGTTCATTCCCAGTTTTTCTTTGATTTCCTCATTATGGACACCCTCCTGACATTGTTCCCCTCTATTAGTATTTGCAATCATTCTTGATGTTTTCATATCTGTAACGTCTACCTTGTGAATAAGGTAACCTGTATCTACCCAACTTTCACTCCCATACAAAAAAGTTGGTCGAAAGATAGAGCGGTGCACCGCTAACTTAGTCTTGCTACTTACTTCCTTCTTGCAGAAGAGAGTAGATCTTAGCTGAGCACTCACTGCATTAGCTTTGCTGCACCTCGAATCCAGTTCTTTCACTATGTTGCCATCCTGTGAAAAAATACATCCCAGGTACTTGAAACTGTCTACCTGTTTAACTTTGTTCCTCCTATTTGGCACTCAGTCTGTTTAAATCTCTTTCCCTCAGACATTTCTTTTGTTTTGGAGATGCTGATCTTCGTATCATAACCCTTGCACCTCTGATAGAGCTCTGAAATATTAGTTTGCAACCTTTCAATCGAATCGGCCATTACAACTAAGTCATCCGCAATTGCGAGACTGCTTATTTTGTTTTCACCTATTTTAATCCCGCCCTGCAAGTCTACTGTTTTCAACATATGATCCATGAATAGTACGAACAACAGTGGTGACAGGTTACAGCCTTGTCTTGAAAGTTTCTCGATTCTCCTTCTCTCTTACAAAGTTTCCGTCCGCTGTATGTTTGAACTTGTTCCAGCTGAATGCCTTTGTACAACGTTATGTTAATGTGACTGCGTATTTTTAACTGTATTCTATGTTAATGTAAAGGAATTGCAAAACCTATCTGACTGCGTAATGTTTACTATAATGAGACCAAAACTGCTAATTGTTTCTGCATGAAAATGTCGTAACAAAGTTAACTGTCTGAAAATTACTGATAATAAAAACCACTGTGTTAATAATTCTGGCCCTACCAACTTGTTTTTGACTGAACTAACAATCTTTAAAGGAATGTAACGAACACAATATTTATCAGCGCAATCTGACTCAGTGCAAACACTTGTTAACCTGAATACTGTATGAATTGTCCTACCCTGAAATCTGTAAATCATACTGAACTTTAAGCTTGACAAAAACTGATTCTTTCTCACCTTCACTTACTGCATAAATTTGCGCAACACCAAACTGCTTCCTGCTGTACTAACTACTGGTAAAATAACTACAGAAAACATCTATGACAATTTTAATAAAAAATGTGAGTAGGGATAAACTGGTAATCTGTTTAAGAAGCTAGAACTAATTATTAAAAATGAAATATCTGGTTTATTTTCTAACTGATGGAACTTCTTGAAAATTACTAACAATGTCATGTTTATGATTTTAAAATCTATCAGAGAAAAATATAACTCAGATATTTAATCTGCCTACAAAATTATTTTTAAACAAAGATAAACATTTCTTTACTGTTAATAAATTTAACTCGATTTACACAAACAATGTTACAACAATACCATATTTCAAGAACACTACCCATGAAATTCCTGTTTACAATAAATACTTTTCCTAACACAGAAAGGGGTCGCTAGCAGGAATCGTGAGACCACAAGCTAACAGCAAGATCTTTCCCGACCGTTACTATTACCATCAGTTCAGCCTAACAATGCGAAGTTGTGCCATAGAAACATGCCAAGTATTTCATGAAAAACATTACCTTATAAAAACTTCAAAAGATAGTTTCTCCAACGTCGTCTATTCCTTTTCGTCTCCATATATTAAACAAACATCTTGGCTCAGCATTCAAGTCTCAAAATCTCATCTCCTCGACTATCCCGCCGGAACGACAACTGCACACAACCACGGTCCCCACGCTTCTGCAATCTCATCCGCGCACCTATCAAAGTCTGTACTCTCAATAATCACAACCTTACATCCCGGCAACAATACTACCATCGTCTCCAATATTGATAGTACTGCCATCGAAAAATAAGAATGCAACCAAAGATAAACGACCCATGCCTGACTAGCTTGACACTGGTCTCAAATTCGCAGTACATTTGAATATGAAATGTATACCTTCCCATAGCAGGTATCTTACAGTCATACTCCTGAAACTACCCAGAAGCATGAGCTTAATTTGCCATCTACTCTAACTGCTACCTGACAGTCTACGTAAAGCCCTTTAATTGCCTGCAAAAGTTTGCCTCCTATACCATAATCTTGAAGAACTGACAGTAGCTTCCTCCTAGGAACACGGTCATAAGCCTTTTCCAGAACTATGAAACATAGATACAATTCCCTGTTCCACTCACAGCACTTTTCCATTACCTGCCGTAAGCTAGAGACCTGGTCCTGACAGCCTCTAAGAGGCCTAAACCCACAATGATTTTCATCTAGCTTGTCCTCAATTAATACTCGCACTCTCCTTTCAATAATACCTGAAAATATTTTGCCTACAACGCTAATTAAAGAGATACCTCGATAGTTGTTGCAATCTTTTCTGTTTCCATGTTTGAAAATCGGCGTGATTACCGCTTCCGTCCAGTCAGACGGAACCTGTCCCGTATCCCACGCCTTCTCAATTATCTTGTGTAACGATTGATATAAATAATATAGCTTAGGTAAATAACATAATTGATACAAGTAATATAATTGATAAATATAACTAATATAGAGCCACATTAGGTAAAATTAGATTTCCGATTTGTCGCCCTCTCCAACCCCCCCCCCCCCCCCCCAAAAAAAAAAAAAAAAACGTGTGCCCCTGATAGCTGTTGTCTTACATAGGAGTTGGTACCCGCAGCGCAGTTGTTTGAGTGTTTACATATCTGTGTGTTTGTATAGGCGTGTCAATATCAGCTTCTTCGGCTCTTCGTTGTAGTAGAGTGCAAGATAAGATCCATGATTTCGTACGTCAATTATGCACTGCGGATAACTCTCTGTCACTACGTTTACATGTAACACATCTTCCGGAAGACGAAAACCGATTTTCGTAAACCGTTTTTCGATGTCGTGTTTAAATGGCACAGCCCGAATCGGATTTCCTAATCCACTTAAGATGGCGGCTGAAAAACAGCTGATTCAGTTCCTGATTTAGTTAGTACAATCGATATTTTTCTTTACTTAAACACACAGATTCATGCTCACTCTAATATTCATACTTTTATTTCACGTTACAAAATATCTCTCTGTCCATATGTGCCGAAAATTCTTACCAAGAGAACACAAATCTGACAAGCCAAGAACGCTTCAAAAACTGTTGCGTTTACATGGGTACGAAAATCGATTGTGCAACTAGAAAACTGCTTTAGAGAAGTGGATTTTCAGAATCGATTTTGGAGTGTTTACACGACCAACCAAACGTGGAATTGGGAAATCGGTTTACGAAATCCAGTTTTGAGAGCCCATGTAAAGGGGGTGTTGTAAATATGAACGCAGCGGTGCTAACACGCAAGATCTAGAAAACAGCACGGTATTCTTAGTATGGTATCCACCGCCTGCCAGGAACGTAAGCAAATGGTCAACCATCTGAGGAACCTTGCCCGGTTTGAGCTTGGAAGCCACTTGTGGCCACAGTGGTAGCGGGGGAAGCACGCTAGCAAAGAAGAAGCACCACGAGGCGACGAAGAGGACAGCAAAACGTGTGTGGAGGTGTGTGGGACTAGCGGGGGCGATGTCCCTGGGATCCGGGTCGACGCCCGGCGCGCGTTTTTGCCCGGCAGGGACGGAGGATGCACCTGTCGCGCCGGAATACCTCGTCAGAGGACCGTGGTGCCGCTGTCAGAATCCGCAATGACGGCATCTGAAATTCATTCCTGCCCGCGCCACTCGTTACCCGGGTCCCACAGAGCTCCGCAAACAGAACAAAAAGAGGCGTCCGCTACCGGGAATCGCTGCTTGCGGTACTGGGTAATTCACCAGTACAGAACATACAGCAAAAAAAAAAAAAAAGGGGAATCTCTTTTTCACAGGGTCGCACTGTGCAGTCTGCTTGGAGAGATTCTGTTGTGTGATTCAGTCGGGTAGACCGGCGGAAACAGTCGCGTTGGGAAGCATGACTAGTGCCACATTTTAGGTCTCACTTCCAACCGAGCCATAGCAGAGATATGAGGCAGCTGTTACCGTAATAAATGCCGCCTAATGCACGGAGGAGTACTGTTTGCACAATGTGAGTAAAACAGTTAAGAAATGGAAACTTCCTGGCAGATTAAAGTTTTGTGCCGGAACCGGGACTCGAACCTGGGACCTTTGCCTTTCGCGGGCAAGCGCTTTACCGACTTAGCTATCCCGACCGACACGACTCACGATGCCGCCTCACAACTTTACTTCCGCCAGTACCTCGCCTCCTACTTTCCATATTTCACATAAGCTCTCTCGCGAACCACGCAAGACTAGCACTCCTGGAAGAAAGGATCGTCAGTCGTGTCGGGATAGCACAGTTGGTACAGGGCTTGCCCGCGATAGGCAAAGGTCCCAGGTTCGAGTCCCGGTTCCGGCACAAAATTTTAATCTGCCAGGAAGTTTCATATCATCGCACACTCCGCTGCAGAGTGAAAGTTTCATTCTGGAAACATCCCTTAGACTTTAGCTAAGCCGTTTCTCCACCATAGCCTTTCTTCTAGGAGTGCTAGTCTTGCAAGGTTCGCAGGAGAGCTTCAGTGAAGTTTGGAAAGTAGGAGGCAAGAAACTGGCGGAAGTAAGATGTGAGGCGGCATCGTGAGTCGTGACGGGATAGCTCACTCGGTACAGTGCTTGCCCGCGAAATGCAGAAATCCCAGGCTAAAGTCCCGGTTCCGGTACACAATTTTAATCTCCCATGAAGTTTCATATCAGCGCACACTCCGCTGCAGAGTGAAAGTTTCATTCCAGTTAAGAAATCATTCACGCAGCAGGACGAAGCAAGCTTACCTTAATCGCACTAACTCCCAAATGGAGGACGTAGTTATAGGCATAGTCCCGTGTAGAGAAACAGCTGAGACGGTTGAAAATAAACAAGTCTCAAGGTTCAAACGGGGCCCCCTTACTTAGCTTGCATTTATCGCGAGTCTTTGATCCAGCGAAAAGTTCCAAGCGACTGGTAAAAGACGCAAGTGACACCTGTTAATAAGGAACTCAAAGAAACGGACCTAAATATTTACTAACAAATACAAGTAACACCAGTTTGGTATCGAATTCTTGAACATATCGCCAGTTCTAACACAGTTCCTGGACACGGAAAGCTTCTGTCCATGCAGCACCAGGACTTCAGGAAGCATCGACCGTGCGAAACTCAGATTGCCCTTTTCGTTCATGACATCTTCTACATCTACATACATACTCCGCGATCCACCGTAAGGTGCGTGGCGGAGAATACACTGTACCAATACTAGGGATTTCCTTTCCTATTTCACTCCAAAATAGAACGAGGAAAAAATGCCTATATGCCTCCGTACGAGTCTTAATTTCTCTTATCTTGTCATTGTGATCACTACGCGAAATGTAGGTAGGTGGCTTCAAAATCTGGCCCTCTAAATTTCCTCAAAAGAAATTCACGAAAAGAACGTCGTATTCCCTCCATCGATCCCCAATTAAATAGCCGGAGCGTTTACGTGACACTCGCGCCTCTGAACTGCTTCTATGTCTTCCTTTAAACTGATTTGATGCGGGTCGCAAACACTTGAGCAATACTCAAGACGTGGTCGTAAAAGCGTTTTATATGCGGTCTCCTTTACAGATGAAGTACATCTTCCCCAAATTCTCCCAATAAACCGAAGTTGGCTGTCCGCCTTACTCACAACTGTCCTTAATTTTTCCTTCCATTTCATATCGCTTTGCAATGTTACGCCTAGATATTTGAACGACGCGACTGCATCAAGAAGTTCACTACTAATGCTGTATTCGAATATTATAGCATTATTTTTCCTTACATTTTTCTACATTGAGAGCTAGCTGCCATTCTTCGCACCAACTAGAAATTTTATCTAAGTTGTCCTGTATGCTATTACAGTCAGTTAAAGACGACACCCTCCCATACACCACAGTATCATCATCAAACAGCCGCAAATTACAAGTTACTCTGTCACATGATTTATATAGATAGAAAATAATAGCGGTCTTATCACACTTCCCTGGGGCACGCCTGATGATACACTTATCTCTGATGAACACTCACCGTCGAGAGCAACGTACTGCGTTCTGTTACATAGGAACCTATTCCATAAGCTCGTATCTTCGTTAGCAGTCTGCAATGGGTCACCACGTCAAACGCCTTTTTGAAGTCGAGAAAAGCACAATATGCCTGTTGCCCTTCATCCATGGCTCGCAAGATGTCATGTGAGAAAAGGGCAAGCTGAGTTTCACATGAACGGTGTTTCCAGAACTCGTGCTGGTTCGTAGAAATAAGCTTTTCCGTCTAAAGAACATTTACTATATTCGGACTGAGAATATGCTCCAAAATTCTACAGGAAACTGATGTCAACGATATTGGCCTGTAATTGTATGGATCACTTATGTTTCCTTTCTTATAAACGGGAGTCACCTGCGCTTTTTTCCAATCACTTGCAACTTAACGCTGAATTAAAGATTCGCGAAAACGCCAGCTAAGTGACGGGCCAATGCCGCAGAATACTCTTTCTAAAACCGAACTGGTATGCCATCCGGACCAGCAGACGTTTCCGTATTTAGCTCTTTCAGCTGCTTCTCTACACCGGAAATACGCGCTATGGATGTAGGGCAACAGGCAGACTGTGTGTTCCTCGATTTTCGAAAGGCGTTTGACGCGGAACCGCACTACAGGCGGCTAAAGAATGTACGACCTTATGAAATAGGTTCTCAAATATGTGAGTGGCTCGAAGATTTCTTAAGTAATAGAACTCAGTACGTTGTCCTCGTTGGAGAATGTTCGTCAGAGACTAGGGTGATATGACCGCTATTATTTCATATCTATATAATTGATCTCACGGACAGAGTGAGTTGCAATCTGCGGCTCTTTGCTGTTGAAGCTTTGGTGTATAAGAGTGTCGTCATTGAATGACGATACAGGATGGCTTGACCAAATTTCTTGGTTTTGTGAGGATTGGCAACTAGCGCTAAATTTAGTAAAATCTAAGGTGAAATAAATGAGTGGGGAGAACAATCCCTTAATGATCGATTGTGATGGATGAGAGTGGCGTCCATTAAATATCTAGGCGTAACGCTGCACAGCGATATGAAATGGAACGAGCATATAAGGACAGAGTCGTGGGGAAGGGGAATGGTCGACTTCGGTTTAATGGGATAATTTTAAGTATATGTGATTCCTTTGTAACAAAAAATGCATGTAAAATGCTTGAACGACCGCTTTTGAGTATTGCTCATGTATTTCAGATCCCCATCATACCGGTTTAAAGGGAGATAAAGAAGCAATTCAATAGTTTGTGGGGTAGATTTGCTACTGGTATGTTCGGTCAATAGGCGTATGTTACTGACATGCTTCTGGAACTCAAATGGGAGTCGCTGTAGAGAACCGGAATTTATAGCGGACTGCAGAACTATTCTACTGCCGCCAACTTGTATTCCGCGTAAATCCCACAAAAGTAAGACCATAGAGATTAGAACTCTACAGATATGCAAGCATTCTATAATGACACGTTTTCCATTCCCCGATATTATCAGAGAAAGTTTTGTATTTTTATATTATTTCGGCATGTTAAAATAGTTATCTATGAAAGTCAGAGAAAGAAAATTTAGGAGCAACACTTTCAATTTTTTTTGTAAGAAAGAAGACACTCTTGCTTTGTACTTCGTAGCGATAGCATCTTGCAGACTGGAGCTGTACTTTATTATTTTTTATGTGGCCGCTATTATGTACATTCAGGTAAATATATGTGATGTGCGCGTATCTTAAATTTATAAATAAACCCCCACCTCTCACTTAAATTCGCACTTATGAATTTTTATTAATAATTTTGCCCTATCCTCCCTCCGCCCATAATGTCTTTTTCAGCCTTGTTGAATCACCGCAACAATGGATGGCATAGTTTTTAGTTAATATTGAATGGTGATATTTCGTGTAGCCTGCCAGTTTTGTTTCAAAATTTATTCCATAATATTATCACTTACTGGCAATAGAACCTGCAGTCGATTTTCTTGAAAATTTTTAGAAGTCCGATGTGTTTGACTTACGTGATATTCCTATCCGATTTATATCATGTCACTTATCATACTTTACTGTTTGCTACACGAGTCGTAGTTTAATACTGACGAACTGCCATCCACTGTTCGGCGAGTGGTTATCATATTATTAAAATTTCATTTATAGCCAAATTTCAACCACCGATGGATCTATTGTTAAAGGTAACTGCTCGTCGATTCTTTTGTAATGTTCTGCCTGCACAACACTCCACTGTTAACTAGCTTACCATTTCATTTAAATGCATGTAATAATTTTCCCCGTAATTTACCGATTGGGATCTTTCATAGCTTCTAACTTCAAACCACTTTCTTCTGTAAATTTGTTAATCTCAAAAATTAATAGCCAGGCTGGAACATTATAATTCGTTTTTCCCTCTTTCTATATGGGAGTGGATCGGGAGAGCGAATAACTAGTACTGGTACTTGGTATCCCTTAGCCACGCACCTTCTGGGTGTGTTGGGGAGTAGGTATGTAGGTCTAAGTTGGCGCATTGCGTGGGACATGGGAGCGGCCTTAAATGGCGTACGCCTACAGAGTATTACAAAAAGGTACGGCCAAAATTTCAGGAAATATTCCCCACACACAAAGAAAGAAAATATGTTAGGTGGACATGTGTCCGGAAACGCTTAATTTCCATGTTAGAGCTCAATTTAGTTTTTACGGATCAGGCTTCATTCCAACGTGATCAAATTATAAATTTTCACAATCAACATGTGTGGGCTGACGACAATCAACACGCAATTGTGCATTAACGTCATCTACGCAGATTTTCTGTGAACGTTTGGGCAGGAATTGTTGGTGATGTCTTGATTGGGCCTCATGTTCTTCCACCTACGCTCACTGGAGCACGTTATCATGATTTCATACGGGATACTCTACCTGTGCTGCTAGAACATGTGCCTTTATAAGTACAACATGTGGTTCATGCACGATGGAGCTCCTGCACATTTCAGTCGACGTGATCGTACGCTTCTGAAGAACAGATTCGGTGACCGATGGATTGGTAGAGGCGGACCAATTCCCTGGCCGCCACGCTCTTCTGACCTCAACCCTCTTGACTTTCATTTACGGGGGCATTTGAAAGCTCTTGTCTACGCAACCCCGGTACCAAGTGTAGAGACTCTTCGTGCTGTGACACAATACGCCATTCTCCAGGGCTTCATCAGCGCATCGGGGATTCCATGCGGCAGAGGGCGGATGCATGTATCCTCGCTAACGGAGGACACTTTGAACATTTCCTGTAACAAAGTGTTTGAAGTCACGCTGGTACGTTCAGTTGCTCTGTGTTTCCATTCCATGATTAATGTGATTTGAAGTAAATGAATGAGCTCTAACATGGAAATTAAGCGTTTCCGGGACACATGTCCACTAACATATTTTCTTTCTTTGTGTATGAGGAATGTTTCCTGAAAGTTTGGCCGTACCTTTTTGTAACACCCCGTATATGGTCGCTTCCCTGATCTCCCGAGCTGACTGATAAAGGGGTGAGACAGGGTTGTAGCCTTCACCCATGTTATTCAGTCTGTACATTGAGCAAGCTGTGATGGAAAGCCAAGAGATACTTGGAGAAATAATTGAAGTTCAGGGAAAAGAAATAAAAAACTTTTCGGCTTGCCCATGCCATTGTAATTCTGTCAGATGCAGCAGAGGACCTCGAAGAGCAAACATCGTAATTAACAGTCACTCGCGAGCGAGTACGCTAGTCTTCCTTGTCCTATTGATGGATGACCAGAGGGCTGGTCAGTCCAATGCGCGCGTTACGTACTCTGTTGCAGTGATGGCAGACTGTGTTGTCGCACCTGCCGGTAAAGTCCGATTTCTTCTGGTGACTCCTGCCACGAAGCGGGAGACCCAGTTTCGATTCCCGGCCCGGCTCACATTTTCACTTGTCGCCATTGTTTCAATCCAATGCCCTACTGCAGCTACTGTCTTTCTTTCTTTCCTAATCCCTCTTCCTTCCCCTCCTTTATCAATAATTAGTAAGCCCAGCTACGCTTCGCAGTCGCTAATGTGTATGGTATATATACCCTAATCTCTTCTCTTCTTCTCCCGATGTCTACCCTTCCTCCCTCCTTTACTTGTCTATCGCCTCCTCCCACCTTCCTTTGTTCATCTCCTCCTTCCCGTATTTTAACACCACTCCCTCTTACTCCACACCATATCCATCTCCTCCCACCTATCATCCCCCCAAATCCTTTTCATTCCCCCATTCTCTATCTATTCCTCTCCCTCTCTCTGGTCTTATTTATTATTATTGCAATCGGGACCCGGATTGGGAATAGAAGTGAAGAATGAATGGTAAAACAATTGGAAACGGGTTATTATAGAGACCTTTCGAGCTGCTCTATCTGTGAAGTTAGTAGCTTTAATGTCCGTCCTCTTAATGGTTTTATTGCGTGAACATACATATCAACGGCGAACTCATGAAATAATCTGCGGCATTTCAGTATGTGATTATCCTCGTTTCGGTGAATTATCAAACGGTAGGCATAAAAATTCATACAGTTGACCTTCTTGTTAGTTACTTTACCTGTAAGTGAATAATGAACACTTATTAGAATTCTAATTGAAACAAAATTAACAACATTGCTACATACCGGTAAAATTTTACATTCCGCGACACAGGCAACAGCTGTTGGATCGTGGGAATGAAGCCGACCAATCGTGGAAAAGCTTGAAATTTTAGTTGGCGACAGTTCTTTTCTATTCACACTAAACGATATTATTTTGAGACTCCGCATAATAATTTCATTTCAGACATATGAAACTTACTGAGGAAGATGATGTTTTTTTATTCATAAGAGTGAAATGGACTTCCCTTATGGAAACAGTCTTACAAATGCTAATCACATATAACCATGAGAACAATCAATAATGTTTCCATGAACGAAAAACGTATTACTGGTAAGAAATTGGCAAATCTCATTGGATATTGTACACTATCACCCGATTGGCTAACAGCGACGTGACGCAATTTCCCGGAATCAACGGCTCTTGCCAACATTGCCCGCTAGGTCTGTGAAGCGGATTTAAAATTAAATCCCACATACCAGTTAATCCCTGGCTTCAAGCAATGCCCTCCATTTCTTCTAACCTCCTTGGTGTATTTGTTTCGTTACAGCGTATTTGGTCACTAGGCGAGTAGCGAATGAATAAGCAGATTGTTGGAGAATCTAGAAAATGATCCGAGCTGGAAGCGCACATTCAGTTATTCTCAAATTCTAATATTATCCCGTAGGTTTTAGAAACATTTTCTTTCATACAAACCTTATCCTGACAATTAGGAACAAAACAAAGAAAAGATCAGCCAAATTGGTGAAGCCATTCTCAAGTGATGCGCTTTCATACATGCGGCAATTCATTTTATTAATATAGATAGATGTGTCATACATGAAATATTAAATAAATAGGTATCTAAAAATCTTCCTATGTCCGTCTCCTGCTTGCAAGCTACCTCCCCAACAATTTTGAGCCAAATCGGTTCAGGCGTTATTTAGTTATAAATAGTGTAACTAACATGACTTTCATATATATATATATATATATATATATATATATATATATATATATATATATATATCTTCTTAAGAGTTTTTGAATTAGATACAAAGTAATTGTAGCATGATCATATTTTAATGATAGAAGTTCCATATGAAACAAAACAATTAATTGATATAAAATAAGTGGGATGGCAATACAACGTTTCGAAAGTCTTTGTGTTGCGTTCATTTCTTGTCTTATTACGAATCTAATTGAAAGACGATTAACAACATTGCTAAATACCAGTAAAATTTTACAATCCGCGACACATGCGTGGTATAGCTATGTTGGCAACAGCTGATGGATCGTGGGAATGAAGCCGACGAATCGTGGCAAAACTTGGGATAGCCAATGAAATTTTAGATGGCGACAGTTTGTTCCAAAGCCAACTGATGCATCCGCTGCGTAATCGACTGCTGGTTTGTATCTATACCCCAAACGTTCAATTATAATTGCCACGCCTGGCCGTCTGTTTTGTCGACGACCCAAAGTATTTCGTGCCTAAACTGCAACTGAGGGAGTCGAACTCGACTGTACCCTTTGTTTCTGAGTCATAACGGATCGCGCTTGAGAATTTCTTTTCGATTTACCTCCAAGTGCTATGTACGATCTTCGTCGGTGTCAGTGACTACGATCACGTAGTAAGATTGCGTTGTACGTACGCCGATCGATATTACGCCGACGCAATGGAGCCATTGTTCTAAAAAATAAACCACGATCTGTACTTAATTTGTTTGTAACACTCAAAATACCACGAAATAACATCAGTTCTATCTTTGCAATGCTCCAAAGACATGATCACAGCCGTTAACATCATGGAGGTAAGATTAATACGGACGGGCTTGTAAAGAAACAACATTTCATATTAAATCTGTCTTACAGTTTTAACCTTGTGTGCCTAACGCCCTCTCTCTTTATTCTAACCTCCTTGGCGTATTTGTTCGTTCTGTTACAGCATATTTGGTCATTAGGCGAGTAGCGATTGAATAATGTGATTGTTGGAGAATAGAGAAAATGATCCCAGCTACAGGCGCGCTTTCAGTTTTTCTCAAATTCTGATATAATATGCGCTCAAACGGAACAAAAAGTATCCTATGTCCGTCTCCTGCTTCTAAGCTACGTCCCCACCAATTTTTAAGCCAAATCGGTTCAGACATTCTTTAGTAATAAATAATGTAACTAACACGAGCTTCTATTGTTACTGCTGAATAACATAGTAGCCAAGATCGCAAGAAATATTTCTTATTTAACCGGTTTCGACGTCTTTCACTGTCATCCTCAGAAATTTGTGGCCTGTGTGGCAGATGTCGCCGCTACTAGACTGCACAGGTGTTGGTTTCACGACTGTAATCGCTCCAGGATACGTCAGCGACGTTGCCGCAGCACCAGCCAGATAGTCCATAATTTTCTGAAGATGACCGTTAAAAACCTTGAAACTAGTGACCTAACAAATTTTTTCTGCGATCTTCACTGATATTTTGTCCAGTACAATTTATCACTCGTCGTTTTATTCTCCTGCATACAATGTTGTCCAAATTTATGTATTGTTATTAGCTAAAGCACTGCGTTTGGTATGTATTTTCGAAATTCGTCCGTCAAAGAAGACGAAGCAAATACTCCAGAATTTGAATCAGAAACACCTGCCAGCATGCGTAATTTAGAAATAGATATCCCTGGTTTATTAAAGGATCTTAAATCACTTAACAAATGCAAGTCTCCCGGTCCAGATTGTATACCAATTAGGTTTCTTTTAGAATACGCCGATGCAATAGCTCCACACCTATCTCCGATATATATCCGCTCGCTCAACGATAGATCCGAGACGGCAACAGTTTTACAGAGAAGAGGTGATACTGTTTATAAATTACCTTTCACCTACTATTAACTTTTCTCTCTTGTTGTGTAGCGTTTGTGATATGCATCGTAAATAGCCAGCAGTTCCGCTTTAATATTGTTAAAGTCGGAAAATTACGAAAATACAAATGGGGATTCATTTTGAAATACGACAGACGGCAAAGAGATCGGAATTAATTTTGACAAAGGAAACACACGAAAGAATGAATTTTTCAAGAACGAAGGTGGGAAGTATTCCAGCAGACACCATATTAAAAAATATAAAGTTGTTACGTTGTCTTTCTCGTTACGTCGTTGTAAATTTCTGATGTCAAAATAAAATCGGCGAAAGTTCTGGTAACTGCTCACCGTAGTGAATGATTTGGACGTATAATTTGTAATTTTATCTTGTGTAGCTAATCGTATGAAAAACTACATTGAAATTTTAAAAACACTGAAGATCGGACTTTACGGAACATTTAAAGGAGATTGCAGATTCTATTTCGTAAAAAATGTAGAAAATGTTGAATGGAATTTAAATGTAAAAGGAAATGGCTATACAATGTATACGAACTAAACACAATGGCATCCAAATTATTCATTACTAGAGGACCCGTGCTAATACTTAGCACCGTTAGTGGAATGACAAAAAAGTTGGGAAAAATGGAAGTAAACTTGAATCTTCAGGCATAGCTTTCTACCGGATCAATCAATGCAAGTGTTTAAAAACGCAAATGAAATAACTTCATCCGCTGAGTGTTTTTACGTCAAAAACAACCTTAATGACAACCGAAAAATATCGTCAAGCAAACCGATTAAAATATTCTATGCAAGGACAGAATGATACCGCGTTTGAATGAAAATGAAGGGTGGAGAGACTTAAGTTAATTCTGATACTTGATGACAAATCTGCGAATGAATACCTTTCGTTTTAAAATAGGCTTGATAGAACGGCCTGACCGACTGACTTTAGTTTACAGCAAGGACATCCCCATTAGAAATATACAGAAGGAAATCGCTTTGAGTATAGGAAAAGGAAGGCGAGAGTTGTGTAAATTCTGATACTCGATGAGAAATCTGTGGATGAAAACCCTTCGTTTAAAACAAAAATGAAAGAAATCGGCCGGGTAGTTTGATATGGCCGAATGACTTTAGTTTTCGTAGATCTAATATATAAAGGAGAGTGTCCGTATGTTTGTGTGTTTCTGTGTACGTGGTGCATACAAATCTACAGGTTTGTTCCAATCGTTCTGAAATTTTGTACACGTAAGCTTCAATCGATGAGGACGGTCGCCGTAAGTGTAAGATTCACGTACGATACATAGTTCACGAGATATGACGTCATAAACAATGAGATGCGCGAAAAACTGCTGCATTTAACGACAATGCTCCTCATTTTCTCCTAAACCACTGGACCGATTTCAACCAAATTTCGTATACACATTCCTTACCATAAGGTAACAATCGTTGCAGGGTTAAGAATCACATAAGACTCATGGTTCAGAAGATATGACATCATAAACAATAGGAATCGCAAAAAACTGTCACAAATGCGGCCAGACTTTATAAATACTCTATATGTGAATGAGAGTACTTAGCGACTTGCAACGAACATTAAACATAATTTCAAACCTTTATTAAACTTTTTCTCGCTGACAGCCATAGCAAAATGATGAAAGGAAAAAAGTTTCTCGCTTACTACTATTCCGCCATTTATGGAGAAAAACTGCGGCGTTCGGTATGACTTCACAATTTATAATTTATACGCTACAAATTGTAGGAAATTTTACAGACAGTATATACACTTATAGTTGAATCTACCTTCTAAAATGTATCACAGTACGACGCGTAGTTCACGAGATATGAGCGCATAAACAGAAACGTTCATGGAAAATCGCCCCATCAAGCACCATGTTTACTACAAACTGCATTCCCAAGAGATTTTACAGACATACAGCCCTTATACAAATGAATAAATACCTGAAAATGGCAGAAATAAATAAAAAAATACCCTGGAAGAGCCGGGTTTTCAGCTAGTTTTTTAATATATAAGATTGTCTACTTATACATTTACATGGGATGTGGACTGGTTCAATATGGACATATTTGTTCTTCTGTCGGTACATATTACGCATAACGTCCTAAGCCAGCACCAAAACTCAAACGCATCAATTCGCTGTGTGTCTCTGGCCTCGAGTGTCCATGTTTCGCAACCATAGAAGAAGACAGAAAACACGAGTATTTTAACTAGCCAGATCTTCGTGCTTTTTGTTATTGCTCTCCTCTCAAAATCTTGGTGTGCTTCTTCATAGCCATTCGCCCCAGCGTGAACCGTCTTCTTTTCTCATCTTCACAAATTCCCGTGCTGCAGATGAAGGAATGCACGACTTAGGGGAGACCGGGGCACGTTGGCCATAGAGGCAGAATGGCTAAATCGAATTACTTCATACAATAGACACTAGATCGCCTTAAGAAGATAGCACTGTCCCTATCCTTATACAGGGCCAATATCGCAGGCGGCGAAGTTTCGGATAAGCTGTAGTCCATAATTGTTTTTGTGGTTGTTTGAGTAAAATTATACTCGTAGGTTAATGTGTGTTATTTAACTTTTGCTTGCTTTTGGCGCAACGGGGTGAGTAGTATAATAAAAGGACGTAATTTAAGGATTATTTATATGTGGCATACATACTTAATTGCTTCAGTGAGTTTTCTAAAGAACAGAATTTATTGTAAAGGTGATGATGGGGCAGGTTGGCTCAGAGAGGACGGGCCACGATGGTCAGCCGAGACAACCTGTCACGTCCTATAGGAGCTGTACTTCTTTATACTAGATGAAAGGTTTGTTACCTTTAATGATAATAACGTTTATAATTCTTCGAGTTCATTAAATTATTAACTTAATTGTCGAAGTTAAACATATTTTGATACATTTCAGAGGTCAAAAGTTCGTTCGTCCTATTCACGAGGTAAAAAGCGTTGGATAAACGCCAATCAGTAATTTTTTTTAATTTTATTTATTTATTTTTCTTTTCTTAAATCTTAATCAGTGATCTGAGAAGTCAGAATCTCTTTTATTTCCTTGTTCGAAACATGAGTTACGGCTCTGGTTTAAACCCCTTTTTATTCGTAGTATCATAAAAAGGATCTGAAATTATAAAAGAATGAAAGGGAAATGATTTCTGACGATTCGATGCTAAGAGCAGTTTTAGAAGTAAAAGAAAAGGATAGATATGTGAGGACTGTTAGCGGAGACTCTGGGATTCCAAGAATAACATACTGGAGGTACTGTGCTAAGTACAGACACAACTCATCTCAGTTTTTCAGGTAATTGAAACTCAGGAAACAGAAACTGAAATTGAACCCTCCCCACTGGATCAAAGCACTGGAAAGAAATACCGAAGAAAAATTCTAATCACAGGTTAGAAAAGCTCATTTTAAAAAAGAAATGATGGTGATAATGATGACGATGAAGAAGAGTCACAGTGCCTTTCCGAAACAGTCAACTGGAAAACAAGGAATTCAGTGCACAAACTGTAAGCGTCGGTCTCATCAGAGAAGCGTGAAAAATGAAATCTATGAACTATTTTATGAGTGTTAAAACTGTGTTGATGCTTTAGAGCTGGACAATTATTAAAGTTGACTGGTTTGTATAAAGACACTATAAATCCTAATAAGTTTAACCTGTCCTGTTGTCATAGTCCTCAATGTTAAGCATTTAACTCAATATTCAACTTGATATTATGTTCATTAAAGTATGTTTCTTCATAACTATTATTTTTATTTTTATTTCCTAGTTATACTTACCAAAAACTACTTGGGCCAACTTACCCCGAGGTAGGGGTAAGGGGCATTGGTCCACTTGAAATATGTCCAGTAATTAATTTTTTCTAATACTTTAACTGATATTTTCAAGCTTAATAACTGCCATCCAGATTCAATATAGATCTATCTAAAATTTAACAATAATTTCATAAATTTAAATATGTCAAATAAATTAATATTCAGAAAAATAAAAAATAAAATATGGCCAACGTGCCCTGGTCTGCCCTTGGAAATGCCGAATTTCATGCCTAATCCATATGCTAGACTAATGTCCTTTATATTTTGCTAATAGCTCAGCAAGTTGATCATCGCTGTTGGCTAGAAGCATAGTGACATCAGCAAAACGGAGGTTGTTTATAGTTCTCCCACCAATTGAGATGCCTTTGGTCCAAACTTTTAGAGCTTTCCTAATGACATGTTCTGCTTAGATGTTGTACAGATGTGGTGATAGGGCACAATCCTATTTCACGCCTTTTGATGCTCTGAAGTAATCAGACGTGGCGGCACTTGTCTTTACAACTGTGAAGTGATTGTTGTATAGACTTTTGATCAGTGTTGTCAAGTGGGGTGAGACACCGAACTCTGCTAACACCTGCCATAACTTTTCCCAGACCACACAGTCAAAGGCTTTCCTATTGTCAAGGAAGCAGGTGGAAACAGGATCACAGAACTATCGAGATATTTCTAGTAATTGTCTTAAGCTGAGGATATGTTCACGGGTTCCTTTCCTTTTGTAACGATACATAATTAAGCCTTTAATGCATAGTGTAGCTCATCAGCTACGAACTGTATTTTTCCCATTATCTCTCAAAGTGGTCAAAATTTTACCGCCGGTCGCGGTGGCCGAGGAGACTGAGGCGCTCCAGTTACGGTCTGCACGGCCACTATGATCGGGGGTTCGAATCCCCCCCGCGGGCATGGATGTTTGTGCCATCCTTAGTGTTAGCTAGCTCATAAGTAGTTTGTAAGTTTAGGGACTTATGACGCCGTAGTTTAGTCCCATAAGCTATACAAACATTTGAACATTTTGATTTTTGAAAATTTTACCACAAATTCATTTGAAGCTGCTTGTATATATAGTGTTACATATGCTAGTAGCTTGTCCTAGAAGTTATTAATCGCAGAGTGCTACTGAATCAGTTCGACAGTTAGCTGCATTGAGTTACGCCTACCATGTGAGTTTGTTTACTTTATTATTCCTCCATTGCATTATGAGTTACTTTTTGGACTGCTTCGGCTAAATCATGGAGCCACTATACAGCTGACACGCTATGAACGGTTTGTTGCTACTAGGGCAGAATAATTTTAAGGATTTTTTTAAATATTTCTCTCAGTATAAACGCACTATACATTAATAGTGGTATTTTTATAGCTTTAAATAAAAAGTCATGCATTAAAAAGAATATTTTATCGATCAGCGACGCTTGTCGCCGTGGTTCTCTACTTCTCCTAATATTTTATCTGTGAAAAAGTTTGTTTCGCTCGTCTTTTGTGTCTTACGGCGAGCCCAGAGGGCAGAACTGCATCACACACTTTTGTTTGAGGCTATTTAGTGTTTACTTGTCCGCAGACTGCTCTGTAATGTAAGTGTGAAGGCAGTAATAATTTATTTTAAAACATACCCTCTGTTTTTAAGAGCAATGACTCCACCCTGTTTTCATTTATTGTCCCATCCTCTCTTAATCATTAATTTTCTTTGAGGTATTCAGCTCCTCGGTATTTCGTTGTAACATCATGTTCAGACCCATCACTTTCACTTCGCGTATTTCCATGATTAAATCCTCATCAGTTACTCTATATCTTTACCGTTTTCCTTTTAGAACGTGCATTCGTATTAACAGTCTCGCGAAGTCCTATAGATTTTTCATTTTGTTATTTGCTTTATAAAACTTTAGTACATGGCCCGGCAACAGTGACTCGCGAGGTGTCAGTCTCAACATTAATTTATTGCGGAAAGTATCATAAAATTTATCTAAATCATTCAATAGCTTAACAGTTTCAGCTGCTGTGATCAAGATTTCCAGAAAGAAGCTTTCCGTACGTTTTCTCTGTGACGTTACTTTGTATTGTCTCAACACCAACCGTATTCCGCCATTTCATTCTATTCAGTCATTTCATGTGTTAATTTTATCCACCATTCTCTAAATTATTAGTTCAGATTTTTATCCGATTTTTCTATGATCAAAATTTTAACAAATATCCTTAAACATTGAATCACGGAGTTTAATTCTTACAGGAAACATCACAACAGTAATGTTACCCTTTCAACAAAACCTGCTTGTTCTGAGGATATGTGTGGCTGAATGTACGGCTTCAAACGTTGGTTCAATAAGTAGAGCAAAATTATCTCTTAAGAAATCTCAATGTCTTGTTCGGATGTGATTTCCTTTACATCTTTTTTGGTCTGTAACCGACTGAACAACTGACAAGGGAATGTCATACTTGTCATGCCGAAACATGTATTGATTTTTTTAGCACTGTTAACATTGAACTAAGTCTGTATGCAGAATGTTAGCTGTTGACATGACCTGGAATTCGCCTAAAAAAATCATGAAAATGGCTGTTTTTCCTGCTTGGCGCTTGCGGTGACGGCTGGCCACCCCTGGAAATGGTGAGTCGCGAGCTGTTGTTATGGTGAGAGTTGTGCGCATGGTCGGGAGGTGCGGCCGTCTTATCGTGGCGTTCACTGAAGAGGAATATCTTTGCACGGTTTTGGTGGATAGGGGAAACGAATATTCGTTTCTGTGGCATGCACTTCCTTTTCATTTTTGGTACGACTTCCGAAACATACCGTTCTGAAATTGGTTAGAGATGTGAAACATATTCTGCACATCTACATCTACACCCCGCAAGCCACTTTACGGTGAACATTCAATCTCGCCTCACAGGTGACAGCAAACCTTTAAATGATTTGCTGCTTGCCATGGAGATATACCACAGACGCGAAATGAAGCAATCAACAGAAAAAACGAGTGAAGACTATGTGATGTGCAACATGGCAATCAAACTTCTAGACGAGCATGTAAATAGCGCTGACATGTGGCTAGAAACGACTGAAACACCCGATATTGCAGACTGTGAATCTACAGACGGAGAAGAAACGGAAGAAAGTTGCAAACATGAAAAGCAACACCAGCAACTACAATTACATCATCAGACAAAGAAAAAGCGGTGAAGTATTGGTTGGACGAAAGTGGTAAGAAACGCCAACGCGTCATTACTGCTCAAAATAGGTACCGCTTTGTCCGTTCTGAACGTGAATTGTATAGATGGAAAAAGGAAGTCGTGGACGACATAAGAGTGGACTGAAAATTGCGACGGAGATAAATGCGCGACCTTTTTAGCAATTTACTGATGCCAGACGACAGTCACTAAGTGTCATCGACACAACTTTGCGTGACTGGGCGTTAGAGATTGCCAAAGCGATAGGGGCTAAGGAATTTATAGCCTCTCAAAGTCGGATTAGTCGCTTCAAAAGATCACATGAAATTGTGTCAAGAAAATATAAAATTTGTATCGAGAAACAGGTCGGACTCAAATGGAAATGACAGAAGCTTTTCTTACGACTGCAAAAAATAAGATCGTCAGTTTTAGTGAATCTTACGTTTACAATGCAGATCAGTCAGGTTTTCAAAAAGAAATGCATGCAAAAAGAACACTGTCATTCAACGGCGAAAACCATATTGAGGCAATTGCGCAGCAGTAGAAGGGCAAGGAGAGTACTGGCGCTCGTTTTTGACCTTGACCTCTGTGACGTCATCAAAGATGGCGGCTGGGGAAATCCTATGACGTCATCCAAGATGGCAGGTGGGGAAATCCCAGCCCCACCCCCCCTCAGTTAAGTCCAGACTTGTTTGCCTGACCGCTAGAATGCAAAGCGGATTCAACAAGCAAAATAATCAATTTGATATCAAATTAATTAGAGTAATTGCATAATTAGCGTAATTGCATAATTGCAGTTACGTGTACTCAGAATAACTTAGAGTATTCAAAGGGGAAAAACATATTGAGGCAATTGTGCAGTCCACTACTGCACTCACCCATTCATACACATAATGCCCATAATTAGTCTGGATGGTTCATTGCTGACTAAACTATATGTGTGTCTTCAAGAACCAACTGGACGTTTTGGACCATGTGTCAAACAAACAATGTTCTACAAAGAAAATCTTGTGGTAGATGCATCGAAGTCTGGAAAAATGAAATTCAAATGTTTGTATAGCTTATGGAACTTAACTACGGGGTCATCAGTCCCTAAACTTACAAACTACTTATCAACTAGCTAATACTAAGGACGGCACAAATGTCCATGCCCGAGGGGGGATTCGAACCCCCGACCGTAGTGGTCGTGCAGACCGTGACTGAAGCGCCTCAGTCCCCTCGGCCACCACGGTCGGCCTGGAAAAATGGAAATGATAACGTTACACTTTTCATGCGTCATGCTTTTATTCCGTTCTGTGGTAACAAATCTCTTCTCCTTCTAGATTCGTGGGCAGGTCATAAAATTTCTGATTCATTGAAAGCTGTATTTCGAGCTCACCCTGACAAGGAAGTATAGATACTATAGATTCCACCCGGCACGACGAACGTAATTCAACCGTTAGAGAATTTTTCCACCAGTGGAAAGCATTATACAGAAAACTAATAGAGAAAATTATTGTGTGCAAAACACTGCAGTTTCCTGTCTATCACCATGACAATATTCTCAGGTTGCAATCAGTCGTACATTATCAGTTTTCCGCCCCACGGTTTCAAAATTTGATTAAATATGCGTGGCACGCCTCGAAATATACTGATGCTAGGCCTGATTCCTTCCTAAAACCGGCCGAGTTTTGTCTACGGACGTCTAACAACGTCTGTGATTCGCAGGGCTGTCTTATGTCGTCTTTGCTTGTATTTTCTTGGTGCAAAAAAAAAACCTATGTTTCGCATTTTTGTGGTAATTATAAGAAATAAAAGTTTGACGTGTTCTAAATGTGGTGTCGCACAAGTACAAAGTGCGCGCCACCTACTTTCGCCGCGCGCCGACATGCACGCACGGCGCGGCGTTCTCACGACGACAGCCACGAGCGCCCTCTGCGGCAACTCCGCTCGTGGCCACCACTGAACGATCGTGCACTTGGGACTGAGATAGCAACCAGTAAAGACTTCGGAATCCGATAGGCACCAGTGAAGACTTTGCTATTGTACAGGCACTAGGCAGGCCTCTAACAACTATGTATCAACATTCTGCAGTACTATGTAAAAGTTAAGTATTGTTACATTCTGTGCAATATATATCTCTTTCTAATTTACTCTAGTGTTTATAGTTTCTGGCTGCTCCCCTCCGTACCTGCACCAGCGTGCTATTTTTGTTCCTGTGTCGGGCTCATTCCACTCGGCCACCGACACCTACGACGAGGCTGGGACACAAAAGCGGCGACGAAGTTGGGACACAAAAGTGGCGACGAGGATGGGATTCAAAAGTGGCGACGAGGATGGGATACAAAAGTGGCGACGAGGATGGGATACAAAAGCGGCGACGAAGTTGGGACACAATACTAAACTGTATATGTATTTGTGTCTATTTCATAGCTATTTTGGATGAATGTTGTAGATAACATATCAGCTACATTTGTCAACGAATGTATTACCAACTGAAAATTGCTCCTGCCGGAGCACAGAAAAGGCGAATATGTTCTCTGACACAAAAGTGTGGAACCAGCTGCCTTAATCCTCATTCCGACTTCCTCACCAAAACGTTTGTCATGCGAACATATTCGCGCACTTTTAGCGCATAACTTTGTAAATACTTTTGCCCAGTTAAGTCGCCATAGTGAGCAATGTTGTCTCACTGTCGGTGTCTATATTTCTCTCTGTCCGTTTGTTGGCTGTCTGTCCCACTGCCGCTTTCTATCTGTGTCAAACTTTCAATGTCTTCAACCCTTTCCCTCGCGATTCCTCATTGTTGTCTTTTACTGCCACTTTCATCGTCTCTCTGCCACACTCACGTTCTCCCATTCTCTTCCTATCCTGTCTCCAGTATCCTTTCTTTCTCACTTAGAGTCAGCTTTCATTGTCTCCAATCAGGATTGTCTCCTTTACACATATGTCCATGGGGATGGCTTGTTTGGGGTGTGACCTTTAGACCGAAAAACTTTAGCACGTGGTTACTGGGCATGGGAAAAGTTGTACAAATTGTTTCGTGCTATAGTATTGGAGAGCCGCACGCTCGTGTTTTATGTATGATCTCCATTCGTCTCAGTTTCCCAGTGTTTTCTCTATTGCTCCGATTGGTACTATCTGCATCTCTCTTAGTTTGTTGGTGCCACTGTTCCTGAATTCCGACATCTCGTTTCGCTTCCCACTGCTGTTTTCATGCATATGCCTTCCTCCTGAACTAACACGTTTTCTGTTCCATCATATGTGGCTATCTCTGCCTGTTGCACTGTCTCTGTCCTACTCACATTCAGCCGAAAAAACCGCGAATATGTTCGCATGCCAAAATTTTTGGTGAGGAAGTCGGAATGAGAAGTGAGGCAGCTTGTTCTACACTTTTGTGTCAAAGAACATATTCGCCTTTTCTGTGCTCCGGCAGGAGCGTTTTTCAGTTGGTTCCCGTCATTTTCCTGTTACATCAGAGTGTACTGCTTATATAACATGAAATCAATGGTGAGTAAAATTTGGATAGTATAATATTAGAACGCATCATAAAAATTTCAACGATTTGCTATGAATAGAAGTGTAAATTTTCCCATGCACCCAGTTAGATCTATTGATATCAAAAATTATGAATTTTGTAACATATCGCTATAACGAATACATATTTCCAAAAACGCGAAACGGAGTTTCCAGATAAACACCTAAACAAAATACACATAACATTTTAGTCATTTCCTATTCCTGAAAATAAGTTACCTCACAATCAGAAAGAACATTTTCGAACCTATTATGTCGCATGATTTCATTCACGGACCGATATCTCAAGAACCACATAAGATATCATTCTGCTCCAAACTTTAAATAAAATTTCATATGCAGCTATGTGTAATCTAAAATCAACCATACAAGAAGTCTACGCAATGTGTATTTACCATTGCAAACTCGTTAAAATATGTTACAATAGTTCACTAAACCGGATGCTGCATATTAACTGTAAAGTAAACGAAAACAAAAATCACCCCTTCATTTGACCAAAGATTTCAATCTTTTAAATGTACAAAAATAATTTTTTTTCGCAGAGTACCTTTTTTTTTTTTTTTTTTTTTTTTTTTTTCAAATCGCATTTAAGTTTCAGAGTTGTCCGAACGCCGCCTTTCAGCACAATAGCCGGCCGCGGTGGCCGAGGTGACTGAGGCGCGCCAGTCACGATCGGCACGGCCACTACGGTCGGGGGTTCTAATCCCCCCCTCGGACATGGATATTTGCGCGGTCCTTAGTAATAGTTAGTTCATAAGTACTTCCTGGCAGATTAAAATCGTGTGCCGGAACCGGGACTCGAACCTGGGACATTTGCCTTTTGCGGGCAAGCGCACAACCGACTGCCGGCCGCGGTGGCCGAGGGGACTGAGGCGCTTCAGTCACGGTCTGCACGGCCACTACGGTCGGGGGTTGGAATCGCCCCTCGGGCATGGATATTTGTGTCGTCCTTAGTGGTAGGTAGTTCATAAGTAGTTTGTAAGTTTAGGGACTGATGACCCCATATTTAAGTCCCTTAAGCTTAACAAACATTTGAACATTTTTTTGAGCACTACCGACTGTGCTATCCCGACACGACTCACGATGCCGCCTCACAACTTTACTTCCGCCAGTACCTCGCCTCCTACTTTCCAAACTTCACAGAAGCTCTCCTGCGAACCATGCAAGACTGCACTCCTGGAAGAAAGGATATGGTGGAGACATGACTTAGCCACAGCCTAAGGGATGTTTCCTCAATGAAACTTTCACTCTGCAGCGAAGTATGCGCTGATATGAAACTTTCTGGCAGATTAAAATTGGGTGCCGGATCCGGGACTCGAACCTGGGACCTTCGCCTTTCGCGGGCAAGCGCTCTACCGACTGAGCTATCCCGATACGACTCTCGATCCTTTCTTCCAGGAGTGCTAGTCTTGCAAGGTTCGCAGGAGAGCTTCTGTGAAGTTCGGGAGGAAGAGGCGAGGTACTGGCGGAAGTAAAGTTGTGAGGCGGCGTCGTGAGTCGCGCTGGGATAGCACAGTCGGTAGTGCGCTTGCCCACGAAAGGCAATATTCCGAGTTTCGAGTCCCGGTTCCGGCACACAATTTTAATCTGCCAGGACGTTTCATATCAGTGCACACTTCGCTGCAGAGTGAAAATTTCATTCTAGTTCATAAGTAGTTTGTAAGTATAGGGACTGATGACCCCTAAGCTCTACAAACATTTGTACATTCAGCACAATACGCACTTTTTCTAGCAAAATATCGCGGTTTTTCGGCCGTATCTTGCTGACGGACTAAGATTTACGAAAACTGAAAAATACCGTTTATAATTAAATGTCTACAGGATCTATTGTAAATATTTGAATAATTTTCTATGGTTAGTTATTTAGATATTTGAGATTCTCGCGGCTAAAAATCGGGTTTTGTGATTTTGGACAAAACTTTGACAAGTTTCAACCTCTGGATCTCGGTAACGGATAACGATATCGAAAAAATTTAAGAACGGCCTCGAGAATATCATCATAAGAACATATGGTAAAAATTTCGAAGAATTGCAATGAACCGAAAGTATCGAAGTGACCATCCCCACAGTTCGTTTTTTTAGTACACAAAAATCATTTTTTTTTCTTTTTTTAGATTTTCTTAGGAACCGCCCATGAGTGAATGGTGCTTCCGCAAGCCGTTTAAAGCCCACCATAGACTACACGTCATGTACAAAAGCCAACTGATTTCTCAGTTTGGATGGGCTCCAGGAAGTGTGTAACTTAAAATTTTTTTGGCGATGTACTGTATGGTAGCTTTAGTATACCCAGTTTTCTAATATGTACACAAATGATCACGTGGCCAAGGTCTACCCAGTACACTTTACCCCTTCACTCTGAGATTAATAGAACCTGAGATAAGGGCCTCTAAAGAATCGCAAATGCACTCGCGCTGTTTACGAACTGCCGTGCGCGGTATGCTTATCATATTTATTAATTATCGTACGATCGCTTTCACTGGGTGAATCAGCTCTCTCACTGCTGTGGCAGGAGAGCGGCGCGTAGCTAACGCCACCTTGTCCCTAGATGGCGTTGGTATAATGTAGCGAGAGAGGTCAGGGTTGTACAACAGGCAGTTGTACAATAATGTCGTACTTCATAAAAGTTTCTACAGACTTCCAGGTCATGACAGCAGCTAACAGTCTGCATACAGACTTCCTTCAATGTTAACTCACAGTGGCAAAAATAGCAACACAGGTTTCGACATGACAAGTCTGACCATTCCCTTGTGAGAACGAAGGTCGGATATATGGGGCAGTTGTAGTTTCTCACATAGCATAGCAGTTGGTTGAGAAGACAGCAGTCAAAAGTGCGAAGTACCGCGGCCCGGTGCGACGAATCTGTATTCTGTGAAAACTCGGCATTGTCCTTTAGAGCCGGTCAAAACGGCCGCCACTCCCGCTCGGTTCCCGCAGCGCTCGCGCCTCGCTCTCGGCAGCTGGCGACGGGTAAAGGGTTGGTAGAGGGGGAGCGATGACGTCACACTCACGAGAGCGAGACGTTTCGGGCAGGACGAGTCACGATACTCCCGGGTTCTCGTCGCGCCCGCCGGGACGAGCTGAGCTTGGCTGAGCCGCCTCAGCCTAGTCGGCGCACGCCGCCGGCTGCGTGTTCACACAACGCGCCGGACGTACCCGAGACAAAAAAAAAACGGGGGAAAATACACTTTTTCGATTTTCACGTTGTAAAAATTGTAGATAGTATACACGATCACGCTACATCGTTTTATGAAATTAGTTCTTCCTTACTAGCTTTGCCTTGCCTGTGAAAAAATAAAAAGGCTAATTTTCATTCCGCACGAGTTTTTAGTTCCGTAATGCTCCTCACTCGATTTTGAAGAAAGTATGCGCTTAAAAAATCTGATTTTTGGACACATTATAGTAAAACCTCTAAGCTTCCGTATAAGACATTCACCTTTTCGTAATTCCTAACAGTCGTTTTCAAATGACGCTATTTCTCAAGTATATGCACTTGATTTACAAATCGTGTATTGAAAAAGTTAGATAGCGGGCAGGTTACTGTTCTATGATTTTTAGACCATATATTACAGCGAGTGAAATGGAGCGAAAAGAACAAAAAAGTTTTTGAAATGGTAATCACACTGATATCTACCTCCTTTCACAAGTAATTGCAAGTTATCTGAGCGCCCTCGGCCCGCGATCACAAGTCTACGAACTCAGCCTGTGTTGAGCGTAGCGTGAAGCACTGCAGTGCCGAAAAATCTGAATTGCTGGCTACGTTTGTCGGTCCCTCCTGATGTGTTAAAGATCCATAATCAGAGAACAATAATGAACTAATTTTTCTTGGGTGGCAACCGATTACAATGGACAACCATCTGCTACGGTTTTACAGGAGATCATACTTTGAGAGGCATACATCTGGTTTTTTCCACATAATACAATTCATGGAATTTATATTTCGTGTTTGGAACTAGAAGAGAAGAACAAAGTAATGTAAACTGCGACTACTCCTAAGACACAATATATACCTTTTCGCTTTTGTAGCTTTTGGAAAAAGTGTTCCCACATGGTGTAAATAATTGTATACAGTGTGTCCGACATAAATGCGGTAGTTTCACGTCTGAGATGAAAGTAAGAATGATCTGAGTTGCTTTTAGTAACCTGCCTGAGACGAACAACGTTTCTACGAACATTTTGCCGTATCGTTTGAAGACAATTTTCTTTGTCTGCAAGATGGTACTTTCGAATTTTCAACATACGCTGGTTTACTTTAGCCTGAGACACTGCAGGACAGGTCAGTAAAGGATAAGAAGGGTCTGTCACTTTTTTTCTATTTTTTTTTTTTTTTTTTTTTTTTTCGAGGGAAGGAGAGAGCTTGTCCCCAGCTATAAGTAATCCCAACCCACTGTCAGCAGAAGATCGATTGCTGGCCACTTCAAGAATCCAGCTAACAGTTCATTGATTTTATTATATTATATATTAAAAGAATCTACGAAAACTAAAGTCAGTCGGACAGACTAAACTACCCAGCTGATTTCCTTCATTTTTGTGTAAAACTAAAGGTATTCATCCACTTTTTCTACACTCAAACGGGATTTCCTTCTGTATATTCCTTATGGGGATGTCCTGGCTGTAAACTTAAGTCATTCTGTCAGGCCGTTCTATCCGACCCATTTCCTTCATTTTCGCTTTAAACGAAAGGTATTTATTCGCAGATTTGTCATCAAGTATCATAATTAAGTCTCTCCTTCCTTTACTTTCATTCAAACGCGGGATCCTTCTGTCCTTGTATTGACTATTTTAATCGGCTTGTTTTAGGATATCTTCGGTTCTAAATAAAGTACACAGTTTTCTTTGACCTAACAACGCTCAACGGATCAAGATCTTTCATTTGTACCTTTAAACACTTGCACGGATTGATTCTGAAGAAAGCTATGCGTGAACATTCAACTTTACTTCCATGTCTTCCCAACGTTTTTGTCATTCCACTAACGGTGCGAAGTATTCGCACGGGTCTTATTCGCACGGGTCCTCTAGCTTTCTTATAAATTAAAAGAATCTATTTTATAATTGATTTTAAATAAGTGTTATGAATTTAAGAAAACACAAGCTTATATAATATTCTGTATACTGTTACTATCTATAATCAAATATTTCTAAATGATAAATATTTAATTTTACTTATTTCCATTTCACATGACTGGCCACTAATGCTGCAAAGTATTCGCACGGGTCACTTAGTTTTATTACTATTGTTCTCACATTGTAGTGAACCGTCGAATTTTATTAACATAAGAAATAGGTGATAATGGACTCATCCCATGAATATAGACTAACAATTAGGAGAGTATTTCCTTCCGTTAACATTCGATATCTTTAATATTCACGCCGAGAGTCGGCGCCGGCACAATCTGATTGGGCTATGCTGTTTCTTCTGCAGCACAAGTATCACACGTCTCCAGCCTACTTTCAGCAGAAGCTTCTCTGTATGATTTTTTTTTTCAATTATACTTATGAAAATATGTTTATTTTTCTTCTATTGCTATTAATTCTGTAAGATGATATTAAAAAAAAGAAATCAGAAATGTTTAAAGTTTTACATAAGGAAAAACTCTCCTAAATGCTAGTCGAAATTAATGGGATGGGTCCATACCACATATTTCTAATGTGCTTATAATTCTGTCACTACAGTGTGCAAACAATAGTAATAAAATTACAAAATCAATTAAGAGTTAGCTGGCTCAAAGTATATGGCAGTGAACAAGTACTGGTCACACCTGTGTTTCCTTTGATCTTCCACTGACAGTGGGTGACGATCCCTTTGTTGCTGGCCACAAGCCCACTAAGAACGAAAAAGCAAATCACAACATGAAACAAATTACACCTGCTTCTCATCCTTTACTGATCTGCAGTGTCTGAGGTTAAACTAAATAAGTGCGTTTTTCCTTCATTTAAAGTATAAAAGTCGATATGAAAGTACCATGGAGACAAGGAAAATTGTGAGATTCAGGAAATGTTCATAGAAAAGCAGTTCTCATCAGACAGCTTCCTAACAAAATAAATAAAATTTCTGAGAACCGTGTAGAGTTCTTTGAAAGTGGAGATGAGCTGAAACATAGAACAGCGTGTACCACATAAATCTGGCACACCTGACGTACCTCCCATGACCATAAGTTGCAGCATCCCTTAACAGGATGTAACTAAATGTCTTTAATTTTAATGTTATGTACTCCTACTTTAGTCTCGGTCTGAGGGATAGCGCATTTATGTGAGAAACTGTATATAAATTGTTTCACCTTGTGGTAGAACATTTTATGGGAGTTACAAAAGCGAAAATTAAGAGAAGGTTCAAATGTTCGTTAAGCTTAAGGAACTTAACAGCGGGGTCATCAGTCCCTAAACTTACAAACTACTTATGAACTACCTTATACTAAAGACGACACAAATATCCATGCCCGAGTGGGGGATTCGAACTCCCGACCGTAGCGGCCGTGCAGACTGTGACTGGCGCGCCACAGTCCCCTCGGCCACCGCGGCCGGCTTAAGAGTAGGCTAAATAGTGTAATCTTAGGTGTGGATGCATCAATAAATGTAAGTATATTTTTGGGTTTCTTCCGTTTATTATCCTCAACTAGAAAGTCATTGAGTAGAATTTCAGAAATTTTATTTCAGTCCATCAAATTCGCAGTTTACATTAATTGTTTCTTCTCTTGTAGTTTGAAACACGAAATATGTATTCCATTAATTGTACAATGTGGACAACAAACTACTTGTATACCTCTCAAGTGAAGTATTACCTTACATAAAACCATAGCAGATCCTTGTCCATTGTAATCGGCTGCCACCCAAGAAAAATTAGGGTATAGCTATTTTATGGTTATGAATTATTAACACATCACGAAGTACCAACATACGTGGCCAGCAAATATTTTTTTCGGCACTTCAGTGCTTTACGCCACGCTCAACACACGTCGAGTTCGTAGGCTTGCGGACGCGACATGATGCCGCTCAGATAACTCACAATTACTTGTGAAAGGAGGTAAATATCAGTGCGACTACCATTTCAAAAACTTTTCTGTTCTTTTAGCTCAATTTCACTCGCCGTAATGTATGGCCTAAAATGCATAGTACAGTAAGCTGCCCGCTATCGAACTTTTTCAATACACGATTTGTAAATCAAGTGCGCATACCTGACAAAAAGAATCATTTGAAAACGATTGTTACGAATTTCGAAAAGATGAATGTTTTATTGGAAAGCTAAGATGTTGTACTACCCTGTGTCCAAAAATCAGATTTTTTAACCGAATACGTTCATCAAAATCGAGTGAGGAGCTTTACGAAACTGCAAACTGGTGCGGAATGAAAAGTAGACTTTTTATTTTTTCACAGGCAAGGCGAAACTTGTAAGGAAAAAATAAGTTGATAAAACGATGCGATGTGGTCTTATATACCGCCAAAATTTCATACAACTTGAAAATCGAAAAAGTTGTTTCAGGAGGGCTGGCTGTGCGCATGCGCACTGCTGTCGGCTGCCCCACATGCCAGCCGGGAGTACCGAGTCTTCTCGCTCCCGAGACTGCATTATCGGCACGGCCGGCTCCCGGGTGCGGCGGTCTCGCCAGCAGCTCCATCTGGCGGGAACGAGCGGGAGCCAGGCCGTGTTTGACGGGCTCTATTGTCCTTCCGGTTGACACACAAGATGACAACTGCATACGCAGTGACACTAAGTGCCACCAAGAAGTTAATTAAACTCTTGTGATAAACGTTTTGTCACAGCAATCTTTTTCAAATTTTAAGTTATTTTTAACCGGATATAAATGTTTTTCCACTTTAAATTAAGTTATAAATAATAACTTAAGCTGCATACGGTTGAGCCTTTAGAGTTTTGACAAAATCTTCAATACGTGCCTCGTGTTTTGGTGTAATTTTTCCAAAATTCCATACATTTGGATTGGTAAGATGGCGTTGTCTGGCGTCAATAAAATATGTGATAATGGCAGTGTGGTTAATATATATCTTGTTGGAACCACATTATAATATTAAAGGGAATAAGAACTGATTTATTGAGAATTAATTAAATTTAACACGAACTATAAACGCAAAAACTATGGCACATTAACAGCAAATGTTATTGTTATTTAATTGATTTGACAATGTCGAAGGCAGAGAGCTATTTTAACTAGCGCGAAAGCAGGGACAATAAGAAAGTAAATATTTTCAGTTGTCAATTCTTATGAGCTAGCGCCAGGAGAGTGGACAGAAACATCGCTCTTTCTCGTTTAGGACCTTGTACTAGTAGGACGTATTAGTTAACTTCTCTTGACTTTATCAGATTTTCATGTGGAGAACATTCTGTCGTGTATGTAAAATATGATTTTTCAATAACAATAATTCAGTACATAATTACGATACGTTGTGATGATTTAAACAACCTTCATCTTCTTTTGATATTTTTATAAAAATTTTAATATTATGTGACGTTCTATTTCAGTAATACGCGAAACGGATGCCATTGTTGAAGATGCGTACAGTGCTAAAACCGATTCCGTTCATGGAATATATAAGTGAAATAACTTTTCATGATTTACCACGTCCTGAGATCTGCCGAATTACTTCAATTTTATCAGATTGAGCTGGCCGTGGGTTACATTTAATAAAACGTCATTCTGCACTCGAACAGTTGGATTCTTCCGCAAAAGCCAACAACTACCGATCTTTAAATTATGGTGCACTGCCTTCAAACGTTTGGTAACAGCATTAAATTTTGGAGCTAACTATTTAATTACCTAAGCTCTGGTACATATTTTACGTTTAATGATAAATACGGTGCTACTACGTATGAAATGTAGCAATTTTTAGGATACATTGTTTCCTTTTATTAATACTGCTCAAATAGGAATTTCGATTAGGTAAAATCATATTTTCAAACTATAGTAAATGAACAACATACGGAGTTTTTAATAGATTCCTTTGCGTGCAGTACGTTAAAGATAAAATAGATTCATTTCTATTTGCCTCCGTCCATTTAAAAATAAATGAATAACTAAATAAATAAGATTTAGACTAATATTTAAAAAATAATAATAATAACGTCACACATGTCTGTGATTGGAACATCGACGTAGTAATACTTCGTTGTTTTGGAAAATGGCAAACCTTTACCACGTTGGTCTCACATCTTTATACGTCAAATGTAGTCATGAACTTAGTGCTGGTTAGCAAAAAACTCCTTGTTGATCAGTTTAAATAATAGAAGCTCTCACTTGTATGAGTATTTACACGGTTCATTTGACTTCCGATTAGACTACGATTTCTTTGACATGTTGCGTGGTGCCACACGGTGCCTTCACGGAAGTCGTTGCCTCTTCATGCATTGGTTAATTCGTCGCAAACATCCGATAGCTTACATTAGGGGAGGAGGAACAGATGACATGCTAAGTTAGAAATTTGATGAAAACTTCAGGAAAATAAGTGCCAGTGTGTATGCGTGTATGCAGTATTGAGTGTGAGGAATTTGTGAGATTAGCTCGTTTGAAACTCTTCTTATGATATTGCTTTTTTGTGTGTCTTTTCTCAATATCATGTAATCTATGTTTATCACACTTCACTAAAGAGATTACTCCGTGTGTTCTTCTAAGACTATATGTATTCCTAAGTGAATGTAAGAGCGGTTGTGCTTTACATTCTGTGAAACACCATGAGATTGTTAGCAAATTACTCTACAGATTAGATTAGAGGAATACGTATTCCAAAGATGATGGATACGAGATTTCGTAATGATGTGTACCGTGTCAGTTTAGTAAAACAGTAGCCAAAGACTTCTATTGTGTAGATCCCTCGCACATTAAATAAGTCGTTACTGTGAAAACTCGTTCATCACGGGCAGGTTACTTTGTAACTCCATAAAATTGATCTGAAGATGGGCAGCTGTTCCAAAACCGGTCATGTTATAGAAAAGAAATGCGATCTGGAGACTGATATTCAAGAATTTTAGTAATACCATAAGTTACTTTTTTCAAACGTCTTAGTAGATCATCGCCGCGGCGGAGTGGCCGATCGGATTGAGACGCTGTGCTCCGATGCGCGAGGCCGTTCCCCGTCGGGTGTTCGAATCCCCCCTCGGGTGTGGATGTTTGTGAAGCCTTCAATTAGTTGACTAGTAGATTGTACGTTTGGGGACTGATGACCACGCAATTAAGTCCCATAAGCTTAACAAACAGTTGAACATTTTGTAGATCATGAATGTATTGCTTCCAATTCCATTTCTCATCAGTCCACAAACCTACAAACTTTGAATATTCTACCTTAGCTACAGACTTGTGTCCACAGGCTACATTTATTAATAGTCTGATACCATCTACCGTGTGGAACTCTATATACAGTATTTTATCAAAAGACATGTCATCCATTTTGCTTGTCATCCATTTTGCAACTTTTTTCTGTTGAAGAGTGGTGTGGTCGTAATTAATTTGTTATTTCATGAATAACAATTTCACCGAAAGTTCAAAAGTATTACTTTTACAAAAGTTATAGATTCTTGAACATGTTGTTTCCAGAGTTTTTAAAAGTGTCTCTTACGTTCTATTGTCAGGATGGGTATGGTGTGTGATACCTTCTGTTACGGTTTAATAAAGTCTTTGTTTGTTTGTCATCTCGGTATATGTATATGTATATGTGTATCTTTGACTAAGATAAATAAAGCGTGGAAGGCACACACGTGTATTTCCTGTCTATTAAGTGTGTGAAATGCAAAATGGTGGCTAAACCCGGGAATCTGTGAAGCGGCGGAGGCTGTAAGATGGTGAAAAGAAGCCAGCTGCAACACGACATACGATGTTTCCAGAATGAAACTTCACTCTGCAGCGGAGTGTGCGCTGATATGAAACTTCCTGGCAGATTAAAATTGTGTGCCAGAACCGGGACTCGAACCTGGGAGTGAAGTTTCATTCTGGAAACATCCCTTAGGCTGTAGCTAAGCCATGTCTCCACCATATCGTTTCTTCTAGGAGTGCTAGTCTCGCGTGTTTGCAGGAGAGCTTCTGTGAAGTTTGGAAAGTAGGAGACGAGGTACTGGCGGAAGTAAAGTTGTGAGGCGGCATCGTGAGTCGTGTCGAGATAGCACACTCGGTAGTGCGCTTGCCCGCGAAAGGCAAAGGCCCCAGGTTCGAGTCCCGGTTCCAGCTCACAATTTCAATCTGCCAGGAAGTTTCATATCAGCGCACACTCCGCTGCAGAGTGAAGTTTAATTCTGGAAACATCCCTTAGGCTGTGGCTAAGCCATGTCTCCACCATATCCTTTCTTCCAGGAGTGCTAGTCTTGCGTGTTTGCAGGAGAGCTTCTGTGAAGTTTGGAAAGTAGGAGACGAGGTACTGGCGGAAGTAAAGATGTGAGGTAGCATCGTGAGTCGTGTCGGGATAGCACAGTCGGTAGTGCGCTTGCCCGCGAAAGGCAAAGGCCCCAGGTTCGAGTTCCGGTTCCAGCTCACAATTTTAATCTGCCAGGAAGTTTCATATCAGCGCACACTCCGCTGCAGAGTGAAGTTTCATTCTGGAAACATCCCTTAGGCTGTGGCTAAGCCATGTCTCTACCATATCCTTTCTTCCAGGAGTGCTAGTCTTGCGTGTTTGCAGGAGAGCTTCTGTGAAGTTTGGAAAGTAGGAGACGAGGTACTGGCGAAAGTAAAGTTGTGAGGCGGCATCGTGAGTCGTATCGGGATAGCACAGTCGGTAGTTGCCCGCGAAAGGCAAAGGTCTCAGGTTCGAGTCCCGGTTCCGGCACACAATTTTAATCTGCCAGGAAGTTTCACGACATACGATGTCCTCTTGTTGCACGCCCTCGAATCGAAAAGACCGGAGACAGGTTGCGGCAGTGAAACCTGCAGTCACATAGCTTATCTCCAGCAGCTTTGGTAACAATATCTATCTCGCAATCACGCAGAAAATACTTTAGTTGATATTTTGCGTTTCACACACGCAAGTATAGTAGTCTCCATTAATATGAGTTTTTTTAATACTGGGACGCACGCTGCGCTTTCCATTGTTTGCTGTTGTTTGAGCGCCATAATCCTTGGTCGCTGTCAACCTAGCACTTATCTTTGACGTTTTTATTGCGATATCTTGCTTGAACGTTCCTTCGGAGTGCAATGTCAGATACAGAAATACGTTTACGTAATTTGAAAAGAAACGAAGTACCAAACGAAAGGTAGTAACACGGTTCAGTAGAGCAATAGATTCAGGACCTAATTTGTTACTTGAAATACTGTCAACCTTAATTCGGTTCAGAATGTACCAAAGGGCAATTATTGCAGATGGCACTCAAGCATTTTTACAACTGTCGTTGAACGGGAAGGACAGAGATTTAACGAGATTCTTTTGGTTTCTAGTTGAGAAGAAAGAAGATGCAACTTGGCAGACTACGAATGATGTTATCACTTATAGGTTTACACGTTTACCATTTGGCCTAACTTGCAGCCCATTTCTTCTTTCTGCAACATTTCGCGAATTGCCTGTAAGATTTAAAGACACATATCCTATTGCAGCAGAACTTCTAGATAAAAGTACTTTCATGGACGACTTTGCAGCGAGCTGCGAGGACGACAACACAGTCATATCCATATACTATCAGCTGGTAGGTCTTTTGCAACAAATAAAACTTCCTACGGAGAAATGGGCTACGAATTCTGATATTCTACAAGGGATATGGAAGATAGAGGGACGGTCAGATAAAGAACGTACCACAGTTTTAGGCATTGACTGGGACACAGAAACAGATTCAAACTTATTTCACCACCGTCTCATTACAAATAAACTACAAGATGATCCTGCAACTAAACCAGTTACTACATACTACTGCGAAATTTTACGATCGTATTGGAATCTTTGCACCGATATCGATAACAGGAAACATCCTTTTTCAGGATACGTGGTCTAGAGGCATACAGTGGGATGAACTTTTGCCTCCAGACTTGGCTGCCAGATGGAAAACCTGCTGCAGCTGCAGTTCTTCCATGTACCACGATGGATAGAACTTCACAGTCAAATGCCAACAGCTTCACAAACTTCATGTATTTTGTGATGCGTCAGAAAGAGCATATGGAGCAGCCCTGTACGTTAGAACTGCCGAAAGTAAAAACACGTCTGTTCATTTGGTTGTTAGTTAGAATAGAGTTTCCCCTATCAAAAGGGTAACACTTCCGCGGCTTGAGGTATTAGCTGCCTTACTGAGTTCGCGACTTATATAAAGTATTTCTGCCAGTCTTCGGGATTTGACATCGCTAACTCAATAATGTGGAGCGATTCCATCGTGGGACTGGGCTGGATGAAAGGTGATCCAAATCGCTGGAATACGTTTGTTTGTAACAGAGTAACGGAAATCCATGAGACTGGCGCCGTCGCAGTGGCGACACTGTCCCACCACAGCTAATCCAGCAAATTTGTTATCGCGCGGAACATCAGTAGAAAAATTAGTCTTCCACGCTATTGTGGACGGACCTTCATGGTTAACCCAACCACCTGATACTTGGCCTCACCAAGAAATACGTTGCAGTTCTCTTCCAGAAACATGACGTGTATATAAACAATATTTATCAGTGCCTGTGTCTGTCCGATTTATGCTTCAAAATACAGTTCTTATTGGAAACTACTGCACATAATGGCATGGATTCTACGTTTCATGCACAATATCAAACATTCTGAAAAGGTTAAAGGCCCATTGACTGCTGTGACGTCCTATATTTGGTTGGTAGTAATTTATGGTTTGTATGGTCTGTATGAAAGAGGCGACGTCTGCGGGCGTGTGAGCTTTCGTCGTCTTCAATGCTAGGGTTCAATAGGCTCGTAAAATTTTATTTGAGGCATACGTTGAGTATTTAAGTTGGTACACCTAATGATTATTCATATATTCATTTTACTAATACCTCTGGATTAACCCTTCCAGAGCCTAACACAGTTTCTTGAATATTTTCCTTACTGTTTAAACATGATATCTTTATTTCTCAGGGGCTTATTTAAATTACCAAGTCCTTTTAGAATAATGTCTTTTCTTTCCCGGCAGTTCCTTTCCAAGAAGCACGTCACATAAACCCTTTTCTGTCTTTGCATTTAAAAATCTTATTACTGATTTGTTTGACTTTAAATATCTTTACTGGATATTACGTCCTCTAATAACTTTCATTCACTTTATTTCAGAGACAAGTCAAAGATATTATTATTGAAATGTTCCTCAAATTTCAATATTTAAGGACAGGTGCTAACTACGAAAGGCGTGGTCGAGACAAATTTTAATCACCATTTTACCTTAGAAACACAATTGTAACATACAATGTCCAAGTCACACGTTTTTTTCTAGTACACAATTCTAGGCAGTATGTATCATAGAATAACAGTTCAATATTTTTGACAAAGCTAATATTCGGAATATTCTTCACAATTCAATTTTAAAGTTATTTAACTCAAAATTTTCTCAATGAAAAAATTCCTTTAACAATATTTAATATTCCCTTGAATATTCACAGTCCTATCGGCAGGCAGATTTTTTTTTAAAAGTCCGTAGCCTAACCCGAATTAAAGTTCACAGGTAACTTTTACTCACTAGCGTAACAGTTCGACCCTTTCATGATAAATAATGAAGTCTTTAAATAATAATAAAAAAATTGATTCCATCGCAATTAAAAGAGTTCGGAATATTTCCGCACCTGACTTTAACTATTTCGCAAACACGACCAAAAAGACTGAGACAAAACAGAGATTTTAATGCAACGAGAAACAAAGGCTGAGAGAGCGAACAGCTATTCTGCGGAACTATTTCTGCTACTATTAGCAACAAAAGATGAATTTGAATTGCGGTGTTTAGACGCGGTTATTCTGTAACTCTACTATTCCGAAACTTCAAAGATATTATGATTTTACTGGAATTTTTGAAAAAATGTGAAAATTCTGCCTCTTACAAAATTATTAAGATTGACTGAAAATGGCTAGTTTATGCGATGATTGCGATGTAGTGTCACACTGCCCATGAACTAGACTCAGCTAAACGCACTTGAATATGAATGGCTCAGCAGGAAAGCTTTCCAGCAGAATACCACCCGCTTCCAGTTCACCAAACCATTTCCGGTAACAGGCGTGGACTTTTCAGGACCGCTTTTTTGTTAAATTAGGTACATGTTACAGAAATGCTACATCTTACTCTTCGCATGCGCAACAACAAGAGCTCTTCACCTGGAACTAGTATCAGATATGAGCACAGATTAATTTTTGATGGTCCTTATACGGTTTACTGCACGAAGAGGATTGCCGAATACTGTTTACTCAGATAACGCTAAAACTTTTCAAGCAGGGTACACAGAACTGAAGAACCTAATTCACTTCTTTGAGGACACGGAAATCAGTCAGCACTACCGAGACGATTCTTAGAAGTTCATTACGCCACGGGCAGCTTGGCGGGGAGGATGGTGGGAACGCATGGTAGGAACAACGAAACGTTGCCTCAGAAAAGTACTGCGAAGATCGCTAGTGAATGAAGAGAATCTCAGAACCTTACTGGGAGAAACAGAAGCCGCCATCAACTCAAGGCTACTCGTACAGGGAGACTCAGATGTACTGACACCAAGCCACTTTTTAATAGGACAACGATCAACTACAATACCGTCTGGTCCTGAACCGAGTATAGAGAAGAATCTGATAAGAGTAACAAAACAAGGAGAAAAACTGCTAAATGATTTCCTGAAAAGTTGGAAGAAGGAGTATCTCCTTCAGTTAAGAAACTTTCATGAAGTCCAGCGGCCTAAAGGGAAACCTAAATACCGTGTGGGAGATATTGTACTCTTACAGAAAGATAGACGATCCATATGCGGAAGAAAGCCCGCATTATGTAATGAAGATGGAGTAGTGCGGACCTTAATTCTTCAGACACCAGGCGGGAGAAGTATTGGTCGACCGGTGCAACCGGTCATCCCACTTGGGTCTGACTAGAATGGGATGGACCAGGGTTGAGAGGATGTTACGAATTAATAAAGTATTTGTTTTTCATCTCTGTATATGTATACATTTGACTAACGTAAATAAAGTGTGAAGAGTACACACGGATTGACTTTAGGAAGTTTGCTATCCGTCAACTGAGAGTCTGCAATATTCGTTTAGTGTAATTATTCGATGCCGAAATTTTCATAACAAACAAGCAGTATATTTCTCAATATCCTGAAACGTTGATGCTCGCAGTCTGCAAAACAAAACAGAAGTATTGCTACTGCTTTGGCTTGGGGTTCAGAAAAGTAATTTTCAATTTTTTTTAAATGTTCCTTGCGTTAGAACAAGTTTTATGTTTGATACCTGATACGATAAATTATGTAAGCCCTTTCAATTCAGATGCACTTCAGCAAGAAAAAATTGCTACGTATCTCAAAGTTATAGAAGCTTTGCTGATACTAAAATTGTAGGTGAAATCCCAAAGTCAGCTAATGCTCATACCGTTCATAAATAATGCAAAACTTGCATTCGCTTACCTAATTTACTTTGGTCATTCTTTTACCTAGATCAAATTTCATTAATCTCTATATATAAAAGGAAGTGCCCCGATTGACTGACTTACTGACTCATCATAGCCCAGCCCAAACCACTGAAGATAGAAACTTGAAATTTGTGGAGGGTGTTGATCTTACGCTGTAGGCGTCATTTAAGAAGCGATTTTTCGATATTCCGTCCGTAAGGGGGTGAAATAGGGGATGAAACGTTTTTTGAAAATACGTAGCTATTTAGGCAATTTTGATGCTAGAACTAAGAAATTTCGGATTTTATTTCAGAGTTCGAATCTAAAAGACACTTGTTTCGGCATTTTTTGAAATTCGACAAACAAGGGGGTAAAATAGGTGACGAAAAAAAATAGATTTTCAAAAAATGTTGCTGTTAACTCAAATTTTAAGCTACAACTACGAAACTTCGGATATGGAATCTTCGTCAGGATTAAAAATCCATGATTTTTAGTATTTTTGGAAATTCAATAAGTAAGAGGTTTAAATAGAGGATCAAATATTCTTTTTGAAAACACGTTGCTATTGATACAATTTTGAAGCTAGAGCTGCAAAAATTGATATTTGTATAGTTGATTAGACGCTAAAAAAATACTTGTTTCGGTATTTTTGGAAATTCAACCATCAACGGGTTAAATTGGAGAGAGTGTGTTTTTCGAAAATACGTAGCTATTTAGGTAATTTTGAAGCTAGAACTACGAAATTTCGGGTTTTAATTCGGGGTTAGACTTTAAAAGACACGTGTTTCGACATTTTTTGTTATTCAACCAATAAGAGGGTAAAATAGAGGACGTAAAAAATTGATTTTCAAAAAAATGTTGCTGTTAACTCAAATTTCAAGCTATGACTACTAAACTCAGGATATGGACTCTTGATCAGGATTAAAAAGACACGAGTTTCGGTATTTTTGGAAATTTAAAAACTAAGGGGGTAAAAGAGGGGATCAAAAATTCTTTTCGAAAACACTTTGTTGTCAAGACAATTTTGAAGCTATAGCTGCAAAAAATAGCATTTGTATTATTCGTTATGCTTTAAAAAATACGTGGTTCGGTATTTTTGGAAATTCAACCATCAAGGGGGTTACATTGGAGAGGGGATGTTTTTCGAAAATCTATTGCTGTTTAGACAATTCTCAAGTTAAAATTACAAATTTTCGGATTTGGATTCGGGGTTCGAATTTAAAAGACACGTGTTTCGGTATTTTTGGAAATTATACTAATAGGGGGTGAAATAAGGGATGCAATAATTGATTTTCAAAAATATGGTGCTGTTAACTCAAATTTCAAGCTATAACTACGAAAATTAAGAAATGGATTCTTCATCAGGATTAAAAAAGAAACAACTTGTGCAGACCAACCAGCTTACGCCTGCGAAGCAGCGGGGTTCAGCTAGTCATTACTATGTGTTTCACTGATCTGTTTACAGGATATGTGTTCATGTAAGCGAGACTTAATTATTGGAGGGCAAATTCAATGAAATTCTGTTCTTAATTTCAATTCATGTCCTTAGCTGAGCACAGTGACGTCCCTGATATTTTGTCCGATTTATTGTTTCCACGAGCAGAAAAAATTAAATTTCAGCTAGTCGGAATATTTTTCTCATAATATGAAATTTGCCTCCAATAATTGAGTCCAAGCGCTTGCCTGATAGTCGTCGATTTTGGTGGTGCAAAATATAGATCCAGTTTATAGTTTCATAAATGATTGTTTTCATTGAGGTAATAATATCGCACGCTACCTCACTGACATATTACTTCTGGGTTGGCGGAATAATTTGCTATCTAAACATTTATTTAAAATTCTTGCTCGGCACCTATCTTCCGCTAGTCTAATTTGGATAATTTCTCTTTTTCATTTCTACAGAAAATTCGTTATTAACCATAAGTAATATGTCAATTAATACAACGTAGTTTTATTTCATACAATCTCTATATATAAAAGGAAGTGTCCCGATTGACTGACTGACTGATTGACTGACTGACTCATCACCGCCCAGCCCAAACCACTGAAGATAGAAACTTGACATTTGTGGAGGGTGTTGATCTTACTCTGTAGACGTCATTTATGAAGCGATTTTTCGATATTCAGTCCGCAAGGGGGTGAAATAGGGGTTGAAACGTTTTTTGATAATACGTAGCTATTTGGGCAATTTTGAAGCTAGAACTACAAAATTTCGGATTTTAATTCAGGGATCGAATTTAAAAGACACGTGTTTCGGCATTTTTTGAAATTCGACAAATAAGGAGGTAAAATAGGACACGCA
The DNA here is from genome assembly GCA_026315105.1 of Locusta migratoria. NCBI lineage: Eukaryota > Metazoa > Arthropoda > Insecta > Orthoptera > Acrididae > Locusta > Locusta migratoria. The sequence continues at coordinate 247,329,530 of CM048751.1, forward strand.
AAAAATTGATTTTCAAAAATATGTTGCTGTTAACTCAAATTTTAAGCTACAACTACGAGACTTCGGATATGAAATCTTGCTCAGCATTAAAATCCATGATTTTTAGTATTTTTGGAAATTTAAGAAGTAAGAGGGTTAAATAGAGGATCAAAAATTCTTTTTGAATACACGTTGCTATTGATACAATTTTGAAGCTAGAGTGCAAAAATTGATATTTGTATAGTTGGATAGACATTAAAATATATGTGTTTCGGTATTTTTGGAAATTTAACCATCAATGGGGTTAAATTGGAGAGGGGGTGTTTTTCGAAAATATGTTGCTATTTAGGCAATTTTTAAGTTAGAACTACAAATTTTCGGATTTGGATTCTTGGCTCGAGTTTAAAAGACACGTGTTTCGGTATTTTTGGAAATTAGACTAATAAGGGAGTGAAATAAGGGATGCAAAAATTGATTTTCAAAAATGTGGTGCTGTTAACTCAAATTTCAAGCTATAACTTCGAAACTTAAGATATGGATTCTTCATCAGAATGAAAAAGAAACAACTGGTGCAGACCAACCAGCCTACGCATGCGAAGCAGCGGGGGTTCAGCTAGTATCTCTATATAAAAATTGAAGTGCGTGTGCCTACATTTCACTCTGCAGCCAAAACTACACATCGCAAACGAATAGTATGTGTTATTTGCTAGTAGGTATCAGTCTCCCATTGTGCACTATGGTCGTATAGTGTTGATAACGATAAGAGGGTGGAAAATATGGGAGTTGAAAGTTAGCGACTTATATACGAATCTACGTGTGTCAATATAGATACGATAGAAACTTGAAATTTGTAGATGTTTTTGTTCTGTCACTAAAGGCATCAGAGATTTTTGGATATTCCAATCTCTAAGAGGGTGAAATAGGGGATGAACGGTGTTTTTGAAAATACGTTGTTATTAAGGCAATTTTGAAGCAAGAAATACAAAACTTAAAATTTAGATTTTTGATTGAAATTTTAAAGACATGTGTTGCGATATTTTTCGAAATTTATCAGCTAAGAGGGTGAAATAAGGAAAAATCTTTAAAGGGTGCTACTAAGACTATTTTGATGCTATAAACGCAAAAATTCGGATTTGGAACCATGTTTAGAATTTTAAAAAATATGTTTCAGGGTGTTCTGAATTCTGCCATCAGTGGTGCAATAGGGGGTGTCAGGCTGCATCCAAATACTTGATTACGAAAGCATTTTAAAGCTAAATCTATGAAAATTTTTATTTAGTAGTAGAAACAACCTATACAAACCATCCAGTCTACGCGTGAGAAGCCTCGGGAATTAAGCTAGTGTTTTGTATAGTCTGATATGGATCGGTTAAGTCGTTCACAGTCCAAAATTCGACTTTAAAAATGATGAAATAATCATCTTTAAAGGCTAATTTTGGACTGTGAGCGACTTAACCGATCCAAATGACACTATATAATATATGGTGTGAAACTAATTTTGGCCTATGGAGAGTGAAGACCTTTTTTATAATTGGTGTTCTAATGCTAAACAAGGACAGTGAAAGTATGTTGATGTCGCTAATGTATATGATAATATGTTGTAAGCAAAGCCGTTTTCCAGCTAATGAATACACTGATTTAAGCAGAAACAGGTTCATTTATTGTAGGTAACAAATACATGCAGGCGACACATGAAACTGCTAATGTTACGATGACGTAATGATCCATGGCCGGAGTAGTAGACAGGCTGCCAGGAGGTCGTGTCTCATCTCCCTCCACGACGTCACGGCTTGATGAACCCTCAGCCAGGCACTTCGGTGTGAACTGCAGAGTATCCATGTAGATGTAGATGCAGATGCAGGACAAGATGGCGGTGGGGGCGGCGGCTGCGACGGCTGCGCCTCCAGATGGAGGGCGTCCTCCCAGGAAGTCTTCAGTCCTCCCAGAAAGTTAATGACCAAGTTGTCGACGGGACGATCCCGTCTGGGTGCCCCCAGTGGCTGGTGGAGCTGCCGGAAAACCTCAGAACGCATGTCCCGAAGTTTGCCGGGTGGGGACACCTCCCAGTCCGCGACCAGCGCGAACGCCTGTGGTATACAACAAAGAGACACCATTTTCACTTTTGATGTCTATGACAGTCGATGCTTCATATATCAGTTAATGTGCAGGTTAAACGTGCGCGACTGGCTATTGGCGTGTAGACGTTGGCAACGGGTGATGGATGACGAGTGGTGAGACAATACAATTAAAAAAAAAAAAAAAAAAAAAAAAAAAAAAAAAAAAAAAAAAAAAAAAAAGATATATTTTATCCCGGAGCTTCTCTCTCTCTCTCTCTTTCTCTCTCTCTCTCTCTCTCTCTCTCTCTCTCTCTCTCTCTCTCTTTCTCTCTCTCTCTCTCTCCCGTGTTTCTGAATCCAGATCAATATTCCCTTGTTTTTCTGGACACGAGAGAAAGAACAGCGTTCCACCTCATCTGTCTGTTCCTATCTTCCGAACTGTTAAGACGCATTTGTGTCGGCTCCTGATACCCTATTTTATCTATGTGAGTATAGTGTAATCACTTGCTAAAATAAACCGTATTAAATGTTCAAATGTTTGTATAGTCTATGGGACTTAACTACGGGGTCATCAGTCCCTAAACTTACAAACTACTTATGAACTACTTACGAACTAGGACGGCACAAATATCCATGCCCGAGGGGGGATTCGAACCCCCGACCGTAGTGGCCGTGCAGACCGTGACTGGAGCGCCTTAGTCCCCTCGGCCACCGCGGCCGGCGTATTAAATGTGGCCAAAATTTAATATAATCAGCATTTTTCATTTCAGTCCGCGGAATTGATGTGTTGGCTGAGTAATTCAGCCCGGTTAAGTTGTGGAGTGTGCACGACATTACGGCTGACGAACATTCGTCCAGTGATTGTTGCCAAACTTACTAACTTTGAAATAAAATCATAACCATTCAAAATTAATACTCATTTCAGAACCCGCAGTCGTGTTTTCTCTTGTCATGTTAAATATCTGGAAGTCCGATAATTCTCAGTTCGAGATTTTCAGCGCAAGTTACGAATGGCCACTCAACGGAAATTTAATGCAAGGTAAGCTGCACGAAACACATCAAATAACCAGTCCAAAACCATTTCATGACGGCCGATTCACCTTCATAAATATGCCTTTCATTACAGCTACAACACCGGAATGAGCTAATCTGATAAATGACGTAGGTAAACTCCGTCTCTTTTGATAAGTGTAACTGCCGCCAACATCTACTAAAAATATCTCTCAAAAATCTTTAAAGTATCCATACTAATTCCATCATTTATTCAGTAATTCCTATCAGTGAAATATATATATATATATATATATATATATATATATATATATATATATATATATATATATTACGAAATTTTAACTATCTTCGATCCCAATCCAGACTTAGAAAACTTTCACGAAGTTAAATTTGGCGTCAGTTTTAAAATTTGTTTTGGCGTTTGTGTATAGCGTTTTTGGCAATGTAATTGATATTTCATTTATAATCCGAACCTTTTTTCACCGGTTTTTACGATGTATATGGAAGGTGAGATTCTGACGGAGTGATATACTGAACAACCAACAATTCACATGTAGCTTTCTACGAGCATAATTCATCTACACACCGGACAAGGGTACATCAACAACCTGTCAACCATAGAGCAGGAACAGCGTTAATTATTTATTTCATGGTGAACGGAAGAGATGCTTCCTCTTTCAAAACGCATTGACAGGGCAAGAGGGAAATAATCTTTTGTGATCCCCGTGAAATAAATAAATAATGCTGCTCCTGCTCTAAGGTTGACAGGTTCTTTATTTACCCTTGTCTGGTGAGTATATTGATGATCATCGTATTACATGTTTACAAACGATAAAGACTAAAGCCTTTTCCTATTGGCCGCTCGAACGCGACTCCTAATTGGCTGCCTTCACCTCCCGCACCGCCAACGTCTACACGTAAGGTGGCGGTCATGTACGCATGAACTGCACTTTAACCCAAATATCTTAATGAAATATCATGAAAAACACAAAAGCCTTAAAAATGATGAAGTCGAGTCTCAGACCAAAATCATGAACCTTTCTCTCGAATGACATCTTCATGTAGTCGTAAGCCTGACTTTTTAAATGTTGAAAGCAAGTAACTAATGTAGAAAGCAAAACATACTAAGTCTTAATTACGGTGTAATTAGTGAGCAGTTAACATTTGCTCCCACAAATGGCCGCATATCATCATAATTTCAGTAATTAACTGATTATAGAAGATTTTGAATTCTGGTGCTACAGAGGAATGCTTAAGATTAGATGGGTAGATCGCGTAACTAATGAGAAGGTACCTCACAAACGGCTTTTATTCAAATTGCGTGGTTATGGTATATCGCTCCAAAACAGAGGTGAAGGCCTATGAAGACCTCCTAAAACTGCTTGGTCGTGGAAGGGAAAAGGAAGGAGACAGTGTGGTCATTAGAGATGGAACACATGCTAAGACATTATTTTTCCTAAGGCTGGGGAAGGAAACCGGCTGTACCCTTCGAAAGAAAGCATTTGGACATTTCTCTGATTTAGAGATATCACAGAGAACCTAAATCAAGGTGGCCACTGAGGATACATCAGAGTTAAGGTAAGGCATCGATTGTAAGGCATCGACTAAAACAGAGGTGATATCGGGCGTTCCACAGAGTAGTGTTATTGGTCCTCTGCTGTTACGTATTTACGTAAACGATTTAGGGCAAAATCTAAGTAGCTCTCCTAGATTGTTTGCAGATGACGCCGCCATTTACCGTCTAGTAAAATCATCTGAAGATCAAAACCAACTGCAGAACGATTTGAATAAGATATCAGTATGGTGTAAGAATTGGCAGTTGACTCTAAATAATGAGAAGTGTGAAGTCGTCCACATGAGTACGAAAAGAAATCCGTTAAACTTTGTTTACATCATAAATCAATCAAAAGTGAAGGCCGTAAACTCCACAAAATACCTAGGAATTACTATTACTTCAGACGTAAATTGGAAAGAACACGTAGATAATGTCGTGGGAAAGGCGAACCAGAGACTACGTTTTATTGGCAGAACTCTTAAAAGATGCAACAGAACTACTAAAGAAACTGCATACACTACGCTTGTCCGTCCATTTTTTGAGTATTGCTGCCCAGTGTAGGATCCTTATCAGGTGGGTTTGACGCAGGACATCGAAAGAGTCCAAAGAAGGGCAGCTCGTTTCGTATTGTCACGATACAGGGGAGACAGCGTTACGGAAATGATACAAGATCTGGGTTGGGAATCATTACAACAACGGCGCTTATCGCTGCGACGTGGGCTACTTACGAAACTACAATCGCCAACATTCTCCTCCGAATGCGAAAATATATTGTTGACTCCCACTTACATAGGTCGAAATGATCATCAGAATAAAATACGAGAAATCAGAGCCCGAACAGAGATATTCAGGTGTTCATTCTTCCCGCGCGTTATTCGAGAATGGAATGGGAGATAAAATAGTATAAAGGTGGTTCGATGAAACCTCTGCCAGGCACTTAAATGTGATTTGCAGAGTATCCCATGGAGCTGTAGATGTAACAGTGTGGAGTGCTGATGTGAGATCTTGCTGTTCATCGCCAAAGCGAACTGTGCAAAGAAGGCAGGTCTATATGATGACATTCTCGTGGTAATAAGTCGCTAAAGTGGAGACGATGCATCATATTTCGGGATGTGTTATGAGTTAGGCGTGGACTATAGTCCGTGTCACGTAGGAAGGCGGCCCAGTTTTCAGCCATTCTGCCCATCCCCCTCCATTAGCGCACTGGCAGCCAGTAATATTCATTCCCTAGGCGCATGGCTGCCCGTGAGTTACGCAATGTTTCTCCCTCAGGCTCAACCGTTGGCGCTCGGCTGTAGCTCCTCCCCTCCAAGCTTCCCCTACCTCTTTGCGTGGAAGCGCCTTCTTACATGACGCCAACTATAGTGTATGGCAGTTGTTGTGAGTTACGTGTAGCGCCTTCGAGGCAGCGTCAGGGTGGTCTGAATGCTCACCTCTTCAGCCTACGTCTCATCCTCCTCGGTGTAGGTGGTGGACTCAGCAGCAGAGACGACTGGCGGCTCTTCTGTCGGCTGCTCTGGCGGCTGGACCGGCTGCTCCTCTAGAGGCTCCTCTGGCTGCAAGATCAGGTCCTCACCAAGGCCCAGGCGAGAGCTGACTGCCGACAGAGGCGTTAAGCTCCATCAAAAGGTGCCCATATTGATCGCGATAAAAAGTCATCATAGCAGCACAGTAAAATTTTAACAAAACTTTGAGCTTCTTGTTTATAATTACTTGTTCACCAATTATGTTACAATTACTAAATTACTACAAAATTACCGCTGCCAGTCAAAAATTTGGTACAACTGTAAAAATTGTTTACTTAGCTACATGTTTCAAGGCTTGTCTCATCATCGGCTGATATGGCATTACAAAAATTTCAAATATATTTTAATACATCAACAAAATCTTTCAACATCAACAAAAACTTTCAGTCTGCATTTTAACCTTGTAGTGTTCAGTGTAACACTACTACCTTCTTTTATATCGACTTTCGGTATCTACATATTGAGTTGATATTAGGCTGGACCAGAACAGAAACTGCCGCCCGAATCTATGTTTGTTGCAGATTCTGGGAGCGAAGTCCAGCGCACAGTAATCACAGCTGACATAGGACATAATACGAAGAAGTTTCTCCATGATTTAGGAACAACACTGGAAAAACAGTTGAAGATATGTTCTTGTTGGTTTATATGTATGTTCTTGGCACTGTTGTAATATTATTCATTCATGGTTTGACTGATACCATAAGGCAAATAAACTGATTCTAGAAGTTTCTCAAGAAAACTTTTCACAGCTACGTTAAAGTTACGTGCTTAACCCGGATAAGAGAGACTTATAATATAAAATGTTTGTTCTTGCCGTTTGAAGAAGAGATTTTTAACAGCGGCAAGAACATTTCAATCTGTAAATCGTGAAATAGTACACGACTGCAGATCCACGACGACAAGAAACTTTTCAAACTATCCTTCAGCTCTCAACGATGTGAGGAGTCACCAGAAACGACACGTGGTTCGAATTCCACGTTAAGCTGTAGGTCCCCTTTCTCACTTGGCTAATTGGTGTGGGCTAGGGACACGCAAGTCCCCGAAGTGGCGTCGAATTGAAAGACTTGCAACAGGCCAATGAGCCACATGAATTTATTTTTACCTGTTTGATTGTAAAACTTTGTTTCATCGACTCACTTTATTCGTCTTCAGTAGCTCTCTTCATCTGATATCTGATGGTGTCACCATTTCTCTTCTGGGATTGTTAGCCTCAAATAACAACACAGTAACACACGGTCTCACTGTCATCACAGATGCTGATTGAAATAAGATCGCGATTTGATTGTCATCGTAGCTGTTGCTGGAGGAAAGATGGCAGTCAAAACTATTACACTATTGGTGTATCGATGTTTGAGTTGTGGGTCGACTGGAATGTCTTCCGTTGCCTTGCTCTCAAATACCTTGAGATACATGAAGAAGAGAGCTACTCAAAGAAGTTGATAAAAGAAACTTTTTATAACCGAACCGTTAGTCAAACATAACAAGAGACCTCACCACACATATGTTATCTGTTGGTTTTTACGGGTACGACCGTAGGAATGACTGTCTTCGATAATGCGCAAATTTGCAGCCAAGGAACTGCGAGTCTCATAACAAGGGATCACCTTCATCAAGCTTGTGATTGTCTCCTCCTGCTTAAAGGCCAAAAGGTTAAAGGTGTAAAAGAGCTGTCCAGAAAGTATGTTGGGCAAAACTAAATGTGTTTTTACGACCAGTGGGCGTCCGATGCCTCAAACGATCCTTAGGAGACTGAAGGGGAGCTAGAAGACTGCAGAAGAACTGTAGAATTAATGTATTATGCCAATAATGTTGTAATTTCTTAATTAATAAATGTTTTTAACCGAAATATGGTTAATTATAAAGAATATTGTCCTGCAAACAGTTTCTCATTCAAAACGGAGGCAGCTCAAAAATTCGAAACTCTATTGCACGTACCTGAGTGCATGCATTTATGTGTATTCACGTCAAGGCTTACAATTTTTTAGTTTTGGTGAAACTGAAATTTTAAAAAAGTTTTTTCAATTTGTCGCCAACTGACAAAAGTGGAGCTGCCTCCTTCTTGCACCAAACCCTTCAATTTTAGTATGCCTATAACCCTCACGAGAGTGCAGGCAATGAATTGACAAAGTTTTCTCGCAATCTGATGTATGGTATGGCCGTGAAAAAAAAAAAAAAAAAAAAAAAAAATGCGAACAAAAAGACAAACAAACAAACATTAATTTTCATATGTTAGATTTATGAAGAAACTGTGCATTCGAAAGTGTTTTGCTATCAAACTACCACAAAGCGAGATTAATAGGGATGCTTCCCAAAAAGAATAACATTCTCAACCACTGTTAATAATTTCTACATCATCTAAGACCTGTCTAAATTGCTATATTAGGATATTTCTGTAGTTACTGTCTCTGGAAAGTATCGATACTAATCTCTCTGTGTTCTAGAGTAAAGCACATTATGATGCACAGCTTGTCCATAAATACAAAAAGAGGACCACATGCCCTCTAGAATATATTCACTGTTATTGTAGGCGTCCCTCTAAATTTGTGTGTTGTATCAGAGTGGTGATTGTCGTAACATTGCCTGCACTGACCAAAACCAGGAACAAAATAAAATTAGAAGCTGCGATGTGGACTGTTTTAAGTTTCATTGTAATGCTGACAGCAACATTTAGCTGCTTTACCAGACTGCAACGCCAGGTAGGTTGGTACTTACGGCTCAACGTGCTCCAGAGTAATGAAGATCTCTTCTCGGACGCTGAGCTCCTGTGTTGCCTCTGCGGAATTCCCTCTTCCATCCGCCTGCTAACACGAGACGCGGAGCTCCAGTCTTGCTTCTGCGGTATCCCCTCATCCATCCGCCTGCAAACACGAGGAAGGAGCTGCAGTATACAATTAAACTCATTTTCCACTACAGTCATAGGACTCTACTGCTCCTACAATCACTGACGAAGAGTAAAGAATTGAAGTAGCGGCATTGAATTAAAATGTATGTCAGGGCCAGGATTCGTACCTGGGACCTCCAACTTACTGGGCACGCGATGTAACCACTAAGCCACCCCGGTCTACTGTATATGGTGACTGTACAGACTTTGTTAAAGCACACTCCTTCAACAAACATAAATATAGGGGAAGATAAGACAGAATTGAAATTTGTGTTATTGAGGGAGACATACTTAAGGCAGTCCGTGCAATTGCCGTGTTTGTGCCATCGCGGTGGCTTAGTGTTTTTATCGCTTGACCAGTAAATAGTAGGCCTGGGTTCGAATCCCGGCCCTGGCACACAATTCACTTCAATGCCTCTCCTTCAATGTAATATCTTTGATATAAATCGAGACAAAATATGTCTCTGGACAATGATTTGTTATTTATAAGAAGCAGAAGGAAATTAGACTTACATACGTTTTGAGGCTTTCCTGAGTCATTAATTCATTCTATGGTTCATGGGCGTCCCTTTGGATAGAGTCGTGTGAACAGCACTAGGTAATCATCTCGAGGTAGCTCTTCTAGTGTGTGTTTGCATAGTTGCGAGGGTGAGTCTCAGCATATAAGTTTCAAGCTGAGGTAGACACGCAAGTGGTGCGTAGGGTATTTCTCAACCACTACGACACATTCGTCTTGTGGGTTGCAGCAGTTTAAGGAACCAAATAAAGCTACAGCTCAAGAGCGTTACTTATAGGTTACAGACGCTGCTACAAAAATTTCTAGCTCCAGGCTTTCAAAGCCTTCTCGAACGATGGGACGACTGTTTTAATTTACACGTTGAGTCAAGTGAAGAGTAACGCAATTTTCAGGATTGTACACGCAGTACTGGAGTGTCTACCTCAGTTTGTGAAGTATTTACTGCCTCATCCTCGATTTTTTTTCTTTTTTTAATTTAATTTCATCTTCTTTTTGACTTCGTCAACCAGGCATTTTTCTCTGCAGTTGAAGCATATTTATTGGGCTTTTATTAAATTCTATTGAACGTCAGACAATTTTTTGAAACGTGAAATATTTGGTGTAGGTCGGCATGTATATATTCATTTACCACCTCTGGCAAATTTTGGTGAATAGTCCAGTGACATTAACGTAAATGAACTTTCGTTTCCTTACTGTCCTTCGAAATAGCCACCTTCCGTAACCATTCACCGACGAACTATGTGATACATGTTATGGAAACTTTGCACGAAGTATTTTCTTTGGCATGGTCTTCAGAAGCCTCGTCGCGTTTCGTTGGTTGTCAGGAATATCGTCAAAGCTCTTTGCGTTCAAAGCGAGTTGGAGTGGAGGGAATGGGAAGAAGTCCGTAGAACTGAGATCCAGCGCGTATGGTCGATGTTCAAGTTGCATCGCCTCCCCCCCTTTTTTTTTTTTTTCAGGACACGACAGCGCTCACTTACACACAGCCAATCTCATCAAACAGTTCCTGGCAAAAAGTGGAGCATCCACCATCCACCATACTCGTCGGATCTCAGTCCTACAGATGTCTTCCTATTCCTTCGACTGAAACTCGTTTTCAAAGGAAAGAGATTTCTGACATACAACGAAAGGTGACGAGGCTTTAAACACCACCCAAAAGGAACAATTCATGCCAAGTTTCCAGGACATGTATCTCAAATCTCAGCGTTGCAAAGTTACGGGAGACCACTATTTCGAAGAACAGTAAAGTAGTATCTCATAGTTCATCTACCTTAATGTTACACAACGTTTTACCGAACTTTGTCGTCAGAGGTTGTACATCTTGAGTTAGAGTGGCTCCTTTATTCCAATTTGTCATTTGCAACTATATATTTTGAATAAAAATTTCTGAAATATAGTAAATAAATAGACAAATAAAAATATGAATGTAGTTAACTGGTACAAATGGATGTAAGTTTTTAGGATTTATTTGGAGATATGTGAGTTGCAAAAGATGCAGTAGTGTGGAGAGCTGTAATGCATGAGCTTTCGGACTGAATACCAGAATCACAACTACAACAGTTGAAATAAAGGATAATGATTTTGCCTACAGGCAGTCGTTAATTAACACTGGCTATAAATTGCAATACAGCCACCACTGATAGGAGTAGAGAGACTATTTTCTCGGTAATAATGACCTAACAATAAATAATTGCCTTATACTGAAACAACTCATTTGCAATATTGCACTAGTAAAATTAGAAAATTGTAAAGCAAATGTCTTTCTGGATTATTCTAGCCAATGAAATTATTTCTGCTTATTATGGTAGTCACAAATGTTTCAGATTTATTGCTACTGAAATGGTTACATAAATATTTATGCAGGATTAGTACTTCTTCTTTAGTATGTACAGTTTAGAGTTCCGGCTAATCTCTTCTGTAAAATATGCTGTAAATACTCTTAATAGTACCCCATTAATGTGTGTACTCCTTTCTCGTAACAGAGTTCTTTCACCTAAAAGAAATGTGGAAGGGAGTCTAAAAATGTGTTATATCCGCGCTTTGTGTCTAGGTTGGCTTGGTTGAAAAACGTTGTCCCAATAATATGAAAGAGACGGTTAAGGATAGACCATGGTGCGGACTCGATTCAATGATCATCCTTCTCACACCCATATTGCTTATCGACATGTGGAGCAGAGAACATATATTATGAAATTTAATATCAAGAAAATAAGATTCTGAAGATTCACCTGAAAATTCAATTTTATTCTAAGAACCTAATTGTTAATCTCTTTGGGGAATTACATTCTCCCTCTTATTTTCTAAATTGTTCCTTTCGCTTCAGTTCCGTAACCAAAGATATTAATTCCAGGTCATAAATGAGATACAGCTACCACCAGTTCCAATGTGGTCCATAATCTCTCCCAGTTCGCATGCTCACATTGTTCATTAAAGAATGAGGTTGCCACCGAAAAAATCTCCACACTTACAGTCTCCACAAGCACACAATAGTTCACTCGTAATCAAATATACCATGACCAAAGGGGAATATAACCGATGTCAGGGGTGTAATGTGAGCGTCTGTTCAAGAAAACACAAAGTTCCAATGTCTCATCCCGTGAATGAACACAGTGTTTAGGACAGAAGTCAACTAACATGGATCGTAATAGAAAACATTACAGTAATTCATTCGCCAAATATAAATAAAAAAATCTGAAAGCAGAAGTACAGTTATCATCCACGTCCTCCTTATTGAGTGCGTGAATATTTACTACACACACGAATTTAAGTTCACTGCAAGTTAATAGCAGGAAGATTATAGTCATTAAAGTTGGAAGAACCAGCCAATTTTAATGTAGTCGCTCTGCACCAGATTCCGGATGTAAGAGCACATGATGCAAGAGCACAGATACTTGAACGGAGAGAAAGATAAGCCGTTCTGGCAATGGATCTGGTTATCGTGTGTTGCTAGAAGTGGCTACAGTGGTTCAATGTTATCTTTGACCAAGGAGCAAGTCAACAAAAGTCGATAGGATGCTTTGCTCGACGATTAGTCTTCCTGTCAACTTTGATCACAACTGTACTACAGCCTCTCAGCATCTCGGACTGCAGTTTACTTGGCAGTATGCAGTGCCAAACAGTTCTGTCTAGTACAGGTAAAGGCATTTTAATTCGGTTTCCCCGTTTTGATGCGTCTACCAACATCTCTAATTGTCGAGTCATAGGGTAAGAACGCCGTCTGATTATGTTGGCATGGTATAACTCCAGTAGAGGCTAGAGGTTACTTGAGACTCCAGGAAGACACTTACATCATAGCCTTCGGTTTGTGTATGAATGGTCTCCGGAAAACTACACGTGCATGAGAGTGCTTGTGCAGTCATTCAGCACTTCAAGCCAGTAGTGTAAGATACTTCTTGGAGATCACAGCTTCGATCATTTTCCAGTAAATTTCATTAAGGTTGGGTGGTAGTTAAAAATTTACATAGCTTTCTTTTGAATATACCAACATTTTCAGAGAAACAGTGGCATTCGGAACTGCAGTGGACGACAAGAGGACTCAATAATTTGAAATATGTGCACAGCTCGTCTCGACACAGCAACCTGTCAGCCCAAATGAATCTGTTTTGGAGTATCTATGTTTCAAAAGAATATTCTCCAGAGCCACACCCACGAAAAGTTATAGAGAATTGTATAAGTCTTGCCGTGTACAAGCATTATCACTAAAGGGATGAAATTTCAAAGTACTCCCAACAGCCTCCGGTACCACCCTATGCAATTTTTGTATCAACAGGTAGCGTCGAATTTCGACCTAGCCTAATCGGTTGGGTCTACAGATGTTGAGATCAGTACAGCACAGCATGTAATCACTGGGCTGTATGAGTGAGTGTGACCCAGTTTTTAAAGCCAAGTTCTGTGCGCTGTCGCACCATACCACGGAGCAAAACAGAGATAATGCAGATTCGTCCATCTTACGGTGAAGTTGTTACTGTTTGTAGTGCTGGAGACAAACGCACGTCTCTACAAGTCATCATTATCACCCTCTGTACCAGACAGATTTATGTGATACAACACGACACGTAGCAAGACATGAGGAGAGTTCTAATCGTGTTATTATGATGATAAAAATGTAATCAAACGGAGCATGAGGGCAGATAAAGTGCTTAAAGTGAGTCAGAGTATAAAAACAGACTACGAGTCTTACCTGTCGAGGCAGATACACAGCCACCAGAGGCACCTGGAACAGAAGAATTAAAAAAATTATTTTGTGCCATACTAACAAAGGGACAATCAGATGTGTGAATAACACATTTTGATGGGTCTCGTAAATGTTGTTCAGGGACATACCGTAAGTTTGAGGCTATCCGCTTTTTTAGCGATAGGCCTTCGGTTTCTAGAAAATTGATTTTGAAGTTCACTGCGAACCGTAAGACGCATAATATTAGCCACGTGGCACATTGTTTAACGTCTCCGCCGCGGTGGAGTAGCCGAGCGGTCTAAAGCGTCTCGCTGCGGAGCGCACGATTGCTTTCCGTGGAGGTTCGAGTCCTCCCTGGGGCATGGGTGTGTGTGTTGTCCTTATGTTAGTTTACCTAGGTTTAAGTAGTTTGTAAGCTACGGACTGATGACCATGCAGTTTAGTCCGATAGAATTACAAACATTTGATTTTTGTTTAACGTCTCCAGCTACCACGCTGGAGGTACTGCGTTCGGGTCTTCTTCGTATTTTTGCTTCTTCTTTTTTTAATCAGTATAGTCCGAAATTTTTCCATTTTATTTTACAGAATATCAACAAACATTGAACATTTCGTGGAATTAGTAAAGAATAATCAATTTTACAGTATTAATTTAATTTTCACGTCATTATTACAAAATGCGGAAACTACATTTATTAATATTGCACCAATTCAGGACACCTGCACTTTCGACGATTATTAAATACGCATGGTTTGCATCAAAGTTAACGGAAGAACGAAAACTTTTTTATAAATGTAAATGAACTGTTTTCTGGTATCGCTCTTAAAAACTCCGTGCGCGTGCAAGACAGTAGCTTTTATGAACTGTGATCGTTGCTGTGAACTACCGAGTAAGGTTGCTCATACGACAAATATCATCCCAATTTCTGTTATGGCATAGCAAGTAAGATTTGGTAATAATGACATGAAGATTAAATTACTACCGCAAAACTGAATATTTCTTTCTAATGTCACACAATGTACACTGCCTGTTGATATTCTGTAAAATGAAATGGAAAAAATGTCTGACTATTCTGGTTTTAAGGAAAAAGCAATAACACGGATAGGACCCGAACACGGTACCTCCAAGATGCTAACTGGAGACCTAACCACAGAGGTACGCTCGCTTCGTTGGAACATGGCGAACGTTACTCGTCTTACACCGCACAGTAAACTACAATTTTCTCGATGAAAAACCGTATTGCCTCATACTTAGGGTATGTCCCGCTACAACATATCGGAGACCTATCAAAATCCGTTATTTACACTTCCAATGGCCCCTTTGTAAGTGTAAGATATTAAGCGTTTGCACCTGAGTGCTTGTGTGTGTTTGTGTGTGTGTGTGTGTTTATATGTTTATGCATTTGTGTATACAGCGTGTCCCACTTAAACGTTTCATCCAAGACATCTGGGGAACAACAATGGATATTGAAATACGACTTTCAGTCGCATTAACGTACGGCAGGGGCTTAAGATTGTGAATGCTACGAAACATTCCAAAACGTAAACAAATATTATTTTGAACGCAAACTTCTGTTTATATGAATGTCCTACATTGTTTGTAGTGCAATAAATACCATAATCACAAAAACAGTGCCGTTGGTTACATAACAGTACGTAAATTACTTCCCGAGACATAGCGATGTTGGCGCTTCATGTGGAGTGTGAGGTTCACGCTTTAGCTGCGCGCTTAATTTGTTTCAGGCTTCAATATCGCTTCGCAGTATATCGGAAAGTAATTGACGTATTGCGATGTAACCAACTGCTTTATTTTTGCGTTTTTTCCTGTTGATTGTATGAGAAATATTATGGGTACCTATTTAAGAAAATAAGTTTGTGTTGAAAATAATATTTATGTTTTAGAATGCCTGTCGTAGGGTAGAAATGATCATCAGAATAAAATAAGAGAAATCAGAGCTCGAACAGAGAGATTCTGGTGTTCTTTCTTCCCGCGCGCTATTCGAGAATGGAATGGGAGATAAACAGTATAACTGTGGTTCGATGAACCCTCTGCCAGGCACTTAAATGTGATTTGCAGAGTATCCCATGTAGATGTAGATGTTGTGGAATGCCACAAAATGGTAAAAAAAATCATATTTTCCGTTTTTGACTTATAAAGTAATTTGAAGTTTTCGGCTTAAAATGGTCCAAAATTTGTTAAGAAAGTCTAATAGGAAGTATTTTTATTTCATTACTCAAAATTATAAGTGCCTAGAAAACTCACCCCTTTGCGTTGTTGACACATTTACATCTTCACATTTCCGAAATATTAGATATGGAAGGCTGTGGATTTCACTCTTCAGTTGTATAATCTTTGATCTCTCCGTTAGTACCACTGTCTTCGCAACAAGATGTGTTATAGTTCACTTTTGGAGCTGTGAGTTTCTGAACCTCATATGGACTCGGGTACCTAAGAATGTATTGGTTGGCATAAAATCTTTGAAATGGGTAGTCTGTGATTCTGTTATTTCATTGTGTTAGTCATGTGGGGAGGGTAAAGGTCGTAGAAGTCCTTGGCATTGATCCTAGTATCAACATCTTCGGCTTCTGGACAATTTGCGAGTATTGGTTAATGGTGAAAATATAGTATTGCAACAAAAAGAAAACACTGGTCCTAGTCCAGTGAGCTAACAATTTATTCTGCAAATAGCTGCCAAAGTTTCAAAGTTGTATATTTAACAGTTCCAGAGAAGAAAGAACATAAAGTTTATAAATTTAACAGTCGGGGGTATAGGGCATTCTGGCTCCCATTGATTCCTGTGAAACACTTATTTCAATATCCATTGGTGTTGCAGAGACATCTGGGGTGGAAATTTTGAGTGGGATCGAACAACCAGTATGTGTGTATTCGTATATAAGTGTGTTAGATGGCTTTTTGCTGTTCCCCTCTTCATCCTGTTCAGATGCAGCTGTCTGTGATGGGCCCAGTGTTATCAGAAGGCCATGCATCGGGGGGAGGGGGGGGGGCCTGCCTCCGCATCCAGCACCTGTGTCTTGAAGCACAGAGAATGGGTCCTCGGACCACCACAGATCTGAATTGTTTTCTCGAATACAAATCCGAACCAATATGGCTGCATCTTAACTGTCTTTTCCGAAAGTTTCTCAAAGTATTCAGAACATTTATTCACAACATCAGAAATTAAGAAACTTGATTTTAAATTGTGTTATAGTTGTCCACTACATGTACTACCAAGACTTCACACTGTGCATGACAAGAAATCTAACGTCAGTTTTTTGTGCCGTCACCGTGTGTTTTCTTCAATATTTCGACTGTACAATATCCTCAGCGTGGTTAGTCCTTAGATATGTATATAAAGAATATGAGATGTTCCTTTCACAAGATCCGGCTAGTCCGTGCCTTGTGTTAAAGGAAAAAAAAAATATTTGAAGATCCGATTCGTCTTCGAAGTGGTCTTCATGGAATTATTAGAACATGTGGAAATTTACTTCTTAGTTTTACTGCTGAAAGACGAGCTCTTCTTTGAGATTATACAGAACGTTATTACATTCAGAACTAAGCTACTACATTAGCTTGACATTATTAGTTCTGATATATTCCGTATCGGATGTCAATTAATAGTGACTATTACGACTACATATAAAACAAATATTAATTAGTCATAGAGGTTATAATTGTTTCTTCTTCCATGGCATTTTCCTGTCCTTTTACTCCATACGAGTGAGACTATATTCCCACGCTAAAACTTTCGGAAATAAATTCCGTTTGGTAGCATTTGCTCACACAGTACAAAACCCCTTATGAAATAAACTATTTGAATATCTTGGGCCGCGCCAGGAACCAGTAGTGTATAATGCTACACTACATTGTAACACATTGGTAGCGCACACATCAAAATAAATGTTGCTCACAACTATTTAGATGTTGATCACCCTTTCTATGAAAATGGAATAGAGATATACAAAAACAACCTTTCAGTTGTTTTTACTGATAATGTAAACAGAAACTGACAAGATGCACGAGAATAACCTAGACATTATGAATTTTTGTTCCAGATGGCAGCACACCCCACTACCCCTAATACACGGTAACACGTCAACTACAGCTTCATGGGACATTAGGTCCAGATTGTCGCCTTCCTCAACAGCGATTCGGAATAGAGCTCTCAGGTTGAGCGGTGGTTCGTCTCATGCTAAAACAGCCCTTTTTAATTTGTTCCTTGCATGTACGATAGGGGTCATGCCTGGAGAACATACTGGCCACTATTCTAGCGATGTCGTTATCATGGAGGAACGCATTCGCAAGATGTGCGTGATGAGTTCGAGAATTGTCGTCCATTAAGACGAATCTCTCGTCGGAATGCCGCCGATATTTTATTTATTTATTTACTCATTTATTTAACCTATCAAGATAACGACCTTGGGGCCCTCTCTTCCACCTAACCAGGCGTTTTACATATTTTTCATTTCCAATATTGTTGTTGTTGTGGTCTTCGGTCTGCAGACTGGTTTGATGCAGCTCTCCACGCTACCCTGTCATGTGCAAGTCTCTTCATCTGAGAATACGTTCGGAAACCTACATCCTTTTGAATCTGCCTACTGTATTATTCCATCGGTCTCCCTCTACGATTTTTACCCCACACGCTTCCTTCTAATGCTAAGTTGACACTTCCTTGATGTCTCAGAATGTGTCCAACCAATCTATCCCTTCTCTTAGTCAGGATATGCCAGAAACTGCTTTTCTCCTCGATTCGGTTAAGCACCTCATTAGTTACGTGATCTATCCATCTAATTTTCATCATTCGTCTGTAGCACCACATTACAAAAGCTTCTATCATCTTTCTATCTGAAATCCTTATCGTCCACGTTTCACATAAAATGCTACACTCTAGACAAATGCTTTCAAAAAGGACTTCCTAACATTTTAATTAATATTGGATGTTAACCCGTTTCGCTTCTTTGGAAACGCTTTTCTTCCCATAGCCATTCTGCATTCTATATCTTGATACCCAAATAACAAATCTACTACTTCTATTGTCTCATTACCTAATCTAATTCCTTCAGCATCGCCTGATTTTCTGACATTGCATTCCATTACCTTCGTTTTACTCTTGTTAATGTTCATCTTATATCTTCCTTTCAAGACACTGTCCATCCAATTCAGTTGCTCTTTCATATCCTTTGCGGTCTCTGACAGAATTACTATACCATCAGCAAACCGCAATGTTTTTATTTCTTCTCCCTGCACTTTAATGCCCTCTCCAAATTTCTCATTCCATTCCTTCACTGCCTTCTCAATGTACAAATTGAACAACATTGGGGAAAAGCTACAACCCTGTCTTACTCCCTTCCCAACCTCTGCGCACCTTTCTTGCCTTTCGACTCTAATAACCGCTGAGTGGTTTTTGTATAGGTTGAATATAACTCTTCGCTCCCTATATTTTACCGCTAATACCTTCAGAATTTGGAAGAGTGTATTCCAATCGACATTGTCAAAATCTTTCTCCAAATCGACAAACGCTAAAAATGTAGGTTTGCCTTTCCTTAGCCTATCTTCTAAGATACGTTTATACGAATTATAAAGTGCAAAATAGCTAAGCAGGAGTGGCTAGAAGCCAAATGAAAATCTGAAGAAGAATGTATAATAAGGGAAAAAGTAGATACTGCTTACAGGAAAATAAAAGAGACATTTGGGGACAAGAAAAATAGCTCTACGAATATCAGGAATTCAGATGTAAAACCAGTTCTCAGCAAAGTAGGAATAGCTGAAAGGTGGAAAGAGTACAAACAGCTCTACAAAGGAAATTAACTTAGAGACAATGTTTTAGGAATGGAAGAGGAAGTAGATGAAATAGGAGATACTATACCGAGAGATGAATCTGACAGAGTCCTGACAGACCGAGGTCGGAACAAGGCCCCGGGCGTACATGACATTCCCTCAGAACTACTGAAAGTCTCTGGGAGAGTCAATCATGACAAAACTGTTTCAGCTGGTGTGTGAGATGTATGAGTCAGGCGACATACCCTCAAACTTTAAGAAAAATGTAATAATCCCCCCTTGTTTATCAATGAGCGACGATTGTCTTTCATTTCTTCCGGCGAGTCGAGAGAACGGAACCGCGAACAGACACTGTCTTGTTTGAGGCTATTAACTGTAGATGTGTCGGCAAACTGCTCAGTGATGTGTGTGTGCTGTTAAACTTTATTTTAAAATATACCCTCTTTTGTTAAGAGCAATGTCTTCTCGTGTTTTTATTCAACAATGCCCCATACTTTCTTAATTATTCATTCTCTTTGAGTTTTTCAGCTCCTCGATATTCCGTCATAACACGAGTTCCGACGCCATCACTTTCGTTTCGCATATTTCCGCGATTAAATCCCTATCAGTTACTTTATATCTTTACCTTTTTCCTTTTAGTACCTGCATTGGTATTGACAGTTTCGCGAAGTCCTATAGATTTTTCTGTTTGTTATTTGCTTTATCAAACTCAAGTACACGGTCTGGCAGCAATGACTTGCGAGGTGAACAGTATAAACATTAATTTATTGCGGAAAGTATCAACAGATTAATCTAAACCATAATCACCTGCTGCGATCAAGATCCTCAGAAAGCTGCTTCAATGGGTACTTTCCGTAAGTTTTCTCGGTAACGTTATTTTTGTGTGTTGCCTCAATACCAATCTGTATTCCGCCATTTCATTCTATTCAGTCATTTCGTGTATTAATATTTCATTCACCCTTGTCTAAATTGTCTGCTCAGTTTTTTGTCTGATTTTCTATGATCAATATTTTATCAAAAATCCTTAATCTTTTAATCGTGGAGTTCGACATTAATTCATACACACAACATTACAAGAGCAATGTTACAAATACTAAAAGAAATCAAATAAAGTTCATTTACACGAAAAAAAACGAGTCAAATCATTAGGCCATAAATTCAGTTAAATACCTAGTAATTAGAAACAACTTAATTGGAAAGAAAACACGGAAAATATTTTTGGGAAGACGAAACAGAGACTGCGTTTCAGTGGCAGAACACTTATAAGATGCAACAGTTCTACACATGTGCGTGCAATTTTGGAATATTGCTGCGTTTGATGCACGAATAGCGGGTGGAAATCATTAAACAAAAGCGTTACTCGTTTCGAAGAGATTTATTTGTGAAATTTTTTTCACAAATTTCCTCTTCCGAATGCGAACGTCTTTTGTTAGCACCCACTTATATAGGGAGACACGATCATTGTAATAAAATAACAGAAATATTTAAAGGTTCCTTTTCCCGCGGGCTATTTGAGAATGGAACGGTAGATTAATACCACATAAGCGTTACGATGAACTCTCTGCCACTCACTTCAATGTGATTTGCAGAGAATTTATGTAGATATGGATGTATCTCTTTGCCTCTTCCACGCCCGAACAACATCGCTTAGATTTTCTCTGAGACGTCTGGAAGCTTCCTTTGATGAGAGTGCCTCCCTCCTCGCTCCACTCACGGTCTGCACGGCCACTGCGGTCGGGGGTTCGAATCCCCCCTCGGGCATGGATATTTGTGCCGTCCTAAGTTTAAGCTAGTTCATAAGTAGTTTGTAAGTTTAGGGACTGATGACCCCGTACTTAACTCCCATAGACTCTACAAACATTTGAACATTTGTTAAGAGTGGAGATCGGCTGTCTCACCCACTTCGTATCATTGGCACCGCTCATGCTTGGTTTAGTTTCGTAGGCTTTCCCGGCGTAATAGTTCTTCATAGTATCTTCGGGTCTGCTGCCGGATTTCGGTCAAACTGACTTAATATTTCGGCGGTACATCTGCCCGCCATCCTCAGGAGAAATAAATAATCAAATGCAGGTGGGGACTGTGGACGAATTTTTATCATCCCCTAGACAGAGCAGAACTTTGCAATGAATTTGTTAGTGTAAATACAGGATTCTCCACAGACAGCCATCATTAAATGACCTTGCAATACGCATCAGACAACGATAAATAAAATAGAATAATGGAATGGAATGTGTAAATGAATGAATATACCTTTCCTAATTCAAACTCAGAGGTGCAATTGGACACAATGGCACTCGTCAAACAATTATTCCCCCTATACAAAAACTTATGAACTAACAAAAATAATGTGTGGCTCTTAAAATGAGGGTGTATTTTACAGAGACTGTAAAACGCATATTATTAGCACTAAGGCAACATGTATGTGAATTATTATCAAACAATAAGCTTTGTTAGAGAAAGCCGCGTGGGAGTAGCCGAGCGGTCTGGAGCGCAACGTTACGGATCGCGATCGCGCCGTCTTCCGCGTCGGAGGTTCGAATCCTCCCTCGGGCATGGATGCGTGTGTTGTCCTTAGGTTAGTTTAACTTAGTTTAAGTAGTTTGTAAGTCTAGGGTCTGATGACGAACGTAGTTTGGTCCCATAGAATAACAAACATTTGAACATTTTCTTGTTAGATAAAATTGGTAAATGTTGAAGTGGGGAAATTAGGGTCATGCGAAGCGTTGACTTTCAGCTGTCAAGCAACTCGCTATGCCAATTTATGACAGATGTTCCGACAGTACTGATTTGAACTTGCGTTTACTAGGCACCAGGCAACGAACGGTGGTCGACAACTGTAATTACGAGCCATGCCTGCAAATACGTCACCGAGGTGCCGGCTTGTCAACTCGGCGCACGTCGCACAGTGGGACGGAATCCCCAAAACGTGGCCAAAACCCCGAAAATTAATTTTCGATTCTCGGAATTTTGATGAGTGGGTTGGGTAGGGGAAGGATTGGTGCATCTCATTCCAGAAGAAGAGATGGTCACCTTCGATACCTGTCGAGTTACGTCAGTTCAAAAGTGACCTTAGTCAATAACAAACGCGGCGTTCTGAAAGCGAGGCAAATTTACTGTCGATTTGTGACTGAATTTATTTTTTTTATAGTGAAGTGAACAATTTCAGTTCTACAAGATGGAAACGATTGCTACAGGTTTGTACAAAATGTTCGCACACTACATCGGTATAAATTTGATGGTTATCCTATTTACGTTATATTTTTTCGATGTCTTTGCAAAAAGACGATGCTTGCCGAACTTGCATTTTCAACTAGAAGTAGCATATACCGCAGAATTTCAACTCCCAGACTATACGTTGATTTATTATCTAATGAAATTGACAATAATCAGCTGCCAAATCTGTCATTTCTCTCGTTTGATGAATATTTACAAGTGTTCGTGTGGCCGACATTTCGTAGCACAACATAGTCGATGCAGTTTTGAATGTTAAGAACGATTGTCTTTATTAGCTGCATTTCTTACTTCTACCATTGAATATATTATTATATTTATTATTTGTGTTCTGTCGCCTACTTTCAAGGTTGTATCATTATATTACTGAATTACAATGTGAGTGGTATCGAAGGAATTGTTTTATCCGATACATTTTTGACAGATATTCTGTTATTTTGTTATAATAAACAAATCACTTATTGTCCACCACCCCTAAGAACCACAGACATTGCCAAGGAGGGGTGGCTTGTGTGCCTCAACGATGAAAATAGCCGTACCATAGGTGCACCCACAGCGGAGGGGTATCTGTGGAGAGGCCAGACAAACGTGTGGTTCCTGATGAGGGGTAGCAGCCTTTTGAGTAGTTACAGTGGCACCAGTCTGGATGTCTGATTGAGCTGGCCTTGTAACATAATCTAACATGGCATTCCCATGCAGTTACTACGAACGGCTGAGAGCAAGGGAAAACCACAGTCGTTACTTCTCCCGAGGACATGCAGCTCTACTGTATGACTATACAATGATGGCGTCTTCTTGGGTAAATTATTCCGGAGGTAAAATCGTCCCCCATTCGGATCTCCGGGCGGGGACTACTCAGGAGGATGTCGTCATCAAGAAAAACAAAACAGGCATTCTACGGGTCGGAGCGTGAATTGTTCTAACCCTTAATCGCGTTGGTAAGCTAGAAAATTTGAAAAGATAAATGGATAGGTCGAAGTTATATATGGTAGGGATTAGTGAAGTTCGGTGGCAGGATGAACATGATTTCTGGTCAGGTGAATACAGGATTATCAATACAAAATCAGTTAGTGGTAACGCAGGAGGAGGTCTGATAATGAATAAGAAAATAGGAATGCGGGTAAGTTACTATGAACAGCATATTGAACACATTATCGTAGTAAAGATAGACACGAAGACAACACCGAACACAGTAGTGCAAATTTCTATGCCAACTAGGACGGCCGATGATGAGGATATTGAAAAACTGTATGAGGAGATAAAAGAAATTATTCAGAATGTTAAGGGAGACGAAAATTTGATTGTGATGGGGGACTGGAACTCGGTAGTAGGAAAGGGAAGAGAAGGAAATGTAGTACATGAATATGGACTGGGAAAAAGGAATGAAAGAGGAGATCGTTTGGTAGAATTTTGCGCAGAGCAAAATTGAATGATCACCAAAACTTGATTTAAACATTATGAAAGAAGGCTGTATACGTGAAAGAGACCAGGAGACACCGCAAGGTACCAGATTGACTTTATAATGGTAAGGAATAGATTTAGAAACCAGGTTCTAAACTGTAAGACATATCCAGGGGTAGATATAGACTCTGACCATAACTTATTGGTTATGAACTGCAGATTAAAACTAAAGAGACTGCAGAAAAGTAGAAAGGTTAGGAGATGGCACCTGGACAAACTGAAGGAACCAGAAGTGGTTGTGAGTTTCAGAGAGAGAATTAGGCAAGGTTTGGCTGAAACGGGGAAAATTAATACAGTAGAAGAAGAAAGGGTAGCTCTGAGAGATAGGGTAGTGAAGGCTGCAGAGGAAAATATAGGCAGAAAGACAAGGCCTAATAGAAATCCGTGGATAACACAGGATATACTGAAATTAATTGATGAGAGGAGAAAATATAAAAATTCAGCAAGTGAAACAGGGAAAAGGAAATACAAACGTCTGAAAAATGAGATTGACAGGAAGTGCAGACTGGCTAAGCAGTTGTGGCTAGAGGACAAATGCAGAACCGTAGAAGAATACATAACTAGAGGAAAGATAGATACCGAATACAGGAAAATAAAAGAGATATTTGGAGACAAGAAAGGCAGCTGTATGAATATCAAGAACTCAGACGGAAAAACAGTACTAAGCAAAGAGGAGAAAGCTGAACTGTGGAAGGAAAATATAGAGGGCCTATGCAAAGGAAATAAACTTGAAGGCAGTATTCTAGAAATGGAAGACTAAGCGGAGGAAGATGAAATAGGAGATATGATACTGCGAGAATAATTTGACAGAGCGCTGAAGGACTTGAGTCGAAACAAGGATGTTGTTGTTGATGTTGTTTAGAGGGGACTAAACTACTTGGTCATCAGTCCCTCGAAACAAGGCCCCTGGAGTAGATGATATTCCGTCTGAACTGCTGATGTCGTTAGGAGAGCCAGTCGTGAAGAAATTGTATCATCTGGTATGCAAGATGTATGAGATAGGGGAAATACCCTCCGACTTCAAGAAGAATATTGTAATACCAATTCCAAAGAAAGCAAGTGCAGACAAGTGTGAAAATTACAGAACTATCAGTTTAATAAGTCATGGTTGCAAAATACATACACGAACTATTTACAGACGAATGGATAAACTTGTGGAATCCACCTCGGGGAAGATCAGTTTGGATTTAGGAGAAATGTACGAACACGGGAGGCCATACTCACATTACGACTTATCTTATAAGATAGGCTAAGAAAAGGGAAACCTACATTTTTAGCGTTTATCGATTTGGAGAAAGCTTTTGACAATATCGACTGGAAAACACTCTTCCAAATTCTGAAGGTAGCAGGGGTAAAATATAGGGAGCGAAGAGTTATATTCAACCTATACAAAAACTAGACTGCGGTTATTAGAGTCAATGGGCATGGATGAGACGCAAAGGTTGGGAAGGAAGTAAGACAGGGTTGTAGCCTTTGACCAATGTTGTTCAGTCTGAACATTGAGCAGGCAGTGAAGGAATCGAAGGAGAAATTTGGAGAGGGCATTAAAGTGCAGGCAGAAAAAATAAAAACATTGCGGTTTGCCGATGAGACCGCTAAAGAACTGTAACAGCAATTCAATGGGATAGACAGTATCTTGAAAGGAAGATATAAGATGAACATTAACAAGAGTAAAACGAAGGTAATGGAATACAATGTCAGAAAATCACGCGATGCTGAAGGAATTAGATTAGATAATGAGACAATAAAAGTAGTAGATGAATTTTTTTATTTGGGTAGCAAGATAACTTCTGATGGCCGAAGTAAAGAAGATATAAAATGCTGAATGGCTATGGTAGAAAAGCTTTTCTAAAGAAGCGAAATTTGATAACATGCAATATTAATTTAAATGTTAGGACGTCCTTTCTGAAAGTATTTGTCTGAGGTGTAGTACTGTATGGGAGTGAAACGTGGACGATTAAGAGTTAAAAAGATGTTAGAAGCTAATGAAATGTGGTGCTACAGACTATGATGAATATTAGATGGGTAGATCACGTAACTAATGATGAGGTACTTAACAGAATCGGGGAGAAAAGTAGTACCTGGCATATCTTGACTAAGAGAAGGGCTAGATTGGTTGGACACAATCTGAGACATCAAGGAATTGTCAACTTAGCATTAGAAGGAAGCGTGTGGGGTAAAAAGCGTAGAGGGAGACCGAGGGACGAATATAGTATGCAGATTAATAAGGATGTAGGTTGACGAACGTATTCTCAGATGAAGAGACTTGCACAGGACAGGGTAGCGTGGAGAGCTGCATCTAACCAGCCTGCGGATTGAAGACCACAGCAACAACAACAACAACAACAACAGCACCATTATTGTCCAAATACTATATATGCGCTATTATTAATATATGATTATGGTTTTTGGTGGGTCACGTTGCTATATTAGCTCCGCCATTTTGTTTAGATAATTTTTAGAATCAAATTCGTAATCAGCGACCTCAAAAACCGCCGTGTGATGAGTTTTGTCTGAATTAAACTTCTTGGGGGTTTGGCTTCCTCTATGGAGACCAGAGAAAACTTCGATGTTAAGACTTGCTTCCCCGAAGGCACAGACTAGTTCGCTCTCCAGAATCTAAACTGGAACTACAAGTCTAGCTTCCAGCTTGAAGTCTGACGCTGACCCCTCTATTCTGCATACTCTGCACGGGGATCGGTGACTGACGCCCGCACATTCTTTTGCGGCCAATCACTAGATTGGCTCTATAAACCGGCCAATCCCGACTCGTAAACGTGTTTCATGCAGTCCACGCGCAGTAATACTGTTTCTACATTTTATTTATTTTTTCTTCTTTTGAGCATAGCTGTTACTGTCAGCGACCGTGACAAAGCCAAAGGATAAAAATGCAGCCCTCGGTCGCGAAAATAAAATTCTTTAACCTAGTTTCACAAATTATAAAATAAAAACAAGTCACATAATAACTCCACTTAGTATGTAGTGTTACATTGGACACTACTACCTTCTTTTACATCGACTGGAGGTATCTACATATTAATTGTTATTAGGCTGGACCAGAACAGAAACTGCCGCCAGAATCTATGTTTGTTGCAGATTCTGGGTCGAAGGCCAGCACACAATAATCACAGATGACGTAGGACATAATACGAAGACGTTTCTCCATGATTTAGGAATAACACTGGAAAAAACAATTGATGAATTGTTCTTGTTGATTTATATGTATGTTGTTGTACTACTGTAATTTTATTCATTCATGGTTTGACTGATGTCCAATGTATACGTGCATAAGGCGAATAAATTGATTTAAGAAGTTTCTCAAGAAAAACGGAGTTCTTCTTTATATTTTTATTTATTGTGGACACCTTAAATTAAACATCGAGTACCAAGAAGAAGTTTATTCATTATGGTTACATGTTCTAGTAATGACAGAGGCACAGCTGAGGCTGGATCTCTTAACTAAACTTTTCACAGCTACGTTAAAATTAAGGGCTTAACCCGGCTGAGAGAGACTTTTAATATGAAATGTTTGCTCTTGCCGTTTGGAGAAGAGATTTTAAACAGCGGAGAGAACATTTCAATCTGTAAGTCGTGAAATAGTACAGGACTGCAGATCCACGACGACAAGAAACATTTGAAGCACACGCCAGTCTGATGCCTCCGTGCAGGCGTGCAGCCCATAGTGGCTAGCTCTTTCTAAAAATATATATTTTTTTATTTATATATTTATTTACTTTTTTTTTTAATTTTGTGACTTAATCATTAGAGCTGAGTTGTGACTTTTATTATGTGACTTGTTTTTATATTATAATGTCTTTTGAAAGGAATCGTAGTTACTGCCGATTGCAGCTTAAAGAATTTTATTTTTTGCGACCGAGGACTGCATTTTTATCCTTTGTTTCTACATCATTTTCGGCAAGTGGAATTACTGCCTCGAGCGAAGCGAGTGTTTACGCCTACTTTTCCACTGGCGTTAAACACCTGCGTGTTCGTTATCAAGGACTTTCAAGGATGCCACTGTTTTCCCGAAGCGGCAGTACTCGCTGAGGCGCCCACTCCACTTCCAGCTGTACACTGGCGAGTAAAGCGCACACGTCGCTACGGCGAACAATCCGGCACTCAGCCGCGGATGCGGAGTATCTGGGCACAGTGGGATGCCTGTTTCAAGTGGCTGTGGGGCCAGACCGTCGTTCGCGGAGAATGGACAGTTGGAAATTCTGAACGGACACTCTCCTTTACAGAGTCTCTTGTACTAAGAACGCCGTAGCAGCCTGAGGGCTAAGCTATGGAGAGTTGTGCGGAATCGCATCCAGGCTTTCTCGTTTCGCTAACAACCCGTGCTTTGAGAAGCAAGTATTGCGTTGTCGAGAAGGAGCCCGTCTCCTCGCACCAAAATTTCCCAACACGAAGCTAACTACGATTGTCCACTGCATAACATCTCTCAAAATAAATCTTGAAATTTATTTGGAAGCCGCGAAGGGGTGGGTTGGAATATGAATATCGTGTGAAAATTGTGGAACCTCTCAACGCTTTTCGAAATAACAATCACCAGAATCTGAAAGATTACTAACATAATTTAGCACAGTCTTATAAAAAAAAGGAATTATTTTCTAATAAATTGACCTAATACATAGTAAATACAAATAGTCAAATACACATCCACGCCTGGAGTAAAAACTTCATACTTAAGCATAGAGCACTGTGTAGTACAAGCAGAACAATACGCCATTTTGAATCCCGCGTTGAAGTCTCGCATTTAAAGACTGCGGAACACTTGCGCGTTTTTACATGCTCTTAAGGCCATTACTTTCCTAATGCAGAAAATATTGCTTATTTAATTTCTTACATTTGACTGTAAGAGGAAAGCAACTTAAAGTTAGTGATTAGATAGATATTTAGAGAATGATACATTCACTTACATTTGGACGGTGTTATGCATCACTAGTCCAAGCACCATATGTCATAACTGACATAATGAAACCTAAATTTTACGTGTTCTTAAAATATATTTACTTATGAATGTGTCTCAACTTTTTGTACCAAAGAAGGGTTAGTGTACTTTCACTTAGTAGCGAATTCTCACTGTAGATAACTACTAAACAGCACTAATTGCGCTCACTTTAGAAATATAAAGTAACGGCGCTTGGTCTTGTGATGCATAACACGGTCCATTTCAAAGTAAGGCATATGATGCCGTTCTAAACATTTAACTCATACAGTTAAATACGTTACAATTATCGCATTTTCTGGTTTATAAATGGCACGTCCACATA
This sequence comes from Locusta migratoria, assembly GCA_026315105.1. Lineage (NCBI taxonomy): Eukaryota > Metazoa > Arthropoda > Insecta > Orthoptera > Acrididae > Locusta > Locusta migratoria. The sequence continues at coordinate 247,358,971 of CM048751.1, forward strand.
CACTTACGGTAACTAAGAATTCATTGGCAAACAGTTACGGAATAATATTAAATTGCGATATTTTACTCCCGGTATCCCTCCCTCCCCCCTAATGCATCGTATATTTGACACACACTATATTTCAGAGAAGATTTTACGTCAAAATGTGTTTAATAACTTGGAACGTCTGGTTTTGTGAGATTACAGCTAAATGAAGTCTCTCTGGTAGCACGCACTTGAAATGAAGTGAATGTTGCATGCTAGTTTTGAATTTATTTCATATACGACTTAATTCCTGTTCGCATTTTTTTTTTTTTTTTTTTTTTTTTTTTTTTTTTTTTTTTTTTTTTTTTTGCGAAGTTAAATTTTTCTTTCTCAGACGTCCTGTTCACAGCCTGGCTTAGGCCTACATATTCCTGTGTAGAAAGCCACATTTAAATAAAACACTGAACTAATACGAAATAATGTAATGTAAAAAACACTAGCTGGGAAAGTCAGCTGCATTAATGCAATACTTGAAATACAGTTAACAGCACTTAGAAGAGCTCCTTAGTTCGTCTAAATAAAATCAAGAAAAGTACCTTTCTTTAATCAGACCGAATGTCGTGTTACGTTAACGACCTGTAGCAAAATTAAACCACTGCTTACATGTACAGGCCTGTATTTTCATTATTACCTCTCTTGTGAGTATGACTATTTCTAATACTAATAAAAATTGTTCTTCAAGCTACACAGATAGTTGCTCGATTTACAATCCACCTTTCACGCCGATATATTGTTGAAGGAAACCAATAAAACTTGTACGCTATTTTTTGAGCAGTTCGGAGCAGCACAATCAACAATTTTACTCACTGAAACAATAAAATCAATAAATATTTGCTGGTTCACTTCGTTACACCACACAATGCATACAACACTGACATCGGATTGGAATTCAAAATAGATGATTGCTCAGCTCGGTATTTCTAGTGCTTTACTAAAGCGTATAACGTCAAGGTCCTGCTGAACTAAACTAAAACGGAGTAGCAGATAGCATTACCGAGGTGAACTATGTACGCCGCCAGGTGTTCCTAGGAGGAAGCTATTGTCAGTTCCACAAGGCTGTGCAATAGACTGCAAACGTTTGCAGGCAATTAAAGATATTTACGTAGATTGTCAGGCGGCAGTTAGAGTTGACGACAGATCGAGTTCGTGGTTCACTGTAGTTTCAGAGGTTGGAGAAAGCTGTAACCTGCCACCACATCTGTTCATGCTGTTTACGCATCATTGGTCATTTGTTGAAAACAGTAGACTGGCAGGTTGAAATTAAAATAGGCGGGGTCAAAATGAGCGGTCTCGAATATGCGGATGACCTAGTGGTGATGGCAGATTTGATTGAAAGGTTACAACCTAATATTTCATAGTTAGATCAGAGGTGTAAGGGTTATGGAATAAAGATCAGCATTTCCAAAACAAAAGTAATGTCTATTGGAATGAGATTTAAGCAGATTGGTTGCCAAACAGGAGGAACAGCAACCTTGGCACTGAATAGGGACTCATGAAGGAATTTTGTTATGGAGACTATGTACCAACCTGAACGGTGAAAGTCATAACCAGTCTTTGATGAAGATGCAGGTGGTGTAGCATAACACTGACAAAACGTACTTTATGGTACGTTAAACATTTGTACACTTGCGCATTTAACTTCTTTCCTATTCGTGACATACAGATGACCGAATAATTACCATTGCTGTGAGCCTTGTTCTACTCTGTTTTTCCAGAGATATGTTTTGCTGTCCAAAAGATGGTAGAAATGAATCAAAGGGCAGCAGCACGTCTTGCAGCCGTGCAAAAAAGCTGCATGTCATACGGCATGAGATAAGTGTGGCTATTAGCACCTTACGAGGCTATCCCATGGAAATAGTTTAGATTTCATCGAGGGGCTATCCGTCTGCAGTGTCTGAGACAAATTGAACTCCCATATTTTCTGGAGTAGATGCTATTAATGTTATAAAATAAAAAAAAACCTAATCATATATTACAGCAGCATAATTAAAGAATTCAGTTATACACTTAGTATGAATTACTGATTTCTTGAGAGACGTTAAACTAAACTAAACTAAATTCCGTCCGACAGATCTCGAGAGGCCCACTGGGTACTGACCGGCCGCCATGTCATCCTCTGCCCGAAGGCGTCAACGGATGCGGTATGGAGGGGGACGTGGTCAGCGCCCCGCACTCCCGGCCGTTATGTCAGTTTTCATGACCGGAGCCGCTACTTCTCCATCAAGTAGCTCCTCAGTTGGCCTCACAAGGGCTGAGTGCAGCCCGCTTGCCAACAGCACTCGGCAGACCCGGACGGTAACCGATCCAAGTGCTAGCTGAGCCCGATAGTGCTTAACTTCAGTGATATAATGGGTTTGCTAAATAAAAAACCATTTGGGTACCCACTTCTGCGACCGGAGATCGCAAAAGAAAAGGCAGTTACCATGTCACGATGGCGGCGAACATTCGCAAAAAACAAAGTGTCAGCACGATCACCACATCCCACTCGGGGATAGTCTGTGGTCAGAAAAACTGTAAACGACTATCGGCCGAAGCGATGTGAGTACACATGATACCATTACCGGCCAAGAGCCGACTGGTATCCGTGCACAAGCGCTTCAGATAAAAAATTCGCAAAATCCTATCTTTATTTTGAAGTCAATCTCATCTTTTTGTGGGCAGTCTAGAGGTATGCCATGAACTCGACAGCAGTGGAGAGCTGGAGCTCGAGAATGGCATACATCGTATGGACTATGATCCAAACAATAGGATTATGTTTCGTCCGGAGAAATGGTCGAAAAATGGGAATGTTAAACCATTCAACTGTCACAATATTGGGGGGGGGGAGGGATGGTACTATTTATTAGCGCCAACATACACCTGGCAAGTGCCCACACACCGTCGACATTCAAATCTATGACGTCGAGTGTAATGGACCTGACACTGCGGACAATCAGCAGAGGTGTCAGATGTATGTCATACATCCTCTGGTCGGTGGGTATGACATTATGAACCACCTTGAACCAAAGTCCACAGACTTTGGTCGGCAGGAGTGAGTGGAAGGTGATAACCCGTACCTTCCGCCAGTTGATGTCAGGGTAACGTGCGTCCAATTTATCGACTGGCGGGCGTCCTAAAAGCGCGGTATATGTCAGCTTAGCCGTATTATGTTATAAAGTCTCCACCCGATGGACGTAGCTAGGATTGAAGTGGTGATGAGAGACATTACTTCCAAAAATTTCATTTAGTTCACTTTCTAGACACTAGTCGGAAGATTTTTTGTAAATGTTTTGCAAAACTAAAGACAGTAGATAACGTTGTACATATATTTAACTTCAAAGTGTGTTACAGAAGTGTAGCTGATTGCATTCGTTGCCCTATTTCGTATTTGCTACCCTTCTCTTTGTAGCTTCTTGTCTTTCAGAGGAAACCTGTATTTATTGTAAAGGTAATTAGATATCTACATATGTTTGAAAGGTAATTAAAACTCCAAGATAGCTTGGCCTCCTAAAGTGACTTCATCACTTATTAATTATAATTAATATATGTTGTTTTGTCACTTCGATTCATTCTATTGAATTATGTCTAATTTATAAGTTCATTTTTTGTCGTTCGTTTTCTCCACAAATATACAGATCATTTTCCTACATTCTTTCCATTTCCCATCCGCTATGTCTATCCACTGCTTCCACACTATCTACCTCTTCTGCTTCCCTATATCTAATCCCCGGCCTCTGTTTTCACTCCCTTTCCTTTCATCCATATTCCATCGTCTTCTCCATTTATCTCTATGCCCGTATCGTCTTTCGCTCGTCGTACCCATATACAATGAAGAAATTAAAAATTAGAAAATTGCTTCAAATTATGTGTTATCTGCTGAAAACTATCACAAAGTTGCTGTTACATAAAATTAAATGAAATAACGACCCCCCAAAATCAACGTTTTGTTCAGAATTCATTGCTATGGTGTTTTGATTAAACATGAACCATTAAACATGAACATACCTAAAATACGTTACCACGAAAAGTTGTTACTTTAGTGTCGCATTTTTACGTAGCAGCTGACCATTATGCTAGGCAGAAGTTGATACCACTTCAATTTCCGACGCTTACTTATTTGGTAGCTGGAGAAGTTAAAGCGTGATCAAAGCTGTAGATATGGAAACACCTGTTCCTTTTGCCTCTCTTAATGGCTACGTACACATGATTTTCGTTTTGCATGCATTTATGGCCAAGCACCTTTTGAATTATGTAGGTTTCATTGGCCTCCTCCTGCAATGATAATCGAAAATTGTACGTCATTTTCCATGTTGATGTATTTGTATAACGATTTCGGTAAAATTTCACTTGCGGCAGCGGCTGATGTTGCCAAAATCTCTTGAATTCTCTCTGAAAACTCAGTTTCATACAATGAGGCTAATAATATTTCGTGTTTAGCATGAAAGATTACGTTTGCACCAAATACCGCAGCTGCCGTAAGTAAAACTAAACATTTCTATGTAATTCTACGTTGCTAAACGTCCACTTTTGTCGGCTCGGATTTAGAAGCATACATTTGATATATATGGTCGGCTACTTGAATTGCAAACATTATTTGAAAGCCTCGGATTTTGTTTTCTGTAACTCAGTGGTTCGGTAATTGGATCCTTATCAGATTGAATATTTTGAATGAATCGTTTTCTTGACCATAAAATGACCACTTAATGCACTTGCTGCTCTGTCTAATGAGTTCTTGTACGAACCGCTGTCCTAACAATAAACCAATTATCCTTGTAAATTGAATATTTCGTTGCCAACATTACAACTCTACGCTGCTGACACCGTAAGTAAAATTTAACCGAGCAAGCAATAACTTAGGCTGAGGGGAACATTGGTTTGTGTTTACAATTTAACAAATAATTAAGTCTGTGCTTGCTCTCTGGTTCATATGTTCTTAGATGTACTTTTGTCCTGAGATTAAATTAATTATCCTAATGAAACGAACATTCCGTTGCGAACATTAGCAAACTACGCCGCCGTTACCCCAAGACTCTAAAGATGACCCCTGACGATTGTGTTATTCAGCATCACCAATGATTCTTTCCACGGTGGGCGGCTATTGGTTGGCACTCTACAAATCGATACTCATCGTACTTCAATTCGTTGATGTTCCCATCTTCTCCCCAGCCTCGGTAAACGATTTTGGTTGCTAATACTCAGTATATAACAGGGGACACTGCATAAACCACCTTTGGTTGGTTGGTTTGATTTTGAAAAGAGACTTAACGATAAATGTTATCAGTCCCTTGTAGAAAGAGTACAGGAATGATCGCTAAAAGCGTGCATAAAACAATGAGATAAAATGCACCAAGCAAAGGGGGTTGACGAGTCAAACACCGAGAAGGGAAAGAAAGAATTATAAAAAAAATCGATAGCAGAGTATCTTGGCTGGGTGATCACGGTAATGAAAATAGAACATCCAGCCACTCTTTAACACATTAAAAATGTTCAAATATTTTTTAAGCTTAAGGGACTTAACTCGGGGTCATCAGTACCTAAACTTACAAACTAATTATGAACTACCTTATATTAAAGATGACACAAACATCCATGCCAGAGGGGGCATTGAACCCCCGACCCTAGCAGCCGTGGTGACTGACTGGCGCGCCGCAGACCGCTCGGCCACTGAGGCCGGCAACACATTAAAACCACCTACCTAAAAGTGATAGGTAAGTGGAGGATAGATAGGTACTGAAAACTCAATAAAATTCAGATAGAATTATACAATCCACTCGCACGAATAAAATTTAAAACTCTATCAGCCGAAGAGTCATTGTCTGCTAAAAGAGGGCTCAGGTCGTCAGGGAGGTTAAAACTCCACCTCTGGGCGGCAAGGTTAGTGCATTCCAATGAAGTGTGGGCAGCTGAGAAATCGGCGCCACAGCTACACTGAGGTGGGTCTTCGCGTCGAAGAAGGTGACCATGTGTCAGCCAAGTATGGCCAATGCGGAGCCGGCGTAGGACTACAGAGTCCCTGCGAGTGTTCCGCATGGAGGACCTCCAGACGTTTGTCGTCTCCTTTATAGACCGCAATTTGTTGAGCACTTGTAGGGTGCGCCATTCAGCGCTCCACTAACCGAGAACTTTACGGCGTCATATGGAACGGAGATAAGTAGGTGTACTACCTCACTGTCAGCCAGTTCGTTGCCCTCTATCCAAACGTACCCTGGAATCCAAAGGAATTTCACTGACTGCACTCGTTGTTCAATGGTGTAGATGGACTCTTGTATGGCAACAACCAAAGGATGGCTTGGGAAACACTGGTCGATGGCTTGGAGACCGCTCAGGGAGTCGCTACAGAAGACGAAGGATACCCCGAGGCAGGAACGGAGATGTTCGAGTGCACGATAGATGGCTACCAGCTGCGCAGTGAATACACTGACTGCACTCGTTGATCAATGCTGTAGATGGACTCTTGTATGGCAACAACCAAAGGATGGCTTGGGAAACACTGGTCGATGGCTTGGAGACCGCTCAGGGAGTCGCTACAGAAGACGAAGGATACCCCGAGGCAGGAACGGAGATGTTCGAGTGCACGATAGATGGCTACCAGCTGCGCAGTGAATACACTGACTGCACTCGTTGATCAATGCTGTAGATGGACTCTTGTATGGCAACAACCAAAGGATGGCTTGGGAAACACTGGTCGATGGCTTGGAGACCGCTCAGGGAGTCGCTACAGAAGACGAAGGATACCCCGAGGCAGGAACGGAGATGTTCGAGTGCACGATAGATGGCTACCAGCTCCGCAGTGAATACACTGCAGCCATCTGGTAGGGAGCGTAACTCAGTGTGTCCTGCAAACGTATAGGCAAAGCCAACACGACCACTTACCATTGAGCCGTCGGTGTAGACTACTGAAGAGCCACGGAATCCATCAATAATTTACAAAAATTGGCAGCGAAGTGTCTCAGGATGAACTGATATTTTGGAGAACTGTGACAGTTCCAGTCGAAGGTGGCCGACATAGACACCATGGTGTACGCGACTGGAATTGGAAGACGTTTGGGAGAGGAACAAACTTCAGTTCAGTCAAAAGAGAGCGAACACGGACACCAGCTGTCACACCCGATATCGGCCGTCTATGTGGAATGTGGAGTACTGTATTAGAAAAAAGGAAACGGTAGTTTGGGTGGCAGGTAAACCACGGACGGTAGCAGCGTAATTCGCCAGCAGTTGTTGCCGCCTGAATAGAGATCACAACAGCTTGTAACGGCTAATATGTTTGTGTATCAAAGACAATGTTCCGAGTGACTGACTGACTGATTAAATGAATGACTCATCAGCGCTCAGCCTACACCACTGACGATAAAAACTTGAAATTTGCAGAGGGTGTTCATCTTACACCGTTTACGTCGTTTGAGAAGCGATTTTTCGATATTCCGTCCCTCAAGGGGTGAAATATAGAATGAAACTTTTTTGAAAATACGCTGTTATCAAGTTAATTTTAAAGCTAGACCTTCATAAATTGGTATGTGGATTCTTGGTTACATGTTTTTTTTTTCTTTTTTTAAAAGTTGGAATTTGGGGTCTTGCCTGCCCTTCCTGTATCTCATCTCTAACTTAAAACCATGTTCAAAATCTTATATCTCCGAAATGCTCTGAAATACCGATCTACATCTACATAGATACTCTGCAAAGCACATTTAAGAGCCTGTCAGAGGGTTTACTAACCACTTTCATAACCTTTATCTACCGTTCCATTCTCTAATAGCGCACGGGAAGAAAGAACACCTAAATCATTCCGTACTCGATCTGATTTCTTTTATTTTATTGGGTTGGTCATGTCTCCCTATGTTGGTGGGTGCTGGCAAAATATTTTCACATTCAGAAGAAAAAATCGACGATTGAAATTTCGCAAGTAGATCTCGCCGCAATGAATAACGTCGTTCTTTTAATGATCCACCTCAAATCGTGCAAGATTTCCGTGACGCTTTGCCCCCTGTAACGTGATAAAAGAAAACGAGCTGCCCTTTCTGAACCTTCGAACCTTCTCAGTGTCATCCGTCAGTCCCACCTGGTGAGGGTCCCTCACTGGGAGAGGACGCACAAATGTGATACAGACAGTCTCTTTGGTGGAGCTTTTGCTTCTTCGAAGAGTACTACAAGAATACGTGCATGTTTTTAGATACCTATTTTTAAATTATATGCCATATATAAATTTTACAATGTGAAAAAGTTGTTACGATAAATCTTAAAATTGTCATATATGTTTATGTGTAATATATCAAATAAATAGGTATTTAAAAATCTTCCTGTGTTACATTGCATCGCTGTGAAAAATTTGGAGCTCAACCGTTAGTGCACAAATAATTTCATTGAACGTCCATTAGCCAGCAACTGTAACACGAGTAAACTACACGACGCTGCGTTTTGAATTGTGTTATCCGTACGTTCTCAGTGGTGCAGTAAAGCAACCACCCTGTTACATATGCAGTATGGCAATGAGGCTGCTGTTTCACATTCTGTCAATGCAACATCAGTATGCGGCATAATAGTTTTCTCGGTGAGGAAACAATGGGACGTTGCCTACCATTGTCCACAAAAATTTCGTGCCTTTAATCATCGGATATTAGGTAAACGTAAATCTGTAGGACGGTTCTTGGATTATAAACACACTCCTCACTTGTATAAATAACGTGTCGTCTTAATCGTGACGATAAAACTATCAGATTTTAGCTGTTATTATACGTTGTGTATATAGGACCACATTATTATCAACCAATAATCTTGATAAATTAACTGTAGGAAAAGCCATAGTAAAAGCATGATGTGATGACCGCCCTGACCCCAAGAAGTCGTTAACATTCGGAGAATTTGGTATTGACTTTCATCTGTTTCAGTCTGCTGCCAGTCATGGCGATCTAACAATTGAGACATTATCGTTTCACAATGAAGTGTTGTTAATTTTACTCGTTATTCGATAGACTTTGATTAATAGTAGTTACGCACTTGATAGTTAATTGGTCTGTCGCCAGAGAGATCATCAGATAATTTTAATAAATGAGTTAAGTGATAGGTTTCTTCTTCTGACAGCCTTGTAAACAGCCTTAAATTTCTGTTCCATATTACTTCACAGTTAAAAGTAATACTTTGAAAATAACGTCTGAATGCGGGACAGCAAACTCGCTATGTCTTTTAAAAGCTGCACTCTTTTCATTTATTTTGCTTTTTTTCCCTAGCGACTTTATTGTGATTATAAAAATATACAGATTACCTCTAATTTACGCTGCACGACACAGCAGATATGACATGTAAATTAATCATTAAACCTCTGAGAGCAGTGCGGGAGTAGCCGAGCGGTCTGGAGCGCCACGTTTCTGATCGCACAGCCCCCCTCGTCGGAGGTTCGTATCCTCCATCGGGTATGGATGTTTGTGTTGTCTTTAGTATAAGTTAGTTCAGACATAGTTTGTAAGTTTAGGGACTGCTGACCCCGCAGTTAAGTCCCATATGCTTTACGAACATTTGAACATTTTTTTAATCCTCTGACCAATAACTCATAAACAGTAACATGCTACCTTTACAATAAATATGATTGGACCATGAAGAGTATAGCCAAAGTAGATTAGATTAGTTGTTTGTTCCATAGGTCCATGTTGAGGAGATTCTCGTGGACGTAGAAAAAGTGAATTTTTTATGAGCTAATAATATTATAATATTAAAAGTATGAATATAGATACAAACATCATTTGGTTCTATTAAAAAGATCGTTAGTGGAGTAGAAGGGTTTGGCCACTAGAAAATCTTTTAGGCTCCTCTTAAACTGATCTTTATTTCTAGCTAAATTTTTTATGGATGCTGGTAAATTATTGAAAATATGTGTGCCTGACTAGTCGACTCTTTTTTGAATTGATGTAAGTGCTTTTAACACCTTGTGTAGATCATTTTAATTCCTAGTATTGTGGGTATGAACTGAGCTGTTTGCCTGGATAAGGGATATAATATTTATGACAAATTTTATGAAGGAGTAAATATACTGAGAGGCAGTAGTTAATATATCCAGTTCTTTGAAGAGTTAATATATCCAGTTCTTTGAAGAGGTTTCGCAGGATGTCCGTGAATTTACGCCACAAAGCAGTATCTGTAATTTTTATTTATATACACAAAATTGATCTTTTTTCCTCGCTAACCTCAAATATATACAGTAAGCACACCTAACGCGTATTCCAAATTATATTATAATGTGTATCATCAGAAACATTCAACAATTTTCTATGAAAATTCACGATTTCCAAATATGTTGTTACGTAGATACGTGCTACCACAGATTCAGATTTCGTCAGTGACAGTTGGAGAAATGACATTGGTTAAAAACAATGAGTTTTTTCTTATGAATGTGTCACGATTCTACTGTAAAAATATTCACGTCAGTTTTGCATTAAGACTTGTCAAATTATTAGTATGTAATTATACATTCTTGAACATTCATGTTTTGTCATCTCGCGCATTAGTATCCGTGTAATCGATTTAGTTGCGCATTCGATGTGTATCGTTTCGGGCCGAGATACTTCGATTGCAAGCAATCTTGGAAATTATCAATTTGAGCACTAATACCACTCAAATGAAACCGACGTCACCAGTATTGCCCGCAGAAAATAAAATAAAATAAAAACGTACAAACAAAAGTAATTGAACACTGCCATTAAATTGTAATACACCTCTAATGAAAGCCTCAATACGAACATTATAACCTGAGAAACATACCAAAAATCAGCGTAGAACGCTATACGTTACATAAAAAATACAGATGATACCAATAATAAATAAAAAAAAAATTCAAACAACATTTGACGAAGTTAATATAAAATTAACTTACCGAGTTACGTCCCAGCATGACATTCACACTCATACAGACAAAATTTGAAGTCTACAAAAACATATGAAAACTGGTAGGCCCAACGGTCAGTAGAACTGAGCTGTAATATACCTCAAACAAAAACCGGGATACCAGAAATTCCACCCTACAAAAATGAAAGCCGGCCGCCGTGGTCGAGGGGACGGAGGCGCTCCAGTCACGGTCTGCACGGCCACTACGGTCGGGGGTTCGAATCCCCCCTTGGGCATGGATATTTGTGCCGTCCTTAGGATTAGCTTGTTCATAAGTAGTTTGTAAGCCTAGAGACTGATGACCCCGTAGTTAAGTCCCATAAGTTCTACAAACATTTTTGAACCAAATTGAAACATACAAAAGCTGTGGGTATAGTGTACGGTTTAATACCACACCTCAGCTTTGGAATGTAACACAGCCAATGAGGAGTCGAGTTCAAGCAGCCAATGAGAGCGAGTGTTTCAAGGCTACATGCATTGGCGTATATATTACATATTGTTTTAATATTTACGTCTGATTGAAATATTATGAGTGAGCTCCAGTGACTATGAAATGATAAGCAATAAGTGTTATTGTCTAACGTTTTCCGCTCGATTTGTATTAAATGCACAATATATACATCTCCCGTACGGTAGTAATTACTTGTGTAGGTAAACATCCGAAAGTTATATGTATGTTAAAGTACATCGAGAACCAGTCACTACAGTTTGTTTTAATTACGTACTTTTCGCTGCAAGTTTCTTTCTGGTAATTTGCTAGAATATTTAAAATACAAATAAACGGGCCTGAAGCGACGTCTTGAACGTAATTGAACTTACATTAATCTGAGCAATACTGTGACTACAGTAAAATATAGATCTGTCTGCATCCCGTGATATATATATATATATATATTTCAATAAACTGAAACATGAAGATTCACGTTGTACTTAAAAGCACGCGCGAAAGCGCGTGCGTTAGTTTACTACCCGTATGTTTTTATTAAAACATGGGGCTTGGTAGGAGGATACGTTATTATAAATGGATCAATATATATTCACGTATCCACCATTTATCTCGTAAGTCTTTTTTTAAATATTTAATAAATAGAAGCACAAATTATTAAGTTATACGGGAGTATCAAAATGTAATTCAAAAAACACCTACATACAATGGGAATAACAGAAGAGGACACGAAATGTAGGATCTGTGATGACGGTGATGAAACTGCATCACATCTAATCTTCGAATGCATTGCATTGGAGAGTAAAAGGCACAGAACGTTTGGGACAAACACACCCGAAGAAATTGTGTCTAATAAAGAACTGGTAAAGGGACTCCTTGCGCTTTTCAAGAACATTGGTTGGCTTTACTAGATATGCACGGAGCGATACCGCACAATAAACTTAGTTTCGGTGTGAGCAGTGGCGGGTTGGACCAAGACTGTTTTGGCTTCCCTGAGAAAATCAATCAATCATCAATCAATTAATCAATCAAAATGTAAACTAATCCACTTACCCCATGAGTTTTTATTAAATAAATAGAAATACAAATTATTACGTTATACGAGTGGTATCAAACTGTAAGCTAATCCACCAACCATCTGGAGAGTATTTCTTTTTTAATAGAACAGAAATTATTACGTTGTACGGGTGGTATCAACATGTAAACTAATCCACCTATCATCTAATGAGTTTCATGAGTTTTTTAACAAATAGAAACACAATATATTTATTTATAGAGGTGGTATCAAACTGTAGACTAATCCCCCTAGCTTCTGGTGACTTTTTTTAATAAATAGAAACACACATTTTTATGTTATTGGGTGGTATCAAAATGTGTGTGTGTTTTTTTCTTTCCTTCAATAAACAGAAATACAAATTATTACGTTAGATGGCTTGTATCAAACTGTAAACTGGTTAAATTGTACGACGCTTCTCGCTGGGCTGCAGTGGTTATGTTGGCACAAATGGTAGCGACGCAACTCAGATGACCAATAAATGTTTTTTCCTGATAACTTCAATTAAAAGGAAAATTAGTTTTTTTCTGAACGGACAAGGCATACAAGAACCTCTTAACCATAGAGCAAGTACAGTATTAATTTTGCTTCGAGTGAAACGAGCAGAAATGACATTTACTCTGTAGTTCGTGAAAAATATTAACGCAATTCTACACCACAGAATAAGGAGTATACAGAAAGGAAACTCCCGCTGTAGTCTGTCGTCCAAAATTTAGTGCGCATGCGCGGAATCGGCCATCTTGAAAAGCAGTAAACGCGTGGTCACTCCCTACTCTGTGGCGTGGTAATGCGCCGTCTTTGTTTGTTAATTGTGTATTTTAACAGCCAGAATCGCATAAAAGTAAACAAGCATTTAGTGTAGTGCAGTGAAAAGAAAGAACTGTGTGTCAGTAGTTGGAGCTGTTCCGTTTTTATTATGAGCAGCAATAAAACAAAAGGCGGCCGATTGTGTTCAGCACCTAATTCCCGCAATAATTCGAATAAAAATAAGGATATTAGCTTCTTCACCTTCCCAAAAAATGCTGAGCAGTAAGTGATCGTCGCTATATATGTAGTGAAAGTTAAATGTTATCAGTTTAGAATGAGAGCAATCTGGGCATAATTATTAAAAGTAGCCTCGCTTCTTCTCTTGACGATAACTCTCGCTGTTGCTGCAGCAGTTCAACAGCATCGAAATGTTGAAGTTCATTTATATTTTATAAGTTTAACGTTGCAGGGAATAATTTAAAATGAATGACAAAAAATAGTGCGAAGTAGGCAGGTAAAATTTTACTTACGGCATTGGAGGCGTAGTGTGCTAATGTTGGCAACGAATGCTCTTCGGATACTCAAACAAATAGATTAAGGGGAATAATTATTTTATGCTGTTCCTGCTCTGTGGTTGACAGATTCCTCTATATGCCCTTCTCCGATCAGTATCAAATATGTTCAAATATTTGTATAGTCTATGGGACCCAACTACGGGGTCATCAGTCCCTAAACTTACAAACTACTTATGAACTACGTACGAACTAGGACGGCACAAATATCCAAGCCCGAGGGGGGACTCGAACCCCCGACCGTAGTGGCCGTGTAGACCGTGACTGAAGCGCCTCAGTCCCCGCGGCCACCGCGGCCGGCTCCGATCAGTAAATTAATGATACTCGTAATGCAAATACAACTTTTATATATGCCCAGACGTCATTACTTCTGTGTAATCACGTTGTACTGCTAAGTCTGACTCAATACTTTGTGCGAATTTATTCGTGTCAAATAAAACCTGGCAGTTGTAAAGTCACTTTCTTGTTTATAACTAATTTCCCAAACATAACTCTGCGTTATTTGGGATTTTTCTAGAGATAAGCACCAAGTAAAACGATCATCGATTCCACCGTACGTACATTTTCGTAGTTGTATTAAAATTTAGGCCTATTTTTTTCGTCTGATTACAATTAGGTGCAAGAAGAGGGCGCAAAATAGATAAGAGCATAATGAAAAGCAGTTTCCTTTCGTAAAAGTCGGTGAGATTAGCTGCAGATGGTAAAAAGTCCATTTCCAGCCGAAGTACTAAGTGGCTATAGTTCCGCGTGTACTGCTTTTCAATATGGCGTCGAGCGCAACGCTTGGTGACATACAGATCAAAGGCGCCGCCCCCAGCTTTCCCTTCTGTACGATCCCTGTTCTGTGTCTACACTTCATTGTTCATCTGGTGCCAACATAAGCACTGGAGCCCGGCGAGAAGCGTAGTAAAACTTTACCTGTGAACTAATCCACTTACGATCTTGTGAAGTTTGTTTTTAATAAATGGAAACAAAAATAAAGAATAAATGTCCGTCTTAAAATAACTTTCTACCGTAATTATATAGTGATTTATGTGAAATATCGTAAATTGCACTACTACTTCGCAGGAAAAAAAGAAATACGAATTTAAAGTCCTACAGCTTCCAATCGCCTTTACTTAATAGCTGACGAATTAATGTTCTCTTTTGGTTATTTCTTATTTTCCCTTAGTTTTTGTTTTGTTTACTACGAAATAACTTATCATCTTTAAATATAGTGTACCGATAATCGACAAAGCACGCTAGATGTTTATTTTCTGAAACTAACGAATAATCAGTGGAAATGTTGGAGCAGAAATATTTGTCCTACTCAATTTCAAACTGATTTATACTCATTGCCGATGTTTACATAAGAGATAAGACTCAAAATTATACGTAAATGTGAAAAATATTTTCAAATTAGACGCAAATTTACATAGTCTTGAAACACGCGATCCTATTGGCTGTCTCAAACCCACACCTTATTGGCTGATTTCGCGTGACATTCCAAAGCTGACGGGTGGTATCAAACTGTAAACTAATCCCAAAACTGTTATCTATCAGTAAACTTTATCGGTAATACACCTCGAATGAAACCGACACTACCAGTGATACCACCGTTCCATTATGGAAAAGTACCAATACTGGTATCGATCAGTAAAATTGGGGTGTAATGTACCTCAAATGAAACCGACGGTAGCAATAAGTACACCGTTCCAAAAAAAGTAACATAACAAAACTGTTATCAATCATTAAAAGTGATCTGTAATAAACTTGATATGAAACCCACGATACCAATAAATACTGCCTACGAAAATAATAATATGAAAACTATTATCGATCACCGAAATTGAGCTGTAGTAAACATAAAATGAAACCCACAACACCAAAGATTCCACCATACAAAAAAATATAAATACGAAAACTGATATCGATTACTAAAATTGAGAAGTAATTTACTTCAAATAAAACGCACTATTAAAGTAAATGTAATATACATTTACATACAAAAATTCGACAAACAAATAACTGAAGTTAGTCCTAATCAATATAAAACTGCTCAATTACTTATACCAGATAATTCTGAACTAACTATTCGAAAAGGTAATATCGTTAAGTGTATCGCTTTCACAGAAAATTAAATAATGATAGCAAACCATATTTTATGCAAGTTACAACAATGTCAAAATCACAATAATGTAAGAAAATATTACGTGATGCAAGCGGAACGATGTTTTACGCCACATACAATGATTTTTAGATCAATTTCTTACTTACAAAAATATGTCCCGTGATGGTAACAAACCAATATTTTACGCTGCTCACAAGGATTTAACAAATGTTATTTGATATTCCTGAACAGCATTTTATTATGCAAATACGAAATGCGTAAATACACATATGTGTCCTGATAAATATTATCTCTGCCATATTTACAATATTATAAGCGACTACTAGTAATCAAAAATGAAATAGTCTGTGACAAAATGAAGTAATATATGAAGTAATTGTTCAGAGCTGACGGGTGGTGTGGAACATTCAAAATGACCCCACAATCGTTCTTAATGCTCGTCAGTCATTGTGAGTTGATTTCGTATTTCGCCCACTATCCCTCAAGCTGGTTAAATTGTACGACGCTTCTCGCCGGGATGCTGTGGTTATGTTGGCACCAATAGTAATGACGGCAACTCAGATGACCAGTTAATATATTTTTTCGTGACAACTTCAATTAAAACGAAATTTTTTTTTCTGAACTGACAAGGGTACATACAAGAACCTGTCAACCATAGTTTAGGTACGGTATTAATATTGGTGCGAGTGAAACGAGCAGTAATAACATTTACTCTGTAGCTCGTGAAAAACATTAATGCAATTCTACACTTCATTGTTCATCTGTTGCCAACATAAGCACTGGAGATCGACGAGAAGCGTCGTAAAATTTTACCCTCAAGCTCAATGACATTGCAGTAACTTGATTTGTACACACTGTTATTACAGTGGATACTGACACTAGTAAAATGTTAAACAGTACAGCCGTTTTTGTTACAGTGCTCCCACTATAGCTGGCGTCATATAAGAAGGCGCTTCCGCGCATAGAGGTGGTGCGATAGGGGAAGCGTGTAGGGGAGGAGCTACGGCCGAGCGCCAGCAGCGTTGCGTCTCAGAATGAAAATTATTGACTGCCAATGCGGTAATCTACGAGGATGCACAGAACGGCTGAAAAATGGGCCGCCTTTCTTCGTGACGAAGAGAATAACTGCACATCATCGAGTTGGCCTCTCTGGAAATCTTGAGGAGATCACAAGTTTCTCAGATCACAAGTTTTGACTGTCACAGAAAAACACGTGTAATATACTGCAAGCGAACGACAAGACTTCGTACTTCAGCGTGCTCTGCACTCTAGTGTCAGTGTTAATATGTACGCTGTAGTGCCAATTTGAAACAAAGTATATACGCATGGTGCCCATAATTTTGTTCACTCTGCATATCTTTACTTGATACGGAAATTTCCTACAACACCCAGGAATCGAAGCCGAAATGATATGCAGGGGAATCTAAATTCGCGCACTCCACCTTCGCAGCGCGATTCCTCACCTGCCAACAACGAAAAATGTGTGGCACCAAATTTTATCCTGCGCATATTTCCGCCAGTAAATGGACGTCAAAGACTAAGATGACTGTGTGTTCCAGGCATCAGTGTGTTTCATAATTACACCAACAAACTTGTAAGGGATGTATCAGACGTCTTGAGGAACAAAATGAGCATGAAAGCCCATGCCCGGAAACGACCAACGACGCTACGGAGAGTCCAGCTTACAGGCACCAGCTCCTGCCGCTAGACATCTCCTCCAGCAACTTCAACGCTCTGTAGCGTCATGGGTTTCTATGCTCGCTTTGTTCCTCAAGACACCTCCCACATCCCCTAGAAGTTTGTTGGTGTAGTAGCGCAATTCTGAAACACACTGGCGTATGAAACACATACCCATCTCAATCTTCGACGTTCTTTTACTGACGGAAGTATGTGCAGGAAGAAATTTTGTGAGAGACGTTTTTTATTGCTAGCATCCTAGGAATCGCGCTGCGAAGCCCGAGTGCGCGAATTTAGATTCACCCAGTATACCGTTATGACACATCGAGCGATTATAATCTCAAATATTTTTCCGCAGATAGCCTGACGATGGCCACAGTGCCGAAATAGGCCTATTCCTATATTAATAAACAGTATATAACATGTACAAATTAAATCAGCATTTTGGTATACCTTGGATTAACAATATGTCCTTAAAAGACATACACAATCTGCAGGCCCAAATGAAATGAAATTATATCGATAAGTTTAACGCAAGCGCGACTGACAAACGACTGGAGTATTTCAATTGTCACTGTCGTGACACGTAATGAACAAAATACCAAACGTATATGGAACTACACTAACGTTAATAGAAAAATGATTTTGAAATAACTTACCTTGTTAAATATGATTATTATAATGCCGGTTGCAGTATTTGATCCTATGTAAGTTATTGTTGGCTAATCCCTGGTCGGTTAGTGTCGTTTGGGGCTGTGTAGGATACTGGTGTCAGTCCTATTTTTCCATATCCTCGGTACACTCTTGAAATTTATCTCAAAAATATTAGTAAAATTTCGCAAGCGTTATTTTTCCCCGCCAATTTCAGGCGGATCCTGTGATGAAACGAATTCGATGGAATGGTTTACAAACCAGATTACAATGATTGATATGATTTCCAGCCATCGGTTACAACTTTTGTTCCAGGTAAAATAAAATTCCTGATTATGAGCACTAGTGTTTGTCTTGTTCTTGAGTTGACCCGGTGAATAAAACATTTTCTTGACTGTCGTTCTATTCCACCAAATACCCAAATATGCTCTACTTCATTTTTTAATTTGCGTCCTACCCCATATTTGCGGGTTGCCATGTGCCATTCTTCGACCACCATAACTTTCCCGACGCCACCATTAGGGACACTATCGTTAGTCACTATCACGTAACACACCTCTCTGCAAAACTCGAAATAGTGACAAATCGTATTGATATTAAGATTAGTTTCCACAGCACACGCCTCTAACGTATACTTACGGAACCCAACACGCTACGAATATAACATTTTGTTCTATAGTTAATTTACTATTTGCAAAACCAAGTGTTGTTGTAAAGAGTAGTCTTCTTTTTGCACTGCGTGCAGTACATTTCAAAAGGGAAATTGGGTTGCGAACTTTTTTATACAATTTCACACTTCCCTCACAGCAACAATCAACACGGTACTTCGGTTCATTACTAGGGAGCAGGCCGAATTCCCAACAGAACTGCAAACATTTGTCTATTGAAGAAATTCACGGAAACAATTCTTGCCACGGTAAATTATCCATCACGATAAACTGACTAACTTCACACAATTACAATTCCACACAGCGTAAAGTTACTCCGAACAACGAAATGTCAGATCCCAAACGTCATTTGTGAATCGCGCGTTTGTCAACCTTTTCGAAAGATATCGCTCCAACTGTGAGAGCGATCTCTAGCATCTCATAACGATATATATCGTTTCGGTTTCGATCCCCGGGTGTTCTAGGGATTTCCCCTCGATACTTCTAACCACACGCGCACAATTTCTCGAGTTTCTTAAAGATACGATTTGTTACTATTTGCATTTCCATACACTAAAATGTATAATTGACGGCAACTATGCTCAACAGAGCTACAATAGAATGTAGAAGCAGCTTAGTGGAACCGATTAATATTCTTCTTATGAATAACTTTAATGCAGAAATTTTCAAACAGTGTATAAGAAATGTACTGCGGACTATTAAAGCATAATACTGATGCAACTTACCACCCCACTACGTTCGCAGTTAAGAACACAACGAGCGCTACGATTTCGGGAAGATCCATTGTTGGCTATCAGACCAACTATGACGTTTCCCCTGTGGCGACAAGTATTCAGCGGACGCGATCAGCTGATTGCAGCGTACGCAAGAAGTTTGTGCGCCTGCCGCTTGGGGCGCTGCCTTGCGCGCTTATTCCTTGGCGCGGAAGCAACACTCCTTGAAATAATTTAATTTCTGTTGTTTAATGTATCTGTGTCCTTTCGCGGTCGAATATTTTCATTTGCATTTTAGTTATGTCTAAAATAAATGTTTTATTGCTACATTTACGGCATTGTTCTTCTGTAAATGGAGAGCAGATGTATTAATTATAAGAAGCAGTTAAATATGTTAATGTGTACTGGAGACTCCGCGTAAGTTACATAAAACAAGTCGCTGATTTCTTAACGCTAAGGAGTACAGCTTCAGTAACATACAGCTTCAGTAACCATTCAGCTTCAGTGGTGACCCCGAACCTTCTTTGAATACTAAAATGCCGAATGAAGACGCACTCAACACATCAAGATTAGCTGTACGACTTCCGCCGTTCTGGCCTAATAATCCCGCGCTGTGGTTCGCGCAAGTAGAGGCGAGCTTCTCATGTTCTGGAATAACTACGGACTCTACAAAGTTTGCACTTGTGGTTAGTCAACTTGATCACAGATTTGCGGCAGAAGTTCAAGACGTTATTACGACGCCGCCGCAAATGGACGCTTACATGAAACTGAAGTCGGAACTCATACGCCGAGTATCTGCCTCGCAGGAAGAGAGAATACGCCAGGTTCTGACGCAAGAAGACATAGGCGACCGGAAACCTTCGCAATATTTACGCCACTTACGCAGTAAAGTTGATGCACACACTGTTCCAGACTCGTTGCTACGCACATTATGGAGCAGCAGGATGCCAGCACAAGTTAAACCAATAATCGCATCTCAAACAGAAATGCCCTTAGACGACTTGGCGGCTCTTGCTGACCGCATACAGGATGCAATTGTACCCAATTCCTGTTCCGATTCGGCAATTACGTGCAACAGTGCCTCTACAGAAACGAACCCCGATTACGACAGGTTATCAAAGAAAGTGTCGGCGTTAGAAGAACAGCTAAACAATAGCTTGGCAAGCAAAATTGAGGCTTTGAGCAACCAACTTAGTGAACTGCTCGCAGATCATAGCGCTAAAAACAGATACCGACGACGATTACGGAGCCGTTCCACACACAACGGTCCACGTCACAACGATGTGCAAGCAACTAATATATGCTGGTATCATCACCGATTTGGAAACCAAGCTCACAAGTGCAACCCGCCATGCGATTACGCTAATAGCAAGCATCAAGCAGAAGTCGGTGCGCCTACTGGTGTCTCTACCCGCTTGTTTTTGACAGATCGCAAGTCAGGTCGTAAATTTTTAATCGATACAGGCTCTGACTTAAGTATTCTGCCACGGGATAAAACTTACAAGTACCGCCCGACCACTACCTTCCGACTGACGGCGGCCAACAATTCCGTGATTCAAACATACGGCACAAAACACATGGAACTAGACCTTGGGCTACGCCGTGCAATAGCGTGGAATTTTGTCATAGCCGATGTTGCAGAACCAATAATCGGAGCGGATCTATTGGCCCATTACCATCTTTTGCCGGACACCGCCAACACCTGCTTACGGGATGCAGTCACCGGGCTATCTGCCACCGGATTCCGACGTCACGCGGCCAGCTGTGGCGTCAAGCTTATCCAAACAGCAGACGGAGAGTTCACCAAGCTACTCAACCAGTTTCCAGCACTTACAAGGCCTCCAGGGGCCCCACAACAGGTATGTCATGATACTATTCATTACATCAATACTACAGCAGGCCCCCCTGTTTCGTGTAAACCTCGACGATTGGCCCCTGACAAGTACGCCATAGCAAAGGCTGAGTTTGATTCTATGCTGGCTGAAGGTATCATACGTCCGTCCAGTAGTGCCTGGTCGTCAGCTCTGCACTTAGTACCCAAGAAAAATGGTGCATGGCGGCCATGTGGGGACTATCGTGCTTTAAATGCCAGAACCATTCCGGATCGATATCCAGTGCCACACTTGAAAGATTACAATCATGCTTTAAGTGGGAAACGAGTGTTTAGTATACTTGATTGCGCAAAAGCTTATACACAGATTCCCATGGCCGAGAAGGACATTCCGAAAACTGCAATAATTACGCCTTTTGGATTATTTGAAAGTTTATTCATGACCTTTTGTCTGCGAAATGCGGCACAGACATGGCAACGCTTCATAGATTCGGTGTTACGAGGCTTACCACAATGTTTTGCTTATCTAGACGATATCCTTGTTTTTTCGGAAACACTTGAAACACATCAGCAGCACCTTACTCAGGTCTTTGAACGCCTCGCTGCTCATGGTATCGTTCTGAATGTGGAAAAGTGTGTGTTCGGTCAACCGGAGGTAACCTTCTTGGGACATAAAATTTCGTCAGAGGGATCACGCCCACTACCTGAGAAGGTACAGGCGGTATTAAACATTCCACGTCCGATTACAGCAAAAGAACTACGCCGATTTCTCGGTATGCTCAATTTCTACAGATTCCACCTCCCACATGCAGCTGAAATTCAAGAACCACTCACAGCAGCACTAACCGGTTCCAAGACAAAAGGCAAGGCATTGTTGCACTGGTCACAACCGATGATAGACGCTTTCGAGACTGCCAAAAAGACACTTGCTGACGCTACACTTCTGGCACACCCTGTAAAAGACGCACGTCTGGCTCTGGTAGTAGACGCTAGCCAGATTGCAATCGGTGCGGCACTTCAACAATATGTAAACGAAACGTGGCAACCTCTTGCATTCTTTTCGCGCAAACTAACGCCAACGCAACAAAAGTGGAGTGCGAACGATCGCGAATTGTTGGCCATCTACACAGCTGTTAAATACTTCCGCACGCAACTCGAAGCGAGGATGTTTACAATATTTACTGACCACAAGCCTCTCATGTATGCTTTTCGTCAGAACAATGACAAGTGCTCGCCAAGACAATTTCGTCAGCTTGAGTACATAGCACAAATTTCCACTGACACACAGCACGTCTCAGGACTCACTAACGTAGTGGCTGACTGCTTATCTCGAGTCGGTGCTATCACAGAGACTGTTGGTTTTCGGGAGCTGTGCGACGCGCAAAAGACCGATCAAGAGCTGAATAACCTACTTAATAATACGGAGACCGGCCTACAACTCAAACTTATTGATGTGCCGGGAGCGAACGCTCAGTTGTACTGCGACACTTCCACTGGGAAAACACGCCCATATGTGCCAGTAGGACTACGCAAAAGTGTCTTCCATGGACTCCACAACCTCTGCCACCCAGGCGTCAGAGCTACAGTTAAACTTGTCGCCTCCCGTTACGTTTGGCCAGGACTACAAAAAGATTGCCGCCAGTGGGCCCGCGCATGCGTAGCTTGTCAACGTAGTAAGATTGCACGTCATGTACATGCGCCCATCGGGAATTTTCCAGAAACCACAGAACGATTCGCCCATGTTCATTTGGACGTCGTGGGACCCCTACCGCCGTCTGATGGACATCGCTACTTATTAACGATTATTGATCGATTAACACGTTGGCCAGAGGCGATTCCGGTTGAAAATACCTCCGCAGAGACATTGGCAGTCGCTTTCATGTCACAGTGGGTCGCACGATTTGGTTGCCCGTTACACATTACAACGGACAGAGGGCGCCAATTTGAATCGGAAATCTTCACCCAGATGAGCAAGTTTTGCGGCGCAAACCACCATTTCACTACAAGTTACCATCCAGCAAGCAATGGGATGGTGGAGAGGTGGCATCGCTCTCTCAAAGCAGCACTAATGTGTTATGAGACTAAGTGGACTGCAGCCTTGCCCCTCGTTTTACTTGGCCTGCGAACGGTAGATAAGCCAGACCTCGACGCGTCGCCTGCAGAATTAGTATATGGCGAGACACTACGCCTCCCAGGAGAATTTATTGAGTCAAAAACCTCGTCGCGGGACAACTTACAACCACCAGATGTTATAGCTCAACTCAGGAAGCACATCACGCAGATCAGACCTCAACCAGCATCGCGACATGGAATACGCCCCTCCTTCGTGCACAAAGAATTGTCAAATTGCTCACATGTCATGCTCCGTCGAGATGGAATTAAGCCAGCCCTTACACCTCCATATACTGGACCCCACCGTGTCCTTGCACGCAACGGCAAAACTAGGGACATTCTGCTTAATGGTAAAAAAAGTACCGTCTCAATTGACCGAGTGAAACCAGCGTTTGTATCTGAAGACTTGTGTGATACAACCCTGCTCACACAACCACCGGCACCTTCGTCTACACACACCCAGCAATCTCCTGCCTCGCCAGTGGCACAGCCGCCACGTCAAACGCGGTCAGGTCGGCACGTCCACTTTCCTGCAAGATTCGTCGATAGCATCGAGTATGGTGGACGCCGACGACGCTCCGCTACTCCGCGGGGGGCTGATGTGGCGACAAGTATTCAGCGGACGCGATCAGCTGATTGCAGCGTACGCAAGAAGTTTGTGCGCCTGCCGCTTGGGGCGCTGCCTTGCGCGCTTATTCCTTGGCGCGGAAGCAACACTCCTTGAAATAATTTAATTTCTGTTGTTTAATGTATCTGTGTCCTTTCGTGGTCGAATATTTTCATTTGCATTTTAGTTATGTCTAAAATAAATGTTTTATTGCTACATCTACGGCATTGTTCTTCTGTAAATGGAGAGCAGATGTATTAATTATAAGAAGCAGTTAAATATGTTAATGTGTACTGGAGACTCCGCGTAAGTTACATAAAACAAGTCGCTGATTTCTTAACGCTAAGGAGTACAGCTTCAGTAACATACAGCTTCACCCCGGTTACGCCGCGTCGAACTCTAATTGTTGTCAGTGAACAATAGCTTAAGAATTCTGAAAGATTGTATTGCCTTAAAACAAATAATATAAGCGTTTAGGAAATTAAATTTTAAATACAGTTTCTATTTCATGAAACACGGTCCGAGATATCGGAAACCGTAAACATAATTTCCAAATTTCGAATTAAAAACTATGGCTCATGTTAAATTAGAAATTTGTCGGGCTTACAACGCTGTATGAATTGCTTTTTAATTAATATCTATTGCATTGCTAGGTTTCGAAATACCATTAAAACCCACATTTCCTCTAAACCGTTAACTTTTACGTTCCCAAAGCTGCTACTTAATGCAAATATACGCTGTGCTAAGACAGAAAAGCTCTTGTTTGAAAAATCCATACCAATAATAAGTCTGTAAATGTAGGCCTGTCGCTGTTCATTTAAATCTTCAAAACTACTAGACAAATCTTCATGCGGTTTTCACAGGAAACACGAGAAAAGTTTGGGTCAGCATATAGGCATAATTTTATCAAAATCAGATCACGAAAAAAAGATATTGTAATTTTAATTGTTTTCAGTATCCGTCGTGTCTGTTTGTTCAAGTGTTTAAAATCCCTTATCTCGAAAATTACTTCACGAATTATCATGCGGTTTTCACAGGTAACTTGAGTGTAACTCTGGACAATATATAGACTTCGTTTCATAAAAATCGGATCACGGGAAATATATTACCGTAATTTGAATTTCTTTTTATTTACGACCATCATGTCTGTCTGTCTCTTTGAATACGTTTATCTCCGAAACTATTCGACAAATTTCCATGGGATGTTCACACGTAACTTCAGTGTATCGTGCGGTTACATAAAGGCTTCAATAATCGAAATCGGATCAGAGAAAATAAAGATATCGTAATTTAAACATTTTTTTTAAAGCCATCGTGTATGTCAATTTGTTGAAGATAATCTCCAAAAGTACTACATGAACTTTCATGGGTTTCCAAGGGGAAATTGAGAATAGCTTGGAGTGTATCATAGGCTTCATTTCATCAACATCGGATCACGAAATGAAAAGATATAGTAATTTGTAGTTTCTGGTATATGCTATGTTTGAATTGCAGCGTAGTATAGCAAAGATCCGATAGATGCGCTGTTATTACATAGTATACCAAATAACGAAGGAGGTATTCTAACCTGCTTACAAATAACTAATAGATGGCCATGCTGCGTTTATCATTCACATAAATAAGGTATAATACAATGAAACAAGAACTTCGATTTTCGTTACGGTAGCGGTGCAGTGTAATGATGTTGGCAATGACCCTTGAGTCCTTTTTGAACAATCAGTCACGTACAATGAGGGGAATAATTATTTATGTTGATAAAGAAATAAATAATTACTGTTGGTCCTATCAGTAAATTAATGATTCCCCTAACGCTAATATTTCGTTGCCAACGTTAACACACTAAATCGCTGCCACTGCAAGTAAAATTTAACCCAGGTACGACAGAATTCCTTGCAATGCCACGAAAAAGGAAAATTGTTATTTTTTCCGCGGGCATCATTTTAAATTATAAAACAAAGCCGTTCCTTCGCGTCAATCGATGTTTACATTTACTAAGATATGTTTGAAAGTAAAACGGAATTTATGTTGTTTCATTTCTGATTTCGGTGCGTACTTATTACATCTTGAGTCCATTCTTTTTACGAAGGCTTGGAAAACGCCGTATTACAGGAAAGTACAAAGTGAGGCGATGTTAGTTACATAGTACACCAAATAACTAATTAGAGCGTTGCTGAGGTTTTTTCATTCTCATAACTATGATGTAATACACTAAAGGAGAGGGTACATTTTACTTACGGCGGCGGCTTTGTGTGCTGATGTTGGCATGTTGGCAACGGCGGTTGAAAGCTTTTTCAAAAATCAGTCACGTAGAATAAGGGGAATTATTCGTTATGTTCACGATGAAATAAATAATTTATGCCGTTCTTTTCAGTAAATTAATCATCATCCTAAAGCGAATAGTTCGTTGCCAACTGTAGCAAACTAAGCTGCTGCCACTGCAAGTAAAATGTAAGCTAGATAGGACACAATATTTTGTTTCCCTAGCTGTATCCCTTATGCTTTGCAATGTCATAGAAAGAAAAGAAGTGCATCTTTCGACGGGTATAATCTCCTTGATTGTACATAGAGTAGAAATATCTATGGAGTGAGCATTGCTTTCTGTGCATCTTCTCAATATTAAGCTATAATTACCGCGTGATATCGAGACAAATCAACTCCGTCCACACATTTATTTGCTCTCACGATTGATTTGTACCACATTGGCTGCAAAGAAGCCCCACCTTCTTTTCGCAGAGCAATTACATAACATGATATAATATCTAAATAACTGTGCCACAGAAGCAACAAGAAAATTGAGGAAGCGTCGCTAAAAGGCCATTTCACATAGTCATCCGTCTTAGCTGAACAAAGATAAAGTCAGCGATTAGTCGATTTTCCCCAATATCGCGTGACTTTTCCACCTTATGGTGAGGACACAAAATCTGTTCTGTGCATCTGAATGCTCACTTCAGAGATATTTCTGAACTTTGCGTGCCAAGAGATAATATACGCACTCGAGCGACAAACTCGTCAGAAACGTCTCTGCTTTCATAATTGTTCAGTACAATATTACTTTTGGTGCGGATTACATTAAGCTATAGAAAGACGTCTTCTTTTGCAGAGACAATTGTACTTAAAGTTATAATCCTATTTCTGAACATATAGATCTATTACATAAGGTCGATTTCAACTTCGTGCTTTACGATGTAATCACTGTGGGACTTGGGAACATGTATTAACTGAAAGAGTGGCCGATGCTGCTAACACAGTCAAGACAATCCACTGGAAATACTATATTGATTGAAAAGTTCTATACAGACGATCAGCTAATGCCATTCCTTCATTGATTACCCAGACGTACTTTATCGCACATTGACACCACCATGACGTCGTATTCAGACAGACATGAACTGTTCTGTTGATTGAATTACCAGACTTTCAACATTCGTCGAGTTTCGTTAAAAGGGATCACTGCA
Organism: Locusta migratoria; assembly: GCA_026315105.1. Lineage (NCBI taxonomy): Eukaryota > Metazoa > Arthropoda > Insecta > Orthoptera > Acrididae > Locusta > Locusta migratoria. The sequence goes on from CM048751.1 coordinate 247,386,485, forward strand.
TACAGAATAAGGACATTGTCCCCAGTGCAACTCTGCAACATACTAATACTTCAGAATACACTTATACCCAGTTTCTGGAAAACTACAGTTACCGTGCCGTTAGTTACCGTCACGTTATAAATTAACGTGCCAGATAACTTCGTTGGGTTTCGCGTAGCCGATTTCAACGACCGTTAGTTAACTATGAGGTAACTACGCCTTCTGTCGAAGCAAATAGTACGTCTCAAAAGATAACAGATGGCACTACTAACAAAAATCGCAATTACTCGAATTTTATCGATTATTAAGTGAAATCGAAGACGCGTCTTAGTTCGTATAGCTGTTACGACTTTTCTGTTTCTGATTTGAAAGGCAATGGACGACAAGTGTGGAAAAAATTTGACTTTATTTGTGAAAGATCATTTGACCGACGTGGGTTTAGAAAGGATAGTAGTTATAGTAAATGAAAAGGCAGATGGTTTGACTATTCTGGAAAAACAATACGCCTTGGAAGATGTCACAGAACTGTACAATTCCTTATACAGACAGAGAGCTGTATTCTTATTTAAAAAGACAAATAAAACAAACAACAACGAAGACAGGGTTAAGAATAAAATCATACGTATTATTAACAACGAAGACAGGGTTAAGAATAAAATCATACGTATTATTTCTGTTGTCAACATATATTTTTATGAATGTAAGTTTTCCTCTTCCCATTGTTCTGTGAATGTGACATTACTTTTCACAACAGTCTGGACAATTTACGTCCACCCATCCACCTATCCGAGCCCCACATTGTAATAACAATAACAAAAACACTGATCACTTCAAACATTCATTGATCGTAATGGCGATTACATGGCAGAACACTATTGCAAAGGGAAGTATCTTTATGCTTAATTGAAAGTTTTATTATGAGAGCATGGCTTTGTGATTCGGATATGGTAAAATTTTACCTCCAGGTCGGCAATCGCGAGAGAGAATGTTGGCAAATGTTGCTCATTGTCGAGATGTCACTTGACCAGTCGCGAGGAAGATGCAGCTAATTTTTACGTCACCCGTTGTCAACATTATCTCTCGCGACCGCCGAGAGCGATGTACGGTAACATTTAATCTGGAATGTTGTTTTCCGAGTATTTCCCCGTTTGACCCTGGCAGTGTCATGGGTCAGTATTTTTTTATTATTCTGAAACGCGTATGAAAGTCGCTGTCATTACACAGATCAAATAGTTGTGATCTAACACGAAAAACGCGTCGTGGTCTTTCAAGAGCGCCGAGTACAGATAAGTTTTCCTCTTCTGAAAACGTGTCCGAAGCATCAGAATAAGAAGACGGCGGTAACGACGATGACGAAAGAATTTCCATTCGTCAGTTTCAAAAATTTTTTAATTGTATGAAAATTATACGGAACCCAGTCATAAAAACAAAAACAAATAACAAATGTTAAATAACTTCTGGGCTTGCCTTTCGAAGCCCACTAGCGCTACGTAGCGGATACAGTTAAAACTAACGTTAACGTGTAGGTAACCCCAGGGGAACACGCATTTAATTTTAAGGGACAGGTAACTACGGCTGTGACGGTAACTGTTGTCTCGGAAACCCATTTTGTACTTAACGTTCAGGTAACCCACAGATAACTATAACGGGACAGGTAACTACTGTTCCGGAAACCGGCATTACTGTCAGAGATACGTAAAAAGTTTAGTACTACACCATAGAACCAAACATGGAGCTGTTATTGTTATTATTATTTGTCATCTCAACGATAGAAGTGTTGTCAGAAGCTTAGGCCAAACTGACAATTACACACCGCAGTCGTAACTTTATGAACACAACATAACATTGTATTGACATTGTTCAAGAATATGCACTTGAATTAATTTCACTTTTTGTATGAAAAACTTAACGAACATTCATCGTTTTCGACAATGATTTGTACTTAAATTTGACATATTGGCTAGGAGAACTGAGTTTACTGACAGAGAGAGCCAACAAGGCCGAGCCAACAAGGATTCTGGTTTTGATGACCATGATATACACAGGTCCTTCTTTAACAACCGTTGCGAAGCACGGGCATATAAGCTAGTTAAAAAATATTTATCATTTTTAATATCTTTCCAGAAGTTGGTTAGATCTTCTCACGAGGTCAACATACAGTAACGATTTTAGGCTTATGTTCTTCGAAAAGAATTTTACATTAATGCTAATAAATAATATGTTACATTTTGTTAATTTCAAGTGTTCAAAAATGACTGCGGAGAAGTTACACTTCTGTTGGTAGTGTTTTTAAACTGGTTATCTCGGTTTATGTGTTATAAAAATAACGTTTTAAAAAGTAAATTTCTAAAATTTTTCTCGAGTTTAAATCAAATTAATGTTTTTCTACAAAAAAATTTAGTGGTAGTAACCACCCCCATGAACCACAGACATTGCCGAGGTGGGGTGGATTGCGTGCCTCAACGGTGCAGATAGCCGTACCGTAGGTGCAACCACAGCGGAGGGGTATCTGTGGAGAGGCCAGACAAACGTGTGGTTCCTGAAGAGGGGCAGCAGCCTTTTCAGTAGTTACAGGGGCAACAGTCTGGATGATTGACTGAGCTGGCCTTGTAACATCAGCTAATGTGGCTTTGCCACACGGTTACTGCGAACGACTGAAAGCAAGGGGAAACTACAGCCGTTACTTTTCCCGAGGACATGCAGCTCTACTGTATGAAAATATGATGATGGCATCCTCTCGGGTAAAATATTCCGGAGGTAAAATTGTCCCCCATTCGGATCTCCGGGCGGGGACTACTCAGGAGGATGTTATCATCAGGAAACATTGCGTTTTGCTGATGACATTGTAATTCTGTCAGAGACAGCGAACGACCTGGAAGAGCAGTTGAATGGAATGGACAGTGTGTTGAAGAGAGCGTACAAAATGAACATTAACAAGAGCAAAACAAAAATAATGGAATGCGGTCTTAGAAAATCAGGCGATGGTGAAGGAATTAGATTAGGTAACGAAACAATGAAGGTGGTAGATGAGTTTTGTTACTTGGGTAGTAAAATAACATGCGATGGTCGCAGTACAGAGGATATAAAATGCAGAATGGCAATGGGAAGAAAAGCATTTTTGAAAAAGAGAAATTTGCTAACATCGAATATTAATTTAAGTGTAAGGAAGTCTTTTCTGAAGGCATTTGTGTCGAGTGTTGCCTTGTACGGGAGTGAAACATGGACGATAAGCAGTGCGCACAGGAAGAGAATAGAGGCTTTTGAAATGTGGTGCTACAGAAGAATGCTGAAGATTAGGTGGGTAGATCACATAACTAATGAAGAGGTACTGAACAGAATTGGCGAGAAAAGGAGTTTTTGGCATACCCTGACTAAAAGAAGGGATCGCTTGGTAGGACACATTCTTAGATATCGAGGAATCGTAAATTTAGCATTGGACGGAAGTGTGTGGGGTAAAAATCGCAGAGGGAGGCCAAGAGACGCGTATAGTAAGCAGATTCAAATAGATGTGGGTTGTCGTTCTTATGAGGAGATGAAAAGGCTTGCTCAGGATAGAGTAGGGTGGAGAGCTGCATCAAACCAGTCTCCGGACTGAAGACCATAACAACAACAATTAACGTTTTACAGAAATGCACTTAAAAGAGTGTAACCACAGTCTAACAAATGCACTCCCACAGGCTTTTGTAATGCAGTGCGACAGCAGCGCTCCAAGCGGCCATCAAGCTACATTTCTGAATACGACAGTGGGTCAGTACGGAGTATCGTTTATATTGATTTTAACAAACGTTTTACATTATGGGACGTATGCAGTGCCATAGAAATAGGCAATAATTTAAAAATACCCTCACATTTGTCTTTCTTAGCTTTCTAATGTTCCTGACAAGGTACGAAACGGTACATTACAAGACAATTTATTTACATTTATCTTGTAAGATACAGACTTTAACTAAATAATTTGAGTTTCTGTTACAAATAACATATGTCTAGGGAACATCAGAAGACTGCCATTTGGCAGAGAGACGTCGCTTTTCTACGCACGAACGTTGTTTCTTCAATACAACTCCAGTAAAACACATTGCAACTACTACACTATTTAACACACCAAATCAGCGCCACAGATGTAGCTGGTAATAAAACTACAAAAGCAATCAAACTGTTCACCAACAAAGGGGAAGTTAATTCCACAAAATTATTGCTAAATCTTAACTACAAATGACAAGAACCATCAAAACATTGGCTTTTTAAGCTAAAGTAATTACACTCAAAACAATATGCGTTTATAAGAAAGACGAGTAGGTTAAAAAATGTGCGAATCATTAGACTCCACACAGTGTCATAGTAGATCATAATAGAACTTATGTCTCGATGTACAATTTATCGGTTATACCTTGCTGAAAAATGCACTTCTTTTCTTTCCATGATACTGCAAAATATGCGGGATACAGCTAGGGAGAAAAAAAATGTTTGTGTCCTACCTGGATTAAATTTTATTTCCTGTGGCAGCGGTTTGGTTTGCTATCGTTGCAACGAACTATTCACTTTAGGAGGCTGATTAATTTACTGAGCAGAACAGCATAGGTTTTTTGTGCTTGTGTATGTATGTGTGTGTGTGTGTGTGTGTGTGTGTGTGTGTGTGTGTATGTTGTGTGTTTTTACTTTATTTTATTTTATTATTTATTTAATTTTTTTCCTTCCTACCAACATCAGCACACAACACCGCCGCCGTAAGTTAAATTTACCCTTTCTTGTAGTGTATTACGTCATAGTTAAGACAATGAAAAAAATGCAGCAACGCCATAATTAGTTATTTGGTTTACTATATAACTAACGTCGCCTCACTTTGTCGTTATCCGTACTATGACGTTTTCGTGGCATTCGTAATCAGAACACACTCAACATGTAATGAGGATGCCCCCAAATCAGAAAGGGAACTACATAAAAATGTTCAAACGTTTGTATAGCTTATGGGATTTAACTACGGGGTCATCAGTCACTAAACTTACAAGATACTTATGAACTACCTAACACTATGGACGGCCCAAATATCTATGCCCGAGGGGGGATTCGAACCCCCGACCGTAGTGGCCGTGCATACCTTGACCGGCGCGCCGCAGTTCCCTCGGCCACCGCGGCCGGCGGGAACTTCATAAATTCCATTTTCCTTGCAAAGAATTCTTATGTAAATTACAACATCGATAGACGCAAAGGAATGTTGTTATGTTTTAAATTCAAATGTTCCCTGTCAAAAGAAGCAAAGAAATGTCGTTAAGCTGTGAATATACAAAGTGTAATCAGCAACTCCCTGTTCAATGTTAGTTTGTATTTGCAAAGATAAGATTTCGGCTCTTAATTCAAAATACCACTAATTGACCTGGCTCATGTCCGGCACATGTTAGGCAACATAATGAATGCTGACATTTGTTATCAGAGTCATTCACAGAACGGCAGACAAGCCTCTCGAAACAAGGAAAGTTTGGAAATATAAAACATAACATGTAACCTTTCAAATATTCAATCTCAATGGCTACTAAGATTCTCCAGTGGAATGATCGCTCTGTCCTAGGCAATCGAGAAGCTTTTCATAGAGAACTTTCCCAGAACAGATATTTTGCAGTTGCTTTGAGTGAAACATGGATCAAACCTCAAGTTAATATTAAATTCCGAGACTATGAGATAGTACGAGAGGATCGACAAGATGGCTATGGTGGGATCGCTCTTTTAATAAACTGTGCAATCCCTTTTCAGCAAGTGCCTTTAAATGTACCTTCATCGGACCTCCAAGTTATAGCGATTAAAGTCAAGACTGCTACTGCCGAACTCTGCACTGCGTCGGTATACAAGCCTCCCGGTTATAGTCCAAAGCAGTACATGGAACAATTTATTTAAACAACTTCCATCTCCGTTCTTAGTCTGTGGTGACTTCAGTGTTCATCATCAAGCATGGGGATGCATAACTGTGGATGCGAATGGGAAATACATCAGCAGGCCATAGATGATAACAGATTAACTATTTTAAATGGTGGAACACCTACAATAGTCTCTGCTCCTCATCAAAACAGATCTGCTATTGACATCTCACTTTGTTCAGGTGACTTCAGTTTTTGACAAATGGCACCTTAAACCGGACACATTGGGGTCCAATCACTTTCCAATTGAGATAACAATCACATGCCATCTAAACTGCACGCGTATTCTCTTTACATCCTCCCCATGGAAAACAGGACAGGCAATCTGGCAACTTTTCGCATCGATACTAGAAGAGTCTGTTCAACACATCAGCTTTTCTCTACCACCGCAAACAGCCTACAAGATGCTTCTTGATGCCATTAATGAAGCAGCTCGTGCTGCCAGTCCCAGGAAGAAAGATTTTGTTGTTATCAAGAAGCCGTCTCCAGTTTGTGGAACTCTACCTGCTCTCAGGCAGTGGCGCGCCGCCGCCTTGCATTAAGTACTTCTCGCAAGCTACGAACGCTAGAAAACTTCCTGAGAATAGATGCACAGGTCAAGAGAATACTTAAGCGTGAAAAGAAGCAAAGCTGGATAAACTTTTGCTCGGCATTAACTAAGGATACAAGCATCACAGACGTATGGCACCAAATCAATAACTTCAGAAATAGGCGATTTGGCCACAATCCTCTGATGGAAGCTCCTTGGTTAGAAGAATTCGCTGATCGAATCTCTCCTCCTTCAGTACGTCCTCGACCTCTGTGGCGCCCACGAGACTGCTTCCATGTTGATAACTGCTTGGTCTCTCCATTTACTTTAGATGAATTGAAACGGGCAATCAATTTGACCACGGAAAGCTCCCCATGATACGCAACATGCCATCCAACACGCTACTTCTACTCTTGCAGATATACAACCGACTTTGGGGTTCTGACGACCTCGTCGAAGATTGGAAAACACAGATAATTATACCGGTGTTGAAATGAGGGAGAGATAGCTGTCAGTCATCTTCATACCGACCCATTGCACTCCTCTCTTGGATTGGAAAAACTCTGGAAACGACTTGTGTGGTGGCTGTAAACACGCAATCTCTTGGCTTCTTCCCAGTTTGGATTTCGAAGGGGAAAAGACACAATCGACATCATCGCACTTTTGTCAACAGATATTCTAACAGCCTTTACGAAGAGTGAAAAGTCCTCCGATGTGTTCCTAGATATCAAAGGAGCATATGATAATGTAAACATAGATATTTTGCTCCACAAACTAGGTACTCTAGGTGTACCAGAACAAATGGTATATGGGCTAGGATATATGCTCTCGGAAAGGAAGATCACCAAGTACTAGGGGAAAATGATTGGGTCACGCATTGTTTCATCCGGCCTCCCGCAAGGAGCTATTCTCAGTCCTCTACTATATGCTGTATACACCATGGATCTGGAAGCAGCTATTCCTCCGTCAACCACGGTACTTCTTATACGGAATGTGAAGCTGCACTTTCGTTTTCCATGTCCAGTGTCAAAAATTGGCTATGTATTCACGGCATGGAATTTTCGACGATAAGTCACATCTTGTTTTATTTTCCAAATATTCCTCTCAGTTTCCTGACAGAATGATCCTAGATTCTGACTACTACCCTGTATCATCGCAGACTCGCTTCTTGGGCGTCATCTTTGACTCTAGGTTGTCATGGGTCCCTCACATTAACTACGTAATAAACAACTGTGAAAAAGCATTGAATATTATACGATCAGTATCTAGTGTTTGGTGGGGATCTCATCCCACTCATTTATTGACATTGTACAAAACCTTAATCCGATCAAGACTAGATTATGGTAGTGTGGCATTCCATAATGGAAGCAAGAATATTCTGAAGAAACTGGATAAATTTCAGTTTAGATGCATACGACAGTGCTTAGGAGATATGAGCTCTACCCCTAGAAATGCACTCTTAATTGAAGCCCATGAAATGCCCCTACATCTCAGAAGGCAGCTTCTAGCACATAAATTTCTAATTAACAGGATGTCCATTTCTACTCATCCACTACATTCCAAATGGGAGAGTCTTGACTTTCACATCCGGAAGACTCGTCATAGAGCTACTCTACCTGCCTTAGTATCTAGCCGTCAAAGATGGGGTCACCTATCAACAAAAATCCTCCAGCTCGATTCCTATCTACATGCACAATTACTCAGTCCTCTCCCACGAAGTAGGTGTACATTTAGATGCAACATCTCTAATGTGCGGTCAGTTCAAACATCAAGATTTTAAGAACCTGCTTTATCGGAAATGGTCAGATTCCTTTACATACATGCCGATGGTTCCAAATTGAAAGATGGAGGAAACGCAGAATATGCCTTCTTCTGCCCACAATTAAATTTCTCGAAAATGTCCAACTGCCGAAGGAAACTTCAGTTTTTTCTGCAGAAACTGTAGCTATCCTGGAAGCCTTAAAATATGCCCGCTCTACTCAGGCCTCCAAAGTCCTGATTTTGTCTGATTCTATGTCTGTTTTACAATCCCTGAAGCATAACAAGTGGAAATCAAAATCTAATAACATGATATTGGAAATCACTTGGTTATGCTCTCAGTGTGAAATCCAAGGGAAGACGATAGAATTCTTGTGCGTCAAATCTCAATGCGGCATCGCTTACAATGAAGTGGTCGATATTCTTGCTAAAGAAGCCACAAAATCCGGAATTTTCATTGACCTTAAACTTTCCCCTTCTTTTTATATCGCCTGATCATGCAGAATGCTTTTCAAGAATGGCAAGAAGAGTGGAATGTATCTCAGTCCTTCAGGGGACAACATTGTGCCTTTCTTCAGCCTATAATTCCACGAAGACATTGGTTTCATGACGTTCGCTTACCGCGATGGGTGATAACTACTGTATTCGATATGCGATTCAATCATGGAAGTTTTCCGACACACCTCCATCGCATTGGAATCACTCCAACTCCAGACGCACAGACAGATGTTTTTGCATCAGCTACACCGTTTGCAAGTAGAGCTTCCTACGAGTGCCACCGTTCTACTCTCTTTGAGTAATCCAGCGTTTACTACACAGCTTTTTAAATTCTTACAAGATGCCAAGATATGTGCGTAGTGATAAAATTGTACAGTTTTCCATCATTTACCTTAATTGTATAAGTATTTCGAACGAGCTCTGAGCAATTTTATGTCAAGTGTTTCTATTCGCTTCATTCCCTGCCATCTGGTGGCAGAAGAACAATTGTTTGTATAAAACTACCTTGTAACATTTGCACGTCGCAAAATGGACACATTTGTTAAATTAATTATATGTATTCCTTTATGTTTGTGACTTCACAATTTTCAATCAGTAATATATTGTACATACATAGTTCCCCTATAAAAATGACAACCAGTTATAAAATAATTTACTTTAAGTGTAATGATGATCAAAATGCATGTACGGTTAATTATGTTACTCCATTCAAGAATGTACAGAATGTGAAATATATGTTTTAAGCTGGCTAATTGGCCGTCAGCTGCCCAAGGCCAAATAAAAAAAATAATAATTCAAAATATCTCTGTTACAGAGGGAATACGTACAGCACGATCGTGTATTGTTTCTTTGCAACACTACAAAACCAACAGCACCTTTAGTGGTTCATTGCTGTTCTACGGAATGAGCATCGGAAAGAAATAATAAGAAAAATAATAAATGCAGCAGCGCTAGCTCTTAGTTCTTTGGTGCACTACGTAACTAACAGGGCCTCTATTTGTTCTGTACTGTACTACGCCGTTTTCTAGGCTTTCATAAACAGAATGGACTCAAGATGTAACAAATCCGCACCGAAATCAGAAAGGAAACTACATAAATCCGTGTTTCCCTACAAAGAATTCTTAGTAAATGAAAACGAAGAAACGTCGTTATGTTTTAAACTCAAATAATACGCGGTAAGAAGCGCTTTTCCCCCATGACATTGAAAGGCATGCGGGACACAGCTAGTAAAAAAAAATATTTTTTTGTGTCGTACCTGGGTTAAATTTTACTTGCAGTGGCAGCGGTTTAGTATGCTAACGTTGGCAACGAAATATTCGCTTTATGGGGATCATTAATTTACTGATAAGAACAACATTAATTGTTTCACTTCATTATCAACACAAAGAATTATTCTGCTCATTGTACGTGACTGATTTTTCAAAAAGGATTCAACAGCCGTTGACAACATCCATACACTACACCACTCCCGTAAGGAACGTCATAGCCCTTGTTTCAGTGTATTACCCGTTAGTTATGTAAATAAAAACCCAACATCGCCATATATTAGTCATTTGGTAGGCTATATTTTGTAACAGCGCCTCTGTCGGATCTTTGCTATACTACACTGCAATTCAAGCATAGCATACACCAGAAAATACAAATTAAGATATCTTTTCTTCCCCTGATCCGATTTTAATGAAATGATGCGCTTATATGTTGCCCCAAGGTACTCTCAGTTGACCTATGAAATCCCATGAAAGTTCGCAGAGTACACTTGGAGATTTTCTGTACTACACCATACTTATAAGCACACTACACACATAAAACTGCAAATTAACCTATCTTTCCTTTCTCTGATCCGATTTTGATGAAATAACTGTTTCTTTACTCACGTACGGAAATAATTATCAACAAACAATCCTTCGGCGGTTTGCCCACCATTAGGGACGCTAGTGTCTTTGCAACTGTCAGATGGTAACAACTTTGACGGCAGTGAGTGTCGCGACTGTTTACGTTAGACTGTGATGGAACTATTTTGAAGTTATTTTTGATGCCTTAAGATTAATAAAATCTAAAAACAAAAATTATTTAACGGCATGGAAGTACAACTCTCTACGAAGAAAATAAGCGTAAAGTCGTTACTGTAGGTTGATCCCTTTAGTCACATTTAGAAAAGGCATTTTTTTATCAGTATATCTTGAAAAGTAATTAAATTCTTTGTTTTGTTTTTTGTATTTCAAATAAGTACGATCTGGGGGTACGGCAGTGCCCCCACCAACTCGAGCGCACGGCCATATCATCCTTTTCTCGAAGCAGTAGACGGCATTTTCGACCCCCCTGTATCTCAGTTGTAGATAAAGCTAGAAGCCTGCAATTTCGATTACCAAGAGTATCTACTATATCTAGCATTAGTTTCAAATTATACTATTCTATACCTTATAGTTTAAGAAATATTAGCCGTCGAAAATCGCTAATTCTGTCACTCACTGACTCACCGAAGGTACTTCTAGCAGACACAGAAACGCCAAAATTTGTACTTAGATAGTGTTTAGCGTGTAATGGAACGGAGAATTGAGACATATGTAAATATTAATTCCGTTCACGGACACATTTTCCCTTGCAGGAAGAGTATCTGCTATCGTGAGGTTGTGAGGATCGGATTCATAATGGTCTTGGGGGAAAAAAATGGTAAAGCGTTGCGTTCACGACCGGGAGGTCGCAGGTTCGATTCCTACTGGAGTATCTTCTTTTTTTCTCACTTTAACATAACCGTCACCTTTCTACTAACTGTAAGGGAAGAGTCGTCAGAAATGACACATTATTAGAGAATGAAGAATAATCGGTACGATATTGCTTAAATTGCTGCAAATGGAAACGGTACCAATGATTTCTAGCTGGATTTCAGCTATGAATGAGAAAACTATTGTTCGTAATGTCGAAAATTCTGTCACATGACGCGGGGCAAAAACGTTACACTGGGAGCAAAAACGTTAGACGCTGGTTTCAATCCACAACACGGCAGAGATGTGGGGACGCCATTGAAAATTGAAGTACCGATTTTCTACGATAATTTTTCAGGAGGGCAATGAAACTTACATAATTAGAAAGATGGTTTGCTGTGGATGTGCACAATAATCACAAATAAACATAGCCAATAAGAGTGGAAAAACGAAATAGATGTTTTGACGATGTAAATTCTGCATTTCTAATAAAAAGTGTACGTCAAAAAGTGAAGTGCTACCAACTACTACCCTAGGGAATGATCGATATTAGAAAAACATCGATGGTGACATCAATGTTCATGTAAATTTAAAGATATCGATGTACGATGAACATTAGGTGCCAAAACAAACAAATCTTGGCAGAACCAATGACACCCATTACTACACTGGCACTACCGAATACAGTATTGTTGGTCTCCCAGACACTTTAAATAGCGTATCATTAATTATTTGTGTACGGATATAACAGTCATAAGAAATAGGGATAAGTTGATATAATTTCACCACATTTAGAGTTTTGACGTAAACGCTAAATTTTACTTACGGTGTTGGCGTATTGAGTAACTGTTGGTAACAAAATGTTCGCTTTATGAGGGGTACATAAAATAACTTGTCAACTTCAGAGCAGGAACAAAATTATTTACTTCATGGTCAACACGAAAGACTATGCCTCTTATTCTACGTGACTGGTTTTCCGAAGTGTCTCATGCTGCCAACTTCAGCACACTATGCACCACTGCCGTAAGTAAAATTCTGTCGTGTATTAGACAAAGATCTAGTTTTATATTCACCTGTCTCGTTTGTGGCTTGGCATCTTAGGCTATACAATTTATTTTTTATTCATTTATTTATTTATTTTAGATCACTGAGTTGCATCTTCACTTGGGAAATATCGATAGTCCGATGTTTTCATATCATCAATGTGCAACAGACATATATTAAATATAAGTCTATAGCTGGGCTTACACTAGCAAGTCGCTTGAAGAAGTTATTGCGATTCACTTGCAGCTGTCTTTACACAACACTTGCAAGAAGTAAGCAAGAAACTTCCGTCAGCACTTTGACAAGTAACTTGCATTAATAACTTGCAGACACCATTAGCCTACATGTTATTTTAGTGAGAGCAAGTAAAATGACGAGTAGGTGGGTCATTTATACTGTAGCTCTTTTAATTATTACGTAGAACACAAAAAAGATGAATATTTCGGTTTGAGAGGATACTTAGGCCACAATACGGAACCTACAATAATTTGTTGCCAGAACTGCTTTTCGATTACTTAAGCTTTGAAAAATTTTCGAGAACATTTCTTTAAATTAGCAGCAATTGAACATATAATCAAAACAGGACACATATTACGTAGTTATTTCAGCCATGGAACGGTTGTTACGCTACATGAATTAAGAGCCACTTCTTACTTTTTACAATTGTTCTCACAGTTTCTGCGAAAAGTTTGTTGTGAGATTTATTGCAATATATTAAATTTGCTAAACATGTACACATGTTTCCTTTATCTGTATTTAAAATCACTGTACACATTCTATATTTCAGGGAAGTGGTCCACAGCTTTATTCAATCTTTGGTATCGTGCTTTCTTCATATTCGTTTATTCTCCATTACTGTTATTTCGTAACATATAGTACGTGGGATGGTTGTATGAAATTAATCGTGACATTCGATAAAAGTTTAAGTACGCTATATGTTGACGTACTTATAAAAACTTGCGATTTCAACCTGCAAAAGCTACAAATGAATCCTAAAAGCTGTAAATAAATTGCAGAAGCTTCTTGCGCACTCTTCACACTGAATGTCGGATACTTGCTGCAAGCCACTTGTGTAATATATTGCAATGGCAACAAGTCCACTTTGTGACGTATGTACACTCGCAAGTAGTTCGGCAAGTTTCTAGCAGAAAGTAAATTGCTGCAATAACATGCTACTGTACATTCAGCTTATGATGTTCTATTAGTTGTTTGTCGTGGATCGGCCTTGGCGCCACTTTAAAGATTGTTTATCAAAGAATATTGGACGAATGTGTGGAGGAGATAAGTGCAATATTAGTGCGAGCGCCAGCGTGCTGAAGAGACTTACTCAAAGAAGAAATTTAGTGTAATATCGGTGTTAGTGCGAGCGCTAACGTGCTGTCAATATGTATGCTGAGAACAGTTGCATCAAAGCCTCTGAGAATAATTTTTAAAAAGTATAGGGAGTAGCCTTCAATAAAATCGGTTGCTAATGTACAACGAATGATAACAGAGAATAAAAGGAGGATTATTTCACTAAATAATTATGCCAAAACGCTCTTGTTTTCCAAAAGCATCCACCTACGCAGTCCAGTGGAGAGTGCAGTAGATTGCCATGTAGGGTGCCTAGGTTCGATTCCCGATCTGGTTGTAGATGTTCTCCACTCGGGGACTGGGCAGGCCGAACCAAACCAGATGGGGTCTGACGTCCAAAAATGTCACACGAAATTATCATTACGTCTAAAAGCACTTCCAGGTGTAGCCAACATCTACATCTACATACATACTCCGCAATTCACCGTAAGGTGCGTGGCGGAGGGTATACTGTACCACTACTAGGCATTTCCTTTCCTATTCCAGTCCCAAATTCGAGGAAAAAAAAGAATGCCTATATGCCTCCGTACGAGCCCTAATTTCTCTTATCTTGTCTTTGTGATCACTACGCGAAATGTAAGTAGGCGGCAGCAAGATCGTACTACACTCAGATTCAAATTCTGGTCCTCTAAATTTACTTAACAGAAATTCACGAAAAGAACGTCGTCTTTCTTCCAGCGATCCCCAACTGAGTTGCCGGAGCATTTCCGTGACACTCGCGCATTGGTCGAACCTACCGGTAACAAATCTAGCTGCTCGCCTCTGAACCGCTTCTATGTCTTCCTTTAAACTAATCTGCTGCGTGTCCCAAACACTTGAGCAATACTCAAGGCGTGATCGTACAAGCGTTTCATACGCGGTCTCCTTTACAGGTGAAGTACATCTTCCCAAAATTCTCCCAATAAACCGAAGTCGGCTGTCCGCCTTACTCACAACTGTACTTACATGCTCGTTCCATTTCATATCGCTCTGCAATGTTACGCCTAGACATTTGAACGATGCGACAGCTTCAAGAATCTCACTACTAATGCTGTATTCGAACATTATAGGATTGTTTTTTCTACTCATGCGCATCATCTTACATTTTTCTACATTGAGAGCTAGCTGCCATTCTTCGCACCAACTAGAAATTTTGACTAAATCGTCCTTTATGCTATTACAATCAGTTACAGACGACACCCTCCCATACACCATAGCATCATCAGCAAACAGCCGCAAATTACAACTTACTCTGTCCATCAGATCATTTATATAGATAAAAAATAATAGCGGTCCTATCACACTCCCCTGGGGCACGCCCGACGATACACTCGTCTCTGATGAACACTCGCCGTCGAGAACAACGTACTGCGTTCTATTACTTAGGAAGTCTTCCAGCCAGTCACAAATCTGTGAACCTATTCCATAAGCTCGTATCTTCGTTAGCAGTCTGCAGTATGGCACCGCGTCGAACGCCTTTTTGAAGTCGAAAAAAACACAATCCGCCTGTTGCCCTTCGTCCATGGCTCGGAAGATGTCATGTGAGAGAAGGGCAAGCTGAGTTTCACATGAACGATGTTTCCTAAACCCGTGCTGATTCATGGAAAGAAGCTTTTCCGTTTCAAGGAAATTTACTATATTCGAACTGAGAATATGCTCTAAAATTCTACATGAAACTGATGTCAACGATATTGGCATGTAATTGTATGAGTCAGTTCTCTTTCCTTTCTTATAAACGGGAGTTACCTGCGCTTTTTTCCAATCACTAGGAACTTTGCGCTGAATTAAAGATTCGCGATAAATGCAAGCTAAGTAGGGGGCCAACGCCGCAGAATAGTCTTTGTAAAACCGAACTGGTATTCCAACCGGGCCAGCAGACTTTTTCGTATTTAGCTTTCTTAGCTGCTTCTGTAAGCTGCAAATACCTATTGCTATGTCCCCCATTTCGGAATTAGTACGTTGATCAAATGATGGTACATTTGTGCGGTCCTCCAGCGTGAAAGGTTTCTTAAAGATTAAATTTAGAACTTCAGCTTTCCGTTTGCTATCTTCTATTACTGCCGCGGAATGATCAACGAGTGACTGGACAGTGGGCTTTGACCCGCTTATTGATTTTACATAGGACCAGAAATTTTCGGGTTCTCGGAAACATCTTTTGCTAAGGTAAGGCTGTGATAATTATTGTATGCTTCGTGCATCGATCTTTTTATAGATGCACGAATCTCTACTACCTTTGCCTGTCATCAGTTGCGTGTTCTTTTCTGAATCGAGAGTGCAACGGCCTTTGCTTTCTCAGCAGCTTTCTAACATTATTGTTATACCACGGTGTATCTTTTCCATCCTTAATCGTCTTTATGGCACATATTTCTCTAACCCTTTATTAACAATGCACTTAAATTTAGTCCACAATTCCTCTACATCCATAGTCCCGGAATTAAACGATGCCCATTCCTTTTCTAAGTGCGATCGTAACATTTGCTTATCGGCTCTTTCCAACAAAAACACGCTCCTAGCCTTCTTGATTGGTTTATGAACTTTGGTCACCATCGACACTATGATGATATCATGATCACTAATTCCTGTCTCTACACAGACATCGTTAATAAGGTCAGGCCGGTTTTTGGCTATAAGGTCTAGAATATTTCCACTGCGCGTGGGTTGCCGGTTTAACTGCTCAAGACAGTTTTAGTAGAGTGTGTTCGATGTGTAACAATGATGAAGAGTATAGAAATTCCTTTTTTCTTTCATAGTTATTACTAACGCTCTTATGCTTGATTTTTTTCTCAAGAAAGAAATTATTTTTATTCTGTAACTCTCATAAATTTTAATTGTACTGATTTTAGGAGTAAGATTTATGCAATTATATGTTATCATTTTCATACCGTACGATCGTGTGCACTATAGAGCAAGGCTTCTTTTTATGCACTAAAATAACTAATTTTGAATTACTGTTGCACGAAATAAACTGATCGTTCAATAAATATAAGGCAAAATATTAACTACTACTTTCACTTATACAGGAAAATGTACCTTATCGACAACTTTCGTATATTGTGAAATTCACAAACTGATGCGAAATACAACAGTAACTTGTTGATATTTCTATAGTTGTCCACCACAGGTTGCAGCACTGTACATGGCGAGAGGATTGAACAATAACAATATAAACGACTTTCATTTTTCCCAAATACTGTTACATCAAACCAAACGAAATCACACCTAACCAAAGAGACTGGGAATGAGTTTTAAGAAAATCCGTGACTAATGTACAAAACATTTTACTGGAAAGAACTACCTACAAAAAGAAGTGATATCGCATCAAAAACATAAAATATCAAAAAATGCAAGTCTCGCGACGAATTCCTTCCACCATAAAAAGTTGTGAGATCTCATGGGAAACCAAGTCGGTTATTTTAGTTAGTGTTCATGGAACCAACTATTCAACACCTCGTCATAATTTTTAACTAATTAGTTATCTACCAACATCTGTAATGACTATATCAAAATTATACACCTTTATTTCTATAATACACTAGCTGCAAACCCGGCGTTACCCGGGTGATAATTTATCCTACACTCTCGTAGTCCGCATCCCCTACCCCCTCTCTCTGCATCCATCTCTTTCTCTCCCATCACCCTGTTCGTTTCCACCTTTCCCTCTCTCGGCAAAATTTTCTGCATGGTACCCTCTGTCATGTACCGTACAAACATTTATGTTCCTCCTGGTCATGTGTGCAAAAATTCATAAAGATTGGAGCAGAACTATGCATTTTGTGAAATTCCGTAAGTACCCTACACCATGGAACGAATGAAATTTTATACAGATAGTGACTTTCCTCTTGTTTTTAAGGTATAGTGTCCAAAACTTCATCAATATCGAAACAAAACTATAGATTTCTATGCAGTAGAAACACAGGGTCACATTGAAAAACACTCTTTGTTGTTCGCAAATATTGTAGTTTTATTTCATACAACCCTTGTTCTGAGAATCACGAAAAAAAAAAAAAAAAAAAAAAAAAAGTTTCTGTGATATCGGTCAAGCCGTCCTCAAGTTATGGCGCGACCAAGGTATTTAGCGATCCATTTTTACATTGCGAAGTACCCTTTACCATGCATCGTATGAAACTTAAGGTACACGACGACCTACCTCTTGTTTTGAAGGTCAAGCGTGCGAAATGGGAATGAAACTGTAGCTTTCGTGAGTCTATAGGAGAAGTATGCTCCGCCATGCACCTATGGCTGACGTTTTATACCTATAAACTACATTCCTGCCAAATTTAAGCTTTATAAGTGAAGTAAATTTCAAGACTTCGTGTTTAGTGAGTGAGTGCCCTTTCGCTACTCACATTTACCAGTAATTGACGCATATATCTGTGTATTCTCACGCGGTGGCCTCTCATTACTTATGGCGTCATATCTCCTGAGCTATGTGTCGTGCTCTTTTGTTTTTGGGCCAGGAACCTTCGTGGGCGTACGATGAACAATTCACTAAAGTTTCATTGCAATCGAATGAATAGTTTATCAACACATTGGGGACACACAGACAAACATTGATAATGAGTTGGCAATTGCATGGCAACGTAAACTGATATTTAAAATACTTTATGCAAATGTGAGGTATTTTATTCCTACGTGATTACGTTTGGTTACATAGTGGAATATAAATTATATATAGGCCTAGATATGTAGTTGCCCGATCATTATATGTATTCTGATTGCGAAGTCATATGTGTTATAGAATTAAAGACGTATAATACGAATATAGTTGCTATAAATGTTGGTAGGTTCTTAATTAGATAACAAGTAAATGGTTCTATGAACACTAACTATAATAACCTACTTCGTTTCCCATGGCAACATAAACTAATAATTAAAAAACTTTATGCACATTTAAGTGTACTTCATTATTATGTCGTTACGTTTGGTTGCAAATGGAATATAAATTATTGTTTTGTCATTATGGGGATGCGTAATTGCCTGGTCATTATATTTATAGTGATGTCATATTATGGTGCGATTGACAAGTCGTTATATTTATTATAGAAATAAAGATGTATAATTTTGATATAGTCATTACAGATGTTGGTAGATGACTAATTAGATAAAAATTATGACAACGTGTTGAATAGTTGGTTCCATGAACACTAACTAAAATAACCGACTTCATTTCCCATGAGATCTCACTACTTTTTATGGTGGAAGGAATTCGTCGCGAGACTTGCATTTTTGTACATTTTATGTTTTTGATCGAATTTTTATTTACTGGGTGGACTATTTGCAGTAAGTAGCAGGTTTGGGAACATAGAGGTAACGAGTTAGAGAAAATATAGTTAGTAAGAATTTGTAGCAGTTTTCTTGATATATCTTGGAATCTAACAAAGCGGTCGATAACAAAATGCAATATGTAGAACGTGTTAAGTCCTTCAACTATCTAATTTAAAATATTTAATTGTAAGTTACACAGTTTTTCACTCTATTAAAATAGTCGTTCTTCGAAATTTGCGAATAATTTGACCATTTTCGCCATCTTGGCCGTGCTTCATGAACTCAAAACGCTACTTAAAATTTACTTTCCTATACATTGAATCTTTTTTTGGTTTCGGATAATACTTTTTGCATTCATTCTCGCTAATACTTGGGTTCTCAAGTCTCGTGAGAACTGCCTAATGATGCATACCATAACTACAACTTTAAGTTGATGTGAGAAAAGCAGGAAACTATGGTGTCCGCTATGTATCTCTCCGAAGACGGCGATGTTCTTTTGGAAGTCCCATACGTTGTACAAACATTTGAACATTTTAATAAGGCCAAGAGTGAGTTCTGGTTGGGTTGGGTTGTTTGTTTGGGGTAGGGGGACAAAACTACTGAGGTTATCAGTCCCCCCGTGGGGAGAGGAAGGAGTAAGGATAGGAAAGGATGGGAGGAGGAAAGCTCGGGGCCCCGTGCTTGCCACGCACGTACTCACGATAGAACCGTGAGCCCCTTGTGGCAGAGCTTCTTGTGACTGGCGACCAACCAATACGTTTGTAACATCTGGTGCTGATAGGTTGAACGGCGCGACCTAAGCAGTGGGAACACTTTACAGGCGCCATTATTTCTGCATATATCTCTAAAACGATGTCAGATATGGAAAAAGTAATAGAAAACCATTAAAAATGCTAAGCGTTAGAAAATTTTCTCGTCTACAAATCAATTTATTCAAGTTTCGTCTCACTTGAGAGGTTAAGGCGATAGTTGCAATTAAACTTCGAGCTGTAAGTAGGTCATTGGAAACGGACCACTTTTAGTGTTACTGACCTAAACTGGGGGTGGGCAGAGACGTGCCACGGACGAGCAGTGGGGAAGTGTTCGGCGGAAGGGGGGGGGGGGGAAGGGGATTGCAACTATCGAGTTCGGTCCAGGTTGGGAAACGTCGTAAGCCCTTTCTGCACGGGAAGTGAGAGCTTACGAGATTACCCATGATGCACCGGTCACGCCGTCCGCGTACAGTGTAGACGCGTCCACTTGCACAAGATGCACGCATACGATCGCTAGTAGACGGAACAGGGACGCATGGAAGTGCTTCGCGCATGCGCAGACGACCGAATGGGGAACCCAGCTGACAAACGAAGCCAAGTTGAGAATTTGTTTGAGAATGTATAGTTGTCTCCTGTTCAGAGGAAAGTAGTTTTTTTGACTCGGTCGTATTTTAGTAGGTGATACTATAGAGGAATTGCATTAAAAATTTAATATAACCTATGTACAATTTTTATTGAATACAGAGATACGATGGTCAAACATTTGAACAAACATTAATTTCGTAAGAGTTTCATAACACATGACGTCTTTGTTTCAGCGTCTGTTGTATTCTCAAAATAGGTACATACTTTGTAGTACAACAAAATGATAAATGTTGAGTCGAGTGTCGACCAGGACTGCCAAACACAGTTTCTTGTGAGTAGCAACGTACATAACACAAAACTAGCATTTTTAATGCTGTAAGCCAAATACGTTACAGTACCGTGAACTACTCAAAAGTCAGTAACTATCGTTATTGGCTTCAACATCACAATGTTCATCCTCTTGGGCTATTTGTTATTCATATATGAAACAATACACACTCACACCTACATGTAAAGCAGATAATTTTAAATTATGCATTATAATTTCTAATATTACTTTCATAAATAAAATTCGAACTAAAGTGACGCAACTGATCTCGTGGCCCCAATAGTTCAGAAAATGAAACTTTTTGAATGTGTTATCCACAAGTTTTGCCTAAAGTACTTGGTTTTAAGACCTACCAGTATTATAAAAACCTGTAAATTTTTTTTTTTTTTTTTTTTTTTTTTTTTTTAAGTGGTATGTTGTATTGACTAACAGTCTGTTACTACCTCTGAACACAATTAGTAGGTTTAGCTGTATTCCTGCTAAATATAAG
The DNA here is from genome assembly GCA_026315105.1 of Locusta migratoria. Taxonomy (NCBI): domain Eukaryota; kingdom Metazoa; phylum Arthropoda; class Insecta; order Orthoptera; family Acrididae; genus Locusta; species Locusta migratoria. The sequence goes on from CM048751.1 coordinate 247,407,653, forward strand.
TGGGAAAACAGTATTCATTTATTTACGGCACGATTACCTCGCGATAACCTACAGCATTAACTAAAAATGCCTGCAGTTAATTTGCAAAATAATACCACTGTGCTTCATGAATACTGCATCAGTCAAACAGTACCGACAACCAACTGAGTATATAAACCGCAGTAGCTACATAATACTTTATTTATCTCCTAACAACACATGTATTTATCTCACGCTTGCCACTACAATGGCGGCCGGACCTAAATAAACATGTTTTTCAATTGTTTTTTTGACATCCTGCTCCGAAGTTGCAATTATGCAATTTGTTTAAGATATTTTATTGTCTTTTGCAACTGTAAAATTAGTATCATTGAGACCAAATGTGTTTCGCTTTATTTCATAGCATCTTCACTGGTCAACTTTAGAGGAAACTTTGTTTTACATTTTTGACAGGTTTTTGCTCAAATCGATCATAAACATTTGTCATGCTACGGGTTTATTTTATTTTGAATAAAATTAACCATTGAGATTAATTATTGAGGTTACCCACGTTTCTGTGTTGCCCTCTTAGTTTCTTTTTCATACCACTAACATTGACACTTATGCTAAACTCAACTTTCAATTACATTTTTTATGAAAGATGCGAAAAACTCGCCATTTCTGTAGTCTCGCTTTTAAGATCTTTGGACCGTGTTTGTTTCTATCAGAACTGGCATCTGCTAGCCATCTGTGTATGATGTTCTGACGGTACTGTGTGTATATGATTTTATAAATATGATTTTAGTTCAACCAGCGAAGGCCTGTTTGTGTGTGTGTGTGTGTGTGTGTGTGTGTGTTTAGAGCGGTTTGTTGTTTTCTTTATGTAGTCGTACTATGTGGTGGGTTTTTGACTACTATGTGTTTTATTATTTTAAATAGCGTTTGGTCGCTGACTTTAACTTGGTCATTTAATGTGTGTTTCTTTTCTATTTTTGCATTTGAATCTGTAACTTCTCTTGTAACGATAGGAGGTTTCTTATTGCTAAATCTATTATCATGTCTGTTTCGATTATGGTAGGGTAGTAGTTTTCTTACCTAAGGTGTTCCGCAAATGTTGAATGGCTGGTATCATAAATCATAATCGTTTATGGTCTCTATACCTTGTTTCAAATGTCCCGCTGCATCACAACTGTTACAGTGGATAACAGTGCTCTCTGATTTTTCTAGAAATCTGTCTGTGGAGCTCTGACTTTGGAATGTTATTTTTATTCCTCGTTTCTTCAGGTATTTTCAAGGCTGTCTGTCCGTTTATTTCCCTAACTGAGTGTGTACCAGTTCGCTTGTTGCTTTTCTGTGTTATGTCCTTCGTTAATGTTGTTGTTTTGTGACTTAGTGATTATTGTTATGAGCCCTTTATCTTCTTCTGGATTTCCTCATTCAGTTTTGTAATGAGGGTTTCTTTGTATTCATTAATCTTTGCTGTCTTAATTATTACGTCCAGCTCCTTGTTGTAATTGTGCTTGTCCGATGGTACTGTTTTTAATCTGTGTAACATGTATCTCACCAGAACTATTATCCGAAAGTTGGAAAGAAAACTCCTGACAGTTGAGAATGCTATCCTCAGACTGATTTTTGAGCCACCGAAGGGAAGGAGAAAAGAAAGAACCATTAATTTGTAGGAATTATTCAAGTCAATGAACATCGTGGCAGTGATAAAAAAAAGAAGACTGAAGTGGTATGTGCCGTCCTTAGTGTTAGCTAGTTCATACTTAGTTTGTAAGTTTAGGGACTGATGACCCCGTAGATAAGTCCCATAAGCTACAAAAACATTTGAATTTGAATATTTTGAAATGGTATGAACACGTAATGCGTCGAGAAGGCCAGACCATCAGGCAGGTAGTGGAAGAAGACACCAGAGGCCACAGACCAGTGGGAAGACCACTACTAATGTAGATTGACCAGATCAGAGAAAATATGAGTGAGCTGTGTCTGAAGAAGATTACATGGACTCTGGGTGACACTTTGGTGAGGCCAGAGGGCAAATGCGGTTTCTGTGGCCAACGCATTAAGTAACATGTATCTGATAGCTGATTTGTTTCAGATATATACATGCGACGTCTGTTCCGAAAGAAGAGACGTCACTTCTGATCCTGCAGTTGTGATTCTTTCATATTCACAGAATATACGACATCAACTGCGAATGGGCAAAGCTAAAAATATCTACCCAGCCGGGATTCTAACCCAGGACTCCTGCTTTCTAGGCAGTTGGGCTGACCTCTACGCCACTTTCTTTTATTTTATATTTTTTTATTTTCTTATTTTTCTTCTTCACCGGTCGCTTCGATCCTTTCTCAAATTTATCTTCATTTAAACAAATTAGGGACAGAAGGAAAAAGGAGGAAAAAATACAATATAATTAAAACTAACGAGCCCTTCAAGCATAAACAAAAGAATATCTCTGACATCTTTGTAATAAAATTAATGATTCCGTCGGATCAGCACATCCTCACAAGACGGGCGACCGCTTTGATTAGCAGCACGAGAATAAAAACCGCGCGGCGGCGATACATCAGTAGATCATCACACACGTCTTCTCGAAATTGTTTGTGGGTTACCGTTGTAATGATCAATCGCAATCTGGTAATAAGGAACGTAAGTCAGCTTCTCCCTGCATGGATGACCCAGCTGCGAGGGGGGTTGCGGAATGCACTCTGAAGAAAGTTCGAAAAGTATTGCTGATACTTCGGATTCTTGACAACTGCCAGAAATCGAGAACGGATTTATCATTATTTCCAAACAGGTAGTGGACAGCGAGACCGCTAATCCATGTCACTGTGTGAGTCTTCGCTTGTGGGAAATAGTCCTTATCGGGAAGAGGAGCATTTCTGCAGTGATATTGGCAGGGGTTGTGCGTGTAAAGAAGGCCAACTCTGGCGGACCAAAAGCCAAACATTGCCTGCCTCTCCGCAGACAAGTCGATGGCCGTCGTCGTCTTGCACGCCACACGTGGCACATAATGGCGATGCTGCTCGGTGGATCCTGTGGAGGCGCGTCTGGCAGATCTGCTTCCCATTGGCCGTGAGGTACCAGCTGGACTGGACATCTGATGTAAGCGTAGGATCATGCACTGCTCGCCACACTGCTGTCCAGCGAACATGCGGATGTTTGTCTTCAATCGCATTCGGCGGAAGTCTCGATTGCATTGCTGAATACACTAGCCGAGCCGTCGACATACGTGGATGAGTAAGTGTGGTTCGAAGATAACTGTATTCGAGGAAGAGGTGTCTCAAGTAAAAGTGCACCCGCACTGGTGCGATTAGCGAGCTTGGGGCAAGGGCCCTCATTAGTAGACTGGAAAGGCAAGTTGGAGTATGTCGCCACATCTTGATATGTGTGCTTACAAAGAGGGCCGTCGCTCGGTGCAGTACATGCCAGAGATTAAGGCCTCCTATGCTCTTTGGGAGGGTAAGGGATTCATAGCTGACCTTGAATAACATACCTTGACTCACAAACGAGCCCAATGCCGCCAACATGCGCTTGGCTAACGTCGAAGGTATGGGGAACGTCTGTGCCACGTGTGGGATACGGAATGCTACATAAACATTAGTGCACTGGGTGCGTTGAACCATGTTCAGGGCTCGAAGGCGGTGATCTGGAAGTTCCACCCGGATCCTTCGTAAAAGACGCCTACTGTTTAGAGCCGCAGATCGTCGCAAGTCGGCTGTGAAATCAATGCCCAAACATCTTATTGTCTCGTAGACCGGCAGGGAAGCGACGTTCGGGACACAGCGATCCCCGCACCTACAACGACTACCTAAGCAAGCCTTCCGTCATACACAAATTCGCAGTACTATGGGCACATAGTACTCATAGTATATATTATAAATATGTACATGGTGTTTCACTAAGTGTGTTTGCCTCTGTAACTTATAAAATAATAGGTGACGGAAAATTTAAATGCGGTAGGTCAACACAAGAAATGTTACACTTTCTGCGGAGCTATGAACATAGTTTATTGTATCATTTTCCCAAGAGTTAGAGCACAAAGATATATTTTTGTAAATGGAACAATAATTTTTTTCTATCGTGCATTGGATTCGTTGAAACCAGCTGCGTCCAAATCAATTTAAACTACATTCCTATCACTGTTACTTTGGGAGCTACAGCCCTTCAAAGTTTCGGGGGCAAATACCACAAACGCTGCGCATAATGCAATGCGCCTTCTAAATGTGGTGCGGCCGAGTTGTAACGTCGCCGGTGTCACGGAGCGAGAAGCTTCCTCGATGCGCTGTTAGACTGCCGACTGTCGCCGCACACGGCCGTATACCCGACAGTTGGAGCCACACAAACAACCGGGGCTCAATATACCAAGCCATTACGTTCTTACGTGCCGAACAACGACTTCGGGAAACAGGCAGCTTGGTAATGCGCCGCAGTAACAGACGAAGACCTGCAGGTATTGAGGAGACGGAGGTGTTTGTTTTAGCTGCACTACACCACGATCCTCATGTCAGCTTACGAGCCGTAGCTGCAGTCGCTGGTGTCTGTCTCACATCTGTGTGGCGTATAGTACACGGCCACAGGTTTCACCCGTACCGCCTGTCACTGACCCAGGAGCTGCATGGGAACGATTTCCGTGAAAGAGTGACATTCTGTGAGTGGGCCATGCGTAATTTCACGCTGGAGTCTTTGCAAAGTGTTATGTTCTCTGATGAGTCCACGTTCACAAATTACGGTGCACTGAATCGCCATAACATGCACTACTGGGCCGCAGAAAATCCTCGGTGGGTACCACATGTCGACCGTCAACGTAGGTGGTCTATTAACGTGTGGTGTGGAATCCTTGGGGATGAAATCATCGGTCCACACTACTTCCCAGGTACACTGACAGGTGAGTTATATCGCGCTTTTATAGCCGACAGTTTGGGTGGTCTCCTTGAACATGTGTGTCTACATACGAGAGTCCATATGTGGATGCAGCACGATGGTCACCCAGCCCATTCTGCACGTGCTGTTGTGGAAGAACTAAACAACAGGTTTTGAGGAAGATGGTTGGGGCGCCATGGTTCTCATTCATGGCCCGCATGGTAGCCCGATTTAACACCAGTAGATTTCTTTTTGTGGGGATATCTAAAGGATCGTGTTTATGTCACTGAGCCCACATCCCCAGATGATCTAAAACGGCGCATCGAGGACGCATGTCGCTCCGTCACACCGGCAATGTTACATCTCGTCGGCAGATCCTTTCGAGGGCGCATTACTATGCATTGAGGAACATGGACACACATTTGAACAGCTCATGTAAATCACCTTCCCACCGCCATGATATCCATCACCCACCACACAGCCATGTATTATGTACAGCGTTTGATATCTGCCCCTGAAACTTTGAAGGGTTGTAGGTCCCAAACTAACAGTGATAGGAATGTAGTTTAAATTGATTTGGATGCAGCTGGTTTCAACGATTCCAATGCACGATAGAAAAAATTATTGTTCCATTTAAAAATATATCTTTGTGCTGTAACTCTTTGGAAAATGATACAATAAACTATGTTCATAGCTCCGCAGAAAGTGTAACATTTCTTGTGCTGATCTACCGCATTAAAATTTCCCGTTACATATTATTCTATAAGTTACAGAGGCAAACACACTTAGTGTGTGTGTTTGTGTGTGTGTGTGTGGCGTCTGTTAGTGGGGAGTGGTGGGCAAGTTTGAGACCCTTACGGGAGACCTCTTACGGGAATTAGTTTCAAAACTACGAGTTTGAATACTGTGGGCAGGATAAAGCTAGGAATTTGTGTCTGACGGGAGGGGTGCTTAGGTAGTCCTTGCAGGTGCGGTGTCCCTAGTGGTGTTGTGGTCAGCGCAATTGTCTAGAAAGCAGAGGACCTGGGTTCGAATATCGGCGGTACACTTTTTCAGCTTTGCCCATTCGCATTATTCTGTGAATATGAAAGAATAACAATTGCAGCATTTAAAGTGACGTCTGTTCTTTCGGAACAGACGCCACACACACACACACACAAATATATATATATATATATATATATATATATATATATATATATATATATATATATATACGAGGCATGTCCACAAGGCAAGTTCCGTTTGGTTTTATAAAACAAACGTGTACAGATACAGAAAAAAATATTTGTACAAAAATACACAACTATTAAACAACTTTTCTACATAGCTTCTGAAATTTTGTAGGCATTTGCCATAGCGTGGCAGAAATCTTTGTATGCCTTCTTCGTAGAAGGTTGTCGCCTGTGTATTCAACCATGTGGTAACGTGTTCTTTCAGCTCGTCATCATCGCTGAAGACCACCATGGACATGTTTTAAGTGTAAGAAGAAAGTCGCTAGGAGCGAGACTGTACGGAGGATGATAAAACACGTCCCAGTGAAATTCCCGTAAGAGTTGTTGGGTCACATTCGCCTTGTGAAGTCGGGCGGCAACGTGAAGGGAAGAAGAAGACTCCTTTCCTCTCTTCTTACACCTAAAACCCGTCCTTGGTGATCAACACTTCAACGATGATGAGCTGAACGAACATGTTTGACACATGGTTGAATACACAGGCGGCAACCTTCTATGAAGAAGGCACACAAAAACGTGTCCCACTCTATGACAAGTGCCTACAAAATTTCGGAAGTTATGTAGAAGAGTAATTGAACAGTTGCAGATTTTTATACAATAAATATTTTTTCTGTATCTGTTCACGTTTGGTTAATATAACCAAACGGAACTTACTTTGTGGACATACCTCGTATGCTGGTGACGGGCAAAGATCCTTTCGTTAGTGGCGAGGGGTGGGCAAGTTTGAGACCCTTACTCTTACGGGTATTGGTTTCAAAACTACGAGTTTGAATACTGTGGGCAGGATAAAGCTGGGAATTTGTATCTGACGAAAAGCGGTGCTGAGGTAGAGCTTGCAGGTACGGTGATCACTGTGTCCCTCGTGATGCTGTGGTCATTGCAACTGCCTAGAAAGAAGGTGACCTGGGTTCGAATCTCGGCTGGGTACATATTTTCAGCTTTGCCCATATGCATTTGATGTCAGATATTTTGTGAATATGAAAGAATAACAATTGCAGGATCTCGACATCTGTTCTTTCGGAAACAGACGCCACATGTATATATTTATTATGCTGGTGAAGGGCCATGATTCTTTCGTTAGTGGGGAGGGGTGGTCAAGTTTGAGACCCTTACTCTTACGGGTATTATTTTCAAAACTACCAGTCTGAATACTGTGGGCAGGATAAAGCTGGGCCGGCCGCGGTGACCAAACGGTCTGCGGCGCGCCAGTCCGTTCTGCACGGCCACTACGGTCAGGGGATCGAATCCCTCCTCGGGCATGGATATTTGTGCCGTCCTTAGTATTAGCTAGTTCATAAGTAGTTCGTGGTGTGCCTCGGTTTGACAGTGGTAGAGTGCCAAACTATAAATCCAAACGTCGGGGGTTCGATCCCCGCCAGGTCCTAGAATTTTTATCTGCCACTTTCCACTTCTTTCACCTCTGGCAGTATTGCTCATGTGAAAAATAGCGAGTAGCACCGTGGTTCGGAACACACGTTAAACTGTATGTCCCCCTATAACTGGCTGGGTAAGTCAGTTCGAAGGTCGGAGGAAGGCGACGGCATACCACATCCAAACTGGACCATGCCTAGTAAAGCACTGTGGTGTTCAAACCAATCTTCGGATTGTTGACTGCTTTACCTTTTTTAAGTAGTTTGTAAGTTTAGGGACTGATGACCCCGTAGTTAAGTCCCATAAGTTATACAAACATTTGAACTTAAATGTCCAAATGTTAAGACCCATAAGCTCTACAAACATTAGAACATTTGATAAACCTGGGAATTTGTATCTGACGAGAGGCGTGCTTGCAGGTGCGTTGATCTCTGTGTTCCCAGTGGTTTAGTGGTCAGAACAACTGCCTAGAAAGCAGGAGACCCGGCTGGGTACACATTTTCAGCTTTGCCCACCCACCTTTGATATCATATATTCTGTGAATATGATTCGTACTGGTTCTATGGGTGGTTAGAAGATTGATATGATATTGACTGAAGCAGTACTTTTCGTATGTCAGCAGCGCCTTCACTGAGTCTAGTTGTTTTTACTAGGTCTTCAGTTTACACCCAATATAATTGCAAGTGTTCGCCCTTGTGTGATAATCGCACCTGTTACGACATTCATAACTCGTCATTGTGCGTTAATCATTACCACCTGGAGAGTCGATCAAGCGGGAGTGACGAGCGTCGCTAGTCGAGCGAACGGACGTGGTAGCGCGGGACCCAGGATGGAAGCGCGGGGAACCGCGTCCGGCCGCAGGTTGCGGCGCGCGCCGCGGCGGCCCGCGGCGCTGCGGTCGCCGTGGCCATGACAACGGGCCGCGCCGGAGCCTCGCCGCGTCGCTCCATGCCTCAGTCTGCCGTCAGATCGGCTGGGCGGCGCTTGCTGCCGCGCGCACTCGTCGCGAACTCCCCCTGTCAACACGCTACGCTACGCTGCGATCCGGTGTGACGCTCACGTTTTGCCGGTGGAAGTTGCGCGTATCTCTCGACAAAGTGCCATCCTTCTTAGCCCCTTATTTACTATCGTAAACCTCGTACCTTTTCCGCGATATAATCTTTCCCCGACTGAGTTTGGGACGCAAAAACATACAAATCTATCTTATCTCTTCTTCTCTATTACTGTGTGGATTCGCGACGAGGTGTGAAGTCAGCAAGCCAGCATCCGCAGACGACTGTCGCAGACATGAATACGATCAAAGGTAAGGCAGTGCACACATGACTGTGTCCGGTGTTTATCTTCGCCGCACGCGGTTGGCGTTACTCTCGGCTCGCGCAACACGTGCGTGGCGATAGTGCCTTTACTGTGAGCTCTTTTACAGCTGTCAAGGCCGTGATTTCACACAGTTCTCTTCTTCGAACACGATACTGCTGCGTTCATGTTTGATGTCTTCAATATTGTGTGTTTTTTATATACTTCGATGTCCATTCAATACGCACCGCTGCAGCTGATAATAGCTGTTCCCCACAACTCATTAGTTCGTCATTGACAGGAAAGACAGTACCTGGAATCAGTAACCCTTTTATCACAACCTGCTTCTTAGTTTCGCAGATTTGTATCTTTTGGAGTTTTCATTCTATCAGCAACTACTAATGTTTAATATGACCAACAACAGTTTCCTAACTAATACGGAAGGAATGTCGCCTTTATGTAACAGACCGGGGACTCGAATTCAGGATGTCGTTCGATTCAACTTACGTTCTCCGTAATTTCCCTAAATCACTCCAGACAAATTCTGGGATGGTTCCTTTCAAAACGCACTGCCGATTTACTTCCCTGACCTTACCCAAACAAACCGAGCGTGATTCCCGTTGTTGACGGGACGTTACAACCTAATCTTTCTTCCTTTTCCTTCTTCCTGTAACGAAACACTTTTTTCTCTTTGTTAGGGTAACTTAATTGATAGCGTCATAGATGACGGTGGTCACCTTTTGTACTTTTCTATCTAATTTATTGTGTTGGTCGCATTAAAAAGAAAATAATCATATCTCCCCGACAGAAAAAACTTAATATGACAAATCCCCCCCCCCCAGATAGTTCTGAGGCAATTACAAATATCTACAGTTACATGATCATAGCTACTTGCGAATTCCTTGTTTTTCCAGAGCTTCGTAATGACTATATTTAGTCCCATGAAAAGCACTAAAGTATGATTATCAGTTGTCATTACGTTACCTGCATTCGTCAGAGGAATAACACAGTCTTGCAACCAAAATTGTGTAATAAGTCTTCACTTACAGAACAAAAGGAAACAACTCGATCTGTAAACATGAACACAGCGTAGAATTGCTACTATCGTTGTTTTACCTGTCCTAATAGCTGACGATAGTGTCTGAACTGGAAACAGTACTGAAAAATATGGAAGGACAAATATTGGAACATTTACGTGCGAGATAGCAATTTCACAACACCTGTTTAAGTACAGCTACGATAATCTAACCGTGCCGTAACGATACTCGTAGCTACTAAAACAAAAAATTTTACTGTTTTAAAAGTTTTAATAAGCTAGGATCAAATACAGATATACACTTAAAATGCCAAGCTTACTGTTTGTTATTTATTGATGATTACTTTCGGAAAAACTACGTTGCCACCATCTAATGTAACACCTGTACATCTCGGTACAAGTCGCCCATCTGTATAAAGTATAGTGTTCAACTGTAACAAGTCAGTTTAATAAACTAAGAGTACATTTTTTTTTACAAACGGATGTGTTAAATACCCCGTGATCATGGATTGACGTGTTAAAATTTAACAACACAATGTAATCATATGATGGATTTGTATTATGTATAGGCGTGATACCAGGTGGTGGCAACGCAGTTTTTCAGTTTTGCCGAAACCGGTCCTCCATAAATAGCAAATAGCGAGCTTAGCTTTCTGAAGTGTATTCATAATTCCACAGATTGCCCCCGAAACTTGAAAATGTCAGATCGCGTGAAATGCTATTAGGCAGGCAGGAATAGGACACAGCAATAAGCGAAGCAGCAGAGAGAAAGTAGCTGGCGGCGACAGGTGTTTCAACAGCGGGACACGCCTCCTAATACTCGACTGCCATTGGCTGGAGACGCCTACAGACCGTTTCGAGCGCCGGAAGTGTTTACAAACAAGCGATATTGTCAACAGTAAACAGGCAGAAACTACACGGGAACGGAATTGAACAGCACTTGAGTAATAACTGGCATTACATAATTTCTATGGCGTGGAGTAGCGAATAACTGATTACTAAGAATAAGGTTCAAATGTTGAAATGTTTGTGTAGCTTATGGGAATTAACTACGGGGTCATCAGTCCCTACAGTTACAAACTACTTATGAACTAACTAATACTAAGGACGGCACAAACATCCATGCCCGAGGGGGGATTCGAACCCCCGACCGTAGTAGCCGTGCAGACCGTGACTGGAGCGCCTCCGTCCCCTCGGCCACCGCGGCCGGCTACGAATAAGGTAAGGGATTATTTCTGCTACCAGTCATAACTATAGCTTTCCTTTATTCCACAACCTAATTATTTTGTCAAGTAGGCTCAACCACATAGATCGTGTATAAAACACAATAATATGACGCGTTTCGAGGGTCAAGCCCTCATCATCAGATAAAATATACAAGAATCTTTATAACCCGAGACAAATAAAATCGGGTTATAAAGATTCTTGTATATTTTATCTGATGATGAGGGCTTGACCCTCGAAACGCGTCATATTATTGTGTTTTATACACGATCTATGTGGTTGAGCCTACTTGACAAAATAATTAAGCATACAACCACGACCTCAAATCAATAATGGATATAATTAATTCCACAACCTGTTTCGGGATTGTGGATTCATATTCACGTCATCATCATCATCGTTCCACTCTATCCAACACCTGGTTGGGTTGGAGTATCCACTTTCCTCGGTCTTTCCCCCATTCTTCTTCCACTATTTGGTTCCATATCAGATTCCTCCTCCTTAAACTTGTCTCTATTGTTCTTCCTTTATGTGGTCATGATGTCCGTAATTGCTTTTATAATTATGAATAGTGGTATTCCTCCGTCTATCCAGCTACAAATAAAATGCAATTTATCTCACTCGACGCGTTTCGTTTTAATGATAATAAAACATCTTCAGTAGTCAGTAATCATAGAAGTCTACACTTTGTTTCGTTTTTGAATCGAAAACAGTTCGTTACCGATACATGTAAAATATGCGTACTGTTTTGAAATACTTACAGAAATTTTAGTCATGTTTTCGCCTCATCTGCGATACCGCCTGAAACAAACAAGCATTCCATGATGTGATGTCATCACCCAGAGGTGTCCGCAAGGGGGGAGGGGTGAAAAATGAATACTTTTAACCAGTCTAGGGGACCATTGTAAAATGATCTACAAAACGTGAAATAAAGGATAAATAATTTCAATATTAAATGGCAAACGAGGACCGAACATCCCGGATACAGGGGGAGGGGGGGGGGGGGAGGGGAGAGTCGTTGGCCAAGGGAGGATGGGAGCTGTGTCGTCACCAGATCTTTTCGATTCTCCCAATGCTTTTCCATCAACTGTCTCATACTGAAGAGTGGACCCACTGTTGATCTATCGTGTCGAGAGCCATACTGGTCTTCTTCTAATTGTCCATCCACTTTATCTCTTACTCTTCCTTCCAGTATACTCTTCATTATTTTTGCTACTTAGGATATGAGTATGATTCCTCTGTAGTTGTAACTTACTATTCTGTTACGCTCCTTGAAAACTGAAGTTACTATTCCTTTCCCCATTCTTCACGTACTCATTCATTAGTGTAAATGCACCTTATTAATGTCTAATAGTTTGCGCATGTCTGTTAATCAGTGACTGTACTACATTACAGTAGTAATGCCGCCCTCAATCGCAAGTTATAGTTGCATGTAACCCAGGTTTCAGTGTCACTAAGGACACCTTTTTCAGACGATAGGGGGTAAAATGATTTAAAAATACATGTCAAAGAAACTAAAAAAATCAATAACATATGTGCCGTAGGCAGATGTTCATACCACAAAATAGGAACAGCAGCAAACAGTCACTAGGGACTGTGCCCAGTCGTTGTGGTGGTTGAGAAGCAACTGGGTGTGTTAGTGTAATAAGCGTCTGTGCACGCTTGTCGACATCTAGTGGCCAAGTTAATAATCAACATAGCAGCTAACTTACATCCCATAAAGGTAGGCGTTTTAAGCCTCCATGCAATGTTACATAAAACTGGACATATAGTGAAGGCATGACATATACAGTAAAACTGATAAATTACAAAAATAAACTTTTTCAGCAGGGCCATGAAACAACCTTACTACTAGATATCTTACTACTAGTATAATCTGCAAAGATTAATCGATCTCGGATGCTTTAAAGCCTGCCGCGGTGGCCGAGCGGTCTGCCGCGCGCCAGTCACGGTCTGCACGGTCACTACGGTCGGGGATTCGAATCCTCCCTCGGGCATGGATATTTGTGCCGTCCTTAGTGTTAGTCAGTTTGTCAGTTTAGGAACTAATGACCCCCCCCCCGTAGTTAAGTCTCATAAGCTATACAAACATTTGAATATTTGATGCTTTAAAGTTACTAAAGCAATGGCTTAATGCCTTTGAAAAAAAAACTTTTATCACGCATCTGCAACTGTTCATTAATAAAAAGTTCGTTATTTAAGGACAAATGTTTAAATATTTCCAATTATTCCCAAATATCGAGCTTCCGTCCCTTCTTCTCTATGTGCAAAGTTTCTACGTTTTCAATACTATCGGGAGAATGCTCTGAGATTAATAAATGATCTGCAAAAGAAGAATTAGGGAGACAGGAACCATTCATCCTCAAGAAGAGTTCTTTACAACGAACTGAAAAAGAGCGTCCTCTTTGTCCAATGTAATAAGCACGACATGTAGCACAGGAAAGCTTACGAACACCATATTTTAGCAAAGAGTCAGTAAGTGGTTTCAAATTAAGGATTACATTTTTTTTTCTCAACCATCACAGCAACTCCATATTTAATGCTGAAGTATCTAAGTATTTACTTCCTAATATACAATTCTTTTCACTAGTATACATTTTATTTGAAAAGAAACAGTAAATTTTAGGTGTTAGTATAGGCGAATTGCAATAAAAATGACACATCGGAAGTTCAGTGAGGCATTTTGCGTCTGATGTTGTAGAGTATGTAGAAGTTCCAAGACTGGAAAAAAGGAAGCGGAATGCAGGATGATATGAATCGTGTCGACGCATGGTGCAGGGAAGGGCACTTGAGCTTCAACAGATAGAAATGCAAAGTGCTGCATTTACATAGAAAAAAAATCCTTTTCTATAAAATTACGCAATAGCAGGAAAAATACTGGAAGCAGTTACTGCCTTAAAATATCTGCCGCGCGTTAGCAGCCGAGCGGTCTGGAGCGCCACGTTACGGATCGCCCGGCCTCCCGCGTCGGAGGTTCAAATCCTCCCTCGGGCATGTATATATATGTGTGTGTGGTCCTTAGGTTAGTTTAACTTAGTTTAAGTAGTTTGTAAGTCTAGGGACTGATGACCAACATAGTTTGGTCCCACAGAATTAAAAACATTTGAACAAAATATCTGAGAGTGGATATAAGGGACGATTTGAAACGGAACGACCACATAACATTAATCGCAGGTAAAGCATATGCCAGACGTAGATGCAGCGGGAGAATCCTAAGGAAATGTAGTCCTCCAACAAAGAAAGTACCGTAAGTTACAAAACTATTATTCGTCCTGAGGTTGAGCGAGGGATTCGCGCCAGGACGGGTTGATAGAGAAGATCCAACGGAGAGCAAGCAGCAAGCTTCGTTACGGGCTCATTTAGAAAGAGAGAGAAAGCGTCACGGAGATTATTGGGAAACTGCAGTGGCGGACGCTGAAACACAGATATTCTGAATCACGGTACTGGTTTCTGCCAAGGTTCACAGAAGATACGATTCGTGAAGAGTCAACAAATACATATACAGGGTGAGTCACCTAACATTACCGCTGGATATATCTCGTAAACCACATCAAATACTGACGAACCGATTCCACAGACCGAACGTGAGGAGAGGGGCTAGTGTAGTTGAATAATACAAACCACAAAAAATGCACGGAATTATGTTTTTTAACACAAACCTACGTTTTCTTTAATGTAACCCCTTTAGTTTTGTTAGCACACCTGAACATATAAACAAATACGTAATCAGTGCCGTTTGTTGCATTGTAAAATGTTAATTATATCCGGAGATATTGTAATCTAAAGTTGACGCTTGAAACCTCCGATGTTCAGTTGCGTGTTTTAACAAATACGGGCCACGGTCGGCGTGCAGCATCTGCAGGGACATGTTTACGATGACGACCGTGTTTTCAGTGTGGCTGAAGTGCACTGTTGTGGTTTGGTCTAGCTGTCGCAGTGTCCGGATGTAACGCTTGCTGCTATTGTTATTCTGCATTCGTCTTTGGACGAAGACTAACTTCAGTACACTGTGTTACCAGACGTCTGTGATAGTCTAGTGTTGTAGGAACTGTGACCATAGTGTATTCGAACTCTAAACAGGCTAAGATGATACTCATCTATGGCGAGTGTCGACAAAATGCAGCTGAAGCCTGCAGGGTGTATGCAGAACAGAGAGCATCCGCACATTTCAAAACATCTACCGCCAACTGTATGCAACAGGTATGGTCGTAGCACGCAAACGGATCCGTAACAGGCCCGTAACTGGAGAAGCGGGTGCAGTTGGTGTGTTAGCTGCCGTTGCCGTGAACCCACACAGGAGTACACGGGACATTGCGAGAGCCGGTGGACTGAGTCAAAGTAGTGTCATGCGCATACTACATCGCTACATTAGCAATTACATGGTGATGACTTTAATCATAGAGTGCAATTATGTCAATGGGCATTAACAGAGAATGCGTTGCAGTTTTACCTGTTAACCAATGAAGCGGGTTTCACAAACACGGGGCAGTGAATCTACGGAACATGCATTACTGGCCTGTGGACAATCCTCGCTGGCTCCGACAGGTAGAGCGACAGCGACCGTGAACTGTAAATGTATGGTGCGGAATCATTGGCGACCACCTCATTGTTCCTCACTTCATTGCAGGGGCCCAAACAGCTGCAACATACATAGCGTTTCTATAGAATGATCTGCCAACGTTGCTCGAAAATGTCCCACTGGAAACGCGTCGACGTATATGGTATCAGCATGATGGTGCATCTGCACATTACGCAATTAACACTAGGCTGACTCTTGACAGGATGTTCGACGGGCGTTTCATGGGACGTGGAGGACGCATAAATTGGCCAGCCCGTTCTCCTGATCTTACACCTCTGGACTTCTTTCTGTGGGGTACATAAAAGGAGAATGTGTACCGTGATGTGCCTACAAACCCAGAGGACATGAAACAACGTACTGTGGCAGCCTGCGGAGGCATTACACCAGATGTACTGCGGCGTGTACGACATTCATTACGCCATAGATTGCAATTATGTGCAAATGATGGCTACCACTTTGAACATCTATTGGCCTGACATGTCGGAACACACTCTATTCCACTCCGTAATTGAAAACGGAAACCACGCGTGTACCCCTCATGGTGATGTACATATGCGTCAATGAAAACGACCAATAAGGGTGTTAGCATGTGGACGTAATGTGCTATTTTAGTCTCTTCTGTACCTAAGGTACATCACCGTTCCCTTTGGATCCCTACTTAATTCGGTGCTCTCCGATACACATGATCGAACAACGGAGGAGTGGTACTCAAGCGTCAACCTTAGGTTACCATATGGTCATCAGTCCCTATATACACAAAGTACTGAAACACATCGCTCTTGTGAAACACAGCTAGCTCTTTACTCACATGATGTGATAAGTGCTAACGGCAAGTAATGGCAAATAGATTCCATATATTTAGATTTCCGGCAAACTTGACGCTGTACCTCACAAACCTCTTCTAATCAAATTGCGAGCTTACGGAATGTCGACAAAGTTGTGTGATTGGATACGCGATTTCCTGTCAAGAAGGACACAGTGGGTTGTAATAGACGGTCATTGAATGGAAGTGAAATCTGACGTTCCCCAGGGAAGTTTTACAGGGCCACTACTGATCCTCATTTTTGTAAACGATTTAGAAATCTGAATAGCATTCTTAGTCTGTTCGCGGATGATGCTGTCAGTTATCGGTGAGTAGAGTCACCAGAAGATCAAACGCAACTGCAAAATGATTTAGATAAGGTAACAGCATGATGCAAAAATTAAATCCTTTCATTAATACGATAAATCAATCATAGCTACATGCCGTAAATTCAACTAAATACCTAGGAGTAACAATTACGAACAACTAAAATTGGAAAGGACACGTAGAAAATATAGACTACGTTTCATTGGCAGAACACTTAGAAGATACAACATTTCAACTGAAGAAAGTGCCTGCACTTGTGCGTCCTTTTCGCTTGGAGTATTTCTGCGCATTGTGGGACTGATGGACGATTTAGAGAAGGGCAGCTCGTTTTGTATTATCGCGATATAGGGGAGAGAGTGTCAGAATATGATGCACGATTTGGGGGTGGAAATCATTTAAAGAAAGGCGTTATTTGTTGCTGCGAGTTTTATTTATGAAATTTCTTTCACCAACTTTCTCTTCCGAATGCGAACATATATTGTCAGCACCCACCTACATAGGGACACGTGATCATCATAATAAAATAAGAGAAATTAGATCGAATACAGAAAGATTTAGGTATTCCTTTTTCCCACGAGCTGTTAGAGAAAGGAACTATAGAGAAATCTCATAAAATTGCTTCTATGAACCCTCTGCCGTGCACTTCTGTGTCATTTGCGGAGTATTTATGTACATGTAGAGGGTGGACTCTAACCTCCTGTAGAAGTGGTCGTTCAGTCTGTAGTATGATGCCTCAGACCACGAGGCTTCTCCCGAGCAGCTAAGTGACACCAGTACAAAAACTGTCTTCCGCTACACATAACGAGGGGTCTCGCTGTGTGTGTACGTACGTAATTGTAACATGTGTCCAGTTTTTACTGACAAGCAGAGGACGCCTACTCGTCATCGCCGAGACACACAAAAGTGCGCCAAGTGGGAACTCCAGATGGCCAAGCTTTAAGGAAATAAAAAAGTTTGATACGGATCTATCACCATATGCACCGTATCAACTGTCCCTGTGAGGGCATGTTTAGGAGCTGTGTTTTGGGTCAGCGGTAAAAGATCGGATTCGTATTGAGGAGGTCACGGGTTCAACTCCAACCAACGAGTTGTATTTTTATGTTCCTTGCCAATGCGTACACCTACATCTTGTTCCAGTAGGGATCGTGAGGACAAGACTAGATTAATTACAGCACGCGCAAAGGCATTTAAACAATCATTCATCCCACGCTCAATACGTGAATGGAATGGGAAGAAAACCTAATAACTGGTACAGTGGGACATACCCTTTGCCATGCATTTCAGTCGTTTGATGTAGATGAAGACTAACGTTACAATTAACCGCATCATCATATAGGTTATTTTATTAATTTATATAAGCAGAAAAATAAAGGACATTTGGGACTACAAACGTTTTAAAAGGGACTGTAGTTAACGAGAACTTGGGGACGTCGTGTATGTAAATCGATACTTCCATTCTTTTAGAATTGATCAATTACATGTACCGTTGTAATATTCATCGAAGAAACAGGGGAAGCAATAATTTTGATCGCATCTTGCGCACGTTATGAACGGCGCCCTTTTGCAGTTACATGTTTTTTTTTTTTTAATGTGTCCATAGATAAACAAAGTTCATTGACATTCTGAAAACAGCTTTTTTCATCGCACAGTCCAGCAGCGAACCACGCGTAACGCAGCATGTCGCTGAATACTTGCGAGGACAGCTGGTGATGTATGACGGAAAGTAGTTTGATGCAAGCTTCTCAGGAAGTTGCTTGTTTTAAACAATGACGTCCCATGATGCTGATGTTGTGCACATATAAATTCAAAATAAAATATATGAGTTGCGGTTAATTGTGATTTACGCATTGCCAAGGAGCAAAAACAAATTGCTGCCGGACGGAATCGAACCCGCGAACGTTTCAGTAAAAAAAAAATCCGATCTTTTACCGCTGAGCCAAACACCGCTTTCAAAACAGTTTCTCTCAGGCAAGTTTATAAGTTTCGTATGGTGATAGATCCGTATCAAAATTTCTTTTATTTCCTAAACGCTTAGCCATTTGCATTTCCCACTTGGGTGCACTTTTATATCTCGCCACGCCCTACATGTACTATAAATTTGGACGAATTCGGAGATGACGAGTAGGATACATCTGAGTTCAATGTATTTTCCTTTCGTAACCCCAGACTCAGAAACATTTAAATATTTGTAAATATGTGGGACTTAACTTCTTTGGTTATTAGGCCCTAGGCTTGCGAACTACTCGCACTAAATTAAACCAACCTAAGAACAACACACAAAGCCATGCCCCAGGGAGGACTTCGACGGCAAACAACCGCGCGCTCCGCAGCAAGGCGCCTTAAAACGCTCGGCCACCCCACCGCGGCTAACCGCAAACTACCAGATCCAAGTGTGTTTATTTGTGTATGCAGTATACTTTATGAGATTGGTTAGTGCCCTGCAGGTATATTGCATCTGAACGTGTAAATGAAAAGACTGCAGAAAAAGACATTCAGTCGACAGGACGTAGTCCTTCCACAAGCAGACGTACAATTTCTGCAAGTATCAATGTTACATATGTATGAGTACGGCGGATATCACGTATCCACAACTCCCATACTTATATAACAGCTCGTTCAACATCTTAAAGTAGGAGATAGATGAGCCGCGGTGGAGTAGCCGAGCGGTCTAAAGCGTCTCGTTGCGGAGCGCGCGGTTGCTCGCCGTGGAGGTTCGAGTCCTCCCTGTGGCATGGGTGTGTGTGTTTGTCCTTAGTTTACCTATGTTTAAGTAGTTTGTAAGCTACGGACTAATGACCACACAGTTTGGTCCGATAGATCTACAAACATTATCGAACATCATCGAGATAGGTGACTCGAATTCTATCGCAGGACACTTGAAAATCGGCAAGTACTCCCATTTTTACTCTTCGCTGATTAAGCCACTTTCACTATCGACGGCATCCCTAAAACTCGTAATTCACATCAGTGGTCCGGAAAAACCTGCATGCCATGAAGGTGGGTGCTAGCAAAACATTTTCACATTCAGAAGTAAAAGTCGGCGATAGAATTTTCGTAAATAGAACTCGCCGCAACGAATAACGTCGTCCTTTAAATAATTCCCACCGCAAATCGTGCAACATTTCCGTGACGATTTCCCCCCTCTAACGTGATAAAACGAGCTGCCCTTCTCTGAATCTTCTCAATGTCCTCCGTCAGTCTCACCTGGTGAGGGTCCCACACTGGGCAACAGTACTCCAGGAGAGGACGCACAAGTGTGATATAGGCAGTCTCTTTGGTGGAGCAGTTGCATCTTAGAAACGATCTGCCAATGAAACGTAACATTTGGTTTGCCTTGCCCACAATATTTTCTATGTGTCGTCTCCAGGCTAAGTTGTTCGTAATTGTAACTCCTATGTACTTGGTAGAATTTACGACCTTAAAGGTTTGACGATTTATCGTGTAATTGAAGTTCAGAGGATTTCTTTTAGTGTTAATTGCCAATTTTCGCACCATGTAGAAATTTTGTCTAAATCGCTTTGCAGTTGCTTTCAATCCTCTGTTGAGTTCACTAACCGGTAAACGACAGCATCATCCGCGAACAGTCTAAGGGAGCTATTCAGATTGTCTCGTAAATCGTTTGTAAACACAAGGAAGAGTAGGGGACCTATAACGCTTCCCTCGGGAACGCCAGATATTTTACTCGATGACTTACCGTCAATTACTACTGTAAGCAAAGAAAATATTTTTGTTGGGTGAAAGGTGTTTATTTTATTGAAGAAAAGTGTGAGTGGAGGTAAAAAAATTATTAACGTGTTAATAATTGTGGTGGCTGTTGTT
Organism: Locusta migratoria; assembly: GCA_026315105.1. Lineage (NCBI taxonomy): Eukaryota > Metazoa > Arthropoda > Insecta > Orthoptera > Acrididae > Locusta > Locusta migratoria. Next base: position 247,428,160 of record CM048751.1, read on the forward strand.
ATGATGTTTGAGCAACATAACAAACCTGATCTTAATTTCGTGGCTGGTTACGTTAAACTCGTGATTAATGCAAGTGGTGTGTAGTTAAATTTTGAAAATATTTATCAAGACAATTAGCGTAATTAACATATACTATGGCCCTATCTGGCAAACTTTTCAAAAGATCACTCACCTTTCCTTTCCTTACAAAATCTCCTACAGAGACTGTGCGCACACAGATAGCAGAAATTAACTTATTCCGTCTGTGAAATGCTTACGATTCAATTAGTACACTAATGATAATGATAATTTAGAAAATTATGAATAGCAGGATTTTTAACATCAAGTGATTGGCAAGTGGGTGCAGCCCAACCACTGAAGTCAGTATCTGATAAACTTAATTCGCTCAAGCAAATAGGAAATTTAAGTAAATCAGTCTTAATTAATGCTATGCATATGACATTAGTACGAGTTTGGTTCTTTATAGATTTGGCGATGGCTATTATTGTTGTACTCAGTGCGAAACGAAATAAAAAAAATTATTCATTAATTCAACAGTCTGTTATCATCTACCATCAATTTTAGCAAAATTGTCTCAACTGAATGATTTTTACAGTCTCTAACAATTAATGACACTCACTTGATTGTAAAATTGTGTAGTAATATTATTCATGCATTATTGAGGATTGACATATTAATTATGAGTGGTTAATTAGTTGTTCAAATAAGATAGCAAAAGTGCTGTCTATTGTTCTTGTATTTTAACAAAATTTAAACATGCATTCACAGCAAATTACAACCAACAGCATTTAACTTATCTTATTTATCAGTCCAGCGACGTGGTACTCTGCAGTCATATAAATGGTACATAAATTCATACATAAATAATTTTCATGGTGGCTCCTCCTTTGGCAGCTTGCTAGCAGTTCGCCGTGATGCTTTGCGAATCGCGTAATTATTCGCGACCGTTAGTGTCCACGATGACGCTACCGCATTTCGGACGTCTGGGACGGTTTCCGAACACGTAACGAATTTCTGCCTTAGCAGAACGAACGAATAAATGTTTCATTAAGATCAATTCTTGCTTCGCTTATGTTCACTGGTTTTACAAAAAACTTTCATATCGTTGCACTTATAACAAATTAGAACTTTCACTTTCTTTTAACTTTATTGCTTATATTGTTTGAGCACTCTGCGGACCGCGTACGAACGTCTGATCTACGTCACGGGGCGGCAGATACTGCTGCTCGCCTGCTCTCCCACAGACGAGCGCTGCTATACGATAGAGTCTCTGACCTGAGGAGCCATATCGATAACTGTTCACAGAGAAATATTTTACAATGACAAGTTAAACATAACAAGTAATCGCAGTCATCTAGAAAACATACAAAGTACAAATAAAATAAAATAATATGTGGTGTCGCACAAGTATGAAGTGCGCGCCACCTACTTACGCCGCGCGCCGCCATGCACGCACGGCGCGGCGTTCTTACGACGTCAGCCACGAGCGCCCTCTGCTGCTATCCCGCTCGTGGCCACCACTGAACGACATCGTTCACTTGGGACTGACATAGGAACCAGTTAACACTTCGGAATCAGATAGGCACCAGTGAAGACTTGGCTATCGGATAGGCACTAGGCAGGCCTCTAGCTCAACTATGTATCAGCATTCTGCAGTAATGAGCTATGTAAAATTTAAGTATTACTAAGTCTCTAAGAAATATATATTTCGTTCTAATTTACTCTAGTGTTTCTAGTTTCTGCTGTCCCACTGGCTGGTCACCTCCTACCTGCACAAGCGTGCATCCTTTATTCCTGTGTCGGTCTTTCTACTCGGCCACCGACACCTGCGTCGGAAACGAGACACGAAAGCGGCGACGAGGGTGGGACACAAAATAATATATACGTAAACAATTACAATGCAGATAATAAATAAATGACAGAAAATGTTCACAGTTAAGTTACGTACATACATTGTGCATCACGATAATTAAGTCACATAAGAAGTTAATTACTACACATTCACTATAAACAGGTTCAAACGAATAATATGTTAAAAATTAGGCTCATTCCTCGTTGTAATGTAAGGCTTACCGTAAGGGTTACCTTACACTACGAAATAGAGGGAGTTCAATAATCAAAAACAGACTTATAAGAACACTGAAGGGGATGTCGTTAAAAATAGCTCTTCCCTTTGGCGAGTGTAGAAGCCTGAAGTGCTACTCCAGTTTTACTGGCGGCGATAAACTGATACGACAGCCGCTTGGCTGTCACGCTTGCGTGACACGGAGCTCTGCGCTTGTGGCCGAATCAAGGTCGCTCCGACTGCAGCACTCTCGTCCTTCCCACACTCCGACGACCGCTGAGTAAGCGAGAGAACAGAACGAGAAAACCCTGCCGGCCTGTCCTGTCAGGTGTCATTCAGAATGCTGAAGACAATATTTCTTCTGTTTTGTGTGTGTGTTTTGTTTTTTTCTGGACGCTGTGGAGTGTCGTATGGAATCTGTGTACCGTACATTCAGTACCCGTAGCTGGGGCACCTGTATATAGACGGGCATGCGCATCAATTTCTGCTATAGCGGCAGCTTCCGCCGCCATTTTTGTTCCAAGGGGTGATAGCGTAAGCATGTGAAAAGCCGAGTTATTGCTTTGAAATATCATTTGCTTTATTTCTAATATACATACCAAAAATAAAATATATATTTGGATTAAAAATGTATCTCTTCGTATTAAATTGTTGCAATATGGTTTGACAAATCGTTAAATACGTTTTCTGGTATTTGTCAAATCAAATGTTCAAATGTTTGTAAATCTATCGGACCAAACTGCGTGGTCATCTGTCCGTAGCTTACAAACAACTTAAACCTAGGTAAACTAACCTAACGACAATACACACACCCATGCCCCAGGGAGGACTCGAACCTCCACGGCGAGCAACCGCGCGCTCCGCAGCGAGACGCGTTAGACCGCTCGGCTACTCCACCGCGGCTGGTATTTGTCACCTGGGTGTGAATCGTGAGCAACTCTTACGCATTCGACAGCTCAATTTTACAGGATACCAGATGCAGTAACAAATCTGCGATTTGGTTTAGTTGAATACATTCTGTGCACAAAAATCAAGCAAATGTATCGATTGTCATCCAAGACGAAGGTAAAGCATTTTCACAAGTTATAGTTTCAAAACACTTTTCAGCTGGTGAAATCTCCTCGGGCGTTTATTCGGGTAGCTGCGATGAGAGTCATTCTCAATATCTTCGTCAGCTGTATACGCCAGGAAAGACTACATTCACATAACACTTTTCAGCTAATGGAATTTTAACAACTATTAGAGCTTTAATATAATTCTGTCTGTGATAAAATTGGTCAATTTTACTTACGACTTCGGCGTCGTATAGTGCTGATGTTGGCAACGACCCTTGAATGCTCTTTTAAAACTCGAACAGCTAGAATGGGAGAAAATAGTTTTTCATGTTTACCAACTTCTTGTATGTACCCTTGTCCGCTCAGTAAATTAATTATCCTCCTCGTAAAGCGAACATTTTGTTGCAAACATTAGGAAACTACGCCGCCGATGCAGTAACTAAAATTAACATCGCAGTAGCTTCAAACAGCGTTACGAGCCTTATGAGCCATTATAACTAGTAAAAAACAATGCGCATCATTTAAAAGTAATTACTATTGTTATTGTCTAAATGTTGATACTATTAGCGCCAATGTATATATAAATAAAAGTCTGTAACAGTAGTTCGTATCTTCGGATCCTTCGCTAAAAAGGACACTTATCGAAATCTGTCGTTTACAACGTGTAAAAATTATGCATAACTACAAATGAATTAACCCACCTCGCATAGTTTTTAAGATCTTGTCACGACGAAAGATTATTAACCATATTTTATGCCTTCCAGGATCCATTGGAAACTAAAAAAACACGAAAACCATTTTCAGAACGATTAGAACAATTATGAGCTGCACAATCCACCATGCTGCCATATTCTACAATCACGCTCCGAACTGAAGGAATAAAAATGGCGAATGCGCATGTCCATCTACATCCAGGTGCCCTAATCGTAGCAGTGGCGTATATATAAGGGGGGTGGGAGCTGGGAATAGAAAGAAAACAATAAGTACGGTATCTTTTTATATATATACGAGTGTTGGAACTTAAATAGTGGCAACTATTTATTCATAACCGTTACAAAAGCGTTACATGTTTGCATCTGTTACTGTTCCTTAAAGTAGGCACCAGCGTTGTGTGGAACCCGTTGCCAGCGATGTGGAAGGCGTATGAACCTGTTAGCAGAGCCTGTTCTGTGAATGGTGCGAATGGAGCGGTCTACTGCCTGTCGAACCTCTTTAACAGTTCTCAAGCGAATGCCACGAAGTGGTTCTTTCATCTTCGGAATCAAATCGAAGTCACAAGGACTTATGTCCCTGGAGTAGTGGATGGTGCAGTACTTCTCAGTCCCATCGACCGACCAGAGCAGCCACAGCGTGCGCTGTATGCGCCCGTGCATTGTCGTGCAAAATGACATATGGGTTGCGCAGAAAGTGTCGCCGCTTCTTTCGCCCCGCCCTTCCTGTAAATATCTTCCACATCTATAAATATGAATGTCTGTTCATTGTACGTACATCACGTTTGAACCACAAGACATAAAGAGCTAAAAATTTGTACAGTTACTAATGTCTACCCGGGGAAGGCTTTAGGCACGTTATTATGGCGATCGGACAGCTATTTATCTATATATATTAATGTGAATGTCTGTTCGATGTACGCTTATTACATCCGAACGACAAGACGCAGAGACTTAAATATTTGTACAATTACTAATTTATACCTGAGGAAGGATTTGGGCACGGTTTTATAGCGATCTGATAGATATTTAGTAATTTGAAGAATATAACGCGAAATTCCGAACAATAATTACTCTTTGAAAATAGTTTTATTGGTTGCATTGTTGCTTGACGGTTGACGGTGGAGTATATTGGGATGGAAAGTTATCGGTGTATATATAAATTTGTACGTGTGTGTTAATATTTCGCCCTGGTCTGTGGTCATTTCGAATGGTCTGTGTGTAATTGTTGTCCAAAGTTTCCCGTTATACACCATACCAGTTCCATGCTGATAGCTATAAGTGGGTGGAAGATATGGTGGTTGAAAGTCGTCAAATTATTAAAAAAATTCGGACTGAAGGCCAGCGATGTTTGCGACTCTATAGCAAGGCGGTTACATAGAGCGAAACGTGATGCCACAGACCATATCTTTGGTCTATGCGTGCTACAATGTCTTCAGCTCTTTCTCTGTAAGGTTGAACTTACGAATAAGGAAATATAAGGATAAATAAAAGAAGCAGTAAAAAAGAAATTTATTTTAATACATCTCTTTAAAAAATGGATTTGACGTTTCGTGCATTACATAATATCGACCATATTGCAACACAGGCTATAAGGGATAATGTTTGTATTATTTATTGTAAATCATTAATCATTTAACATAATTTTATTTTTTCATTTGAATGTTGTTTAAAAATGTTATTTCTAAAGAAGGCATTGTATTTCATTTCATCCTTCAAAAGCAGTCTCACAGCACACTACTGAAAGGTAGCTATCTATCATAATCAACCAACACGCGAGCGGAGCCGCGGGTTTAAGCTAGTATGCAATATTCGCCACTCATGGTGATCCATGCCACTAAATTACTAAATTCTCCGGTTACACTAAATTGGTAAATTTTAGCAGAGTATGGTAAATACTCATTTGGAGTAAGGTAAATGCTCAAAAAGTACATAGGTTAAGTATCTCGCAGGTATTCACTGCACGTTTGCTACGTAGTCATAATCGATCAACCAGATGACAGTAAGGCACATTCTAGCTGCTCATGCTGGCTGGTGAGTAACAGACCGTCAGTAGTTGGTAATGGGTGCCTTGGGGCTGTTAGAGTAGTATATTCTCACATTTGATTTGTTTGCGGTCGAAAAATGCGAGTTATTCTACACAAGACATTTTGCGACTCTGCAAAATTCAACGTCCTCTTCCAAAATACATGCACTGTCCAATAAAAAGTAGCCAAACACCACTACGTAATGTTGAATCGAGCAGTAAATGCCACGATTGTTGTTTTTTCAGTAGTCAAGCAGTTAACATAGGGTGGTTCGTTCAGGTGAGCCCAGATATTCCGAACGTGTACAAGTCACTTGATTTTGCCTGAGTAGTAGCAAATGCATCAAGGACATTTAACCATCCCAAAGATGCCCACGCCGACAGTCGGCGTCGTGATTGTGAAGAGGAAACGGAAGTAGGAAAACCACAGCTAAACCGATACCAGGAAGACCTCATTTTTTTAACGACGTGTTTACCGAGAATTATGTAGACAAAATCGCGCGAATTCAGTAGAAAAAAATCACATGTTGGTGCTACCAACGGACCATCTAGCACGGTGACTGTGTGTGTGGCGAGTTACTTTACTTTTCGAGGCCGGGAGAGAACATCTAATCTCTCTTCTTCCAAAACTCGGCAGTTTTAGTGGCCTTGTCATTACATAAAAATAGATCTTCCATTGTGGAAACAACTTCTATTCTTGCGCACATGAGTAAACGTTCATTCGTCTGTGTTTCTCAGCATTCATATTGGTCATCTTTAGAATAGCCCCACTATACCATGTTTGCCTTACACTCTGTTAAGTGTTCTCCATGTACTATACTGTAGTTGCTGCCCTTGTTCGATTTCCTCTTTGGGTTGTAGCATCGTGTTTTGTAGAGAATCCATCTATAAAGATAGGCGACGAGTCGCAGGTCGGCCTTCTAGTGGTACGGTTCATTGGATAAAGCACTTCCTAAAGACGGGCTGCAACTATTTGGTGGTCATACATTAGGTGCCTCTCTTCTTCACTGGCTATTCTACGTCTGACACTTGGTGGTCCTATCGCCACAAGGGGGTAAATTTTGTGCACAGGCGTTGGCCTCAAACATCCAGTGACATTGCTGAAAGTCGCACTTACAGCAATGTCTACTTGTTTGGAGTGGTAAGATACCTCCCACACTGCTGCCGCATATTCTACCCATGCAAAACAGTCTCATTGCAGACGATCGCAGGACTTAAAATTGCGCTCTCCAAGCAGATCTAGTGAGTTTTACGGATAATATTGTTCCTTGCACTTATTTTTCCTTTTAGATCGGTGCAGCCGGCCGCGGTGGCCGAGAGGACTAAGGCGCTCCAGTCACGGTCTGCACGGCCACTACGGTCGGGGGTTCGAATCCCCCCTCGGGTATGGATATTTGTGCCGTCCTAGTTCGTAAGTAGTTCATAAGTAGTTTGTAAGCTTAGGGACTGATGACCCCGTAGTTAAGTCCCATAGACTATACAAACATTTGAACATTTTTGAGATCGGTGCAGTTTTTTCTTTTTTAAATGACAATGTTCGGTCTAATGTGACTACCAAATATTTAGGCTTGGCGCAGTAGCGTAGTGTAACTCCTCTCCATTCTACTGCCAGTTACCTCGATGCTTCTATGTTACGCAGGTAACATACTTCAGTATTTTCCGGATTAGGTCGCAGTTGGTTTTCGTCATAGTAGTCTGTCACTTTGGTTTCAACTTCCTCAAATGTTCTTCCTTGAGCAGTAATGTCGGTGTCGTGTGCATAAATAAATCTCTCGATTAAAAAAAAAAAAAAAAAAAAAAAAAAACAAGACGCAAATCAAGACAGGCAAAGGTCAGAAAAGATTCGTGCATCTATTAAAAGATCGATGCACGAAGCATACCCTACAAAAAGATCTTTCCGAGAACGCAAAGAAAAAAGATCGTATGTAAAATCGATAAGCGCGTCAAAGGCTAGTATCCATTCACTCGATCATTCCTGGAAAGTAATAGAGGGAAGCAAACGGAAAGCTGAAATTCTAAATTTAACCTTTAAGAAATCATTCAAGAAGGAGGATCGAACAACCGTAGCATCAACTGATTAAAGAACTAACTTTCAAGTGGAGGACACAGTGATATTTCCGTGTAGAGAAGCAGCCGAGAGAGCTGAATACAATAAATAAATAAAAGGTCATCTGGTTCGGAAGGAATACCACTTCGATTTTACAAGGAGTGTTCTGCGGCATTGGCCCCTTACTTAGCTTGCACTTATCGCAAACCTTTAATTAAGCACAAAGTTCGTAGTGAATGGCATAAAGCTCAGGTGATTTCCATTTATAAGAAAGGTAAAAGAACTGACCCACATAAATACTGCAGATTTCCTTGAGACGGAAAAGCTTCTTTCTATAGAACTACACTGGCTTAGGAAACATCGTTCATGTGAAATTCAGCTGGCCGTTTTCTCACATGACATCTTGCGAGACATGGAAGAAGGGCAACAGGCAGATTGTGTTTTTCTCGATTTCAAAAAGTCACTTTGCGCGGTGCAACACTGTAGACTGCTAACGAAGATACGAGCATATGGAATAGGTTCACAGATTTGTGACTGGGTGGAAGACTTCCTAAGTAATAGGACGCAGTACGTTGATCTCGACGGCGAGTGTTTATCAGAGACGAGTGTATCGTCAGGCGTGCCGCAGGGGAGTGTGATAGGACCGTTAGTGTTTTCTGTGCATATAAATGATCTGATGGACAAAGTAAATTGTAATTTTCTGCTGTTTCCTGATGGGTGCTCTGGTGTATGGAAGGGTGTCGTCTTTGACTGTAATACCATACAGGTTGATTTAGACAAAATTTCTAGTTGGTGTGAAAAATGGCGGATAGCTCTAAATGTAGAAATATGTAAGGTGAAGCACATCTACATCTACATAGATACTCTGCAAATGACATTCAAGTGTCTGGCAGTGGGTTCATTAACCACTTTCATAACTTTTCTCTACCGTTCCAGTCTCTAATAGCGCGCGGGAAGAAAGAACACATAAATCGTTCCGTTTTCGATCTGATATATTTTATTGGGATGGTCATGTCTCCCTATGTAGGTGGGTGCTGAAAAAATATTTTCACATTCAGAATTAAAAGTCGGTGATTGAAATTTCGCAAATAGAACTTGCCGCAACGAAAACGTCGTTCTTTTAATAATCGTGCAACATTTCCGTGACATTTTTCCCCCTGTAATGTGATAAAACAAAAAGAGCTGCCCTTTTCTGGATCTTCTCAATGTCTTTCGTCAGTCCCTCCTGGTGAGGGTCCCACTCTGGGCAACAGTACTCCAGGAGAGGACGCACAAGTGTGATGTAGGCATTCTCTTTGGTGGAGCTGTTGCATCTTCGAAACGTTCTACCAATGAAACGTAACCTTTGGTTCACCTTGCCCACAATATTTTGCATGTGTTCTCTCCAGTCTAAGTTGTTCGTAATTGTAGCTCCTAGGTATTTGGAAGAATTTGACTGACTAATCGTGTAATTGAAGTTCAGCGGATTCCTTTCAGTGGTTATTATTTAGTGTTAATTGCCAAGTTTCGCACCATGTAGAAATTTTATCTAAATCGCTTTGCAATTGCTTTCGATCCTCTGTTGAATTCACTAACCGATAAACGACAGCATCATCCACGAACAGTCTAAGGGAGCTATTCAGATTGTCTCCTAAATCGTTTATAAACACAAGGAAGAGTAGGGGACCTATAACGCTTCCCTGGGAAACACCAGATATCACTTTTGTTTAACTCGATGACTTACCGTCAATTACCACTGACTGTGTCCTTTCTGATAGTAAATCGTCAATCGAATCGCACAATTGGGGCGATATTCCATAAGCCTTCTGGAAATCCAAAAATACGGAATCTATTTGAGATCCCTTGTCGATGGCACTTATCACTTCATGTGAATAAAGGGCAAGCTGTGTTTTGCAAGAGCGATACTATCTGAATCCGTGTAGACTATTGTTTAATATGTCGGTCTCTTCGAGGTAGTTTATAATGTTCGAACAAAGCATATGTTCCAAAATTCTACTGCAAATCGACGTCAATAAGACGGGCCCGTATTTTTGGGGTTCATTCCTATTGTCTTTCTTGACTATTGGAGTGACTTGGGCAACTTTCCAGTCTTTGGGTACGGATGTTAACAAGAGTTAAGAAAACAATCCCGTTATGTTCGAATACAGCTTTAGAATCAAGCTTCTTGGTGCACTCGTGTCGTTCAAATATCTAAGCGTATCATTGCAGAGCGATATGAAATGGAACGGACCGCTTAACAGTGCAGGTGGGTTATTTGTGTTGATACAGTGCAGTGCCGGCGTCTATGCGCCGCAGCGTTGGCTGTCTCACTCACTCCCACGTCCCAGGCGTCTTTCGTGTCTGCAGATCAGCGTTATAAGTGGCAGTGGCATACGCAGTGGCCTTTAAGTGGATCCAAAAGTTTCTGCTTTGTGGACTACGGTCGGCAGAACAAGCAGGCTACATTGCCCACACGCCATACCTTTTTGTTTGGGAATCGCTGTGGTGTCGCACAAGTCTGAAGTGAGCGCCACGTACTATCGCCGCGCGCCGCCATGCAAGCACGGCGCGGCGTTCTTAAGAGGTCGGCCATGAGCGCCCTCTGCTGCAACCCCGCTGGCGGCCACCTCTGAACTGTATCGGCCACTTGGCAATAGGACAGGCACTAGAACAGACTCTCATCAGTAGGCAGGCCTCTACCTAGTTAAACTATGTATCAGCATTACGCTACTCTGCAGTCATGAAACTTGTAAAAGTTAAGTATTATAAAGTTTCTATGAAATACGTATCTTATACTAATCTAGCTTAGTGTTTCTAGTTTCTGCTGTCCCACTGGCTGGTCACCTCAGACTCTGTACCCGCACACGCGTGCATCCTGTTTCCGTGTGTGGGTCTCTGTCTACTCGGCCACCGACACCTAGGAAAACCAGCGGCAACGAGACGCAAAAATCGCTGTCTGGAATGTATTTACTTTGCTATGCAAGAAAGAACACGTGGCCTTGGATGCAAAGTACATTCAGTCTGTGCGTCCTATCCAAAGTAGCACTCTGCGTAGTGCGTTATAAACAAGTACCTGTAAGAAAATAAAACCTTTTAGGAGCTCAGCCGCATACAGTGGCGACGCGCCCTATTGTATTCACTGGTTCACTACAGAAAAAAGCTCGTCGTGAAAAAAGTAAATAAATAAATATAATAAAAAGTGTTCTTAAACTATCATTCTTCGTTTCGTTCTTCTATCAGATAGTTTTATATACACATGCAAAGTATTAAACATAAGGAGAGTCATTGAATTAAAATTTATGCTGTGGCCGGGATATTTATATCACCTCCGCCTAAAGAACAAGGCGGGATAGTTCCTATTCGCGTTCTTTGCTGGGGTGCTATTCCAATGTAGGAAAGCCCTGGCACTTTGATAAGCATTTCACAGGGAACATGAGGCAGAATTAAAGTATGTGTTGTGGAGGGAAAAGTGCTTTAAGACAGTGCGTGTAGTTATTTTGGCTACAATGCTGTGTTAGCTGAGTGGTCTAAAGCACCTACCTAGTAAGGAGGTCCCGGGTTCGAATCCCGGCCACAGCATACATTTTAATTCAATGGCACTCCTTATATTTAGTACCTTTGGTATAATGAGACAATGTTGTCTCAAGGAATTGTATTATTTGTTGATATTCAAAGTATTTTTATCACTTGGGAAACGTTTCATGTCGCGGACATAGCACGTACACGTGTCGTAGCGCGGCTGCTTAATGTAGGCGGCAGTGGCCCGCAGCAATGCAATGCGCATGCGCGGCTGAAGTTCAGATTCTCTTCTGAACCTCCTGGACGCAGCATTTGGCGCTCCCGCGGCAGGGAGGGGCGAGGGGAAACGCCGCTTTTTTAACATTACCGTTGGACCTTGTAGAGACGCCAGCTCCTGGCTACTCGAGCTCTGGCGGTTCGGCACGAATGGTCCTGCAGCAAAGACACTGGAGATATTGCACAGCCGGCCGCGGTGGCGGAGTTGTCTGCGGCGCGCCAGTCACAGTCTGCACGGCCACTACGGTCGGGGGTTCGAATCCCCCCTCAGGCATGGATATCTGTGCCGTCCTTAGTATTAGCTAGTTCATAAGTAGTTTGTAAGTTTAGGGACTGATGACCCCGTAGTTATGTCCCTTAAGCTATACAAACATTTGACATTTCGATACTGCACACCTCGCCTTGCGAAAGCAGATCTGCCTTTGTGGCATTGGCAGCATCTAAAATCCTCTGCGTCAATTCGTGCACATTAATTACTGGCTGAGCATAAACAAGTTAAATCCAGTGGATTTAAATCAGGGCTGCGTGCTAGCCATCGACGTGGACCGGAAGGCCCGATCCATCGTCTTGAAAATCGTGTATCCAAAATCCGCACAGTCTGTTACCAATGAGGGTGGAGAAAGCACATGTTATGACGTATGCCTAACGGAATGTCTTTTAACAACACTGATAGCAATGTTTTCTCTAGAAACGTACGGAAATAGGTGCCAATCAAACGTGCAGGTAAAACATAAGGGCCAATAATGTAATCATCAAGCATACCCGCCCACATATTTACGGAAAACCGTCGTTGAAAAGGAGTTGCCACTACGTGGCGAGGACTGTGTACACTCCACGTGTGCATGTTATGAAAAGCAGTTATTTCGTCGCGAGTGAAACACACTTCTTCTATGACGAGTATTTTGTTGAAAAGGTCATGCTGCGGACTGTGTAACAAAAAAAGGACTCTGAGAATTCACGTCTTGGAGGGAAATCTTGTTTTTGCATTGCTTGTACTTGTTGAATGTGGCAAAGTTGCAGACGCTCCTATTTTATAGTGAGATGTACGACAGTGTGCGATACACCCACTTGGCGGGCGATGATTCTTGTACTCTGAGTAGGAGCCTCCTGGATGCTGTTCAGAATTCTATCCTCTGCTTAGAATGTACGATCGACTCGTTCTGGGCCTCTGCATTCTGCGAGGGGCAGTAACGAGCCAGTATCTCCCAGTCTAAGAAAGTTAAATACGTACTCGTAATTTATTCTATCGTGATGTAACAAAAAAGGAAAGCGAATCAGAAGATATATTTCGCATACAGACGAAAATTTAAATAGGTACAGATAACTACTGTACTTTATTAAGAAGTAAATGCATCATAATCGCATACAAGCAGAGAATTACAGTGGCACAAACCTTTGGTGAAATGTCTCTCGTACAGGAAGTCGTCGTCGTGGGAAGCGTTCTCGATAAATTCGTACAGCTGCCCTCGCAACACCATAAATTATTTTTATTTTTTAAATTAATCTATCGGACCAAACTGCGTGGTCATCATTCCGTAGCTTACAAACTACTTAAACGTAGGTAAACTAAGCTAAGGACAACAGACACATCCATGCCCCAGGGAGGACTCGAACCTCCACGGGGAGCAACCGCGCGCTCCGCAGCGAGACGCTTTAGACCGCTCGGCAACTCCACCGCGGCCATAAATTAAATGAATATGGCGTAGTTCAGTAACAGTAAATCTCCCTTCTACTCTGTTAACAGAGCTGCAATGACGTGTGCACAGGTTACACGACGAATGTCGTCTCTCGGCGTATTTCAATGACGCAGCCGTAGTTGCCTATGTGTTTGCGATTCACGCTCGCAATGACGTTACATGCAGCGGGCAATAACATAAACCGACTGCCACGTGTGTACGTTTCCAAAAACATTATTCTGAAGAATGACATGAGACTTCAGCGCTAAGATCATCAAAAGTGAAAAAGGGGAATGACACAGAAAGTAACGTAGAAGTACAGCTTCTTGGGGTACTGAAATAAAAGCTGCCAAGGAAAGACGATGACCCTGAGCGTCACTTTGCATTGACATTTTTGAATCATTTTAAAAGTGGACCTGAACATTTCAAAGTAATAACGAAAATTAAAGTCGTGACAGTAATCAGGGATGCCACTAAAATATGTATGAAAATGTCGCAAAGATCTGCATGTTCAAATGTTTGTTAAGCTTAAGGGACTTAAATGCCGGCCGCGGTGGCCGAGGTGACTGAGGCGCTCCAGTCACGGTCAGCATAGCCACTACGGTCGGGGGTTCGAATCCCCCCTCGGGCATGGATATTTGTGCCGTCCTAGTTCGTAAGTAGTTCATAAATAGTTTGTAAGTTTAGGGACTGATGACCCCGTAGTTAAGTCCCATAAGGTTTAAAAAAAAAAAAAAAATTGAATTTGGAGTTAACTACGGGGACATCAGTCCCTAAACTTACAAACATGAACTACCTACAACTAAGGACGGCACAAATATCCATGCCCGAGGAGGGATTCGAACCCCCGACCGTAGTGACCGTGCAGACCGTGACTGAAGCTCCTCAGTCCCCTCGGCCACAAGTGCTGCAACGGGAGCCGCAGATCAGGTGACAGAAGGAATGCGCACACCGCGGCTTTGGGTGCGCCAGTGCGGTGAAGGCCGCGGAAATCGCAGAACCTCGCGTAGCACCTCGAGGCGGTTAGCGGACCAGTAAGCAGCGGCGGCGACCGCGCACCGCGGCGGGGAGCGACCCAGTGCGTTGTTGCCCTAATACCACGTGTATAATTCTGGCGGGTTATACCGTTTACAGCGGTAGTAGGGGTGACGTGTAAACACGTGTCGGCTGGCGTATGCGGCGGCTTTCACTGTGCGCTGCCCACGCCGGCGGTGCGGCAGACGGCGACTCCAGAGGCGGGCGTCCTTGTGGCGGGCCGCTGTACTATCCGGGTCACGGCGACCCACGCGCTCGCGCTGCGGTCTAGGTGAGCTCCCCTCACCCGCAGTTCCCCGAGCCGGCGACCCGGCCGTCAGCCTATCACCCACCTGCCGCGAACACTCGGCCGAGACAAAACGGCCGTACTGGAGTGGCAGCGCGGTCTGAAGCCTTCGGCACACGGAACGTGCGTCTGAACGTGTGTGGTAAACGTGCCGAGACCAATGTGAGGCTGAACGCTCGGAGACGGCGCGACCTGTGCATACGAGACGACTGATTCAACGAGCTACACGAGGCCACAGCGCGCTCCAGTTGTAGGCGGCATCAGGTTCTGGAATTACACTGTCTACGAAGTCAAAAGAGTGGAATTTCCGCTTTAAGCCGTCGGCATCCGGAGCGTGAATCTGAACGAGTGTGGGCAACGTGGCGAGTTTCTGACGTCACAACGTGAGAACCCGAGGCCGACGAGAGAGACAGACCGCGGCGCGCACGTCATATCACGTGATCAAGTGAGGCCTGAGCCGGCGCGATCGCCAACACATTGGCCGGCCGCTGGGGCACAGCCAGCACCCCCCATAGAAGAAAGCCTGCGCACGACGTCACAACATGGCGGCGGTGAGAGGATTAGAGTCCCCTGAAGCCGGCCGCGGTGGCCGAGGGGACTGAGGCGCTTCAGTCACGGTCTGCACGGCCACTACGGTCGGGGGTTCGAATCCCCCCTCGGGCATAGATATTTGTGCCTTCCTAGTTAGTAAGTAGTTCATAAGTAGTTTGTAAGTTTAGGGACTGATGACACCGTAGTTCAGTCCCTTAAAAAAAAAAAGTCCCCTGAAAGACTGTAAACATTAGCAGT
This sequence comes from Locusta migratoria, assembly GCA_026315105.1. Taxonomy (NCBI): domain Eukaryota; kingdom Metazoa; phylum Arthropoda; class Insecta; order Orthoptera; family Acrididae; genus Locusta; species Locusta migratoria. The sequence continues at coordinate 247,443,623 of CM048751.1, forward strand.
GCACGATGTTTATAGTGCATTCTATCGTTCAGGAGTGTATTTATTGCGTGAATTAGTGTTATGTATGGTGTGATCGCTATGCTGGACGATTTGTGTTTGTGAGAACAACGTGTGATCTCTTTTTTACTGACAAAATGCCGTTTCGATGATCCGTGCCGAAATGTAGAAGAAGTTACGACTGTGGCCCCAAAGTTACCGTCTTCAAACGTCCGGAGACGAAGAGATGGATATCAAGAATTCTCAGGATAACTTGGCTCCTTCTTCCGGTTAATGAGTAAGTTTTCGTTTTTCAGTTAATCTTATAAAAGAGTTTTAAGTCACGACTGTTTACCGTTGGATATTGCGATTCATTTTATTTACTAATCACCCCCATTAGCTTATTCGTCTCCGGTCGTTTAAAGACGTTAACTTTCGGGCCACAGTCGTAATTTCTTCTACATCTTCTACACAGAACAGCGAAACGGCGTTTTGTCAGTAAAAAAGAGATCACACGTTGTTCTCACACACACAAATCGTCCAGCGTAGCGATCACACCGTACACAACACCAATTTGCGTAATAAATACACTCCTGAACGAAAGAATGCACTATAAACATCGTGCACTGCTAATGTTTACAATCTTTCCGAGGACTAAGCCTCTCACCGCCGCCATGTTGTGACGTCGCCGCAGGCTTTCTTCTATAGTGGGTGCTAGCACAGCCCACTGTCTCATAGCGGCTAGCCAATCCGCTAGCGATCGCGCCTGCTCAGGCCTCGCTTGATCACGTGATATGACGTTCGCGCCGCGGCCCGTCTCTCTCGTCGGCCTCGGTGAGAACCATACGTTGGCGAGGCTTTCCCAACGAGTCGGGCAGTATCAAGCAACGTGGATCTGAGCGATCACCAATCGTATATTATAGTTACCTGACATTATTATTCAGGTCTAGGATGCGATCTAAAAATTGGTGATGCTTCTCCTGTGAGATTTCTTTATTTGCGCAGATCACGTATTTACATAATTACTTGATGACAAGTTTCATCTCATTAAAGAGCCATTTTAGAATCTTAATTGTCCAGGCATAATAAAATGTTTAAAAGATGCTACACTGCGGCATGATATAAATGGTATGCAAATATTAATCCATCCAATGTGTCTTGGTGTCATGTTCTGTTGCCGCGGTGGAGTAGCCGAGTGGTCTAAAGCGTCTCGCTGCGGAGCGCGCGGTTGCTCGCCGTGGAAGTTCGAGTTCTCCATGGGGCATGGGTGTGTGTGTTTGTCCTTAGGTTAGTTAACCTAGGTTTAAGTAGTTTGTAAGCTATGCACTGATGACCACGCAGTTTCGTCCGATAGATTTACAAACATTTGAACATTTGATCATGTTCTGTTCTTGCACAAAGTTCGCTTTCCCACATCAATACGCAGCATGTCATGACTAATACATTCAGCCTTAAACACTTGCGTGTGCTTATCTGCACATAGTTCACTTCCCCACATCTGGGCAAATAAAGAAATCTCACAGGAGAATCATCACCGATCACCAATAAGGTGGACAACGTCACCGTCGCCGGCCGCGGTGGCCGAGGGGACTGAGGCGCTCCAGTCACGGTCTGCACTGCCACTACGGTCGGTGGTTCGAATCCCCCCTCGGGCATGGATATTTGTACCGTCCTTAGGATTAGCTAGTTCATAAGTAGTTTGTAAGTTTATGGACTGATGACCTCGGGCATGAATATTTGTGCCGTCCTTAGGATTAGCTAGTTCATAAGTAGTTTGTAAGTTTAGGGACTGATGACCCCGTAGTTAAGTCCCATAAGCTATACAAACATATATATATATATATATATATATATATATATATACGTCACCGACGTCACACCACGTGGCTATATGGGGGAAAGGGGAGGGGGGGAACTCATTTCGGTAGAGAGATGAAGACGCCATATTGGCCGTCGTATTTCATGGGTTTTGTGTATTTAACTTAGGTCTTATGAAAGTATGACATTTCAAAGCAAGTAAAAGTAACCGAGTAAATTGAAAATCTCTTGAAAACCGGTCATTAGAAGTACAATTGTTGAAATAAATGAGTGGAAACGTCTTATATGTGGCTATAAAATTTCCGCATTACAGTAATCAGCGATTATACGGGAAAGTAGACTATGTAAGTGGCCGCAGCAGCCGGGCGCCGGTCAGGGGCTGAACGTCCTTTGTAATAAAAAATCTCAGCCAACCATTCAACAGACAACCACGAATAAACTGAACGAACGACCGCGAGCCAAAGATCTACCAGATGAGAAAAAAAGAAATACAAATAAATAAATAAACAGCGTACGCAGCAACGTCGCGGACTGTAACATGGAAGATGGTTCTTGGAGGTGGTTCAAGGCTTCCCGGAATCAAAAATTTTTTCTTCTTTTATTCGGGTTTTCTGAAAGACTAAGAGAATTTCCTACAAATTTCATACAAGTATACTGCATAACATTCGATGCTATGTAAACATAAGTGCGCATTCTCATAGGAGTGAGTTTGTTAGATTCGTTTTATGAACAGGACTGTTTGCAGCTTACGTAGAATGAAATACGAAGTTTATTGTTTCTCGTATCGTATTTTACAACTTCTTCTACTGAATAGTAACATTGACCGTGGAAGAATTACCTTTAAGTTTTACAAAAAGCGTGACTGTAGCGATAATGTTTGCCTCTTGTGAAGGCCTTTTCTGATTTTATATAGCACAGTTTTTATGAAACTTTTATTATTCGCTGCACTTATTGATGCAACTTTTATAAAAGGCTTATGTTAATAGATATTTTGTAGTTACTTATGTAGGCCTATATCACAGAACATTACGAACATATGCACAAGCGCGGAAATAAGCTATTTAATACAGGTGAAGTAGGGATTCCACGCTCTTTTGATTTGGTAAACAGTGATTCCAGAACCTGATGCCGCCGACAACTGTCGCTGGAGCGCGCTGCGCTCGCGTGTAGCTCGTTGAGGCACACGTCTCGTATGCTCAAGTCGCGCCGTCTCCGAGCGTTCAGCCGCACTCTGACTCGGCACGTTGACCGCACACCTTCAGACACACGCTCCGTGTGCCGAAGGCTTTACGTCTATTAAATTGCTTATTTCCGCGCTTGTGTATATGTTCGTTATGTTCTGTGATATAGGCTAACATAACAAGAAAATATCTATCAAAATAAGACTCTTATAAATGTTGGATATTACGTCAATAAGCGCAGAGAATTATAAAATTTTAATGACAAACTGTGCGATATAAAATTGGAAAAGGCCTTCACATGAGGCAAACATTATTGGAACAGTGTCGCTTGTCAGTAAAACTTAAACGACATTCTTCCATGGACAATGTTAGCATTCAGTAGAAGAATGTTAAGAACGTGTAAAATGCAATACGTGAAACAATAAAGTGCGCATTTTACTTAGAGTAAGGCGCAAACTGCCAGTTCCATAAAATGAATCCAAATGTTCAAATGTTTGTATAGCTTATGGGACTTAACTACGGGGTCATCAGTTCCTAAACTTACAAACTACTTATGAACTAGCTAATCCTAAGGACGGCACAAATATCCATGCCCGAGGGGGGGATTCGAACCCCGACCTTAGTGGCCGTGCAGAGCGTGACTGGAGCGTCCACCGTGGCCGGCAAAATGAAATGAAATAATGCGCTCTTATGTTTACATAGCATCGAATATTATGCAGTATACTTCTGTGAAATTTAAAGGAAAGTCTTTGAGTCAATCAGAAAACCCGAATATAAGAAGAAAAAGTGATCGCTTCCGAGCCGCCTTGAACCAGCACGATGGGACAACTGCCATTTCACAGTCTTCGACTTTAGTGCGTACACTGCGGCAACTAACGTATCTCCGTATCATCGACGAAGGTATTAGACGTTTTGTATAAGCTACTGGTAGATATGTGGGTTGTTGACATGTAATTACAACAAATGATGTAAAAAACAATTCGTGTTGATAGATCTTCAGACCGCCTTGCCATGAAACGGCAGATTACTGTAACAAGTAAATTTTTTAACTACATAAAAAACGTTTCCAGTCATTTCTTCCCACAAATAGTGCCTATAATGACCGGTTTTCAAGAGATTTTCAATTTACTCAGTTACTTTTACTTGCTTTGAAATGTCATACATTCGTAAGACATATACACAAAACACACGAAATACGACGGCCAATATGGTGTCTTCATCTCTACCGAAAAGCGTTGCCTCCTTCCTCGGCTAGCTACGTGGTGTGACGTATGTGGCGTTCTCCGACCTTATTGGTGATCGTTGACACGCACGTTGAGAATGTCTGGCTTGCTTGATACTGCCCGACACGTTGGAAAAGCCTCGCTAGCGTGCGGTTCACACCATGGCCGGCGAGAAAGAGAGTTCTCAGCGCACGCATCATGCCACGTAAGCAAGGTAGTTCCGAGGACCACAATGCCTCATAGTGGGCAGCCACTGAGCTATCGATCGCCTCGGCTCGGAACTACAGTTACTCCAACAAGTATTCGTCTAATAGATGATCGTATGTTTAAGGGTGTATAAAGAGTGGAAAACTGGCAGATTGAAATAAATCAGGGATAAGGACGTCTTTATTGACCAATGAAAATAAGAATACAATAAAGAAACACAGATTGCTATTTAAATAAACATGGTTAAGCATTCGGAAGTACATATAGGCAATGTAAGGCACAAAATGAGTATTCGTCTACAGAACTGAAAATCACACTTTGAACATAGAATATTACTGTTAGTACGTAGTAGGGCCTCCTTTCCTCTTTATAATCGCTTGAATTCTTCTTGGCATGGATTTCACCAGAGATTCTGTTGTTTGCACTGTAATTTTTCGCCATTCCTCTTGTAGAGCGTTCTGTAGATCATTTCTACTGGATATCTGACGATTCCTGATGTTTTTGTTGAGTAAATGCCACAAATTCTCTATAGGATTAATGTCGGGGGATTGCGGTGATGTCTGCATCCAGTGGGGCGTGTTATACAACAGCCACAGCTTTGTGTCAAGAACAGTATGTTTTGGATTAGTATCTTGTGTGAAAATATAATCCCAATTAAGACCCATCTGATTCACATTACTGGATAGATGTGTTTTTAGTATATTTATGTAGATCTTCTGGTCCATAATGCCATCAATAAAGCACAAATCCCCCACACCATTTGCACTCATACACCCCCACACGAAGTACTGAAACTCCTCTATGTTTAACTGAGGCTGTCATATTTCTCTCTTCAAGTTCACAATTCTTCTTTCTCCAGACTGTTACTCGCCCATTAGACTTAAACAACTCAAATGAATCTCATACGTAAATACAAGCTTCTTCCAGAAATCACACCCATCTGATTTATGTTCTCTTGCAAATGCAAGTCGCTTTCTTCTGTTGATTTTACTGATGTATGGTTTTCTACGGGCTGTTCGGCCTCCATAACTAGCTTCATGAAGCGTATTTCTAACAGTTTGTGCTGAAACAGACCTTCCTGTACGCACATGAAAAGCAGCAGCAAGTTGTGGAGCGCTCAGTTTCGAAGCTTCTCGAAGATGCTGTCGTTTCTCCATCTTGGGCAGAACTGCAGGACGACCGCTTCGTCATTTGTTTTCGTACGTTTTGCTCTGATTAAACCTGTATATAATGCTCTTCACTGTACTGGTAGGTCTACCGTTTCTCCGATTTCTTGAAAACATTTTCCTTGTCGATACAACCTGACGCAGATTTCTCTCTCTTCCTTAGTAGTTTCGCAACGTTTTCTACCCATATTACGTAAATATCACTCAACGGCTTTCAGACCGGAGAGACAGTTATTCACTGTGCTGGATGGAACACAACTGCACAACGAACGCGAGTGGGGCGTGTATCAGAGCGGCCCAATACCAAAGATATTACTCACTAGACGAATACTTGTTTGACGTCCATTGAGGCGTGATTTTAAATTGTGTGTATTTGTTAACAAATTCAGCGACATATGAACCATAAATAGCGTTTTATTTCCAAGTGGAGAAATCAACCAATTTAAGGAAATAGTTATTATTCATTTCGATGCTAGGTTTGTATGACTGCGCGCATTATAGTCTATGCGTCACGGTCGGACGAATGGGTTGTGGAGTTACTGCACCTTGCTTACGTGGCATGACGTCTCCGCTGGGGCCTGTATTTCCCGTTGGCCGCGGGTTCACACGTAGTGACGTCAGAAACTTGCCACGTTGGTCACACTCGTTCAGGTACAAGCTCCGTGTGCCGACGGCTTACGGCTGTGTTTATAGCCCACGGCTACTCCACGTCACTGTGACTTTACCGACTGCTGCGTGAATGACGAGCGGAGCCGCCGAAAAATCACAGCGGTTGCTCCGCCGCGGGGGCAACACTGTCTGTAAACACAGCCTCCGGCATTGTGCTACTGTGCGGTCACTCCCCGTGGAAGTTCGAGTCCTCCCTCGGGCCATAGGTGTTTGTGTGGTGTTCATACTAGGAGACCACATGGGTATCGGATTTTAGAATGTTATCTTGATGGTACGTGTTCGGAACTTCAATAATAACTAGAGGACCCGTGCGAAAAATTCGCACCCTTACTAGAATGACAAAAAAGTTAGGAAAACAAGGAAGTAAAGTTGAATGTTCACACATACCTTTCTTCACAATCAATCAATGCAAGTGTTTAAAAGCGCAAGTGAGAGATCTTGATTCGCTGAGTGTCTACCTTAATTAGAACCGAAGATATCGTAAAACAAACCGATTAAAATATTCAATGTAAGGACAGGAGGATTGGCGTTTGAATAAAAATAAAGAATGGAGAGACTTAATTCTGATACTTGATGACAAATGTGCGTAGGAACACCTTTTGTTTAAAGCAAAAATGAAAGAAATCGGTCGGATAGAACGGCCTGACAGACTGACTTCAGTTTACACCTAGCACATCCCCATAAGAAATATACAGAAGGAAATCGTATTTGACACGGAGAGGACGCCTAATCATCATGGGCGAATTCGTCAAAATGTATGGTACATGTGGGGCGTGGTGAGACACGAAAGTGTCCCAAGTGGGAACTCCACATGGCCAAGCGTTAAGGCAATAAAAGGAAGTTTGATGCGGTTCTATCACCACATGCTTCTTATCAACTCTCCCTGTGATAGCGTGTTCTGGAAGCGGTGTTTGGCTCAGCGGTAAAAGATCGCATTCGTATTGAGAAGGTCGCGGGTTCAACTTCACACGGCGGCAATTTTTTCTGCTCCTTGGCAATACGTACACCTACATATTGTTCCCGTAGGGCCCGTGAGGACAGTATTGGATTAATTACAGCACACACGGAGGCATCTAAACAATCATTCTTCCCACGCTCAATACGTGAATGGACGAGGGAAAAATCTTAATTATTGGTACAGTGGCACGTACCCTCTGCCATGAACTTCAAAGCGGTTTGCAGAGTATTGATGTAGATGTAGACTGACGTTACAACCAACCGCAACATCGTGTAGGTTATTTTAGTAATTTGTATGAGCAAAAAGAGAGCCGACCGCGGTGGCCGAAGGGACTGCGGCGCGCCAGTCACGGTGTGCTCGGCCACTACGGTCGGGGGTTCGAATCCCCCCTCGGGCATGGGTATTTGTGCCGTCCTTAGTGTTAGCTAGTTCATAAGTACTTTGTAAGTTTAGGGACTGATGACCCCGTAGTTAAGTCCTATAATCTATACAAACATTTGAAACATTTTTTTCCTTTATAGCTTTGTCATATTACAAATTTAATAACACTGGCGAAATGCTACAATCCTACCTTACTCCCTTCCCAATCTCTGCATCCCTTTCATGCCCTTCAACGCTGACAACTACTTTCTGGTTTTTGTGTTGTTGTTGTGGTCTTCAGTCCGGAGACTGGTTTGACGCAGCTCTCCAAAATACCCTATCCTGAGCAAGTCTCTTCAACTCCACATAAGAACGGCAACCTACATCTGTTTGAATCTGCTTACTGTAATCCATCTATTGGTCTTCCTCTGAAATTTTTACCCCATACACTTCCCTCCAACGTTAAATTCACAATTCCTTGATGTCTAAGAATGTGTCCTACAAATCGATCCCTTCTTATAGTCAAGGTATGCCAGAAATTCCTTTTCTCCCCAATTCTGTTCAGTACCTCCTCATCAGTTACGCAAACCACCCACCTAATCTTCAGCATTTTGTGTAACACCACATTTCAAATGCCTTTAACCTCTTCCTGACCACACTGTTTATCGTCCATGTTTCACTTCAAATGTTCAAATGTTTGTATAGCCTATGGGACTTAACTACGGCGTCATCAGTCCCTAAACTTACAAACTACTTATCAACTAGCTTATCCTAAGGACGGCACAAATATCCATGCCCAAGGGTGATTCGAACCTCCGACCGCAGTGGCCGTGCAGACCGTGACTGAAGCGCCTCAGTCCCCTCGGCCACCGCGGCCGGCGCACTCGGTATGTTGACCCGAAACAATTTCGTTTAGACGGCTTCCTTTTTTTTATAATGCATGTACTCTCTTGATATTCTTCGTTTTCGTATCAGTCTTTATTGAAAAAAGCAATTAACAATCTCTGAAAATTTTGTTTATGTTTATAATGATTCCTCAAAGAAAAATGCTCTTCATTCATAAATTGTATGTAGTCATCTAATTGGGATTTCCCTTCTCAATTCCATAAAATACATACTGGACAATGAGCCAGTTATAACTATTATCTTTTGAATTAGGACATAAATTGTATTCTCTCTGAAGTACATCTTTTATTGGAACATAATTCTCAGAGGTTCTATTGATGATTCTAGTTTTTTCCTCGTCCACTTCCAAATCAAACTCTTTTCTTTACAGGTTAGATGTTGTTTCTGTTATAATAATTATTGCTACTTAGATGTACTTGCAAAACTTCGAAATCGATTTTATCGAGGATTATTGAAAGCTGCGTCGAATGACTTTGGCAGATTTTTATTTATGTTCTTAACTTCACGTACCATAAATATAAAAAAAATTCTAACATCCGATAGCTATGTGGTCTCCTTGTTAGTGTACGTTAGTTTAAGTAAATTTAAGGACTGGTTACCTCAGACGTTTGTTCAATATCTTTACAAAATAGAGAAAATATGCCAAAGCTTCGTTAAATTCTTAGTTCGAGCATTCTAGCTGCCGTCTTCAGATGACTACAAATATTAAATGTTTTCATTGGTATTGGGTAAGTATACAATGATTGAATTCTCGGCTACAGGTAATGTTCTCGGTGGAGAAAGTTATGGATTCGAAAAACCATAGCGTCACAGATTTTTCACTTTCACTTGTAACCTAGCGTTCACCTCTCAACCATGTGAGGAGTCGCCAGAAGCGAGTTGCGGTTCGGATAACTGGCGTACATTAGCAACATGTTACGCGCCAAAGTAGCATCCAGTCAAAGGAATTGGAACAGTAAGCTATACGAAATAATAATTATTCTATTAATCGAACTAATATTTTCAAAAGAGATGCGAAAATATTACTCCAAAGGGATGGCGGCTGGCTCAGCTCATTATCGCCGATAGTCTTCGTGTGACCACCGGCGGTAATGTAATTATTTCTATATTTGATTTACGACGTTTTCTTGATGCTACACATTGTTTCACCACACTAGTTATTACCAAATTTACCAGAAAACATGTTTTCTCTCCCATATCAGGCCAATTTGGAGACTGACGACATCTCCTTTAGAAACGAACGTAGCTTCTGGAAATATCAGTCTTATGAAACTCGTCGCGAAACTGTTCGTCCGTGTTATTCAGAAGGGAATAAAAGGCGGTGCCTGTTTTATTTCGTGTTCCTGGAAAAAGATCGAGCTTAAGAAACAGCAGGACGAACTTTGTGATTGAACTGAGGAGTTCCTCGCAGAAATAACTCAGGAAGTAACTTTTAAAGGAGAGAAATCGTTATCTGTCAAGCCGTAAGCACCGCAACTGCAGATGAACAGGCAATATTAACGGTTTCCTTCCTTTGGAGGTATGACAGCAAGACAGGTGGATCGTATGCCCAAACCTGACTCGCGGTGCGACTTTGTTACTAAATGGTTAAGGGTTAGCTACCCAATGGTTTCCATCGAAAATAAAAATTTTATTTGTGCTACCAGATTTTCATTTTCATCGAATGCCCTATGTATTAGAACGAGCATTCTTGTATACATATTTCGCGTACCAAGGAAATTGCTCTATCGAACTGCGTCAGAGTTTGCCCATAGAACAGGTTTTGTTTACTTGTATAGCCGTATTCCCCGAAAACATACGATTTCCAAAAAATAAATTATATACCCTACATTTGTATTTTTTGTATCTAGGAAATGGGTGTAACGATTTGTATAAAATTTTGGGTCTAGGTCAGGTTTGTTTGTTTTGGTTTATCTGTATAGGCGTTATTGCTGAAAAACTGGGTTTTTCAATCCCCGCAAGATCCTTAAATTTCATTACGGATGCACAGCAGTCTCGATCGTCTAGATTATTTATAGTGTTTGAACATAGTACATGTTACAAGATTATATTGAATTAAAAGGGAACCGTTACGGCAATATACGAGATATGCCCAAAAAACAAATTCCGTTTGGTGATATAAAACAAACGTGTACAGATACAGGAAAAATATTTACCGTACAAAAATCTACAAGTGTTAAACTACTATCCTACATAGCTTCCGAAATTTTGTAGGCACTTGTCATTGTGCGGCACAAGTTTTTGTGTGGCTTCTTCATAGGTTGCCGCCTGTGTATTCAACCACGTGGTCATCATAGTTTAAGTGTTGACCACCAAGGACAGATTTTAGATAAGAATTGTTTGGTCACATTCGCCGTGTGAGGTCGGGCATTATCGTGAAAAAGCCACGTTTTGTCAGTAATCCTCAGCGCAATTTCTTAATGGTCTCGCAGCAAGGGCACAGATAAAATACATAAATCTTTCCCCTGGGAGAGGGGGGGGGGGGGGGGGTATTCAGAGCCACAGCTATACTGAGGTGCCCTGATACAGTTGAAACTTGCCACCCCCTCTCCCCCACCCCAAATAAAACAAACTTACGATTTTTCCAATCTGGAAAAGTTTGTGAGTAGTTGATAAAAGAATGAAGCTTTATTAAGAAAGATTGTACACATGAAAAGTAGCAGTCTTTTCTGCTATACCTTGAAAACGACGGGTGTTCACTTCCCGAAATATTGGCTGTTGTCGAAAACGTTTCCCAACTATAATACCGTAAATTATTTGAACATAACATACAGAAAAAGCCCAATTTTCAGAACAAATGTAATCGCTGTATGGATTAGTAAATTAGAAATACCTTCCTCACTACCACATCTGGCTCAAGTCATAAGTTGTCAGCAATCGTAAAAAATGGAAAGCCTTCAGACAAATAACATATAGGGCAGACCAGGGGAATGATGTCACCGTATTAAAAGTGTCTCTTTTCTTACAGAATAATACCACAGCTTGGCCAGCTAACACTTCTTTATTATAATTATTTTCATCCATGTGTTTTGTTAAGTTTTATTGTTAAGAATATATTGTGAAAGTATACACAGTGGCGCCAGTACCCTGGGTTCCGGGGTTATTACGCCATACATTTGAAAATCAAGGATAACACTACACGATGAATGAGTAGTATTAAATAAGTATTACAACTATTCTAATTTATACTTATCACTCTACTGTATTAGACATTTTGAGGGCTTCAAGTACTTGTCAATGCTAAAGTAAGAAATACATCTTTTCGCGCTTCAAAACTACTACATTCTCTACATCCTGCAAGTGCCCATTTCACAAAATGTATGTATCTGTATACATTTTGCCTAAATTCCCCATCATTAAATTATCATCAGAATAAAATACGAGAAATCAGAGCAGCGCGTTATTCGAGAATAGAATGTGAGATAAATAACATAAAGGTGGTTCGATGAACTCTCTGCCAGGCAATGTTCAAATGTTTGTAGAGCTTATGGAACTTAACTACGGGGTCATCAGTCCCAAAACTTACAAACCACTTACAAACTAGCTTATACTAATGACGGCACAAATATCCGTGCCCGAGGGGGGATTCGAACTCCCGACCATAGTTGCCGTGCAGACCGTGACTGGAGTGCCTCAGTCCCCTCGGCCACCGCGGCCGCCAGGCAATTAAATGTGATTTGCAGAGTATCCCATGTCGTTGTAGATGGTTGGATGGCAATTACCGCCGCGGTGGAATAGCCGAGCTGTCTAAGGCGTCACGCTGCGGAGGTTCGAGTCCTCCCTGGGCGATGAGGGTGGGGGGTGTTGTCCTTAGGTTACTTCAACTTAAGTAATTTCTAAGTCTAGAAACTAATAACCGAAGTAGTATGTCCCATAGATTCCAAACATTTGAACACTTTATGTTTGGTTGTGTGGCCATCTTCCGCAGCAGCTGCTAAAATTGATTATAAGAGGTAATTCGTCTTATGCTGACTGCAAAAAAGAGATTTATTTTACACCAGACGCGTTTCGCTTTTATTTTAAAAGCATCTTCTGTGGTCTGTAAATGATACAAAGTGTTTGTACAGTTTGTTTTCGATACATAGATTAAAAACAGTTATTTAAAAACTTTGTGCACGTTATGCCTATGTTTTTTTAACTTGGTATTTGGTCTACTCACGGTGTTGTTCTCTTCTTTACTACATCTCACTGCTGTTTCTCCGTCTTATTGGCTGGAGTTGGTTTATGGCTTGTGGTTTTCGGTTGTGTACAGCACTTTTCATCTTTTTTTTTGTGACGTTCCTTTCGTTTCACCACAGCACATCATACACCTCGTCACTTATTTCGACTGCATCCAGATTGCACGTCACTTTGTTTTAAATGGAATGCCTTTAGAGTTTCTTATACTTCACTACAGTGTGGCTATGTTGTTTTTCTCTGTTCAATTGGTTTTCGTGTGGTTTGTGAATGTTTCCAACATTATATATTTGTATTTAAATGCATAAATACAATTTAATTCCACGCGCGCGCGCGTGTGTGTGTGTGTGTGTGTGTGTGTGTGTGAGAGAGAGAGAGAGAGAGAGAGAGAGAGAGAGAGAGAGAGAGAGAGAGAGTGGGATTTTATATATTAATTTTGGCGAACAGGACGTTCAGATGAGTAAATGCAGGTTTACTTGGGTTTTGGTGGGATTAAATTGTATTTATGCATGTACAAAACCGAAAACCACAAGCAATAAATCAACGCCAGCCAACAAGACGGAGAAACAGCAGTGAGATGGAGTAAAGAAGAGAACAACAATCTGAGTAGGCCAACTATCAAGTTAAAAACACATAGGCATAACGTGCACAAAGTTTTTTAATAACTGTTTTTAATCTATGTATCGAAATAAACTGTACAAACATTTTGTATTATTTACAGACCACAGAAGATGCTTTTAAAATAAAAAGCGAAACGCGTCTGTTGTAAAATAAATCTCTTTATTGCAGTCAGCATAAGACGGATTACCTCTTATAATCAATTTTAACATTTTTTAATCATATTCGGAATTCAGTCTGGGTCTGAAGGAGCTGAGTTAACACTGACAGCCAGGTAATGTGGCAGTGGAGCTGCTGCTTGACTTCTGCCTCGCACGAGGCGCTCACTGCCGAGTCAGTCAACGGCCCGAAGCGTCGAGAGGCGTGCCGCAGCCAGCTAGCGTCATAATGAGCCATTGCGAAACAGGCGGCTGGGGAGCGCGCGTATAAACAGTGTTCCGCCGACCACATACAGACGCTGTGCCACTTCTCGGAACCACGCGCATCAGCTGTACAACGTACTGCAAGATAGAGGCGCCCGGTACACAACGCCGTATGAGACAACGGAGAAAACAGATTTATGGTTCGTTCAGGGACCGTGGACGAACAGAGGGAATTTACTGTGCGAGCTGAATTCACTTATCTCAGGACTGGCTACACTCCGACTAAAATTACTTGCAGGTTCACAGTTTACGCGATGGAGAGTTCTACGTCACGCCCGAACCGTTCACCGTTCCCAAACTGCCACAGAAACTTGCCAGCTCACTTCCATTGCCTTGCCTGGCTCTTTATCTTGGACTGTTTTGTTACCGATGTATAGCTCTGCTCTGCTTAGAATTTCATCAACAAATGGCACAAAAAAAAAAAAAAAAAAAAAAAAAAAAAAATAGAGGGAGAGAGACAGACAACGGTGCTAGCGAAACACACAGGCCCATACACCACTGAGCACACGCTAGTGGATCCTTTTGTACAAGCAATGATTTAACAACACATATACAAGTAGTAAATCATAGAGATCAGCTCACGTTAAATGAGCGCCGGCACAGAGTAACATACACAGAGGAGCAGCCCCCTCTAAACCACTGTCCTACGCTCCCCTCGTAGTTCCGTAAGATACTAGCAGGTGCCAGATCGCTGGCTTAGGGTGCCTCTCGCACGTCAGAGGGTAGCGCGGAGGGGAGGCTGAGGGGAGAGCTTGTGCCGCCTGCCACGAGGCCACGGCTGTGTCCGGCTTGATGGCGTTTGAGGGGAGGTGGTGGTGGGGAGAGCTGCTACCTGCCGCCTGCTCTGGCCAGTTGAAAGGGCTGCTTCTGACCGCAGCGCCATCATGGGACATCTTACGGAACTGCTGGAAACCCTCCCTCCCCGAACACCTGAGCGTAGGACCGGGCCCTTACGGAGGTTTCCCGTCTGCATATATTTGTCTGTGGCGCCGGCCGCGGTGGCCGAGGGGACTGAGGCGCTCCAGTCACGGTCTGCACGGCTACTACGGTCGGGGGTTCGAATCCCCCTCGGGCATGGATATTTGTGCCGTCCTTAGTATTAGCTAGTTCATAAGTAGTTTGTAAGTTTAGGGACTGATGACCCCGTAGTTAAGTCCCATAAGCTATACAAACATTTGAAACATTTGTTAAATGAGCTGCGTACGATTTACATGAAAACTCTACATCCTTACTCCGCAATCCATCCAAAGGAGCTTGGCGACTGGTTATTTGCTTTCCTCTTCCGCTCCCAAATAGAGCGAGGGGAAAATGAATGATTGTATGCATCAGTACGAGCCCTGATCTCTCTCTAATCTTATCTTTGTGGTCTTTTCTCACACTACATTCCAATACCCTCGTTTTACTCTTGTTAATCTTGTACCTTCATTTCAAAAAACTGTCCGTTCCGTTTAATTGTTCTTCCAGGTCCTCTGCTGTTTCTGACAGAATTCCAATGTCATCGGCAAATCGGGAAGTTTTGATTTCTTCGCCCTTAACTTTAATTCCTTCTCCAAATTTCTCCTTGCTTTCTTGCACAGCTTTCTCGCTATACGGTACAGACAGAACAGTACTGAGAAAAGGCTAAAGCTCTGTCTCACCTCCCTCCCGACCAATGCTTTCCTTTCATGCCCTTCGACTCTTATAACTGCTGTCTGGTTTCTGTACAAGAAACATTTCGTTCCCTAGGACATTTTTGAAAAAAAAAATTCTGGTTGGTCTGTAAGTTTGTATCTACAAAATAAAATTTTACTTTACGTTGTTATGTGTGGTAATTTTAGGGTCCTGAATACGCAGTTGCATTTGTTAAAGCTACCAGTACTGGTATATATAATATAAGGAATTGTTAGGTTTCAGATATCTGGGAGAAATAGTGTGATTTTTGTTTATTTTATTTATTTATGTATTTATATATTTGTGTGTTTTCTTAATTT
Organism: Locusta migratoria; assembly: GCA_026315105.1. NCBI lineage: Eukaryota > Metazoa > Arthropoda > Insecta > Orthoptera > Acrididae > Locusta > Locusta migratoria. Next base: position 247,459,273 of record CM048751.1, read on the forward strand.
CGTCTGTTATTGAGCAATGTAGAAGAGTCAATGTGGGAACACGTGGCACTTCACGCAAAGGTCGAAAACGAATGATTAGACTGAGGACGTCGCGATTTTAGGCATCAATAATGGTCCTAACTACCTCCGTTGTCGCTAGATTTGTATGTCCCGTACAGTGCTGCCATCTGTAACTCCCATTCTCAATGAATGAACGCGTGTGTGAAGCCATTAACTGCTGATTTTCGGTGCAGATACCCAGCTGAAGCTTTGAAACGCCTCTGTTACCAGATTGTTATAAGTACGTCATTTTCTGTTCCTGTACCTTCAGTTCTGTTCATTCCGAGTCGATCGGAAGCAAGGTATCAACAAAGCGCTAACTTGTTTAACATTATTCACTATTATCTTAAATACGCGAAATGTCGGTTGGCGGCATTAGAAACGTTCTGCAGTCTGCCTCAAATTCGGACACTCTAAATTTCTTGAACATTTTTTTCTCGAAAAGAACGTCGCCTTCGCTCCAGTGATTCCAGTTTGAGTTCCCGAAGCATATCAGTAACACTCGCACGTTTATCGAACCTAAGACTTCAAACCTCGCCGCCCGTGTCTGAACTGCCTCTGTGTCCTCCTTTAAACCGATCTGGTTGGGATCACGAACACTTGAGCACTACTCAAGACGTGGTCGTAAAAGTGTTTTATATGTGGTTGCCTTTATAGACGAGTCACACCTTCCCAAAACTCTTCCAATAAACCGAAGTCCACCATTCGTCTTCCCCAGGACTATTTTTATATGCTCGTTCCGTTTCATGTCGCTGTACGATTTTGCTAAGCGGCACACTACTAATGCTGTAATCGAACATTACGGGATTGATTCTTCTACTCATTTGCATCACCTTACATTTTTCTGTGTTTAGCGCTAGTTGTCATTCCTCGCACCACCTAGAGATTTGGGCCAAGTCATCCTACATCCTACTATGGTCATTCATTACCGACACCCTCATGTATACCACAGCGACATCAGCAACCAGCAGCAGATTGCAACTCACTCTCTTCCTCAGATCATTTATATAGGTAGAAAATAATAGCGGTCTTATCAGACTTCCCTGGGGCACTCCAGACGGTACCCCAGTGTCTGATGAACACTCGCCACCGAGGACAATGTACTGGGTTCTGTTACTTTCTCTCATATTTGGATACATATTCCATACGTTCGTTCCTTCGTTAGCATTCTGTAGTGCGGTACAAACGCCGTTCGACAATCAAAAAATATGCAGTCTACCTGTTGCCCTTCATCCATAGCACGCAAGATGTCTCGAGAGAAAATGGCATCGCACGATCAATGCTTCGTAAAGCCGTGCTGATGCATGGACGGTTTTCCGTCTCAAGGACATTTTCTATATTAGAACAGAGTATGTTCAATGATAAACGACCGTTCTTTTGCCTTTCTTATACACGGAACATACCAGTGCCTTTTTCCAGTGCCTTCGAACTCTGCGCTGGATCAAAGATTCGCGATAAATGTAAGCTAAGTAGGGGGGCAATGCCGCTGAGTACTCTTCGTAAAACCGGTTTGTACCTCATCTGGAACTGGCTCTCCAAACACTACTATTCAGTGTTATTACCGGGTGTATTGTGTGACTTGGAGATTTTTAGATTGCGTAGCACTGCGTTAAAATATTTGCATCCCATTCGGATGATCGCAGGTTCGAATCACGTTTTCTCGGAATATTTTAATTTTTATATCGAAATTATTGTGGTGGTTGTGTTTATTGCATTATTTTTTTTAATGAATTTTTTAAGGTAGAATACTCGGTAACGTCTTTTCATAACAGTATTGATTTTTTCATTCGCGCTTACTTTTCATCCTATGATTCTTCTTTATCGGTTCGAATTAGCTTACACCGTTAATAACCTGTAATTGGTTCTTAGCACGGCAGCTCGTATGAGCACTGGACATTGTGACGATATCTACAGGTAGCGGCAAATTACAGTTTGCTTTTAGTGCAGTATCTGAATTTATCCTGTCTGAGAGGCAAGCTTTTATCCTTGTGAACGAGGCAATCATGATTTTAGTTCTGCTTGAAGTGGTTGATCGCCGTTTCGTCGAATACATAATATATAACTTGTAGTTAGGTAACAACATGGGAGCCGCGGTAGATTAGCCGAGCGGTCTAAGGCGTCTCGCTGCCGGGCGCGCGGTTACTTGCCGTGGACATTCGAGTCCTCCCTGGAGCATGTGTGTGTGTGTGTTTGTCCTTAGGTTAGTTTACCTAGGTTTAAGTAGTTTGTAAGCTACGGACTGATGACCACACAGTTCGGTCCGATAGGTTTACAAACATTTGAACATTTTAACATCATGGGATTAAATTGAGCACTGGAAAACGCATCTGCTGCTACAGTTGCGTCACTAAGCACTTTGTGAGCTGTAGACAGATATTTTTCACATTGGACGTTATTCCACATCTGCCCGCGTTTACATTAAAAGCTTTTGTTAAGTGACCCACGGTGTTAGTGTGTCCCCCATAGCTGGGCGGTATGTGTCAACAATACAGCAGTGCGTGGTAAACGTCAACTAGCAAGCAATTATAATCGGACTATAGAAATAGAAACCTTTGCTTTGTTTTAACCCGTAACTGTTGCGGCGATATTGCCGCAAGACCTCAAATTAACCGACTGCCGGCGTGGCGCAATGGATAGCGTCAGTGAATGCGAGGCAGAAGGTCACCGTTTCACTCCCACCCACCGGCAAAAATTTAATTTTTTGTAATTATCATTTCCAGAGTGTACTACATGTTTCTTATGTGTCTTATGTTAACTATTCTTCTAATTCCTAGTACATTCTGTCGCTGTATAAGTAGCAGAGCACTCTGCCCGAAAGGCAGTCAGTACTGCGAGTATGTTTCAGTTCGAAATAAACCTGCCTTCAGCACAAGTGCGGTGTTCAGTTGACAATCCTGCCTTCTAAGTCAAGCCTGCTTCCATTTCAACGCGACAATATTTTCTGTAACGAAACTCATCAGGTTCTACATCTACATCCATAGCCGACTGTATGTGGCGGAGGGTACCTTGAGTACCACTATCGGTTCTCCCTCCTATTCGAGTCACGTATTGTTCGCTGAAAGAAAGATTATCGATAAGCCTCCGTGTGGAGCAATACACTGCTAGACTCTTCGGTAAATGTTTGTTCTCAAAACTTCGACTAAAGCCCGTACCGAGCGACAGAGCGTCTCTCCTGCAGTCTTCCAGTGGAGTTTATCGATCATCTCCGTAACGCTTTCACGATTACTAAATGATCCTGCTCTCCGTTGGATCTACTTTACTTCCTCTATCAACCCCACCTGGTACGGATCCCACAGCAGTGAGCAGTAATCAAGCATTGAGCGAACAAGTGTACTGTAACCTACTTCCTTTGTTTTCGGACTGCATTTCCTTAGGATTCTTCCCATGAATCTCAGTCTGGCATCTGCTTTACTGACGACTGATTTTATATGGCCGTTCCATTTTAAATCACTCCTAATGCCTACTCCCAGATAGTGTAGCTAAATGATAAAGGATCTTTCGTTCTATGTACTCGCAGCACATTACACTTGTATACAAAAAAAAGTTCTAATGTTTGTAAAGCTTATGGGATTTAACTGCGAAGTCATCAGTCCCTAAACTTACAAAGTACTTACGAACTAGTTTATATTAAAGACGGCACTAACATCCGTGCCCGAGGGGGGATTCGAACCCCCGACGGGAAACGGCCTCGCCCATCGTAGCATAGCGCCTCAATGTGCTCGGCCGCTCCGCCGCGGTACACACTTGTTTACATTGAAATTCAATTGCCATTCCCTGCACCATGCGTCAATTCAATACAGTTTTCTATTGTTACAACCTCTCGATTTACTACAGCATCAACCGCAAAAAGCCTCAGTAAAGTTCCGATGTTACCCACAAGGTCTTTTGCGTATATTGTGAATAGCAACGGACCCACGACACTCCTCTGTGGCACACCTGACATCACTCTTACTTCGAAAGACTTTTCTCCATTGAGTATGACATGCTGCATTCCGTTATCTATGAACTCCTCAATCCAATCACACAACTGGTTTCACAGACCATATGCTCTTACTTTGTTCATTAAACGACTATGAGGAACTGTATCCAATACCTTGCGGAATTCAAGAAACACGGGATCTACCTGAGAACCCGTGTCTATGGCCCTTTGGACACCCAGTCATTCCATGACGTCATGAAAAGTTTCCACTCATATTTCAAAAATAGCTTTCACTGACATCAATGAACAACGTTTGGCAGCATAAAATTAATAGTCATCATAACTGTCAAATTTTCAAACATATGCAGGCCAGTAAAAAATTTTGCAACTTGTTACATAAACCATAACGTCCTAATTTTACACAAACAAATAAACCGTTTAATAAGAATGAACCATTAGAACAGATTATACTTTGACATATTATTTCATCCAGCGGAATCTGTAAGCCGGAATCTGGAATCTCGTCGTACAGGAACTGTGCAGGTTCCGCAAATCGGTATGTTGCAACTGTTTCAGAGGAACGACAGGATTGTATTAAATTGATTTCATGTAGAAAACTCATTGTCTTTGGGGGCGATCTAAATCAATTTGTACAGGTTTCCAGACAAGATCACGTTTATTTTTGGATGACCGGTTGTCGATGTTACTTAGACGTCATCTTTGGATCTATACTTCACAATGTCATAACTTATATGGCTTTACAATTTTCATAATATAGTTATATTCAACACTACAAACGTGGAATACAAGCATTGATGGTGAACTTGAACATATCATTAGGTCTGCATTATACATGTTCAAAATAGTTGCACAAGAACAAGGGTTATTCTTGTGCAACCATTGTGGACGTGTGTAGTGCATACCTAATGATATGTTCACGAGGTAAAAATCGCAGAGGGAGACCTATAAGAAAAACAGACTCAAATTGGTCTTATTGCGGAGAGGAGGCCTGGTAGACCACTACAAAATGGGCAATAAGTCGAAAAGAGAATGAAACAGCATCTCCTGACTGGTGTCAATGATGTACAACATGACAGATATGATGTCACTTGACAATACAAAATGTATTTGCAAGTTTTGTCTTCTGGGATACTTGACTGTAAAATATAAAAATCATAAGACTGTACTGAACTTTGCACCAAAGACGACTTGTTTTCCCACATTTCACATTAAGTAGTCCAAAATACAATGATTTCTACAGTCATAAGAACGACACTGTAGTATTGATACTGTACCACCATACAAAGTTTTGGGTAATGTTACTTATAAACCAGAAACTCTATTTTGAAAAATATGTTCACATGGCGCTACACATGTAAGTAACATTATGCTTTTTCTTCTCTTGATTTCTGTGAGTGCCAAATAAAGGTTTAAAATTGGCATAGACGTATCGAAAAAAGAAACAAAATTCAGACAACTGTAAGTTGGAAACCGCTCAGTCGATGTTCAGCCATTGGCAGTCTGTAACACACAATCGGGTCGTAACTGGGAGTAAAAGTTTTTGAGGTTCCTGAAATTATTCTTGCTTCACTGGCCCCATAAACACTTACCGATATAACGAATGCAGTAATAGACTGATTGGAATTACCCTATCGAATTGCACCGAAAATTTTTGTCTATATATATTTAATTATTAGTTATAATTTTTATTTCGATTGTATGGTTTCAAGCCAATTGATCGCTGTTTACTTCAAACAATTATTTATACGTATTGATTTAAAACTGAAGACCAGGTATCGAACATCATCTTCAGATCTCAATGTACTTGGGAATGAATGTCTTTAACGCTGATGTTTCTGTTTTTGTAAAGTCTATGGGACTTAACTACGGGGTCATCAGTCCCTAAACTTACAAACTACTTATGAACTAACTAAGACTAAGGACGGCACAAATATCCATGCCCGAGGGGGGATTCGAACCCCCGACCATAGTGGCCGTGCAGACCGTGACTGGAGCGCCTCAGTCTCCTCGGCCACCGCGGCCGGCCTTAACGCTGATCTCTGAGACGTTACGCCTCATCATTATGTGTTATATAACGTGACGTTGAGGACATGTTGACTCTGAGAACAGAGTTTCTGACATTCCCATGTACGTTGATATGGGGATGATTTCTGAGTACATCGAAAATGGTCATCAGTTTTAACGTTTTGCCCATTAGGATTGTGAAATGTAAACTGTAAACAATTAGCTTAAAGTCTTCCTAATGAAAGGTTTGTCTTTTACGTTTGGAATGAAACACATGAGATATGAGAGTGGCTCGAAGATAAGCAACAGAACTCAGTACTCTATCCTCGATGGCGAGTGTTCATCAGAGACTAGAGCATCGTCAGGAGTGCACCAGGCAAGTGTGATAGTACCGCTATTATTTTCTATCTATATAAATGATCTGACGGACAGAGTGAGTTTTTAATCTACTGCTTTTTGCTGATGATTCTGTGGTGTGCAGAAAGGTGTCGTCAATGAATGACTGTAGTAGGCTGCAGTATGACCTGAACGAAATTTCTAGGTGGTGTAAGGAACGTCAGCTAGCTCCAAATGTAGAAACATGTAGGGTGGTGCGAATAAGTAGGAAAAACAACACCGAAAGTTTCGAATTCAGTTCTAGTGTGCTGATTGACATAGTCGCGTCAGTTAAATATCTAGGCGTAACGCTGCACAAAGATATAAAATGGAACGAGTATATAAGATCAGTCGTAGGAAACACTGATTCGGTTTATTGGGACAATTTTGGGAAGATGTTTCGTCTGTGAAGAAGATTGCATATAAAACGCTTGTATGACCCCGTCTTGAGTCTGAGGTGTTTGGGATCCCCAGCAGATAGGTTTAAAGAAGACATTAAAGCAATTCAGCCGGCCTCGGTGGCCGAGGGGACTAAGGCGCTTCAGTCATGGTCTGCACGGCCACTACGGTCGGGGGTTCGAATCCCCCCTCGGGAATGGATATTTGTGCCGTCCTAGTTCGTAAGTAGTTCATAAGTAGTTAGTAAGTTTAGGGACTGATGACCCCGCAGTTAAGTCCCATAGACTATACAAACATTTGAAACTTAATTTAGACGGCCGGAATTTGAAACGGACTGCAGAAATATTCTACTAGCGCCAACCTACATTTGGCGGAAAAGCACAAAGATATGATGAGAGAGATTAGGGCTCGTACAGATGCATGCAACCATTCGTTTTTCCCTCGTTTTATATGGGAATGGAACAGGAAAGCAAGTAACTAGTTGTGGTACTAGGTACCCTCCATCAAGCACCTTTGATTGTCAAGTATGTAGTTGTTTCTACAAAACGGTTTGTAGAAACATTAAATTTGCAGAATATTTCACATTTATCTCGTGCGTTGAATTGAAAATGAATAAATTATTTTTTTAGAGCCGACGGAACAGTGAGTGAATTCGAAGGTATTTTGTTAAGTTATAACTGACTGCATATCTCGATCATGTCATGTAACTTACATAAAATCATTGGGCCTTTTCTGTTTATACAGGGTGAACCGCGGCGGAGTGGCCGAGCTCATTGAGGCGCAATGCACCGATAGGTGAGGCCGTTCCCCGTCAGGGGTTCGAATCCTCTTTTTTGTGGGGGGAGGGGGGAATTAGTTGCAGGGTCATCAGTCCCTAAACTTACAAACTACTTATGAACTACCTTGCACTAAAGTCGTCACGAACATCCATGCCCGAGGGGGGATTCGAACCCCCGACCGTAGCGGCCGTGCAGACTGTGACTGACGCGCCGCAGACCGCTTGGCCTGTGCGGTCGGCTATCCTCCCTTCGGTTGGATGTTTGTGCTGTCTTTAGTATAAGTTAGTTCATTCATAAGTGGTTTGTAAATTTGGAAACTTATGACCCCGTCGTTAAGTCCCATAAGCTTAACAAACATTTGAACATTTAGAAACTTCCTGGCAGATTAAAATTGTGTGCCGGAACCGGGACTCAATCCTGGGACTGCCTTTCGCGGGCAAGCGCTCTACCGACAGAGCTATCCCGACACGATTCACGAAGCCGCCTCACAACTTTACTTCCGCCAGTACCTCGCCTGCGAAACATGCAAGACTAGCACTCCTAGAAGAAAGGATATGGTGGAGACATGGTTTAGCCAGAGCCTAAGGGATGTTTCCAGAATGAAACTTTCACTCTGCAGCGGAGTGTGCGCTGATATGAAACTTCCTGGCAGATTAAAATTATGTGCCGGAACTGGGACTCGAACCTGGGACCTTTGCCTTTTGCGGGCAAGCGCTCTACCGAACATTTTGTTTATACAGGATAATTATGAATTCCTATAACACAGTTATAGCTGCTGTAGAGGGTAGTAATCATGAAGGTGTGGTAATGAACTGAGGTCCTGAAATGTAAAGTTTTGGACAATAACGACATCGAAAGACGAAAGGAATCACACATTGCTAACAGGTGGTGTTTCGTGGTGTCTTGTGACATTTTACGTATCATCTGAGAAAGACAGAGTGAATTAACCCTTAACAGGAATCGTTATTTTGACGAACGTAATTGGAATCGCGGGTTCATATGGACTCTTCAATAAAAATCCACATAATTCCTATAAAAGGTTTAATTAATATGTAAATGCGAAATGAATGTATTAAAATGCGCTTTTTTCCCTTTTATGACGTAGGTTTCACATTCAAGTAAAATTTGTAATACCTTATTTTCGAATGCTATATGAATTAAAAAAAAAAAAAAAAACTTGGATTAAAAAACTACATATACTGCGGGGTTTCTCATAACTTACTCTTAACATAAACATGAAGTCTTTATACCACCAATCAGAAACAAAAATGTTATCTGTATATCAGTACCGAAAATAAGAATGGCACATGTTACACAACACATTTTTCTGCATGGCATTTATAGATGAATAAAGCATCTGTCGCATTTCTGTAATTGTGTGCTGTCAGTTTTATGACCACATAAATAACATCTTCCTCTCTTCCGTGAGCCACTTTAATTAGAAAGTCAATTTTCTTGTTGGGGGTTTCTTGTTGAAATTCGCTCAAAGATTCTGAGAGATTTTCGTCTAATAATAGTTCAAATATTTCTTTTTCGGCTAGAGCCCACTGCATTGTGGCAATAAAGTGCCTGAAACATCACGAAATAAATCAGTATACGATGACTAAAAAAATCCCGTATCTGGAATCGCGGGTCAGATTAGATGTTCAAATGTTTGTTAAGCTTATGGAACTTAACTACGGGGTCATCAATCCCTAAACTTACAAACTACTTATGAACTACTTACGAACTAGGACGGCACAAATATCCATGTCCGAGGTGGGATTCGAACCCCCGACAGTAGTGGCCGTGTAGACCGTGACTGAAGCGCCTCAGTCCCCTCGGCCACCGCGGCCGGCAGGTCAGATTAGACCCAACGATGGCACTTACGTCAACTTCCAATGAATTTCAAGCGGCGAGCTCCCGATCCCTGGTGCACCTCACGATGTACTGAGATTAGACTAATACGCGAAACTGAAACTCCGCGCGATTTGATTGTTAGAATGTTATGTTATTGTCGGCGGGTCCACATTGACCCACGATTCCGGTTAAGGGTTAAAGCGCATGTACACCACTTGCCACTGAGCGATCGAGAAGGCAGTGCTTTGAAGAATAGCTGTGCCGTACAAACTAGGCCAACAGGAAACACGTTTTATCTTGGTGGCGTAGGCGTATCTACTGGCTGCACGTGTCGGAACTGGCTGGCGTGAAGGCCCCGTTTGTCAGTTTACAAACATATTGACAAGCGCTATATCACTACACTTATTAGAGACCTGATAATGGTCTACTACAGTCTTTAAATACCCTGGTGCCCAAAATGATAGCGAGAAAACCTTTTTTGTCACCTGTGTCTTATTTACAATATCTGCTCAACAGACTTAACATTATGACAATCTGCCTACCCAGTCTTATACCTGCCCGCGTGACGTTAGCATCACATGACTTCTAGTCGCATACACGCAAGGCGTATGCAGTATCAGTGATTGTGCTGTCCGTATGTATAAAGGGGAAAGTAAACGATCTATCTGAGTGACTGACAGGGAGACCACATAGGTATCGTATTTTAGAATTTTTTGATATTTATTTTAAGTGAAGTTCAGTGAATATTGCCATACAAGGTAGTTGTTCGACTACAGCACATTCACTTAAAATCATTCACGCTATTAATTCAAATACCTATCTATAATTAAGGCTACGAAATATAAAGGATAGCAAACCAATGAAGTTGCTTCCTTAAGCGGTCCCAGGTACGACTATTAAGTTAAACCTACCAGAAAATAAATCTGTTGAACAAAATGAAACAAAGTCAAGTCAAGGACTACAAGTAACAACTATATGAAATGTGGCAGAAACATACAACTTTCAAGTGGAGGGAATTGTGATAGCTGTAGAGCGAGGAAAGAGAGTGAGTGAGTGAATGAATGAGTGAGTGAGTGAAGAGAGAGAGAGAGAGAGAGAGAGAGAGAGAGAGAGAGAGAGAGAGAGAGAGAGAGAGAGAGAGAGAGAGAGAGGGAGGGAGGGAGGATGAAAGCCGTGGTACTTAAATGAAAATCAGCGAAAATTATTCGACGCAACTCTCAAAAATTCGAGAAAATCGACTTTGAAGTCTTGCAAGCAAGCTCAAATACTAATCAATAACAGAATTGCAGCATCTGTCGGTGTAGCTGTGGTGGGATATGTTGTTGTTGTGGTCTTCAGTCCAGAGACTGGTTTGATGCAGCTCTCCACCCTACTCTATCCTGAGCAAGCCTTTTCATCTCCTCATAAGAACGACAACCCACATCCACTTGAATCTGCTTATTATACGCGTCTCTTGGTCTCCCTCTGCGATTTTTACCCCACACACTTCCCTCCAATGCTAAATTCACAATTCCTTGATGTCTAAGAATGTGTCCTACCAATCTATCCCTTCTTTTAGTCAAGGTATGCCAGAAATTTCTTTTCTCCCCAATTCGGTTCAGTACCTCCTCATTAGTTACGCGATCCACCCACCTAATCTTCAGCATTCTTCTGTAGCACCACATTTCAAAAGCCTCTATCCTCTTTCTGTCCACACTGCTTATCGTCCATGTTTCACTCCCATACAAGACAACACTCCATACAAATGCCTTCAGAAAGGACTTCCTTAGGCTTAAATCAATATTAGATGTTAACAAATTTCTCTTTTTCAAAAACGCCTTTCTACCCATTGCCATTCTGCATTTTATATCCTCTGTACTGCGACCATCATTTGTTATTTTACTGCCCAAGTAACAAAACTCATCTACCTCCTTTATTGTTTCGTTACCTAATCTAATTCCTTCAGCATCACCTGATTTTCTTACACTGCACTCCATTACCCTAGTTTTACTCTTGTTAATGTTCAACTTATATTCACCTTTCAGCACACTGTCCATTCCGTTCAATTGCTCTTGCAGGTCATTTGCTGTCTCTGACAGAATTACTATGTCGTCGGCAAAACGCAATGTTTTGAACTTTAATTCCTTCTCCAAATTTCTCCTTGCTTTCCTTTATAGCTTGCTCAATGTACAAATTGAACAACATTGGGGAAAGGCTACAACCCTGTCTTACTCCCTTTCCAACCACTGCATCCCTTTCATGCCCTTCAACTCTGACAACCGCTGTCTGGTTTTTGTACAAGTTGTAAATAACCTTACGCTCCCTATATTTTACTCCTGCTTGCTTCAGAACTTGAAATAGTTTGTTCCAATCAACATTGTCAAAAGCCTTCTCCAAATCTACAAAAGCTAGAAATGTTGGTTTGCCTTTTCTTAATCTATCTTCTAGGATAAGCCGTAAAGTGAGTATTGCCTCCCGTGTTCCTACATTTCTCCTGAACCCAAACTGATCTTCCCCGAGGTCGGCTTCTACCAGCTTTTCCATCCTTCTGTATATAATTCGTGTTAATATTTTGCAACCATGACTTATTAAACTGATGGTTCTGTAGTTTTCACACCTGTCTGCACCCGCTTTCTTTAGAATGGGGATTATTACATTTTTCTTAAAGTCTGAGGGTACTTCACCTGTCTCATACATCTTACACACAATGTGAAACAATTTTGTCATGGCTGGTTCTCCCAGAGACTTCAGTAGCTCTGACGGGATATCATCTACTCCAGGGGCCTTGTTTCGACTTAGGTCTTTCAGGGCTCTGTCAAATTCTTCTCTCATTACAGTATCTCCTATTTCATCTTCATCTACACCCTCTTCCCTTCCTACAATATTGTCTCGAAGTGCATTTCCTTTGTAGAGCCCCTCTATATACTCTTTCCACCTTTCAGCTTTCCCTTCTTTGCTGAGAACTGGTTTTCCATCAGTGTCCTTGATATTCATAGAGCTGTTTTTCTTATCGCCAAATGTTTCTTTTATTTTCCGGTAGGCTGTATCTATTTTTCCCCTATTTATACATTCTTCTACATCCTTGCATTTGCCTTCTAGCCATTCCTGCTTAGCCATTTTGCACTTCCTGTCAATCTCATTTCTTAGTCGTCTGTACTCCATTTTGCCTGTTTCATTTACTGCATTTTTATATTTTCTCCTTTCATCGATTAAGTGGTGGGATAAAGAAAAAAAAAAGCGATAGCGTCATAAACTTACAACCACAGGGTCAGTGGTTCGAATCCTGCCATGACAATTTTTTTTCCGTTGTGTTCGAATACTTATACAATTTCAATATCTAATGGTAATTTTTAGAAAAGTGCACTTGTTTTTGTTTATTCGTAATTTTCTGTATTTTTATTGAAGGTTGTTAATAATGATGGTTTCAATAAAAAATATAACTTATTTTTTTTACAGTATTGGCTTCACTATTCGTTGGAGATGGTAGACTTGGATCGTTCATTTTGTGAAGAGCTACGACGTTGGTTTTGGGAAGTCATCTCCAAAACTACTAATAATGTTAAGCAGCTAATCTAATCAACCATCGTTTTACGTGACAAGTTTTCGGTTCGTCTACATACACACAAACAAAACTGACTTCACACGTGGAATTAGATATCCCAAAATGTTTTATATAACTGAAGTCCAAATCGGAAAAAATATCTATCACAGTGGGATTCGAATCACCGAATCAATGGTTGTGTAACCAGAACGCTACCACCTGAGTTACACATACAGCTGCTGCAAATGTTTTAATTACTGGTTTTTACGTGTACTTTCTAAAACTTCAAACATGATGTAATATTATCAGTGCCTATATGAACGTATTTAAAACTGACACGCCAATGTAATATCAGCATACATTGCATATACGACGGGACGACAAACGACACTTGCTGTTTGTCAACCAACTGCTTTTGCAGAACAACGCGAACAGGCCGAGCAGGTGTTGAGTAATGTATTCCAAGACAGTATTCAATTCCATCTGCATGATGGAATGGATGCCACACCAGCGTCTGCTTTGCCGCCCATATAGACTACACCACGTACTGACATGTCGCAGCAGCAATTATCAAAAATGTTCAAATGTCAAACTGCGTGGTCATCAGTCCGTAGCTTACAAACTACTTAAACCTAGGTAAACTAACCTACGGACAAACACACACACACACACACACACACACCCATGCCCTAGGGAGGACTCGAACCTCCACGGCGAGCAACCGCGCGCTTCGCAGCGAGTTGCCTTAGACCGCTCGGCTACTCCACCGCGGCCAATTATCAACACCTGATACTTTAGTACCATTTGAGCTATTCACCTGGAAATGTAGTAACCCACTTGCAGTGTCTAACAAAAGTAAATCTTGAAAGTGAATTGGAAGGTTCTGAGAGGGTGTACTAATTTTTATTTCTGGCAGTCTATTTGTATAGCTTTGTTTGTCGAAAATATGGAATTTATAATTTCATTTTATTGTACACCCTTCAACGTCGCAACTAAGAGACTCTTTCTTCCTCCAAACCAAACGTTTGTAAACCTATTGGACCAAACTGCTACGGTCATCTGTCCCTAGACTTACAAACAAACTAACTTAAACAAACGTAAAGACGTCACACACACACACACACACACACCCTGGAGGGGAGCCGCGTTCTCTGTAGCAAGGCGTCTTAGACCACTCGGCCACTCTACCACGGCTTTTATCCTCTCTCTCTCTCTCTCTCTCTCTCTCTCTCTCTCTCTCTCTCTCTCTCTCTCTCTTTCCTCGCTCTACATCTCTCCCAATCCCCTCCTTTGAAAGTTGTATGTTTCTGCCACATTTCATATAGTTGTTACTTGTAGTCCTTGACTTGACTTTGTTTCATTTTGTTCAACAGATTTATTTTCTGGTAGGTTTAACTTTATAGTCATACCTGGGACTGCTTACGGAAGCAACTTTATTGGTTTGCTATCCTTTATATTTCGTAACCTTAATTATGGATAGGTATTTGAATTAATAGCGTGAATGATTTTAAGTGAATGTGCTGTAGTCGAACAACTACCTTGTATGGCAATATTCACTGAACTTATTTTTCATTGCATGCTTGGGATGTGACGGCGATAGAGACATCAGCTTTTCCTGAAATTTTTGAAAGTACTACTTAAGATTGGTCAGTCAAACCAATATATTACCAGTGGAAATTTCCATAGACGAGGCACCTTGGTATCGTTTTTTAATGACTGGCTGTTCTCCGTTCCCACGTTGGGGGTATTGCAACAGACAACTTCATCTGGAAACTTTTTTGAGTGCGGTTTATCGGAGCGTGACTACGTGGTCAGTATGTCCAGCTGCTTTCAAGCCGCCGGCCGCGGTGGCCGAGAGGACTGCGGCGCGCCAGTCACGTTCTGCACGGCCACTACGGTCGGGGGTTCGAATCCCCCCTCGGGCATGGATATCTGTGCTGTCCTTAGTATTAGCTAGTTCGTAAGTAGTTTGTAAGTTTAGGGACTGATGAGCGCGTAATTGTGACATAAGCTCTACAAACATTTGAACATTTGAATTTTTGCTTTTAAGCGAACTTAGAAACATTTTGCGTGGGGTACCAGTTAGTCGTTTCCTTTCAAGAAAGGAAGGAAGGAAGGAATCTTAGGGTTTAACGTCCCGTCGATAGCATGGTCATTAGAGACGGGTTCGTTTCATAATGCAGGTAATGCCTGAGGAAGCAACAAACATATTGGATAACTCTTAAATATAGGGGAGACCTAGGCACGTTGGCCATAGGGGCACGATGGTTCAGTTGAATTAGTTAATACAGTAGACGCTAAATCGTCTGAGAATCAAACAGAAAGCAAGTAGCATTATCTCTCTCCTTATACAGGGCCAATATCGCAGTCGACGAAATTTTGGACAAGCTGTAGTCCTTAAATGCTTTTGTGAGTGTTTCAGTAAAATTCTACTCGTCGATTGATGTGTGTTATTTACGTTTTGCTTGCTTTAGGCGCAGCAGGGTGAATAGCATAATAAAAGGTTGTAGTTTAAGGATTATTCCTATATGGCATACAGACTTCATCGCTTCAGTGAGTTTTCTAAAGAACAGAATTTATTATAAAGTTGGCGATGGGGCAGGTTGGCCCAGAGAGGACGAGGCACGATGGCCAGCCGAGACAAGCTGTCACGTCCTATAGGAGCTGCACTTCTTTAAACTCGATGAAAGGTTTGTTACTTTTAATGATATCAACGTGTATAATTCTTAGAGTTTATTAAGTTATTAACATAATTGTCGAATTTAAACATATTTTAATACGTTTCAGAGGTCAAAATATCGTCATATTCACGAGATAAATAATAGTAAACCAGTAAATTTTATTTTAATCGTAAACAGTAAGAATGAAAGGCGAATGATTTCTGAAGATACGATGCTAAGAGCAGTTTTAGAAGTAAAACAAAGAAAGATCTCTGAGGGCTGTTAGCGTAGTCTTCAGTATTCCAAGAAAATCGTACTGGAGGTACTGTGCTAAGTACAGATAGACCTCATGTCATATTCCACAGGTAATTGAAACTCAGAAACTGAATTTCAACCCTTCCCATTTTACCAAAGCATTGGAAAGAAAAGCCCTTTTTTTCCAAAAAGGAAGTGAGGGGAATAGTAGAATGATATTAACCAAATTAACTGCAGGAGACAAAACGCAAAAAAAAAGAAAAAAAGAAAAAAAAGGCAAGATGGTGATAATGATGACCATGAGGAAGAGTCACAGTGCCTTTTTGAAACTGTCAACTGGAGAACACAAACTGTAAGCGTTGGGCTCATAAGAGATGCATGAAAAATGAAATCCGTGGACTATTTTATGGCCGGCCGCGGTGGTCGAGGGGACTGAGGCGCTCCACTCACGGTCTGCACGGCCACTACGGTCGGGGGTTCGAATCCCCTCTCGGGCATGGATATTTGTGCCCTCCTTAGTATTAGTTAGTTCATAAGTAGTTTGTAAGTTTAGGGACTGATGACCCCGTAGTTAAGTCCCATAAGCTATACAAACATTTGAAACATTTTTGACTATTTTATGAGTGTTATAACTGTGCTGATCCTTTGGAGCTGGACATTGATTAAAGTTGTCAGGTTTGTATTAAGACACTATAAATCCTAATTAGTTTAACCTGTCCTGTTGTCATAGTCCTCAATGTTAAGCATTTAACTCAATATTCAACTTGATAAAAAAAAAATGTTTGTAATCCTATCGGACCCATGTAGTCATTTGGTAGGTGTAACTAGGAAATCAAAATAAAACTAAAAGTTATCAAGAACTATATTTTAATGAACATAATATCAAGTTGAGCCGTGGTGGAGCGGTCTAAAGCGTCTCGCTGCGGAGCGCGCGGTTGCTCGCCGTGGAGGTTCGAGTCCTCCCTGCGGCATGGGTGTGTGTGTTTGTCCTTAGGTTAGTTTACCTAGGTTTAAGTAGTTTGTAAGCTACGGACTGATGACCACTCAGTTTGGTCCGATAGAAATACAAACAACCCATAATAGCTACTTCATGTGTGTTTTGTAGCACATTGCTACTTGCCGTCACTGTTTATATTTATACTATTTACAAAACAGGCGTCTGCTTGCAACTTTGTGTTACATGTTTTGACTGTGTTGTGTCTGTGAATATGAATATGATTTTAGTTCAACTAGCGAAGTTATATATGTGTGTGTGTGTGTGTGGTGTGTGTGTGTGTGTGTGTGTGCCTGGTCTAAAGTAAAGTAGACTAATTTACAGTTGCACAAGACGGTCACATAACCTATACAAATTGTATAATTGCAACTTCGGAGGAAGGAAGCCAAAAACACAAATAAGATGATATATACAGGGTGTTTCACTAAGTGTGTTTGCATCTGTAACATAAAATAATACGTGGCGGGAAATTTTGATGCGGTAGGTCAACACAAAAAATGTTACACTTTCTGCGGAGCTATGAACATAGTTTATTGTATCATTTTCAAAGAGTTACAGCACAAAGACATAATATTTAAAATGGAACAATAGTTTTTTATCGTTTATTGGAATCGTTGAAACCAGCTGCTTCCAAATCAATTTAAACTACGTTCCTATCACTGTTTGTTTGGGAGCTACAACCATTCAAAATATCAGGGGCAGATACCACACGCTGTACATAATACATGGCTGTGTGGTGGGTGATGGATGTTAAGGCGGTGGGAAGTTGATTTACATGAGATGTTCAAATGTGTGTCCATGTTCCTCAATGCATAATGCAATGCGCCGTCGAAATTATCTGCGGACGAGATGTAACATCGCCGGTGTGACGGAGCGACATGCGTCCTCGATGCGCCGATTTAGATCATCTGGGAATGTGGGCTCAGTGACATAAACACGACCCGCAAGGTCGCCCGATTTAACAACAGTAAATTTCTTTTTGTGGGGATATCTATAGGATCGTGTTTATGTCACTGAGCCCACATCCTCAGATGATCTAAAACGGCGCATCGAGGACGCATGTCGCTCCGTCACACCGACGATGTTACATCTCGTCCGCAGATCCTTTCGACGGCGCATTGCATTATGCATTGAGGAACGTGGACACACATTTGAACATCTCATGTAAATCACCTTCCCACCGCCATAACATCTATCACCCATCACACAGCCATGTATTATGTACAGCGTGTTTTATCTGCCCCTAAAACTTTGAAGGGTTGTAGCTCCTAAACTAACAGTGATAGGAATGTAGTTTAAATTGATTTGGACGTAGTTGGTTTCAACGATTCGAATGCACGATAGAAAGAACTATTGTTCCATTTAAAAAATTATATCTTTGTGCTGTAACTCTTTGGAAAATGATACAATAAACTATGTTCATAGGTCCGCAGATAGTGTAACATTTCTTGTGTTGACCTACCGCATTAAAATTTCTAATCAGCAGCAGCCAGTTTAATTACTTGGTGATGTGCCCTCTTTGAGTCGGTGGGTAAACAAAGGATCCCAGTAGGCTCTTCAATTTCCTCCGATCGTGAGCTTCCCATTGCCAAATGAGTCCTGCTGTCTTCGTTAGGTCTCTGTCCCATCTGTCTGGTGGTGTTCCTCTAGGTCTTTTTTGGTAAATTGGGCTCCAGTTTAGGACTTGTCTAGAGCATCTATGATCTTTTACCCTTGTTGTTCGTCTTATCTCGACTGCTCTGTCTTTTTTCTTGTAACCCACCACTGATCTTTCCATTCCTCTTCGGGCTACTGTTAGTTTCCTAACAATGAACTCATTTGAAGTCCGTATTTCACGGCCATACGTTATTACTAACAGTACACATTGATTAAAATTGTTTTCTTCAGGTCAACCGATATCTTAGATTTCAAAATTGAAGATGTCTCCGGTAAGCCTGCCAACCCATTTAATTCGTCATAATATTTATGGTTTCAGGTCAACTTTCATATTTATCAGTTGTCCAAGATAGACATATTCTGCGACTCTTTGCAGTTGTATGCTTCCAACCGACTTCCTTCATATGCCCACTCATTGATGATGGTCTTATCAATGTTTATTTTAGCCCAATTTCAGAGCATACTAATGTAAGTTCGTTAACTAGTATTTGAAGTATATAGCTATATCAACAACAGTTCTATTACACACGTAAATATGAATGAAAACATATAAACAGCGATCTTGCAAGGATAAGAAGAGCTACAAATTACACCTTGTAAGAAAATTGTCTGGAAATCTACATGCATTGATGTCACCTCGATATACCTTCAAATCTCATTAATTATACCAACGATCACTCTCGGTGACAATAGACTTGATAACCAAACAATTACTTTTCTTGCACACATGAAAAAACATTACTCTGATTACTTTAGAGTATAAATAAACTTATTTCACACTTCCTTGAATACATTAAACAGTACGCCTCTCAAGCTTATTGCAATTGCATTAAACTCGCGCCACACTGCGCCTACCGTGCCTCTGCACCATCAACAAAACATTTATGTGTTTACTATAGCGAGTCCGCTCCGCGACTGCTTCAGCAGCGCGACACTCACAGCTACTACTTCTGTACCAAAGACAGTCTTTACAACAGGTTCAACATTTTCACTGGCGCATTGCTAACTTACAGCATAAGAATGTCCGTGCATTCATGCGGGTTTACACATATAGTACATGTTTACACTAAATGATTCAATATAGGAAATGTCGTTACATAAGAAATATATCTAGCATACAAGAAATGAAAAATACATGAAATAAACAAATTTAAGACAATATATACATTACGTTAAATCAAACTGTAAGATACAGCGACAGGTGTACTCTTACAACCTGACGATGGCATTCACGCCGAAACAGGCCAATCGGATTAAATAATTTATTAAAAAGGAGCGGCTTTGATATTAATACTCGTTAATTAAGGTTGACTCGTATAGGAAATTCGTTTCCGTTATTCAAAAACCACATTATTGATGTGACTGACCGCAAAGCCGAGTCACGCGAGCGATGCTCGTCAAGCCAAAGAGTTTCTCAGACAGACATAACAGTGCTACCCTAACCAGAGCATAGACTTACTAAATAAAAACTAGACCGTTCGCTGGCGCTAGTGTCACGTCGCCACATTGAACGTGACGGAAGCCGCCATTTGCAGGGAAATCGTGCTGAACATGGTTCGTGTGCTGCTTTCAATTGTAACAGTGAGAACGGAAGCAAAGACGAAGACGGAAACAATGTCACATTCACAGATCAGTCATTACGTGTATACCGTATAGTATTTTCATGGAGAAATAATAAATCGTGAGCGTTTGTTTTTGTTTAGGTTTCCTCTTACAAAGATTCTCTGAAACTGAGAAACGTACATTGCTGCATGTCAAATACTTTTACTTGCATATAAATTACAAAAAATACTAACTTGAGCTGAACGAATAACTAGGCGTATAAGAGGTATTTATCGCATATAAGTATGATGCAGAAGTAGATAGAATAATTGTTTTTAGACACTTAACACGTGGTGATTGTACTTCGTAAATGGTCATTACTTGATAAAATGTTGCATACTCAACCACTCTGAGAAGTACTGTTAAAAAATAATGTGCGAATGAAATGCTTATTTAAAATTCTATGAGTCATTACAATTATTCATACCCAAATTCGAGGAAGTTAAAAGAAAAATTCTGTGTATTATGGAAAGGAATATATACAAAAGTTTTTTGTACAAATATAAGCGTGCAAAACGTACAGAGTAGTCGGCGAAAAGTAAACAGGACCTGACATAAAATTACGCGAATTAAAAAATAATCGCACTCTTTGCTACTTTACAAGTTTCATGGAATCATCTTGTCTCGATGAAAAGTCGCTCCACCTTATCAGAAATTTCTTAAATTTCGTGTCGCTATGCAGATGTTATTTCGAAAATTAGGTACCTTCATTCATTTAAGAATACGTTTTAAACAGACTGCAATGATCAGTAATGTTTTTAAACAAACATGCGTTTGATGACATAAAAGTTTTCTGGGTGTTTTACCGCGTCATGATGTAAGGCTATTACTTAAATAACCGACGTTTCAGCCAACGTTACAGTGGCCTTCATGCGTTTATTCTGTGCTTCATTTTGCTCTTTTTGCGTCTCATACACTTCAAATCACAGTACTAGGATACTACCCTGCAAATGGCGGCAATGAGCCGCTTCAATTCAGGGACAGTTGCCTCACTTCTCCGCTACGGCGTGGTAGGGGTTTGAACCAGAGCATGTATTTTCTTCTGACAGGTACGTGTTAGGAGCAACGGCCACTTTTCAGGCAGCACTGGAACGCAAAGTGGCAACCGTGAGTTGTATGTGAAATATTGTCGCTAGGTCTCTGCCCTCATACTCGCGTAGCAGAAAAATTCAGGACAAAAAAACCGATCGCTTGTCGTCGCAGTAACATATTGCGAGAAACGCGCTCTCCTAGTGCCAGCAGAGGAGTTTCCAGTACGGGTGTGAAGCGCAGTCCTGAAAGGACAGAACAGAAAAAAGTATCGCGTGACTAAAAAGGAACTGTGTGTGTGTGTGTGATAGAGAGAGAGTGACAGTAAAGGGGGACGGGGTGGGGGTCTTCCTTTGTCCTTGCTGCCTTTCACCCGTCGCTGTCGGCTCGGAGTTCCGCTGCCGCGTCGCTGGTTCGGAGCGTTTGAAACAAGTGCCGTATCTACCAGCAGTGCCCCCTGTTATTCATCGGGCAGGCACAAAGAAAATCCCGCCGCAAAGGCCACTGGGAAAAGTTTCGCGATATGGCGCAACCGATTTCGCACGCTGCACGGTGGGTTTCTATGTAATACAGCCTGTCTGCACGACTGACTTCACTGCCGCAGTTCTTCCTCAACTGTGAAACTGAAAAGGTCAGACCGTTTCAATCTCGGTCTCAAGCAGAATACATTCTTATTTGATTTTTTTTTCCCCTCTACACATTATTCACAGTCTCGATTACTGAAAGCTATTATTCCATTACCCTAAGGGTGTATAAGTTCTATGACAAAGGTTGTCACCCAAAATTCAAATGCTTGTAAATCTAAGGGACTTAGCTGCTGCGTTTAACAGTCCCTAGGCTTACAAACTACCATATTTACTCGGTTATAGTACCCCACGGCATACAGTATCCCCCTTAGTAATTTAGATCAAAATACGAAATTTAAAAAATCTCTAAAATCTCTCCGACGGCGAGCAACCGCGCGCTCTGCAGCAAGACGCCTTAGAGGGCTCGGCTACTGCACCATGGCTAAAGATTGCTGGCCTCTTTGTGCTTCTTGGGACCAACATTACCACCTTTTTTTTGGTGCGCCGGTCAATCCCCTTTCATCCACAGACTGTTAGATATGGAGTGTCTCGCTTGCATTTCACTCCAAATTTTTTATCTTCACACGCGGGCTATAGGTCTCTACCCATAAAAATCATGTCTGAATGTTTCACTTTCATTTGTAAGCGGCCATATTTCTGTACCATATATAAACTGCTTAGAACAATTCGGGGCTCAGGTGAAATACCATACCGTACACAATACACATATTAGTGACTTATTTTATTCAGATATTTATTCTTTGCGTTTTCAAAAATGTTCAAATGTTTAAGCTGATGGGACTTTACTACGGGGTCATCAGTCCCTAAGCTTACAAACTACTTATGAACTAGCTACAACTAAGGACGGCACAAATATCCATGCCCGAGGGGGATTCGAACCCCCGACCGTAGTGGCCGTGCAGATCGTGACTGGAGCGCCTCAATCCCCTCGGCCACCTCAGCCGGCCTTTGCGTTGTTTTGGTTTTGATGATGGCCGCCAAATTCGCCGAAACTGGTAAAAACAAATTAAATTTAGAATAAGCGATCTTAGCAATAACATAACAAATGTCTCAACTTTCATGCTGATCGATACAAAGGTGTCAAAGTCTGTTGTAAGATGCCCTCCGCCAAACACCGCACGAAATTTTACGTTGACAGTAACGTTCGCCTTATTTTAAAGGTCAAATGTACAATATTTCATCAGTATTGGAATAAAGGTGTAGATTGGTGCTTTCAGCCATGTACCATACGAAATTTTATGTTGGCCGGTATGTTCCTCTTGTTTTAGTCAAATGTGCAAAATTTGATCAAGACCGGAATGAAAAGGTACTGTTTTATGAATTCCGTCACGAAGCTTACGTAATCGCGGTGTCGAAGTCTGTTTTAAAGTACACTTCACCGTGCACTATTACAAAATCTTGCCTCGGTGGAGTAGCACGTAGAAAATGTTATATAGACATTGACCTTCGTATTTTGAGGGTCGAGTGGGCAACATTTTAACATAATCGGTATGAACCTAGTGTTTGAATTCTGTTCTAAAGGCGCAGTGGTAATACACTCGACTTCGGTAGGATGGTGGTTTAAACCCACCTCCGGCCATCCAGATTTTCCTAAGTCACTCCAGGCAGATGCCGGGATGGTTCCTTTCAAAGGGCACGGCCGATTTCCTCCCACATCCTTCCCCAAAAATCCATGCTTAAGTTCCGTCTCTAATGACCACGCTGTCGACGGGACGTTAAACTCGAAGCTAACTTACTTCCTGTTGTAAATCAGTCTCTGCGTACCCTCCGGTATGCACCATACGAAAATTTATGTAGAAAGTAGTGACCTTTGTCTTTTTTTGGAGGTTAAGTGTGTAAAATTTGTTCTAGACCGGAATAAAACCACGGTTTTGTGTCAAAGTCTCTAAGTAAAGTTCGCCATATGAATTTTTTTCAGAGCTTGACCTTCGTCTCGTTTACAAGTGTTAGAGTGGTGCTCATTACTTACTGTATGCTTTATCTAGTCGTAACTCGACAACACTCAAAATCTGAAGTTTGTGTGATGATATATGTTCACTGCTTTTAAACTAGACGTATTTTAATAAATTTGGTCGCCGTGTAAAATCGTCTTTGGAAATCTTGTAACAATGCAATGTTTAGTCATAATAGACTTCAACATAATCCAAGCTTCTGCAGGTAAAAGAGATGTTCTTCTAATAATTAATATATTACTTTGATTATTTTGAAAATAAAGAGACGTGAACAGAATGTTGACTTTCACAACAAACTCTATTTGAAACACCATAAATACAATAAATCACAATAGTCACGTCCAACTATTTAAAATGACCCCAAGATATCGACTTTCTAGACACATTTCTGTAACTAAGTTTTCATTTTTCTTTTTATAAACTAGCATTGCTTTTAATTTTCACTGGATTGTGCCTTTCTCCATGACGTTTTACTCCGTCCACTTTGCTGCATAGTTAATGTCTCTGATACATCCAGCGCTCTTCACCTGAACCGTGCTATCTGCTTAAAAGATCAAAATCCCGCGCACATTATATGACTGAGTCATAACTAAATCTAACATTTTTAAATAACAATATCTATTTTTCACGACATCCTTTCCTTTCACGGCCCAGTACGCAGTAGAACACGTAATTTTGATTGTTTCACTACAGTGTGCAAAACGTTCGTCAGGATTGGAACGAAGCTGTAAATCTGTATGCAATACAAACACACACGAACGGATAATGTTCTTTATAAGTAAGAAGGCAAGATTAATATTGTTTTAGGGTTTTGAACAGGCGGGGTAGCCGGCCGCGGTGGCCGAGGGCACTGCGGCGCGTCTGTCACGGTCTGCACGGTCACTACGTCGGGGGTTCGAATCCCCTCTCGGCTCGGGCATGGATATTTGTGACGTCCTTAGTGTTAGCTAGTTCATAATTAGTTTGTAAGTTTAGGGACTGATGACCCCGCAGTTAAGTCCCATAAGCTTTACAAACATTTGAACATTTGAACGAAATATATGACATCAACTGCGAATGAGCAAAGATGAAAATGTGTATCCAGCCGGGATTCGAACCTGGGTCTCCTGCTTTCTAGGCAGTAACGCTGACCCCTATACCACTGGGTGGGGACACAGTGATCACCGCACCTGCAGGGACTACCTAAGCACGCCTTCCGACAGATACAGATTCCCAGCTTCAGCCTGCCCACAGTACTCACACTCGTAGTTCCACAAACATTTGAACAGGCGGGGTAGAGGCTAACAGACAAAAAAAAAAAAGAGAGAGAGAGAAGGGGGGGTGAGGGAAGGACGGAGGGAGTGAGAAACGTTTAGACATCGTTGCTTCTGGGCAACAAGCAAACTTAAACCGGACTCTAAGCAGGATTTCCCGCCTTGTGGGAGGCGTGTCTTATCTGCTGCGGCCTTCCGTGCACGGAAAGCGTGGCACGTACCACCGTCCATGTTCCTCTGCTCGCACTTTTTACTGTGCTTCCGCAAAGGATCGACGTCTAATGAAAATCATTAACTGACCGTCCAGGCGAAACTGAAATACAGCTACGGTGTCTGTTCTTTCTGACATGTCTGACAGCACATATTAATTAATAGGATACAACATATCTCTATATATAAAAGGCGATGTCCCGACTAATTGACTGACTGACTCATCATCGCCCAGCCCAAACCACTGAAGACAGAATCTTGAAATTTGTAGAGGGAGTTGATCATATTCTGTAGGCGTCATTTAAGAAGCAATTTTTCGATATTCCGACCGTAAGGGGGTGAAATAGGAGATGAAACATTTTTTTTGAAAATACGTTTCTATTTAGTCAATTTTAAAGCTACAACTACAAAATTTCGGATTGTAATTCAGGTTTCTAATTTAAAAGACATGTGTTTCGGCATTTTTTTGAAATTCAACCAATAGGGGACGTAAAAAATTATTTTCAAAAATATGTTGCTGTTAACTCAAATTTTAAGCTACTACTACGAAACTTTGGATATGCAATCTTGGTCAGGATTTAAAAAACACGAATTCAGGATTTTGGTAAATTCAACAAGTATGGCCTTTGGAGTAGACATTTTCTCAGAGCTACTGAAGTCTCTGGGAGAACCAGTCATGACAATACTATTTCACCTGGTGCGTAAGATGTACGAGAGAGGCGACAAACCCTTTAACAAAAATTGTAATAATCCCCATTCCACAGAAAGCAAGTGCAGCCAGGCGTGAAAATTACAGAACCATCAGTTTAATAAGTCATAGTTGCAAAACACGAATTATTTACAGAAGGATGGAAAAGCTGGTAGAAGCCGACCTCGGGGAAGATCGTTTTGGATTCACGACAAACATAAGAACACGGGAGGCAACACTCACTTTACTTTAATGTAAACCTACATTTCTAGCTTTTGTATATTTGGAGAAAACTTGTGACACTCTTAATTGAAATACACTCTTTCAAGTTCTGAAATCAGCAGGAGTAAAATATGGGGAACGGAAGGTAGTAGTTATCAGAGTTGAAGAGCATGAAAGGGATGCAGCGGTTTGGAAAAGTGTAAGACAAGGCTGTAACCTTTCTCCAATGCTATTCAATTTGTACATTGAGCAAGCTATGAAGGAAAGCAAGGAGAAATTTGGAGAAGGAATTAAAGTTCATGGTGAAGAAATAACAACCTTGCGTTTTGCCGATGACATAGTAATTGTGCGAGATACAGCAAAAGACCTGGAAGAACAGTTGAACGGAATGGACAGTGTGTTGAAAGGTGAGTATAAAATGAACATTGACAAGAGCGAAACAAGGGTAACGGAGAGCAGTCTAAAAAATCGGGCGATGCTGCAGAATTAGATTAGGAACGGAACAATAAAGGTGGTAGATGAGTTTTGTTACTTGTGCTGTAAAATAGCATGCGATTGTCGCAGTACAGAGGGCATAAAATACAGATTGGCAATGGGAAGAAAAATGTTTTTGGAAAAATTTTTTGTTAACATCGATATTAAGTGTAAGGAAGTCCTTTCTGAAGGCATTTGTGTGGAGTGTTGCCTTTTATGGGAGTGAAACATGGACGATAAACAGTGCGGCCAGGAAGAGGATAGAGGCTTTTGAAATGTGGTGCTACAGAAGAATTCTGAAGATTAGGTGGGTGAATCGCGTAACTAATGAAGAGGTACTGAACAGAATTGGAGAGAAAAGGAATTTCTGGCATACTTTGTCTAAAAGAAGGGATCGATTGGTAGGATACATTCTTAGACATCAAGGAGGGAAGTGTGTGGGGTAATATCAAGATATGAATACAGTAAGCAGATTCAAATGGATGTAAGTTCCAGGTCTTTGAGGAGATGAAGAAGCTTGCTGAGGAATAGTAGGATGGAGAACTGCATCTCCGGACTGAAGACCGTAACAACAAATGTGTCAAATTTTAAGCTTGGAACGTGCTGGTACGTGTTTATGGGGATCAATCACTGTGTATGAAGTATACGAGTGGTTGCCCTCTTTTGTATCCCATCCTCGTCGCCACTTTTGTGTCCCAACTTCGTTGCCGCTTTTGTGTCCCAGCCTCGTCGTAGGTGTCGGTGGCCGAGTGGATGAGACCGACACAGGAATAAGATAGCACGCTGGTGCAGGTACGGAGGGGAGCAGCCAGAAACTATAAACACTAGAGTAAATTAGAAAGAGATATATATTTCACAGAATGTAACAATACTTAACTTTTGCATAGTACTGCAGAATGTTGATACATAGTTGTTAGAGGCCTGCCTAGTGCCTGTACAATAGCAAAGTCTTCAATGGTGCCTATCTGATTACGAAGGTCCTAACTGGTTGCTATCTCCGTCCGAAGTCCAAGTGACCGGTGTCCTTCAGTGGTGGCCACGAGCGGAGTTCTCGCAGAGGGCGCTCGTGGCTGTCGTCGTGAGAACGCTGCGCCGTGCGTGCATGGCGGCGCGCGGCGAAAGTGGGTGGCGCGCACTTTGTACTTGTGCGACACCACACCCCTCCCCCCCCCCCAAACCGCCGCGCCGTCGTGGCGTAGGGCTGAGGGCCACGGCGACGGCACTGGGAGGAGGGCCTGGGCGGGGGCGTTACTGATGGGACGGGCGTCGTAGCTGAGGCTGGGATCGAGACGCCGTCCGCGCCCCGGCATCCGCCTTGCGATCCTCCAGGGAACCCACCGAAACCTGGGGAAGGGCGCACCCTGCCGCCCAGATTGAGCAGGTCATCTTCTTCTGAGGTGCGTGGCCCAAGCTGGGGGGGCCCGCACGGTCCCGGAGTCCCTCTCGGTGATGCTGTCAGCTGCGGCGGCGACGGAGGCGGAGAGGCGGACTGCGTAGGAGGCGCGTCCACCTCCATAGGGATCTCGTAGTCCGGGGACGAACGATGTGGTTGTGCTCCCTGGCGGTGAACTGGGTCTGGAATCAAGAAACCCGAGACAGGATCGCGCGGCCTATGCAGGCGCAATTGGTTTGCGTGGCGCCGCAGCTCCGACCCTGTGGAAGAACGTACAACATACATATTGCGACCGAGCACGCGCTGAATGGTGCCCGGCATCCATAGTTTCTTCTTGTTTCCAGCAAACACCCTGTACAGCACCGGCGTGGAAACCTGAAAACGCGTAGCGCCATACGAACCGACTCGGTGCGTGGAAGGCTGCAGCAGGTGAAGGAGAGTGCGGTGACGGCGGCCGTGTAGCAGCTCGGCAGGAGACGGGCCGTCACGTGGCATGCACCGATACGTAGACAGGAAAATTTGTAGAGCTTGCTGCCTGGAGTGCTGACCTTTCATCTTCTCCATGTGAGACTTGAATGTTCGAACGAAACGTTCTGCTTCACCATTGGATTGAGGGTGAAAAGGTGCGGTGGTGATATGCTGAATGCCATTCACACGACAAAACTGTTGAAATTCCGCACTAACAAACTGAGGTCTATTGTCACTGACGATAGTTTCAGGCAAACCTTCGATGCAAAACACTGATGTTAAGGCACTGATCGTACTAGACACCGTCGTTGAGTTCATGGCAATCACGAAAGGAAACTTGCTGAAAGCGTCTACAACAATTAACCAGCGCGTATTCCAGAAAGGTCCGGCAAAGTCAATATGTAAACGTTGCCATGGTCCCTTGGGGCGTGGCCAGTCTGAGAAACGCTGTGGAGGAGCCGCCTGATGCTCCTCACAAACTGTACACTGTGATGTCATGCTCTCTATCTGAGCGTCCATACCAACCCAGGTACAATGACGTCTGGCCAGTTGCTTTGTCCTAACAATGCCCCAATGTCCTTGATGCAGGAGGCGTAACACTTCTCGTTGCAGGGAACGAGGAACAATCACTCTTGCTTGGTCGTTGTCGGTATGCAACAACAGTACACCCTGACGACGTGAGAGGCTTGTGGTCTGTCAACAAATAGAATTTTCTGCCATAGAGATAATGATGAAACTTTGTGACGCCGTAAATGATTGCTAAGGCCTCCTTTTCTATCTGACTGTAATTCTGTTGCGTCGGCGTCAGTAGCCTGGATGCAAAGGCAATAGGACGATCGTGACATCCAATACGATGAGACAGAACGGCACCCAGACCGTACGACGAGGCGTCAACTGCTAACACTACAGGCTTCTGTGGGTCAAAGAGAATGAAACATGCATCACTGAGTAGTGCAGATTTTAGTTTGTCAAAGGCAACCTGACAATCTTTAGACCATACAAAAGGAACATTCTTCCTACGTAAGTGATGCAGTGGAGCTGCAATCTGAGAGGCATTGGGAATAAATCTGAAATAATAGTTAAGCTTTCCCATCACTGCTTGCAATTCATGCACATTCTTAGGAGGAGGCAAGTCTTTGATTGCTCGAAGATGTGACTGTAAGGGATGAATTCCTTGGGCATTAATCACATGGCCCAGGTACTCTATTTCAGTTTGAAAAAACGAACACTTTGCTTTATTACAACGTAGACCTGCTGCAGTCAACACTTTGAAAAGGCACTCCAGGTTTGCTAAATGTTCTTCAACTGTACGTCCGGATACCACAATATCATCTAAATAGTTCGAGCAACACGGTACAGAAACTGTCAGCTGTTCCAAAAAGCGCTGAAAAATAGCGGGGGCGGAAGAACTGCCAAAGGGTAGGCGTCGAAATTGAAAAAGGCCCATGTGAGTATTAATGACGAAAAACTTTTTTGACTCGTCATCAAGTGGAATCTGTAAGTATGCCTCTGCTAAATCAATGTTGGAAAAGAAGCGAGACTGTCCTAATTTGTCCATCAGTTCCTCAGGTCTGGGCAGAGGGTAAGTGTCTACAATTGTTTGACTGTTCACTGTTGATTTGAAGTCCGCACAGAAACGAAATTTTACTGACGGCTTGGGTATAATTACTATAGGCGAGGCCCACTGACTCGCAGAAACAGGAGAAATCACCCCACTATCTTGCCAACGTTTAAGTTCGTCTGCAACTTTATCACGAATTGCGATAGGCACTGGTCGAGCTTTACGAAATTTTGGAACTGCAGATTCTTTTAAAGTTACATGTGCCACGAAGTCTTTTGCACAACCTAGTTCCGGCGAAAACAAGTCACTATATTTGTCACACAATGCATTGATTTTATCCTGAGGCACTACTGACGAAATTTGAAGCACATCTCTTTGAATTGATAAACCAAATAAATCGAATGCATCTAGACCAAAAATGTTCTGTGTAGATTTGGCCTGAAGAACTACAAAAGCAACTGTTTTTGTTACACCTTGAAAAGAGGCAGGCAGGCTACACGTTCCCAGCACGGGAATATTTTGACCGGTATATGCTGTTAACACTTGCTGTGACGGCGACAATTTTGGCGAACCCAGAAGTTCATAAGTATCTTTATTAATTAATGTAACAGCGGAACCAGTATCAAGCTGAAATTGCACAGTCTTATTTTCTATGGAGAGATTTACAAAAAGTTTGTGCTTCTGGCGCACGACAGGTGCGCGAATGTGGGCAACGTCTGCTACGGTTTGTGTGCTGCGTATGCGCGGGCCGCTTAGTGAAGGAAGCGGCTCAGACTCGGCACTCAGGGGATTAACAACACTGTCACTAGATGGCACTACCGCCGGATCGGCGTCCGCGCAATGCGAGGCTACTGCACTAAAATTACTTTCAGTATCTACAACAAGTCTACTGTCACTAGCTACACAGTACTGGGCACTATTACAAGGAGCAGTTGCAGAAGGCACTATTTTCACTACAGGAATGCACTGTTCATAGTCATTTTGCTTGTCCCGAACCCTTTTCCGTTGCACTGTTTTACGCGCTCGTCGGCGCTTGCTACGTGGTGCACTATAAAGTTTTGCAGTAGGCGCAGAAGAACTTTCTTGCAATTGAGAACCAAGCAAAGCACCGTTCAATTCCACAGCGTCTATAACATTTACAGAATGAACTGTTCTCGCACTTTGCGAAGCACTGTTTCTAACGTTACTGTTCTTTGAGTTTTTAATTTGCATACACACAGACTGCACATGTCCTGATTTGCCACATTGATAACAGGTTGCGTTGCGACTAGGGCAATGAGCACGCTTGTGGCGAGACACACACTGGGGGCACGATTTACGAACATTTTTCTGAAATGAGCGTTGGCGCCCTTTATTCAAATCACTGTTTCTAATACGACGGGGCGACCTGTGTGTCGCACTTTTACACTGGCTACTGTTCACTGTCTGTTCAGCACGGCCTGTACTATTGTAAGAATCACTAGTGCTACACTGAGAACTACGGCTAGGAAAGCGTCCGTTGCGGCGCACTGAATTTACACTATGGCTTTGCATTTCTACATCAGCTAAGTCAAAAGTATCATGCGCTTCTATAAGCTGCAGTACACTGTCTAATGAAGGGTCAGACTGTTTCAGAATTGCTGCTCTAATTCTGGGGTCCTGAATATTCTGCGTAATCGCATCCCTCAACATCACGTCACTATACGAAAGTCCACAAGAGCAAGTAAATTTACATTGGCGGGTTAAGCCCTTCAATTCCGTGATCCACTCTTGGTGTGACTGCTGCGGTAATTTTTTAAGTCTGAAAAATCGGTATCGTGCAGCGGCTACAAGAACTTTTCTCTCATAATGAGCATTCAGTGCATCTACAATTTGTTCAAAGTCTACATCACGAGGAGATGCGAGAGGGAAAAGTTTTTGCAATAGTACGAAGGTCTGGGGGCCCACAATCGATAAGAAAAGGTTCTTCACTCTCTGACCTGTAATTTGATGAGCCGCGACGAGTTCTTGAAACTGCGCGAAATAGTCACTCCATTCCTCCTCACGTTCGTTGTACTGGCGGAACGTCGGAAGCGTTGCGGCGGCAGGTGTGGGCTGCTGATGCGACGGCTGTTGTTGAATTGTCAACTGCGCCACCGCCTGGAGAAGTTGCGTGATTTGCGCCGTCTGTAACTGAATAATTTCCATTAAGTTTGGGTTCGGGGTAGTGGCCATGCTGACCGATTAGGCGCCGCGTATACAAGTAACTTCTAACAAAACACAAATGCAATATTAAAGAGGACGCTCTGCAACAAAAAAGTCCACAAAACACGTAACAAAATATCTTCCCCCAAAATTCTTAAAATAAGGGTGGGTGGGCGGGAGCAATTTTTGCGTGCTCCGACTGCTGCTGTCTGGCTGCTGTAAGTGGGCTGGTCCAAGGTTCTATCACTCCTCGTCGCCACTTTTGTATCCCATCCTCGTCGCCACTTTTGTGTCCCAACTTCGTCGCCGCTTTTGTGTCCCAGCCTCGTCGTAGGTGTCGGTGGCCGAGTGGATGAGACCGACACAGGAATAAGATAGCACGCTGGTGCAGGTACGGAGGGGAGCAGCCAGAAACTATAAACACTAGAGTAAATTAGAAAGAGATATATATTTCACAGAATGTAACAATACTTAACTTTTGCATAGTACTGCAGAATGTTGATACATAGTTGTTAGAGGCCTGCCTAGTGCCTGTACAATAGCAAAGTCTTCAATGGTGCCTATCTGATTACGAAGGTCCTAACTGGTTGCTATCTCCGTCCGAAGTCCAAGTGACCGGTGTCCTTCAGTGGTGGCCACGAGCGGAGTTCTCGCAGAGGGCGCTCGTGGCTGTCGTCGTGAGAACGCTGCGCCGTGCGTGCATGGCGGCGCGCGGCGAAAGTAGGTGGCGCGCACTTTGTACTTGTGCGACACCACACCCTCCTTTCTACAAGGAGGCGGGGGAAGCGTTTCTGATAGTGTCTAAAACATTGAGATAGTGAGGACATTTATCATGTACGATCGTCAACTAAATATGCGCACGATAGTTTATGAACTGTAGATTAACCTGAATGCGTGTGAATTCTTACCCAGGATTTAGGGAAGAGGACACCATGTTGTCTTCTTGTGTCACATCACTGACGATCGGAAATAGGCACATTTAGGGGCTTTACAGGATTTTCTCGAAACGACGGTGAATGCGACACCCAATTTCTTGAACCGTATTGTCACTGAGGATGAAACCTGGTATCTCTGGTACGACCCTGAACCGAAACGGCAAAGCATGACATGGAGTTCTCCGACATCACCTTGTCGGAAAATGGTCAGAGCTGAAAAATCACTCATCAAGAACGATTCTCATCGCCTTTTTACGGAAGTCAATACATTATTCACAACGAACTTCTACCTGAGGGATCAACGTTGATAGCTGTAATTTACGTTGACCTAGT
This sequence comes from Locusta migratoria, assembly GCA_026315105.1. Lineage (NCBI taxonomy): Eukaryota > Metazoa > Arthropoda > Insecta > Orthoptera > Acrididae > Locusta > Locusta migratoria. The sequence goes on from CM048751.1 coordinate 247,492,603, forward strand.
TATGGGGGGTGACTATTTCGAATGGCGGTAAGATAAATGTAGTTCATCTGCATTAATGTTAGAGTAGTATTCACCAAACTTCATTGTCGGAGGTTGTAACATAGGATGTACTGATATACTGAATTATATAAAAATTTATTAACTCAATGCTGATAGGTTGCAAATAGGGTTTATTATAACTTTATGACCGGTTTCAGGCGCAGCCCATCATCTGATACACTTCAGCATTCAAGAAAGAAAAGCGAAGTTTTATATATTGAAGTAAAATGGTTGCTCACCTGATGAAAGACTTTATATCGTCTTTGGAATATACTGAAATGTTCCATATCTGACTATAAAAATGTGTACTTTGAAGTAGAAACACATGATAATTGTGGTGACTCATAATTGCACCATATTTCTGAGTGTAAGTCAAGAACTAAGGAATCACCTTACGGTAAAAAAAAAAAAAAAAAAAAAAAAAAAAATAATGAAATTATGTTACAGAAAATGAGATGCATTTATTAAATGTTTTGTTCAATAATCCCTATATATTAAATCTCTTCTCATTTCGTCTAAACCACTTCGTAATTCTGTAAATGGCACTTGATTCATAATGTAAATACACACTACGAATTGTCATGTAACGCACATCAACTAATGGTTTCATTTGCAACATTAACTTACTAACACTTGTGTTGTCAAGTCTGTTTACTTAAAATGTACTCGAGTCACAGATAGTATTATAGGCGTGAAAGTGTAAAGTGTTACGAAATGTGTGCGAATCGTGTAACTGAGGCGGGACTTGCAGACGAGCCAGGTATTCACTTAGGGGGATGTGGAAAACCACCTAAGAACCACATCTAGGCTGGCCGGCACTCCGACCACTCCGTTAATCCGCCAATCGGATTCGAACCGGGGCCGGTACGCCTCTCCGTCTCGGAAAACAGTGCGTTAGATAGCACGGCTAACCTAGCGGGTTGCAGAGGTGATAATCTATATAATTATTGTTATCTACAACAACAAGAATTCAGTTCGTCAAGTCAAACATTGACTAGTTATACCACAGGTATGAAATAGGAGGAGAGGTACTGAATAAAAATTTGTGCAGTGACCGGGATCCGAACCCGGGATCTCGTGCTTACGAGGCAGTAGCTTTAGACCGCTCAGCTGGCGGAAACCCGCCACTCTTTTAGGAGAATCATATTTGCTGAGACACAAGAGACAGTTGTACTACTTCGAGAGCCGAAATAAGTCGTAGCTTTTATTATCTTCACGGAATGTATGGCATTAACTGAGAATGGGCAAATTTGAAAATGTGTACCCAGCCGGAACTCGAACCCGGGTCTCCTGCTTTCGAGGCAGTTGCGGTGACTTCTACACAACTGGGGACAGAAGACCACTTCACCTGCACGGAAATACTCAAGTACGCCTCTCGTTCAGATACACTCAACTTTAGCCCTGCACAATAAAGTCGAACTCGTATTTGTTGTAAACTAAATCCCATAAGAGTAAGGTCCTACGATTGGCTCCTCACTGAAGAAAGAATCATTGCCCCCCCACCCCACCGGCATATAAATGGTATTACAAAAAGGTACGGCCAAACTTTCAGGAAACATTCCTCACATACAAAGAATGAAAATATTTTATGTGGACATGTGTCCGGAAACGCTAAATTTCCATGTTAGAGCTCATTTTAGTATTTCTCTTTAAATGTAAATTGAAATAATTCGTGCAGATAATTGTCAAAATACCCAATTGTTTCGTTAATATGTACTGTACTTCCTCGATTCACCATCAGTTGGCCCTACTGATGGAAGGTAGTGTTGACTTCAGTGCTTGTGTTGACATATGACTCATTGCTCTACAATGCTAGCAACAAGAACATCAGTACGTAGCATCAACTGGCTAGTGTTTATGACAAACGTGGTTTTTCAGTGGGTGCAATGTTTACAAATGCAGAGTTGGCAGATGCCCATTTGATGTATGGATTAGCGCAACAACAGATTCGGTAACCGATGGATTGGTAGAGGTGGACCAATTCCATGGCCTCCACGCTCTCCTGACCTCAAATCTCTTGACTTTCATTTATGGGGGCATTTGAAAGCTCTACGCCGGTACCAAATATAGAGACTGTTAGTGCTCCTATTGTGGACGGCTGTGATACAATACTGCATCAGGGATTCCATGCGATGGAGGATGGATGTATGTATATTCGCTAACGTAGGACATTTTGAACATTTCCTGTAACAAAGTGTTTGAAGTCACGCTGGTACGTTCTGTTGCTGTGTGTTTCCATTCCATGATTAATGTGATTTGAAGAGAAGTAATCTAATGAGCTCTAACATGGAAAGTAAGCGTTTCCGGACACACGTCCACATATTTTCTTTCTTTGTGTGTGAGGAATGTTTCCTCAAAGTTTGGCCGTACCTTTCCGGGTGTTTCAATAAGTGTGTTTGCCTCTGTGATTTATAAAATAATAGGTGACGGGAAATTTTAATGCTGTAGGTCAACACAAGAAATGTTACAATTTCTGCGGAGCTATGAACATAGTTTATTTTATCATTTTCGAAAGAGTTACACCACAAAGATATAATTTTTTAAATGGAACAATAGTTTTTCTGTCGTGTATTAGATTCGTTTAAACCAGCTGCGTCCAAATCAATTTAAACTACATTCCTATCACTGTTAGTTTGGGAGATATAACCCTTCAAAGTTCCGGGGGCGGAGGCTACGACAGCGTAGCTGACTGGCTGGTGGTCATGAGACAGTGGGCCGTGCCCCAGGGAATAGCCACTCGGCCAGTCAGCTACGCTATCGCAGCCTCCGCCCCCGGAACTTTGAAGGGTTGTAGCTCCCAAACTAACAGTGATAGGAATGTAGTTTAAATTGATTTGGACGCAGCTGGTTTAAACGAATCCAATACACGATAGAAAAACTATTTTTCCATTTAAAAAATTATATCTTTGTGCTGTAACTCTTTGGAAAATGATACAATAAACTATGTTCATAGCTCCGCAGAAAGTGTAACATTTCTTGTGTTGACGTACCGCATTAAAATTTCCCGTCACCTATTATTTTATAAGTTACAGAGGCAAACACTCTTAGTGAAACACCATATATATATATATATATATATATGTCACATACACGTGGCGTCCGAAAGAACAGATGCCACATGTATATAACTTATATTGATTTATCTTATCATTCTGGATTTGTGAAGTCCACTGAACAGCGCTAAGAACAAATGTTATTCCGAAAAAGAAAGACACTTTATAGCTGACAGGATACTTTTCCGAAGTGGGAGCAGGTTGAGTGTTTAAAGCTGCAGCCCAAACTTGAAACTGTATTGTCGTGAAATTTTTAACATTCCCAGCTGCAATACCAAACGATAAAAAATGAATTGTTCGCTACTTTCCCGTCTTTCCTCGTATTAGCCGCTGAACATCTCCGTCTTATTATGCGAATTTGGTGCGGTACAGCCAGAGCGTGTAACAGAGGCGTCCGTACTGTGCCGTGTGGCGACCACTTCGCGTGTACCCCGGCTGCGGTCAGGCACGCACACAGCGAGTGAGCGTATGCGCTGATTGCCTGTCGCGGACCGCCAGGGGTCCGCTGATTGCTTCCACCACAGGGCACCGCTGGTGCGGCTCTGCGGTTATCCCCCCCTCCCCCTCCCCCCCTACCTCACCACCCGTCATAGGCAGCGGCGGCACACGCGGTACTTGTGACGGGGTCACACGAGTCGAGCGAACCTGCTGTATGGAGTGGTCGTATCAATTTTATTGGGCTGGATATTCCCGTTGGGATTTTGCCACCTATGGCAAGTGTTTGTAATTGACGCCACTCTGGTAGCTCGTGTGTCGATGATGATGAAAGTCACGACGACGACGACACACAACTCCCAAGCCTATGCTAAGAATCGAACACGGGCTACGCGCGCGTCAGAGACGCTGCCTCTCAGCTACGAAGGCGGACAGTGCGCACCTGATAACAAATCTCTGTACTAATTGGTTGTAAAATTCCAGATGCCTTGGCACGCCGGCCGCAAGTGCTCATATTTAGTTTCTTACGAAATTATTACAGGCCTATATCATTGACATCGGTTTCAAAAAAAATGTTCAAATGTTTGTAAATCTATCGGACCAAACTACGTGGTCATCAGTCCGTACAAAGTACTTAAAACAGGTAAACTAACTTAAGGACAACACACACACCCATGCCCCAAGGACGACTCGAACCTCCTCGGCGAGCAACCGCGCGCTACGCAGCGAGACGCTTTAAACTGCCCTTTTTTTTTCTTTTTTCTTTTTTTTTTCTTTTTTGTCCTTGAGGTGGATCTAGGTTTTGCGGTGGTTGTTTCAGTTCGTTCTATTTGTTCGTTGAATGGTTGGCTCAGCTTTTTTTTTTTTTTTTTTATTATAGAGGGCGTTTAGCCCCCTGACCACAGCTCCCGGCGACCGCTCGGCTACTCCACCGCGGGTGACATCGGTTTACAGTAGGACACTAGTGACACACAACTGTTCAAAAGGGCGAACGAGTCGCGTGTTCAAAGGAGGAAATTATGAGAAATATGCATATGCTGATAAAAGGAGGAAATGTAGAAACATGCATGTGTTGATAAAAGAAGGAAAATGTCAGAAATATTGACACGGAAATATGGGGTAAAAATGAGAAAGCTGATAAAAGCGTAAGTAGCTGGTTTCAAGAGGTTAGCCGTGTGTGTATCTGGATGAATAAGCATGTTTGCGTAATAATTGGCACCGACAGGAGATAGACGTTATCGTTGTGTGTTGGACGAGACCCATGGAGCGGGATGAGGGTTACATGGCTGTGTGGATGAAACATTTATTCGTGTGTAAAAGATTCATTATTGTCGAAGAAAAAGTGTCCCGAATTACTCTCTGGGAAACGTAGCCGGCCGCGGTGGCCGAGGGGACTAAAATGTTTTCAAATGTTTGTATAGCTTATGGGACTCAACTACGGGGTCATCAGTCCCCAAACTTACAAACTACTTATGAACTAGTTAATACTAAGGACGGCACAAATATCCATGCCCGAGGGGGGATTCGAACCCCGACCGTAGTGGCCGTGCAGACCGTGACTGGAGCGCCTCAGTCCCCTCGGCCACCGCGGCCGGCTGAAAATATTTTGCTAGCACCCACCTACTTAGGGAGACACGATTATTTTTGTGGCTCGTTTCCGCCGGTTGTCTTGGGTGTCGGTGGCCGAGTAAAGAGAGACCGACACAGGAAGTAGGATGCACGCGTGTGCAGGTACGGAGGTGACCAGTCAGTGGGACAGCAGGAACTGGAAACACTAGAGTAAATTAGTATATAAGAAAGATTACAATACTTATCTTTCATAAGTTTTTTTTTTTTTTTAATTTTATAAATTACTGGAATACTTCGCGCCGTTAGTGGAATGACAAAAAAGTTGGGGGGGGGGGTATGGAAGTAAAATTGAATATTTACGTATAGTTTCCTTCAGAATCAATCAATGCAAGTGTTTAAAAGCGCTGAGTATTGTTAGCTCAAAAGTAACTGCGTACCTTAATTAGAACCGAAGATATCAGCACTCACGTAAGAAACACGCCTTCAGGCGCGAAGGATACTGATAACCTTTCCAGTGGGACTGCAAACTTGTCCTCCTGTGTGTCACAGCCACATTGCTTCTTTATTGACCTGGCAAATTTAGTTACCATTACCCAGGGTCTACGATTTGCCTTGTCGATTAATAGCTTATGACCATCTGTTCATACAACCAGAGAGCATGTCGGCATTGTGGAACAGTAACAGTCACGGTCTGCACGGCCACTACGGTCGGGGGTTCGAATTCCCCCTCGGGCATGGATATTTGTGCCGTCCTTAGGATTAGCTAGTTCATAAGTAGTTTGTAAGTTTAGGGACTGATGACCCCGTAGTTGAGTCCCATAAGTTATACAAACATTTGAACATTTGATTTGAAACACTCGTATGTGTTAGTAGCAACGTGTCACAAATGTACGGTGTTTATACAAGTGCTGACGTCGGCCGTTTCCTTAGATTCTTACTACATTGATGTCCTCTCTGTATGTAGCGTTTATAAACATCTGTAAAGTTTAGCCCTAGTACTTGGTAAGTCTCTTATCCTGGGACAACGCAAAATCTCACGAGTGTGTAGAGTGCGATATACGGGCTCCCGCCACAATTCCGAATTTAAGCACTATCGGGATGGCCTGTTTTTCAATGGATAACCATCTGAGTGTATTGACCATATTCCCTTTGCTTCTTGACAGCGAAGACAGGTGGTGGTGTTGGGTGGTTGAGGGGAGGGGGGGGGAGGGATTTCACGATTATCAGTCTCTGCGCCAATATTCTGGATTAAACCTCTCCGCGGCGTTGCATGGAAGTGAAGGCACGTCACACAGTTGATAGTAATCCGTTCCGTCGGATGAGGACGTTAACGTCGGCGGTTGCCTTGGTACTGCTAGACAGTACTAGACTATGCACAGTTCGCGCAAACTAAGTTGACACTCGGCATGGCGACTTGTTTAAGCATGTGCTCACCTCGACAAATTTCTTTTATTCAATGAACAATATTTTGAACAGACTGACGGTGTCGTAATAGGCGGTCCCTTATGAGCCATTGTGGCTAATTTTTTTTTCTTTTTCTTTTTTTTTTTTTTTCCTTCATGGAAGAATTCGAGGAGAGAACACTCCAGTCAGCAGAGTTGAAACGTACCTGCTTTTGGCGATATGTTGATGACTTGTAGTCTTGTCCCATGGAAATGCATCGCTGGATATAGTTTTAGCACATATAAATTCCTTTCATTTGAATAACAAGTTTAGGATGAAAAAAAAAGGCAAATCACCGTTCCTGGACGTGTTGGTTCTGAGGGAATAGGATTGCACCTTGGAAATGGTGAAGGGTTCTTCGTGACTTCATCTCAACCAATCGCAATACATTACCAGGATTGATTAGCAATCGCCGCCCCATCTGACGCTTCACCACCCAAATAACCTCACAAAACTCATCTTCGGAGGAACACTGCAACGTCCCTACTGGCGAACTGGCAGGTCAAAGTGCAATGTGGCATTGCACATGCAGAGGCCTCTAGCAGACGACTGCAGAGTTTTGCAGATGCTGGTGTATCGCTAGAGCAATAAAGGATCTTTTCATTATCTCTCATACGATATTGGTGTATATGTGTTTGTTCGAGCCCAAGTACTTTCCTTGTGAGATCTATTTTAAGCTCAGTGAAGGGTGACCTTGGGTAAAGGAGGCCTTGTGTCTATCGGATACCCTGTAGCAGCCGAACATCATACGACAAACCTGTCGCAACGTGGAGGACAAATGCGCGGGACGTCGGCGATATACGCTTCTGGACTAGCCAGAAAAATCAGCAGTGGCCGAACGTTGACTCAGTACGGGGCACAGTGTGGATTACCAGAACACCCAGATCCTCTCGTCTACTTTTTAGTACTGGGACAGTGTTATTAAAGAAGCTGACGTAATGCGCATGCCTTCGATCGCGCCACGCTGGAGAGATCCGCTTTAGCACACAGTAACACGTCCAACGGACCTTAGTTTCCGCCAACAAGCGAGTACGTGACAACTACAACTAACGATGCCGGATTATCAGTGCAACGTTGATACATAAGTCCGTCAGTTTTCCTTCATTGCCACAGCACGCTGATATGGTGACCAATAATGATATCGTCTTAAAGTACGGTCATACGTATTCAGAAATATTGCACTTCTGAATTTATTAAATACTATCTGTGCACTAGAATACCTTTTCTGGTTTTTAATCACAATAGCAATTTTATTTCCAAACGCGTACCTAAAGGTTCTTAAAATTTTATTACTCTTGAGACCATAACGCAGACTTAAGATTTCGGATTTTGTCAAGTCTTTTCACGGGATATGATGCGAACCAATTGGTACAACCCATTTTACTTCGGATACAGGGGAGATAAAACATGTTCCAAACGTTCAGTTTAATAAAGGTGTTGATTCCAACCACATAATGTTTACTTAATGGTGTCATATATAAACCTATCTAAGAAATTTGAAAAAAGCCCCCATTAGAACGCGGCACCCATCATGAATATTGGGGCGTCGCAGTAAGTCATTCCACCTCATGTATTCAAACATTATGAATTATCTCGAACAGAATGATCTATTGACCCAAGGTCCACGGATATAGAAAATATCGTTCATGCGAAACGCAACTAGCTCTTTACTCGCACGAAGTGATGAGTGATATCGGGCTTTCCACAGTGTAGTGTTATTGGTCCTCTCAAAAAATGTTCAAATGTTTGTAGCACTTATGGGACTTAACTACGGGATCATCAGTCCCTAAGCTTACAAACTACTTATGAACTAGCTAAGACTAAGGACGGCACAAATATCCATGCCCGAGTGGGGGATTCGAACCCCCGACCGTAGTGGCCGCGCAGACCGTGACTGAAGCGCCTCAGTCCCCTCGGCCACCTCGGCCGGCTATTGGTCTTCTACTGTTCATTATTTACATGAAATATTTGGGAAAAAGTCTCAACACCTCTCTTCGGTTGTTTCTAGATGACGCCGTCATTTACCGTGGACTAAAATCATTTGAAGATCAAAACCAACTGCAGAACGATCTAAGTAATATATCATTATGGTGAAAAATTGGCAATTGACTCTAAATAATGAGAAGTATGAAGTCGTCAACATGAGGACGAAAAAAAAAATCCGTTAAACTTTGTTCACAAGATATAGCAATAAAAAGTGAAGGCCGTAAACTCCCCTAAATACCTATGAATTCTATTACTTCAGACTTAAACTGGAAAGAACACGTAGATAATGTCGTGGGAAAGGCGAACCAGAGACTACGTTTTATTGGCAGAACCCTTAAAAGATGCAACAGGAGTACTAAAGAGACTGCATATACTATGCTTGTCCGTCTTTTATGGAGTATTGCTGCCCAGTGTGAGATCCTTATCAGGTGGGTTTGACGGAGTATAAAGAAGAGCATCTCGTTTTGTATTGTCACGATACTGGGGAGGCAGCATTATGGAAATAATACAGAATTTGGGATGGGAATCATTACAACGGCGCTTATCGTTGCGGTGTGGGCTACTTACGAAACTCCAATCGCCAACATACTTCTCCGAATACGAAGATATATTGTTGACTCCCACTTACATAGGTAGAAAAGATCATCAGAATAAAATACGTGAAATGAGATTCAGATGTTCCTTCTTCCCGCGCACTATTCGAGAATGGAATGGGGGATGAATAGTATAAAGGTGGTTCAATGAACCCTCTGCCAGGCACTTAAATGTGATTTGCAGAGTATCCCATGTGGATGTAGATATAAATTAAGATATCGGTTGTAACCTAATAAAGGCATAAAAGACAGCTAAGGCGGATTACGATAATTCATGGAAAGGAATCCTCGCTTCATTGTCCATATTACCTTCTAGAATATCATAATGTATTACAGCTGTTGATGCCCAAAGTATAAAATAATCTGTATTTAAAGAAGCGTTGGAAATTAGCAGCTCCACAAATCTGAATAGAGAGGGTACAATCTTAGCACCGCCGCTTGGGATCCAGCCCTGGCCATTTTAAAATCACAGCGGACGCAGTGTACAGACGAGGACGTTGCATTGAGAACATTGTTTTTGGTTGCTAATCGGCGAGGCTGGGCACAACCCGCGTGCAGCTCCCGGCAGTGGGCGTTGGCGCGGCCGTCGAAATCGCGCCTTTATGACCCACGTGCGTGCTTCTGGCAGGGACGCGCCTGTCTCTCCTTCTCAACATAACATCTACCTCTCTGGTATCGATTTGACGTGTTCACCCGTGCGCAGATCCGCCTTACAAGGAGACCACATGGGTATCGGATTTTAGAATTTCTTTATATTTATGGTACGTGAAGTTCAGAACTGAAATAACAAACAGACAAAGCCATTTGACGCAACCTTAAAAAATTCTCGAGAAAATCGAGTTTGAAGTTACAGCATATACAGCATCTGTCAGTTTTTGTTTATCTGTATATAGACTACCTGAAAACCTTGTCACGTAAAACGATGGTTGCGTAGGTTAGCTGCTTGGAGAGCCATTAGTAACAACGGAGATGACTTTCCAAAACAGCATCGTAGCTCTCCATAAACTGAACAGTCAAAGACTAGTGTCGTCAACTAATAGTGAAGCCAATACAGTAAAAAACGTAACTTAAGTTTTTTATTAAAACCATCATTAAGAGCATCCTTCTATAATACACAGAAAATTAGGAAAGAATAAAAATATGCGCACTTTTCGGAAAAATTAGGATTAGATATTAAAAAAAATAAAAAATAAATAAATAAATAAAAATCAATGTAATAAGGATTTATACTCTTAGACGGCGATAAGTTTCAATTACTTCACCTCAAATGCGGTCATACTTTCGACCTCGCACTTGAACCCGTAATGGCGAGTATAAGAGGGCATGAAAGATAGGGGCGCTACAGCTATAGCATGTGACGTGTGGGAATTTGAGACGGACGGATGCGAGCACAGTAGTTAAAGTGACCGCTGGACCGAAGCGGAAGACCCGGGTTCGATTCCCGGCAGGGCTCACTTTTTCGCTTGTCGCCATTGTTTCACTTCAATATCCTAAAGTAGCAACTGCAATACTTTCCTTCCTAATCCTTCTTCCTTCCTGTCCTTTATCAAAACATGAAAAAATGAAAAAAAGTAACGTAACAGGATTCGAACCACCGACTCTATCGTTGTGAGAGCAGAATGCTACCACCGTCAGATACTGTAACTCTTGTATTTATTGTTACTTACGTGTATTTTGCAAAACTTCGATTTTCTCGAGAATTTTTGAGAGTTTCGTAGGATGGGTTTGGCTGATTGTTATTTGAGTTCTAAAGTTCACGTATTATGAATATAAAAAAATTCTAAAATACGATACACATGTGGTCTCCTTATTAAACCGACTGGAATAGGACACGTCCATCGCGGCCCACTAGTGTGTTCGCCGCACCTGAAGATGTCGGGTAGTTACGCCGATGAAACATCGTGTACGTTTCACAGCGGAATTCGACGTCTTACCCGTGAGCCTTATTATCAGTTGATCCGGCGGGAAAGCCTAAAACAACAGACCTCATAGGGATATTGTAAGGGATCTTATGAGTAGGTAAATTTTTTTATTTTATTTTATAAATTACTGGAATACTTCGCGCCGTTAGGGGAATGACAAAAAAGTTGGGGAAAACGGAAGTAAAGTTGAATGTTTACGCATAGCTATCTTCAGAATCAATCAATGCAAGTGTTTAAAAGAGCAAATGAGAGGTTGATTCGCCGAGTATTGTTAGGTCAAAAGTGTCTGCGTACCTTAATTAGAATCGAAGATATCGGCACTCACGAAAGAAACGTCTTCAGGCGCAAAGGATACGGATAACCTTTCTAGTTGGGCTGCAAACTTGTCCTCCTGTGTGTCACAGCCGCTTTGCTTCTTTATTGACCTGGCAAATTTAGTTACCATTACCCAGGGTCTACGATTTGTCTTGGAGATTAATAGCTTATGACCATCAGTTCATATAACCAACAAGCATCAGTTCATATAACCAATGAGCATATAGTCACTGAGTGCAGATCGTTGTGGAACAGTAACAGCAGCAGCTGCTGCTACTGTGGGCCAGCTAGCCTCCAATAAATTTCAGTCGCCGCTGCAGCTCGGGCCTGAGCCGACTAGCGCCTGCGGGTGCCGAACGGAATGTTGTCCGGCGCGACGTGCTGGCGGCTGGATTACCGCTGCTCGTGACGTCACCAGGTGTGGCGTCACTGCCGGCCGGCAGTGCTGTATGAGGAACAGGCGCTGCCGAAACGCACGCGCGCGGCCGTCGAACACTTGGGCCGAGCATTCTCTATAGTCCGTTCACCGAGAGCTGGGACGACACGTAAACAGTGTCACGTGAGCGATTACGATTGTTTCCAGAGAAAGCATTCGATGTTCACGTGGCACGAAGGGGTGTACAAAATCCTTGGTCCACGCTTTGCAGTTGTTGGCGTCGGCTGGCTGCCGAGCTGACGTCATAGCGGACCCTGAGAAACCTGGACAACAATGTAACGAAATGAAGCACGACATGGAAGATTCAAAGCCAGTTCCAGTAATGTTAAAAGTACGATGTAACTTAGTTCACTCTGTAAAAACAGGTTTGTTTTCATACAAGTTGCTAACAAAACGCTCCATTCATACACAATTTCAATAACATAACGAGCAATAATAATGGTAAAGGACGGCGAAACAAGGTTCATTCTGTCAAACGAGAACTGTTTTCATTGAGGTTTATACAAAACCGCTCCTCTCTCTCTCCTCTACAAATGTTTTCAAATGTTTGTATAGTCTTTGGGACTTAACTACGGGGTCATCAGTCCCTAAACTTACAAACTACTTATGAACTACTTACGAACTAGTATGGCACAAATATCCATGCCCGAGGGGGGATTCGATCCCTCGACCGTGGTGGCCGTGCAGACCGTGACTGGAGCGCCTCAGTCTCCTCGGCCACCGCGGCCGGCTCTCATCTACAATTTCTACATTTGACTTTCAACTAAAAATACAACACGGAGGACGTACTTGTTCCAAACTTCTGCAGTCAGTGTTTTTAGTGCTTCTTCTTGCAATTCTTTAACTTCCGGCATTTTTTATGTTTTGTCTTTGGCTGCAACATAGCCTTTGATTCTGGCACACACTTACTGGATGGCGTTTAATTCACAGCGGTACGGAGTAATTCTAAGAACAGTTTTCCCTGCATTCTTCGCCATTTCATCTATCGAGTATTCGTTGTGCGCTGTTCTGTAATTTTGAAATACATCTAAAACTTATTTTTTCAACATACCGTTTTATAAATCGAGGTTTTTAGATTTTAACCACTCTGATATTTCGTGCTTATTGGAATTCGCACTGGGAACTTTTTCTTTCCTACGAAAATGGTACGGCGCTTTATCAACAACAATAACTGCAAGCCGAGGAAGAACATCTTAAAACCACTTCTCAAATGTGTTCAACTAGTCTTTGAAGCGTCTTTAAAGATGAACTTAAGAGATCCTGAAATCGCTGCTGTAGAACACGCACTAACGAGCTCACACCTGCAATTCAGACGGCCACGCTGGCTGTGCGCCCTGCCTTGTACACCCCTCGACGGCAGCGCTGTGGTCACGCGCCTTGCTGTGTTTACAGTACGTATCTCGTTTTGGTTGATGGAGAATACTGGCTTGATATTAAATCTTCAAAAACATTACCCGGCAAGAAAACCCAACGTCCGACAATAAAGTTCGGTGCAGTGGCTGCTGGTGTTTCAGATGACTGGGGGTTATTTCAGTGTTGGTTCTTGATAGTGGCGGTTCCACCCCCCCCTCCCCACTCCACGTGTCCCCGCTCGGCGTCCAAAGAGACAATTTGGCGCACCTCTGGCAGTGACACTGGGGCAAATGGTCCCGGATATGAAACTTCCTGGCAGATTAAAATAGTGTGCAGGAACCGGGAATCGAACATGGGACCTTTGCCTTTCGCGGGCAAGCGCACTACCGACTTTGCTATCCCGACAGGACTCACAATGCCGCCTCACAACTTTACTTCCGCCAGTACCTCGCCTCCTAGTTTTCAAACTTGACAGAAGCTCTCCTGCGAACCATGCAAGACTAGCACTTCCGGAAGAAAGGATATGGCGGAGACATGGATTAGTCACAGCCTAAGGGATGTTTCCAGAATGAAACTTTCACTCTGCAGCGGAGTGTGCGCTGATATGAAACTTCCACCATATCCTTTCTTCCAGAAGTGCTAGTCTTGCATGGTTCGCAGGAGAGCTTCTGTGAAGTTTGGAAAGTAGGAGGCGAGGTACTGGCGGAAGTAAAGTTGTGAGGCGACATCGTGAGTCGTCTCGGGATAGCACAGTCGGTAGTGCGCTTGCCCGCGAAAGGCAAAGGTCCCAGGTTCGAGCCCCGGTTTCGGCACACAATTTTAATCTGCTAGGAAGTTTCAAATATCACTTGTTTTGTATGAATCGTCAATACGCCAAAAATAAATATGAAAGGCGGATGTTGCCTTCAAGGAGGATTTGCGAATGCGCACGGCAAGGTGCGCAGTAGCTCCATTTCTTTTGCTTCGGAACCATTTGTGCGTAACCGCTAGAGCTCGAGTAGCTAGGAGCGGGTGTCTCTTCCAGCTCCGACGCCAGTGTTAAAAGCGGCGTTTCCCCCCTCTCCTCCCAAGCCGGTGTCGTGGTGTTTCCTACTGGCAGTGGCGGACTATAAACCCGTCAGCAACCCCACGTAGCCTCCAGGCGCGGGAGCGCCCATATGCTGTCTCCAGGGGTTTCAGGAGAGAACTCGAACCTCAGTCGCGCATGCGCATTACAACTCTGCGACCACTGCTGCTTATATTAAGCGACCCCGCTGCGGGCCTCTCTCTCTCTCTCTCTCTTGACGGACCTCGACCTTGGTCCGATGGGTTGCAGGATAAGCATTTACTGCTTTTTCTGCGGTACCTGAAACATAGGAAACACACATTAATGGCCTGACTGGAGGAAGGGTCTTAGGGTGTCAGATAATGACGATGTGGTTTCTTCCACAGTTGCTACGAGATTATAAGATTAATCTCTTAGCAGGTCAGGCCAACGAGTCGTTGGCCTGAAGTGTTGCTGTGTCCCAAGATCCCGGACGGGCCGGTTTTGGGACTGCTGCGACTTCTCTTAGAACTTCCTGGCGGTGGCGCGGAACGTCTCCCGGAGTGGCAAAATGCCGACTTCGTCGTGAAGCTGGGTGGTGGAGTACCGCGTCGGAAGATGCAGGGCAGTCTTCAGGGCGCGGTTCTGGATCCTCTGCAGCGACTCGATGTGAAGGTCTGCGGCGTTTCCAAACACTGGGGACGCGTACTCAAGCACTGGGCGAACCAGTGACAGGTACAGCGTGATCCCATGTTGCGGCGGCAGCGACGACTGCGGGTTGAGCAGCGGGTAAATTACGCGCAAGCGCCCAATGGTCCTCTGTCTTACATCACTGACGTGATGTTTCCAGGTGGGCCTTTGATCCAGGGTAACCCCTTACGGGTGATTTAAGTGCTCTTCTTCACGACGTAAAACGATTCTCATGCGATAAAATACTTTGGATGAGCTTATAAAACGGTCTGATAGAAGAACGGATCGAATAATGCTAGTTGAAAAACATTTATTTACTTGCTTTCACGACGAGCTTTTTTCCCGAGGGTTCACTGAACCAATGGTTCACTGGTTCGGTGAATGGTCCCCTAATATTGAGTTTGGTGAACTATGAACTGTGGTTACCTAACTGTCCTTAGAAATAGTCACTTCCCCTAACTATGCTCCGCTGAGCTCTGCGGCACGTGTCCTGGGAAATTTGCACAAAGTCTTCCTTTAGGATGGTGTTCAAAAGACTCATGAGGTTTCGTTTCATGACATTCGAACTCGATTCGAGGGATCAGGAAGGACGATTGAGATTCGGCGAGTGTGGTGGATGTTGAAGTTGCACCACCCCTTCTTTCTTTCCTCGGTTTAACGATATTGGATGTGTGTGTTGGCGAGCGTTGTCGCGCGACTTCCTATTGCCTCGACTCAAACTCACTTTCAAAGGAAAGAGATTTCAAGACATTCCTGGCACTCAACGAAATGTGACGAGGTTTCTGAACAACATCCTAAATAGTCCAGTCAAATAAGCAGAAAAAAGGCGTCAACCTCGGAATGAGAGGTAACAAGCTGAATACTTGCATGAGCTTTTGTTTTGGCATTCTAAGTGATGTGACAAAAGTCTCATAAAATAAAGTGTCCGCGTCGTAAGATATTAAAGGTCAAAGGTCACGAAAATCAGTTTTTCGCAAATATCTTGCTTCCTACGCGTTAAATGGTATTTGACTCTCCGATAAAAGTTGTAGAGCATGAAATTCTCTACAATTTTTGTTTGAAACATTTTTTGTGCAAATTATCGTTTTTTAGATAGAGCGCGGAGAGCGCACAGGTCACAGCGCTCAGACATATAAGACGTAATACGAGGTCAACCGCGAATCCCAGTCAATGGTAGGGTGTTTAAAGTTAATAAATCATTGCATCAATTACAATAACAAACCTTCATTCTTTATGAATTGTGTTCAATATTTCATAATATTATTCATAAATCAAAAAGATTTGTTTAATAATATTTACTTATTTCTTGAAATTATAAAGTTATGAAGCCAAATACTTCAAGTATATTTTAATTATATTCTAATATAACATAATTGTGTTTCATGTAGAAAAGAATAAAATTAAGATATATTAGAATATAATGAAAACATACTTGAAGTATTTGGCTTCATAACTTTATAATTTCAAGAAATAAGTAAATATTATTAAACAAATTTTTTTGATTTATGAATAATATTATGAAATATTGAACACAATTCATAAAGAATGAAGGTTTGATATTGTAATTGATGCAATGATTTATTAACTTTAAACACCCTACCATTGACTGGGATTCGCGGTTGACCTCGTATTACGTCTTATATGTCTGAGCGCTGTGACCTGTACGCTCTCCGCGCTCTATCTAAAAAACGATAATTTGCACAAAAAATGTTTCAAACAAAAATTGTAGAGAATTTCATGCTCTACAACTTTTATCCGAGAGTCAAATACCATTTAACGCATAGGAAGCAAGATATTTGCGAAAAACTGATTTTCGTGACATTTGACCTTTAATATCTTACGACGCGGACACGAGATTTTATGAGACTTTTGACACATCATTTATAATTCCAAAACAAAGGTTTGTGCAAATGTTCAGCTTGTTACCTCTCATTCCGAGGTGAAACCCTAATTTGACTGGACTAAAAGGAAGACTTTGTGCAAAGTTTCCAGTACATGTATCAACGGTGCATCGTTATGGGAGGTGTTGAGACCTCGTCGCCTTTTTGTTGTTTCCTCGTCCCGGTCTGGTTGCCAATAAAGGTACTGGTGCAGGTATCGAAGTAAACTGTAACAACTATTCACATTAATAATACAAGTTTTATTGACTGAAACTGATAATATTCAACTCAAGAACATAAGTCTGTTTCTTCTCTCTTTTTCGCGTCGTCGTCCATATGATGCTAGCTGCGCTGTGACCTGGTTACTGCTAAGTTCGTAGCCGCGTTCTGACTTAGTACTGCCCTATTTCCCACTAGTAACTAACGGACTGTCCAGACGTATGTCGGCCTAGATACAGACGCCTGTAGAGGGCGCGTTCTTCGGTTACTCCCTCCAGGATGCGCGGCGCCTGCATGCGATTGGCCGGCCGTGGTGGCCGAGGGGACTGAGGCGCTCCAGTCACGGTCTGCACGGCCACTACGGTCGGGGGTTGGAATCCCCCCTCTGGCATGGATATTTGTGCCGTCCTAGTTCGTAAGTAGTTCATTTCATAAGTAGTTTGTAAGTTTAGGGACTGATGACCCCGTAGTTAAGTCCCATAAGCTTAACAAACATTTGAACATTTTGAACATGCGATTGGCTTTTGGTCGATCGCTGCCTTCTCCACGATCGTTCTCTTACATCTGGCGTGTGGCGCTGACTTTACGCCACAACAGGAGGTGACTATTTTGAAGCTGTGTTCTGGGGCATAGGGCAGGCTGTGGTCATTTTAAGTAGTTTGTAAGTCTGGTGGCTGATTACCGCGGCATTTTGAATATTTCAACTAATTCGAAGGACAGCAGTGAATAGTTCATGTACGGAGAACTGATGACCTCCGTAGTGTTGTTCCCCTAAAATATCCAAACAACAACAACAACAAGTTCGTGTACGTTAATGTTACAGGACTATTCACGGATCTTTATTGTCGGATGCTGCATATCAGCGTACACAAAATTCAATTTTGAATCGTGTTTATTTTTCTTTAAACTCGACCCAAGATGCTGAACAACGTAAGAAAGAAATTGCAGTAATGGAATAAACGGTTTTCCTTCTTAAAGGAAAAAAAGTGTAGCTGCAATCGATATCAAACGAGAAAACTGCAGGGCTTAAAACGATCTAGCGATAACTTTTTCCTACGAATCGATTGCTTCGTTATGTTTTGAGGTACACCGAAAAGAGCATTACATCACCATAAAAATTTAATTGACTATAAGTCGTTAATATTCTCAATTACAGATATTTACTGAAAGTAAAATCTACGGTAATGTTTAAAAGAATTAATTACCTTTCGAAATATTTTTATTTAAAAAAAGAACGCCGTCTCGGAAATCTGCTGAATCTTCTCAGGGGATCGACCTTCAGTGAAGTAGTCTCTCGTAAAGGGTGAAGTGGTACTTTTGATGCGCTTCATTAGAAGTGAGTGCTAATACAACTCATTTCGAAGTCAGTCTAGATCGCAGTTTATTTGAAGATACGCGGTTTCGACTATTTAAATGGCCCCGAATGATAGATGCTGACTTTTAACGCGTTCGGGACGATTGACGGGTAATTTATTTTCACTGGGGCCTGACGTCTTTTGTGACGTAAATTGAATCTTACGTGGCAAACAATACGATATATACCAAGAAAAAAATTATATACCATGATGTCACTATAATTTTGACGTTTCGTCACAGTGGAGTCCATAGGCCTCTAGGATAGATAGTGGTGTTATGGTAGAAACCGCATAACAAACAACCGGCAACGAACCTCTATGTATATCGCAAATTGTTGTTTTCCAGTTGGAATTCATGTTTTTAACGGCATATTTAATATTCTGATCTATTTTGTAGCGTTACTAATTTTTATTTTTTATTTTCATGGGGTACTTCCCGTTCAAATTTAGACAAACCAGTTTCAGAAAATTATGGACAAGTATTAATCGATGTAACGAATCTATTTATTATACAGGAAAATTGTTATATATAAAACAAATGTAAATACAAGAAGAAAAAACAGTAATTGAAAAGAAAATCACTTCTACTTATTTATATACATCTGTTTTCAAACAACCTACATTTCAAAACTTCAATGAATATACACAAGAATGAAAACGTATTGACAATATATACATTATTTACCTAAATGTACAAGGAAAAAAGAAACAGAATTATACTATAGGACATACAAGTCAAGGACATATCCAGAGGTCTTTCGATCCCCTTCCCAATTTCATCATAAAGCCCAGGCCCAGGATACCTCTGAAAAACATCTTCGATATGTCCCTGGGAAATTAGTCTTATAACTTACCTTTTAGAACGAAAAGTATCCAAATGGAGGAGTAATGAGCTGGATAAAATCAGTTGACTAACTCACAGACGAACCAGCCTCAATGACAGCAAACTGTCTCAGGGCCTGGCCATATTGTTCATTTTAACATGCAAGCCGGAAGGAGCATATGAGCAATGGTCACGTGAGAGTTCGGTGACGCCACACAAGCGTGCGCCGTCCGGGAGGCAAGACGGCCCTCACGCCCAAATGTTTCAAATGTTTGTAGAGTTTGTGGGACTTAACTATGGGGTCATCAGTCCCTAAACTTACAAACTACTTATGAACTAGCTAACACCAAGGACGACACAAATATCCATGCCCGAGGGGGGATTCGAACCCCCGACCGTAGTGACCGTGCAGACCGTGACTGACGCGCCTCAGTCCCCTCGGCCACCGCGGCCGGCCCCTCAAGCCCCAGTGGCGTGAGCCGTCACTAACGTGTTAAGTGAATTTAATATAGAAAGCCGTGCAGTGGCTTTGGTTATTATTGAAAACCGTTGTTAGATTACAGTGTAAAATATTCTTGTCTTTAAGTCAGAACTGGGACAAACAGGCACACAGCTAGCTGGTAGTTATAAATGTATTACGCAGAGGCGCCGACTTTTGAAAATCAGTATGGGTGCTCTATATCACGGTTCACAAATATTAGAAACCAACCCTCCTGAAAATCATGTTCATGCATTTTTGAATGAGAAATTCTTGATGAAAGTAAATAGGCAATTATCTGGCCTTTTAAAGATAGAAGGAAGAAGGAGGAGGAAGAAAAGGGAAGCATGGCTGCATTAGGATACAACAATAAAGCGATCTAATTGGCCGAAGTGGATATTTCGATATAAGTAACACCCCAAAACTTCTACACGACCAATGAAATAATTTTTCACTGGACACTAATCTAACACTTTTTGTGCGAAGCTATTCTTTCTGACACACCAAGGTTTAAATAAATCTTTGAAATATTTTGAGATTTTTGTAGCCCTACATCAAATTGTTTTGGTCAGTTCCAAGCAAGAGCTGTATACCTCACCGAAACTTTCATCAATTTTGAGATAACTTCATGACATCTCTGACAATATTAATATAGTCCAAAGATTTTTTTTAAGCCTGAAAGAAAAGCATTACAAATGTCAATTGAATCTATAATTTTAATAACAAGGGAAGTGACAAAGATAAATGAAAAACGATTAACTTTAGCATCAGCATCAGCTTCTTCAAGCTAAATTCCTGAAAGAACACAATTCATAAATACGTACACCTGAAAGGTCAAAAGGAACGACGTGCTTCAGGATGAATACAGCTAGCATAGTGGCTAAGAGACGGTCACTCATTACGACTCGCTTGGAGACCCGCGTACAAAACATCATTTCTGTCACGCATAAAATATCGTCTCTCGTTATGGTCACGTTTTGCATTGCCTCTTGAGTCATAACGTAGGTTTTGATTTTTTCTGATTTTTTTTTTAATTTATACAATTTTATTGTCCACCTCAATTTTATGTGCGTGCTCAGCACCCCCAAAAAAATTCTTGGGGGTGCACGAGCCACGGAGCACCCACGGAGTCGGCACCCCTGGTATTACGTTCGTAATAAAATCATTTAACGTTAAAGTGTTTGGCTATCAGGGATCTTGGCTTGAAAATATAACCCAGATAATTTATTTGCGAAAGCCATAAGTTACTAGCTGTGAGCAGTCGACATCTACCATTCAGGCTGCCCCAACTCAGCGCAACTGGCGGCCGACACTGTTGGTTTAGTGGCAGACACCGGTTAGCTTCCAATAAGCTAGAGGACCCGTGAGAAAACTTCGTACCGTAAGTGGAATGACAAAAAAGTTGGGGAAAAACAAGGAAGTAAAGTTGAATGTTCATGCATAGCTTTCTTCAGAAGCAATCAATGCAAGCGCAAATGAAAGACCGTCATCCGCCGAGTGCTGTTAGGTCAAAAAGAACTACGTACCTTAATTAGAACCGAAGATATCGTAAAACAAACCGATTAAAATATTCAATGCAAGTGGGCGAAAATACGCTCGTGTTCCTCATCTTCCCAGGGTTCTTCGCGTTTTGCAATGCATTGCAGGAAAGAGGGCAGACCATCTCGTAGTTGCAAATATTTTCTCTTCTCCGTTTCTCGTACAGCATAACGATTAGCCTGTATCACGTGAACCGCACTTTTCTTTTGGGTCACGAACTTCAGGTGATTACTTCTGGGATCAGAGCGGACCTCACCAGGTAAAAGTTTCAGCCGAGAATAGCAGTGAATTTAAAAAGCCAGCCTTCAGGACTGGTTGGCAGAAACCGTGGGCGCTGTTCTGTCTTGCTGCGCAGTTGTCACTAATTGGGTTTTACGTGGTTCCCAGAAATGGAGGCATGTAATGTCAGGATGGCCCATTTGAAGGGGACACTGCCAATTTCCTTCCACAGCGTCGTTAACTTGGAGCTTGCGTTTCGCTTCTAGTAATTACCTTGTCCTCGGAAGATTAAACCGTGATCCCCCCGTCTTTTTTTCACGCCTGCCTTCTTTCTCTCTTTCTTTCTGTTGTCATTTGACTAAACGACGTTCCGCAGAAGATCGGTGATTGATTTCTTATGAACTTTGTTTTAGATGCAATAGAATTCCAGTGATTCACTCGTAACAATTTTCGGCCTCTATTAAGATCCTACAAAGAACAGAATACTTTTTTTACCAGTCACCAGTTGTGATTTAACTCACGTACAATTAAAATGTATTTCGTTTAGATCTACTGGTAATTTTGTTCGTCAAATGCTGCCCATGACCAATATATACATTAAAAGTCAGAAATGCCTTTCATGCATTTTAGTTAATTCTGAAGATCATTTTTGTGAGCATTAAGATCTTATTTTGGACCAAAACCGGTTGTGACAGTATCATAGATTGTGACAGTGCCTAAGATAAAATTGTTTGATTATTTCGTTATGGTTTCGGTTCAATTTATTTAAAAGACACAACTTTTCCCATTGACTGTAGAAATTACTCATTTCGCAACTGCTTTTTTGTACTTAAAGGCAAATAATTCAGACAACTGAACTTAGTTAAGACAAAAAAAGGGGAAAAGGAAAGAAAACAGAGGTATACAAGAACGTCATTTAATTACGATACGTGTTTACCTTGTGGAAAACTCAGTTTTGACGATGTAATGTATGTGTTATACTGTAACCCCTGTAACAGAACATATTCTTATATTCTTACTCTTAAAAATGTGTTTTTAGTGAATGCGTTAGTTACAACGAATATTTACTACTGATCAGACGTGATAGTAGGTAGATATTTTCATAGACATGGAGAAAGGAAATAGACCGAAATATGAAAGGAAGCAAGTAGACAAAGAGATAAAGAACTAGAGAGAGAGAGAGAGAGAAAGAGAGCAGGGGGGAGAGGGCCGAGACAGAATGAGGTAAAGGAGGAGATTACAAGATGAGAATGACATAGTGAAGTGTTCGGTACCAGACTTTCAACATGTATATATCAATTTTCGAATTTCCAACACACACAACGATTTGCTCCGTATTATGTGCTTGTTATGAGCTATAAATGCAACCACCTCACAATTTAATAACATTTATTTGTAATGATGTATGTGTTTAGCTGCTTCTTGTATAACTGTGTTTAACTATGAAATTAATAGTAACGTAAACCGGTACTCATCAGAATGAAAATCCAAAGGTACGTCCCAGAAAATATATATTTATTCACTGTTTAATGACCCCTATTTATGAAATCACCATTATTTTGCGTAAATCACTTCGTAATTTTGTAAATTATACTCAAATCGTAACGTTAAAAAAAAAAAAAAAGAAAAAACACCACGATATTCAAAGTTAACATATATACGTATTGTTATTTAAAACACACGAACTAAAACTTTTCTTGGTAATAATAGACTTCCGCAAGGCGTTTGATACAGTTCTCCACAGTCGTTTAATGAACAAAGTAAGACCATATGGTCTATCGGACTAATTGTGAGACTGAATTGAGGACTTCCTAGATAACAGAACGCAGCATGTCATTCTCAACGGAGAGACGTCTTCCGAATTAAGAGTGATGTCAGATGTGCCACAGGGGACTGTCAGGGACCGTTGTTATTCGCAATATATATAAATGACCTTGTGAATAACATCGGCGCCGGCCGCGGTGGCCGAGGAGACTGAGGCGCTCCAGTCACGGTCTGCCCGGCCACTACGGTCGGGGGTTCGAATCCCCCCTTGGGCATGGATATTTGTGCCGTCCTATTTCTTAAGTAGTTCATAAGTTGAACTGACTGATGACCCCGTAGTTAAGTCCCATAGACAATACAAACATTTGAACATTTGATAACATCGGAAGTTCACTGAGGCGTTTTGTGGCTGATGCTGTAGTATATAGAGAGTTTGTAACAATGGAAAATTGAATAGAAATGCAAGAAAGATCTGCAACGAATTGACGCTTGATGCAGGGAATGGCAATTGAATCTCAATGTAGACAAGTGTAATGTGCTACGAATACTATAGTTCCACCATAGCAGGTCAGTAACTGGAAGTAGTTAATTCCATAAATTATCTGGGAGTAGGCGTTAGGAGTGATTTAAAATGGAACGACAATATAAAATTAATCTTCGGTAAACCAGATGCCAGACAGCTTCATTGGAAGAATCCTAAGGAAATGCAGTCCGAAAACAAAGGGAGTATTTTACAGTACACTTGTTCTCCCACTACTTGAATATTGCTCACGGGTGTGGGATCCGGAGCAGGTGGATTTGATAGAAGAAGTACAGAGGATCCAACGGAGAACAGCGCGCTTCGTTACAGGATCATTTAGTAATCGTGAAAGCGCTACGGAGATGATCGATAAACTCCAGTGAAAGTGCAGGAGAGACGCTCTGTAGCTCGGTATGGGCTTTTGTCGAAGTTTCGAGAACATACCTTTACCGAGGAGTCAAGCAGTATATTGCTCCCTCCTACGTACATCTCGCGAAGAGATCATGAGGGTAGAATCAGAGAGATTAGAGCCCACACAGAGACATACTGACAATCTTTCTTTCCGGAAATAATACCAGACTGGAATAGGAGGGAGAACCGATAGTGGTACTCAAGGTACCCTCCACCACACACCGTCAGGTGGCTTGCGGAGTATGGATGTAGAAAACACAACTTCGTTTATGTCAAATGTACTCCTGTGATGATTTCATGTATTGTTTATTTATTTATAATATTGAGCATAAAAGGTCAAAAATGGTACGCTCAGTTTTTGGAATCTTATGAAAACAATTGAGCAGAACATGCAAGGGGGCAGTCGGTCATTAGATCGAGTTGTGTGAAGTCAGGTAACTTGTGTGTATCGTATAATGACAACTGGTTTGTGACGATTATTGGACAAAGAGCTTCGCCTGTATATCAAGATGGCGACCAGTTTACGTTGATTTGTGAGTACGATATGAGAAAATAAATACCAACTTCTGAATTACATTTGTTTAATGGAAAACTTGTTACTAGTTTGGTGGAAAGACGGCACCTCTTTTCCTGAGAGAAATAGATAATCATGTTATTTCGAGTACCAGGATAATTCACAGATTTTTTAAAATTATTATTCCTGATTTATTCATTCCACTGCTCAACGATTCCAAGCAGTAAGACCAAATATTAACTTTAAAAAGCACATTAGAGCTCACAGGATACCACTACAAAGCTGGAGCAGTTGGAATGTTACAAGATGAACTAAGGCGAGGAGGAGATAGGGAAGAAGGAAGAAGATATTGTTACATTGGTATAATCAGAAAAGCAGGAGAAGCCGTCTTTTCAGCTATTTTAATATTTTACTACAAATATATTTTTGTCGCGTACGTATTTGTCAGTGTTGATTGTACGCAGTCTACTGTTCTTCCACAATTCTTTTGAATAAGCGACCCCTCAGCGGATCAGAAACAAAGGTATTCTGTCGCCAACACGTTCTCTTATCTCTGCGAGCTGTCAACCGGATGAAAGGGTTATCTCGCGATAGAGCAGCTAATCCATGGCTGGAGCGTTACATTCTCACAGATAATACGTCGCAGATGGTCTCGCCTTCTGACCGAACGCAAAAAATAATAGCTATTGATTACACTGTACGATATTGCCCTATACACAATTTATGCCTAACTAGTTGGCCCGTGCGAATAATTCGCACTCTATCCTGATCATTGACAGATAGGTAAGATAGTAATGGAGAAAAGGAAGATGAAGTACATATGTATATAAGATGATAAACTTTGAACAGTAGTAACAAATATTAGTCTCACTAGATGATTAATTGTGAAACATATAAAAAAAATCTTGACTTTTTCATGTTTATGTTTTGGACACTTATGTTACAAAACGTCTTTGAAAACAATGCAGTCATCATTTACTTTATGGCTGTATGCTTCTTTAGCACAAACATAAATATCACTAAATGAGTGAACTCGTGAAAAAGCTACGTATAACTGCCCATGCGAAAAAACAGGTTCTGGCAAGCCAGCCGCGGTGGCTGAGGCGACTGAGGCGCTCCAGTCACGGTCTGCATGGTCACTACGGTCGGGGGTTCGAATCCCCCCTCGGGCATGGATATTTGTGACGTCCTAGTTCGTAAGTAGTTCATAAGTAGTTTGTAAGTTTAGGGACTGATGACCCCGTAGTTAAGTCCCATAAGCTTAACAAACATTTGAACATTTGAGGTTCTGGCAAATATAACCCTGCCCTATGCAGCGTTTGACCTTGTGCTTTATTTGTAGTCATAGTGAAGGCTACTTTTATTGGGAATTGTCTTCTTATTTTATGGAAAGGCATGGTAAGAAGGTCTTTGGCTTGCATGAAGAATCTAAACGACTCAACAGCTGTCGTTCATGTTAGTTAAACAGTTTGTCAATAGATGGAACCTTCTACATTGCTTTTATATCGGCCGCGCAAACTAAGTTGATACTCGGCGTAGCGGTTGATGGGAGCAACCGTAAATATATGTCCCATTTACGATCGTTCGCCGTGTATGAACGTACACTTTACGATCAGTACAATGTTTTTTCAAAGTTTATTGTGAAAACAGTAACTTTAAAGCATCTGTGTATTTTTCGTCATTAGTGGAGAAGGAAACCTTGAAAATGATACCTTAATCATCAATTTTGGATAAGTAATATGGGAGATATGGTGTAACCACAAAAAAACAGCGATGAGAAAATAATATATATGATACGGCTAAAATTATACGAAGGATGGGAAGTCTGATTAGCGTTTATAGCCCATTTACCAGCTGGGCTATTGCAACTTGAATGGAACAAAGTTCTCGCAATGACAATCTCTACTGTACCAAATGCGCAATTTCAGAGTAGCATTTCTACATAACGTCCTCAGATATTAATTTTGCTTATTCCATACCCTGTTTTCCTCTTCAATTTTTATTATGACTCAAGTGTTGTGCAAGTTATCCCCTGGTGCCACAACGAATGTCCCACAACCAAATGTTCAAATTTTTGTGAAGTTATGGGACCTAACTGCAGTCGTTATCAGTCCCTAAACATACGAACAACTTAAACTAACTTACCCTAAGAAACAACACAAACACTCATGCCCGAGGGAGGACTCGAACCTCCGACGTGAAACTGCCGCCCGCATCGTAGCAGGTCTCCTCAGTGTGCACGGCTATTCCGCCGCGGGGACTGAAGACCCAGTAGTTTAGTCCCCTTTAAACACCCAACACCAACCAACCTATTCCACCGCGGCTGTCCCACAATCCTGCGACTTTAGCTGTCTTCGTGTTATGCCAAACACAACATACACGTTTCGGGTTATGTAGGTCTCTGTTCGAGCAATATAGCTCGATTTAATCTTAGGGTCGAGCCGTAACCGTCTGCTTTCATGACGAACAACCACAACGGCCAGAAATGGTATCTTATACCTATGATGCTACAGTCAAACACTATGCATAGGCTTGCATTTACGAGATAGTAATGGAATATAAAACAAAATGTACATGATTAAATAATAAAAAGTTTTATTCTAACGTTGTAAAAGATGTAGGCAGTGCCGGATAACTCAGTTGAACCGCGGCGGAGCGACCGAGCGCATTGATGCGCTATGTTCCGATGCGCGAGGCCGTTCCCCCTTGGAGGTTCGAATCCCTGCTGGGGCATGGATGTTTGGGCTGTCTTTATTATAAGGTAGTTCATAAGAAGTTTGTAAGTTTAGGAACTGATGACCCAGCATTTAAGTCCCATAAGCTTTACTAACATCATATTTTTGAATATTTTTTCCTTTTTTTGAACTCAATTGAATAACGTTTTATTCAAACACAAGTTTTATTTATAAAGCTATGCCCTTTAGCGGTATTTTATTTGTTCACGTCAAAACGTAAAGAAGGTTATGTGGCCTGCCGTTTCATCAGTCTGCACCCTCCCTATTGTAATACTTCTTGCTTAGGAAATTTTAGATGTGTTTTAAACTTGTAAATCTTGCCCCACCCACTTTTCTTTTCAACGTCTGATAAGGCCCAGAAGAGGCGACACTCGTCGTATATAAATAAATGAAGCATCAAGTTTATGCAACCAAGACTGTTTTTTAACAAAATATCAAATACAGTTGCTGTGTCAACGCCACAAAAATATGGAGTGGAGTGATTTTATAATACCTAAATCTGGATGGCCGGAGGTGGATTTGAACCACAGTCTTCCGGAAAGTGTGTCCTTTGTGTTACCACTGCGCCACCTCACTCGGTAAGATAAGTCGCCACCATTGACCAGACTTTTCAATTGGTGAGAGACCTGGAGAATGTGCTGGGCAGGGCAGCAGTCGAACATTTTCCTTATCCAGAAAGGCCCGTACAGGACCTGCAACATGCGGTCGTGCATTATCCTGCTGAAATGTAGGGTTTCGCAGTGTGAAGTAATACTCATGGCCAATTAAAGAAATCCGCTGAACTTCAATTATACGATAAATCAAATCTTAAGCTCGTAAATTCTACCAAATACCTTTGAGCTACAATTACGAAGAACTTATACTGGAGAGAACACATAGAAAATTTTGTGTGGAAGGCGAACCAAAGGTTACGTTTCATTGGCAGAATAACTTTAGAATGTTTACTTCTAATTTATTGCCTTTGTTTGTATTCGACCGCGACGACGAATACACGCTTCCAATGTAAGTTCACCGCGATGTCGCCAAACACGGAAGCGACCGCTTCATATTGATCAACACTTGTGTTAATCCTGATGATAAATCCATATCTTAAGTTTCGTAGTTATAGGTCTAAATTTAACAGCAACATATCTTTGAAAATCAATTTTTGCATCCCGTATTTCACTCCCTTATTAGTCTAATTTCCAAAAATACCGAAACACGTATTTTTTAACGTCCAACCAGCAATACAAATATCAATTTTTGCAGCTCTAGCTTCAAAATTGTATCAATAGCAACGTGTTTTCAAAAAGAATTTTTGATACTATATTTAACTCTCTTACTTGTTGAATTTCCAAAAATACTAAAAATCATGTGTTTTTAATTCTGAACAAGATTCCATATCCGAAGTTTCATTGTTGTAGCTTAAAATTTGAGTTAACAGCAACATATTTTTGAAAATAAATTTTTTCCGTCACCTATTTTACCCCATTATTTGTGGAATAATGTATTGGGGAGCCTATTAAAACAAAACCGTTGAACGTTAGTGTGCTTCAAAAGCATTGCAATGTTTTACGAAAACGGTACAAGGAATGTGATGGCAACCAGACTGTGTGGACCTTCTGTGAGGGCATCTGATGGACCAAATGCAGGCACTAAAGCATTCTTCATTCATTATATAACTGGGTTACTAACGATGGACTGTAACCATTTTTCTGTGTTACAAAGCGTAAATTGTCAAGTTTTTTGAAAATGTCTGTAGAGCTTATGGGACTTAACTACGAGGTCGTCAGTCCCTAAACTTACAAACTACTTATGAACTAGCTACTACTAAGGACGGCACAAATATCCATGCCCGAGGGGGGATACGGAATACCGACCGTAGTGGCCGTGCATACCGTGACTGGCGCGCCGCAGTCCCTTCGGCCACCGCGACCGGCGTCAAGTTTTTTTCTCGATAGCACTATCAGAGAGAGGGAGCTCACACATTCGTTTTATAGCAGCCCGAAAATAGGTACGTTTATAGCTCCTTGGATGATTATAAGAGGAATGCGTGGATGAAACACTAGTAGACGGTAGACGACAAAAGAAATTGTGCTATCTTTCAGCTGTAAGCAGAGGTCGAGATAATTTATAATACCGTCTTGGCCCATTAATTCATGGGTGGATGACATTTTGATTATCTTAGAGGTGGCTCTACTGAGTGGAGAGTTTGGTCAGTTACCTCCTAAACTAAAACGCGCCGCTCTGGGTCACGTATATGGCCAGCTAAGTTCAGAACACTTCGCTGAAATTTTACAAGTTATCAAGGTACTTCACAATCGCCCAGCATAACGACACGTCTTGTCTGTCAAACCAACACCAACAGACTGTCTCTAACAAGCCAAAATGGCCGCCTTAAGCACCCTCGCTGGCTTACTGTGAAGTAAAATCACCTCTGTTCTAAATTTACTTTTTCAGTATTTAAACATAGATTATTCACTGTACTTTTGATCCTGTCTTTTCATTCCTTATATACTGAAGTCTAGACATCTGAAACATGCAGCATCTATGGCGTTGATAGATGTTCCGTGTTGAAACGCACTAACTGCAGTTTAATTTCCTTTCAACCCGGAATAACTAACCTGACAACTGCGTTAATGGCACTTCCGCTGCCAGAACGTGGTTCCTTCCAACACCAAACTTGTATCTTTCTTATTAGAACGCAAAATCACGCTAAAACGAATTTGTCAAAAATTTGGACTTAGTGATTTTAAATAACGAGCGATTCAAATATATATTCTGTCGTAAATATATGAGTTTGCTACTTCTCAACTCACACAATTCGAGTCCCGAAGTCACAGGCACTTGTCGCGCTTACTTGATCTGCATCTACATAGATACTCTGCAAATTACATTTACGTACCTTGCAGAGATTTCATTAAGCAATTTCACAATCTTTTTCTACCGTTCCATTCTCTAATAGCGTGCGGGAAGAAAGAACACCTAAATCGTTTCGTTTTCGATCTGATTTCTCTTATTTTATTAGGATAGTCATGTCTCCTTATGTAGGTGGGTGCTAGACAAATATTTTCACATTCAGAAGTAAAAGTCGATGACAGAAATTTCGCAACTAGATCTCGCTGCATTGAATAACGTCGTTTCTTTGTTGATTTTCACCTTAAATCGTGCAACATCTCCGTGACGCTTTCCCCTCCGCAACATGATAAAACAAAATGAGCTTCCCTTCTCTGAAGCTTCTCAATGTCTTCCGTTAGTCCCACCTGGTGACGGTCCAACACTGTACAACAGTACTCCAGGAGAGGACGCACAAGTGTGATGAAGGCAGTCCCTTTGGTGGAGCAGTTGCTCTTCGAAGCGTTCTGCCAATGAAACGTAACCTTTGGTTTGCCTTCCCCACAAAACTTTCTATGTGTTCTCTCCAGTATAAGTTGTTCGAAATTGTAGGTCAAAGGTATTTGGTAGAATTTACGACCTTAAAATTTGATTTGTCGTATAATTGAAGTTCAGCGGATTTCTTTTATTGGCCATGAGTATTACTTCACACTTTTCATTATTTAATGTTAATTGCCAATTTTCGGACCATGTATAAATTTAGTCTAAATCGCTTTGCAGTTGCTATTTATCCTCTTTTAACCGATAAAAAGCAGTAGCATCCGCAAACAGTCTATGGGAGCTATTCAGATTGTCTCCTAAATCGTTTATAAACTCAAGGAAGAGTAGGGGACCTATATTGCTCTCCTGGGGAAAGCAAGATATCACTTCTGTTTTACTCGATTACTACGAACTGTGTCCTTTCTGATAGGAAATCGCGAATCCAGTCGCACAATTGGGGCGATATTCCATAAGCACGCAATTTCATTAGAAGCAGCTTATGAAGTAGTCTCAAAAGCCTTCCGGAAATCCAGAAATATGGAATCGATTTTATATCGCTTGTCGATGGCACTTATCACTTCATGTGAATAAAGGGCAAGTTTTCTTTCGGAAAAGCGATACTTTCTGGATCCGTGTTGACTATTGGTTAATAGGTCGTTCTCTTCGAGGTAGTCCATAATGATCGAACAAAGTATATGTTCCAAAATCTTACTGCAAATCGACCTCAATGAGAATGGACTGTAATTTTGGGGATCACCCATGTTGCCTTTCTTGACTATTGGAGTAACTTGGGCAACTTTCCAGGCTTTGGGTACGGATCTTTCACTGAGCGATCGGTTGTATATGTCCAGAAAAGGACACCCTGATTTCAAAATTAAATGTCTAGAAAACAAACATCGACATAGGAATGCAGTAAACGGTATGTTTATTGTGAAAGCTGTAAGAAGTATATACAGCAGTTTGAAATAATAGTTACAAAAGCTGCCAACAGATGGTGCTTGAATCGCCATACGTAATGCCTAGTATAAATAGTGATCCGAAGCCCAGAGCCATCAGTTCCACTATTGAAACCTGAAAGGAGGTTAGCGTTCTGAAGGAAGAGATTAAAACCATGTACTCCATTGAACAACGCGTTTTTCTGGTGCTAGAGTACCACAGGTTAGAAGAGAGTCCTACGGCAATAAGGCGAAGTTTTCAAGCACGATTTAATGTATCATCAGCGTAACTGATGATCTAGTGGGGCATGTTGGCCACAAGCAAACCGCAGTTACGCCTGAAAATATCGCCACAGTTTCTGGAATGACTCAGCGAAATCCAGTGTCATCCGTCCGTAGGATTGCATCTGAGACTGGTTTGAAGCGTTGCAGCACGCAGAAAATACTAATAAAGAGCCTACACATGTTTCCATTCAATATTCAATCGCACCGGGCCATACCCGTACGAGCTGTGCAATAAAGGGTTGCCTTTGCTAATCAGATGCTCACAATAATTGATAGTGAAGGATTTGATGTTGGCTGTATCTGGTTTACAGATGAAGCACACTTCCACCTGAATGGATACGTGAATAAGCAGAACTGGCGATTTTGGGGTTTCGGAAAGCCATATTGGTGTGAAGCGAAACCCCTGTATTCTCCTAAAGTTACTGTGTTTGCTGCAGTATGCAGCAGAGGCGTTATTGGCCCTTTTTTCATTCGAGAAACGGTCACTGTTGCACGTTACGTTGCAATTTTGGAACAATTTGTCGCCACACAGCAAGCGTTAGAGGATCGATCAAGTACAGAATGGTTTATGCAAGATGGAGCCCGATCACATCGAACCGAACAAATGTTTCGCTTTCTTGAGGAATACTTCGGGAATCGAGTCATTGCTTTCGGATAACCCAAATTTACTAGTGCAGGCATGGATTAGCCTCCATATTCGCCGGATTTGACTCCCTGTCTTTTTTTGGGGGGGGATACAGTGAAAGACATGGTCTACCCGAAGCATCCCGCCACGCTGGACGAGCTTGAATCGGCGATCTCTGTGGCATTTTAATCCATATCAAAATTCAAATGTTTATTAAGCTTATGGGACTTAACTACGGGGTCATCAGTCCCTAAACTTACAAACCACTTATGATCTACTTACGTACTAGGACGGCACAAATATCCATGCCCGAGGGGGGATTCGAACCCCCGACCGTAGTGGCCGCGGTGACCGTGACTGGAGCGCCTCAGTCCCCTTGGCCACCGCGGCCGGCGAATCCATTTCGGTTGAAACACTACGAAATGTGATGGCGAATTTCATTCTTCGTTTGCGCCACCTCTGTAGTGCCAATGGTGAACATTTTGAAAACATTGGAATGTGATTGTTTGCGAAGAGTGTTTTCATACGATTATTTCACTTATGTATGCTGATATGAGCTGTACAGCGTATAGCGCTATCTGTTAGCAGCTTTTGTAACTATTATTTCAAACTGCTGTATGAACTTCTTACAGCTTTCACAATAAACATACCGTTTACTGCAGTTCTCCATCTATATTTGTTTTCGAGATATATGTAATTTTGAAATCAGTGAGCCCTTTTGTGGACTCCCTGGACTCCCTGTAAGTATGGTGTCATTGCATCAGCATACACTGAGAGGAATCTAGTTGATATACAATCTTGTGCCGATGCAAATCGCAGTGTAAACGTAACTTCAGCAATGCAGTGGCTGGTCGGCTGCTCGCTGGTGTCGCCGCTTCTGCCTGACCTTTGTAGCTGCTGGTGGCGCGTTCCGCACTGCGGTGCGTGCTCCGGTCGCGCGGTTCGCCGGTCAAAGCGTCTGCCGGTCAGCCGGAACTGACCGACGCAGCGTCACACCCAGCCACGACCCAGCTGGTCCCCTCACAGCAACTCTCAGCGCCGAGTCAGACCTGCCGTAGCGTCCGACGGGTTTACATTTCATCGAGTGGCCAACAAGAAGCCCCGACATTCCCGTAAGCGGCCGACCGCGAAGAGCGGGCTAGTTGAAGAGCGCCTCGATGGCCGTTATGGTGGCCAACTTACACGCCAACTTTAAATGAGCCTAAGTCCTTGTACACATGATAGCGTTGCAACGCGCGTTATGGGCAGCGCGTTGCAACGCGCGCTGTTGAAAAACAATACACCGTACTCATGCAACGCGCGCTTCCAAATGACGCCGCGTCGTAACTCGCGTCTCGAAGGTTCCTCGAGGATCGCGCGTCACATGCATTCAGACTAGCGCGCGCTTTGGTGCTTTTCCGGCCCAAGCTTCTCAGTCTCCACAAGTACCGGTCACCTCACAAGCATGGTCTCAAAATCATCCACAATTGCCGACTATACAATATGGCCAGGTACACTCAGGAGCTTTTCCAATACATGCAACTCAGTCCCCACTACAGCCACAAGAGGCCGCCTCACCAGCAGATAGTTGCACTTCTCTACAAAGTTCTGAAATATTGATACATATTTAAGAAACTTTCACACAGTTAAAAATTAGGTGTTAAAATTGTAAGAGTCTGAATGAAAGTCCTTGGTCCACTTGAGCTGTTATTTTATTGGAGTCGTGAAGACCCGCACAACCGGTTTCGCAACCTACAGTTGCATCTTCAGGTCCTTTTTAAAAGTTTTCCATATAAGTCATTTATGATGGATAACGGGGTTAATGGTTAGGTCGTACCGCAAGCGCCTTCGCTCTTTTCGTCAAAAAGATAAAAAAAGAAGTCTACCGTGCGGTTCTTGTCATTTTTGTTATTTTACCAATTGCAGACTTTTCTATTATTTTAACAAAAATGACAAGAACCGCACGGTAGACTTCTTTCTTATCTTTTTTGACGAAAAGAGCCCAGGTGCTTGTGGTACGACTTAACCATTAACCCCGTTATCCATCATTAATGACTTATATCAAAAACTTTTAAAAAGCACCTGAAGATGCAACTGTAGGCTGCGAAACCGGTTGTGCGGGTCTTCACGAAGACCAATAAAATAACAGCTCAAGTGGACCAAGGACTTTCATTCAGACTGTTAAAATTTTAACACCTAATTTTTAACTGTGTGAAAGTTTCTTAAATATGTATAAATATTTTAGCTGTGGTTGCCCGTCATACAAAGTTCTGAAATATTGGATTTGTAAATAAAACTGAAATATTGTCTTTACTTTAAGAAAGAATAAACATTTTTAATTGATGCCTTGTCAATTTGTTATTTTATATTCAATAATTTATACCGTACATGTAATATCAGTTTATAAATAAACTTACCTCAATGTGATTACGAGTTTCTCTTCTGGTGAAATACTATCCCTAACATAGTTCCCATTAAGTGCCAGGTCATCATGTACTATGTTCAATAACTCGTCAAAGGACGCAATCGACATTCTTAAATAATTAAAAAACGTTGGCCCATGTTTTCTTATATTTGGGTACAGAGTTACAAACGATCCGAGAGTTAATTTGTCACGTAAAATCGGATGTACGCAGTACTGTCTTTGCCTTCGTTTCCGTTATTTAAGACTGCGGTGCATAATCCAAAGACATGCTACCTCTTCAACTTGCATGGCTAAACTGTAGTTCAACGCGGCGTCAACGCCGTACATGTGTACACGCCACTTTCTCTTGCAACTTGCGATGCAACACTATCATGTGTACATAGCCTAAGACACTTTCGATTAGAGGCTGTATGTATTCATTCGAGTTAAGCTGCGAAAACAGTGACTCAAATATATGACTATAAGACAAAGTTTTGGTGAGTGCTAATATCCGTCATGTATTTAATAAAATGCATCTTTAACCATCAGCTGTTTTATTAAATCCTTAAAATCGGCTTGTTTTGGTCCAGGACTATCATCATAGATAAAACGTTATTAAAACAGGTTAGTCAACAGCATGAAATAAAATAGATCAGGGTGAAAACAGCAGGAGTCATTTAATAAAATTACAAATATCAAATTACATTATAAAAGCAGTCAAAACAAACATAAAATATGAGGATGGACTGAGGATGCACAATGCTAATTGCATGAGTCAAAGTCAGATCAGTTCTGAGTAAAGAAGGGAAAGCTGAAAGGTGAAAAGAGTATACAGAGGGGATCAACTAAGGAAATGAACTTCGAGACAATATTGTAGGAAGGGAAGGGGAAGTATATGAAGATGAAATAGGAGATACTATTCTGAGAAATCAATTTGGCAGAGCATTGAAAGACCTAAATCGGAAGAAGGTTCTTCATTTGTGTGGCCACAATGTCCGTAGTTGCTTTCATAATTATGAATAGCAGTGGTTGTCCGTCTTTGCAACTACAATAAAAATGCGATTTTTTCTCACCAGACGCGTTTCCTTTTAATGACTGTAAAACATCTTCAGTGGTCTGTAATAATAGAAATCTACATTTTGTTTTGTATTTAGATCGAAAACAGTTCTTAAATGGAGCATGAAAAGTAGGCCTAATGTTTGTCACTTACGGAAATTTTGTCTTCTTTTCGCTTCACATCATGGAATGCCGGTCTGTTTAATGCAATACCGCCGGTTCTTCATGCTGTGTCGTTTTCTTACTACTTTCACTGTCAGTTTTTCGCTGTTCATAGTTGTTTTCCACAGATCAGAAGTGTTTGTTTTTGCTTTTACTGATTCTGCACAGTGTGTTATTGGAGTGTTGCGAACCTCACAAATGTAGTTCTTTCTCAATGTTTTATAATAAATTATGTTTCGGTGTATTTAGTTTTGATGTAAGCGGATTGGAATAGTGGCAAAATAATACACACACACACAATCGGAACGTTATTATTATTATTATTTGTTTAATTTTTTATTGCTATTATATTATTATAATTGTTGTTATTATTGTTGGGGGGGTTGAGTAATAGGGAAAGATGACTGAATGGTGGTTGGATGTGGTAAGGTGTGATGTGAAGTGAGATGGAAGACAAAAGTGATGGACATGAGGTGTGGTGGTGGTTACTAGAGGGGAGAAATTTGTCAGTTGGCTTTTATTAAATAATTAAGGTACTGTATATTCATTGAGAATACCTAACAGTAACATTAAACTCCTGGGTGGTCCCTGGAGTAGATGACATTCCTTCAGAGCAACTGAAGTCCCTGGGAGAGCCGACTATTACAAAACTATTTCACCTTGTGATTAAGATGTATGAGACAGGCATAATAACCTCATACTGTAAGAAAAATGTAATAATCCCCATTCTAAACAAAGGTATCGCAGACAAATTCGAATATTACAGAACCTTTAGTGTAATAAGTCATAGTTCCAAAATTTTAATACGAATTATTTACAGAAGGATGGAAATTCTCATAGATGCTTACCTCGGGGAAGATCAGTTCCGATTCAGGAGAAATGTACGAACACGAGAGACTACAACTTATAACTTATCTTAGAAGATAAACGAAGGGAAGGCAAACCTACATTTCTTGATTTTGTAGATTTGGAGAAAGCTTTTGACAATACAGTCTTCAAATTCTGAAGTCAGGAAGAGTACTATATAGAGAACGAAAAGTGATTTCCAACTTGCGCATTAACCAAACAGCAGTTATTGGAGTTGAAGGACTTGAAAGGCATGCAGTAGTTGAGGAAGGAAGTAAGACAGTGTTGTAGTCTTTCTCCAATGTTATTCAATTTGTTCAATGAGCAATATGTCAAGGAAAGCAGGGTTGCGTTTTGCTAATGATATTGTAATTCTGTCATAGACAGCAAAGGACTTGGAAGAGCAATTGAACGGAATGGACAGCGCGTCGAAAGGAGCTCATAAGATGAACATTAACAAGAGCAAAACAAGGACAATGACATGCCGTCTAAGAAAACCAGGCGACGTTGAAGGAATAGGATTAGTTAACGAAACACTGAATTTTGTTACTTTGGTAGTAAAATAACATGCGATGGTCCCAGTACAGAGGATATAAAATGTAGGGTGGAAATAGGAAGAAAATCGTTTTTTGAAAAATTTAAATTTGCTAAGATCGAATAGTAATTGAAGTGTAAAGAACTGTTTCCTGAAGGCATTTGTACCA
Organism: Locusta migratoria; assembly: GCA_026315105.1. Taxonomy (NCBI): domain Eukaryota; kingdom Metazoa; phylum Arthropoda; class Insecta; order Orthoptera; family Acrididae; genus Locusta; species Locusta migratoria. The sequence continues at coordinate 247,530,268 of CM048751.1, forward strand.
AAGTGATACATGGGACATAAATATACTCCTGCCCATTAAAATTGCTAAACCACGAATATGACGTGCTACAGACGCGAAATTTAACCAATTAGATGCTGTGATATGCAAATGATTAGCTGTTTACACCATTGACACAAATTTGGTGCCGGTGGCGACACCTACAACGTGCAGACATGAGGAAGTTTTCCAACCGCAGTAGACCGGCGTTTCCTAGTAAAACGTTCTGATGCCTCGTGTAAGTTGGAGAAATGCTTACCATAATGTTTCCGACTTTGATAAAGATCGGATTGTAGCCTATCGCGATTGCGGTTTATCCTATCGCGACATTGCTATTAGAGTTGGTCGCGATCCTTTGACTGCTAGCAGAATATGGAATCGGTGGATCAAGCAATGGGGACGTCTGCAAGACGACAATCATCTGCACGAACAGTTCAACGACGTTTGCAGCAGCATGGACTATCAGCTCGGAGACCATGACTCCGGTTACCTTGACGCTGCATCACAGACAGGAGCGCCTGCGATCGTGTGCGCGACGACGAACCTGGGTCCACGAATAACAAAACATCATGTTTTCGGATGAATCCAGCATCATGATGGTCACTTTCGTGTTTGGCGATATCGCGGTGAACGTACATTGGAAGCTTGTGTTCGTCATCGCCATACTGGCGTATCACCTGGCGTGATGATACGGGGTGCGATCGGTTACACGTCTCGGTCACCTTTTGTTCGCATCGACGGCACTCTGAACAGCGGCCGTTACATTTGAGATGTGTTACGACCCGTAGCTCTACCCTTCATTCGATGCCTGCAAAAACCTACATTTCAGCAGGATAATGAACGACCGCATGTTGCAGGTCCTGTAGGGACCTTTCTGGATACTGAAAATGTTCGACTGCTGCCCTGGTCTGCACATTCTCCAGGTTTCTCACAAATTGAAAACGTGAGGTCAATGGTGGCCGAGCAACTGGCTCGTCATAATACGCTAGTCACTACTCTTGATGAACTGTGGTATCGAAGCTGCAAGGGCATCTGTACCTTTACAAGCCATCCAAGCCCTGTTTGACTCAATGCCCAGGCGTATCAAAGCCGTTATTACGGCCAGAGGTGGTGGTTCTGGGTACTAATTTATCAGGATCTATGCACCCAAATTGCGTGAAAATGGAATCACATGTCAGTTCTGGTCATACCGCGCACGGCAGTGCGATGTATTAATATGTTCGTAAACGGATACAGACGACAGAAGAAATTTGTAGACGCTGTTTATCTTACTCAGTAGGCATCAGCGATTTTTCGAAATTCTCATTCGAAAGGGGGTGAAATAGGGGATGAACAGTTTTTTGAAAATACCTTGCTATTGAGGCTATTTTCAAGGAAGAAATACTAAACTTCGAATTTAGATTTTTGATTGTAATTTTAAAATGACGTTTTTCAATATTTTTTGGAAATTCAACCATTAAGCGAGTGAAGTAAGGGTAAATGTTTTAAGGGTGCTTCTATTTTCATGCTAGAAATGCGATAGTTTCGATTTGTAACCACGGTTAGAATTTGAAAAAAAGCCTTGTTTCGGGATGCAATAGGGGGAGGCAAGTTGTATCAAATACCCTATTAAAATGCTTTCCTAAAGCTAAATCTGTGAACATTTAATTTAGAATTAGAATCAACCAATGAAAACCAACCAGTCTGCTCGTGCGAAACAGCGGGAATTAAGCTAGTATTAATATAAGCGAAAAGAAATTATGTTTGTTTCATCATGAGTAAACGACTGAGTAAAGTATCTGTACATTATACTACGTGAAAACTATGTAGGATTCAAATGTCATCGAAATCGGTTCGACTGTTTGAAAACGTTGACGTCTTGTGTAAGAATTGTCTTAATTAATTTCGGATCGTATTACTTACAACGTACAAACCATTGAAAGTATTTTTATAAATGTGATAAATTTCATAGGTCAAGGATAAATGTCTTTTCGAATGAGTCTGCGAGCGTCTCAGAAGCAACAAGAGAAATATTTATGGTTAGCTGTTTCATATTTCGCATTACATACCTTGAGTGACACACTTTCTAAAGTAGCGTTCAAGCCAATTTCATCAAAATAAATTAAGCAGCTTAGTTCTGAAAGCATAACAGCTTGCATTAATAAAATCAATGAACTAAATAAAACTAAACACCAAACCATTTATAATAAAACGATAATTATTCCTTTCATTAAATACTTACACAATCTTTTCTTTAATAAATGGCCAAGAAGAAATGTAATAACGAAAGGTACAAAAATAAAAGGCATTGAATTAATAATAATAGTTATAGCTACTATAACTAAAAAGTTGTCATTCAATAAAATTACTGTAATCAAAAATTAAATAATAAACACCTAAAATAAAAATTTAAGTTCTCGACAAAACAATAAAAAACAATGAACTTAGCTTAAGATGAAAACAAGGTGAAGTCCAAGAAGTCAAATAAAAACGCATAATAGAAATCCTAATAATACTTTTAAAAAGTATAAAAATCATGACATAAAAAAATGAAAGTAACGTTGGTATAGAAGTAATTCTAGTATATTAAGCAAAAAATGAAATTAAAAATTACTTTTCTTATAAACCAAATGTAATCAAAATATTTTTATATATTCCAACTTACGTTATTAATTATTTCAGTTTTTTTAGATATGTTTGAAATGTAGGCCAAACCTTGAATTAAAGAAATGTTGTCAAAAATACTTTTACGAATTTATTTATTTGTACAAAAGAATTTAAGAGAGACAATAATAACTATTAATGCAGCTACCTTCTGCAGATAGAAAGAAAATACATAAAACCGCCAATATCACAAGGTACATAGACATTTGAAAAAAAAAAAAAAAAGGATATTTCACACATTAGTTACGTGACAATGAGTCTCTTTGGTTCACACAGTTCATTCATTCACCGCCAGATGACAGGACCTCACAAATACAGATGTGGGACACTGGTGTCCCTTTGAACTCTGGCAAGTAACATTTTCTGTGGAACACACAGGTCCGACTGGTCTCGAAAGGATTTAAGTGTAGCAAATGGTTCGCGTCGCGTGAAGGAAACGTGTCCGGCAACCTTGCGTAGATCTTGAAATCACAAGCAGTGCGGAAACTAGATTTGTTTTTCCTCCGAACTCTTTGCTTTTATAAAGTAATCAACGACAGTTTAAGAGTGATCACTAAAAGCACACAAGATAATGGTGTAATATTCTACGATATTTATTAGTTTATACAAACTAATTTTTGTCTTTTACGAAAAACATAGTTGAAATATTTATAAATCTAGCGGACGTAACTTCTAGGTTACCAGTCCGTAGCTTGCAAACTACTTAAACTTTGGTAAACTAACCTAAGGACAACACAAACACCCATGCCCTAGGAGGGACTCGAACCCCCGACGGCGAAAGGCCGCGCACACTGCAATACGGCGCTCCAGTACGCGCGGCTAATCCGCCGCGGCGACTGTTACGCCATCATCAGGTACAAATATTACTATAAAAGCCAATGTTAAGCTAGCCTTCAAAACTTCAAACACCCTTAAATTAAGGTTACGTCACAACTTGAAACAACAAAAGAATGATTATAGCAAATCCGGAGTGTACAGATTACAATGTAAGGATTGTGAATGTTTTTATATAGGACAAACAGGACGATCCTTCACCACGAGATTCCGAGAACATACATACTCTAAAAACAAAACGGCTTTTGGCACACATTTAAAAGATGCAAAGCATAATGTTAATAATATTGAGCATAACATGAAAATATTACACAAAACAGTAAAAGGGAGAAAACTAGACTTACTTGAAAATATACATATTTATAGTAGCAACAAGAAAGCCCCAGATAAAATACTCAATGACCAGCTTGAGTTTTGTCAAAAAAAATTTTTTACCATCTTTGATGATCTATTGTAAAGAAAGGAAAAAATCTTCAACCTTAACATTAAACATCATGTCCAAAACCTAGACCTGGAGCATTTTCCTACCTAAACCTTCAGATGTTTCCCCCTTTTAAGCATTTGGTCTCATCCATAACTAAAACCTTGTGCTGTGTTGGTTGTCCTATTGTGGTGTTGCAGCCGTGTCTATGTTTCGTGATTGCTGTATTGTGGCTACTGTCATATATTCTTTTATAATTGACTGACTTTTTATACAGATATTTGTATTTTTGACTGCTGCATGTGGCTACTGTCATGTATTCTTTTGTAATTGACTGTCTTTTTATACAGATATTTGTATTTTATGTACTATCCAGTATTGTATGACTGATACATTGTAGATTGTATTACTGGTGCATTGTGACTACTATTCTATACTTCTATAATTGATTGTTGTTTTATTTTGATCTTTTTATGGTATGCACAAACCGTTTTGTTGACCACTATATTGATGGTTATTGTACACAGATATTTTTGTTTTATGCACAGCCAGTATAGTACGACTGCTACACTATAATTACTGTTGTATATTCTTTACAACCTTGTGCTGTGTTGGCTGACCTATTGTGTTGTTGCAGCCATATCTATAATTCGTAACTGCTGCACTGTGTCTACTATCATGTATTCTTTTATGACTGCCTTTTATACAGATGTTTGTGTTTTATGTACTATCCAATATTTTATGACTTATACATTGTAGACATTGTTGTATATTCTTTTACACGTGACTGTGATTTTATACAAGTGTTTTGTGATATGCATTAACTAATATTGCATCACCACTGCATTGTGGCCACTGTTGTATACTTTTAATCGACAGTCGTTTTATTCCTATGGTATGCACAAAGCAATATTGCATGACCGCTACATTTTAACTGTGTTAGTTTTTCGTTTATAAATGACTGTCAGTTTATACAGATATTTTTGTGGTATGCACAAACTTAATTACGCCATCAATGTATATATTAGTCTATTTTTAAAACGACTTCTAAATTATTTTTATAATCTGTACAACACGTTTTTAATCTCATTGTGTCTCAACATTACATTGGTGTGTGCTGCCATCTGGCGCCATATTTTTTACCCTTGACTTGTATCATGTATCAGTTTGCTTTTGTCACTCACTGTGTTAATTACGTTTTATTATAATGACTTAGTGCACTTATGCACTGTAAATCGTTTTATATAACAACTATTTGACGTTACAAGGTATGTCTCATCTCTAAATATGCCCGATCTTGCTCTTATGGATTCATTTGACGTATCTTCTTGTTTTATTATAATGACTTGCATGTTTTAAATATCCGTTTATCCTTTTAACAGATTATGGCATTGTAAAATATTTTATTTGACCTGATGATGCTGACATAGATAAGTGAAACCGGTCGTCATTAATAAAAACTGATGATAAGCGATCGTGGCTATTTTATATCTTTTTACAATAATATAAATAGATCGCCTCCTATAATGTAAACCAACTCAACATGTTGCCCAGCCAGGCAGTAGGAGCTTTCAATAAAGTGGTAACTATCCAAAACAAAATAGCAAAAAATAGATTACATATAAATTTTAATAAAAAGCGTCTTGCAGCCAATGTTGTGCCCAACTATGCAAAAATAAAAATCCCTTGCTCCACAAAAATAGCTAAGGTAGTGAGAGAAAAAAAGTGAAATTCTGTGGCTCAAACTACAGATTCGCGAATTTTATAAAAATAACCACATAATGTCTGAAAAGTACGAACAACTTAAAACCTTTTTGAAAAATATTTTAACCGAAACCCAATTTCATAATATGCAACTGGCGTTATATGATAAGGTCAACAGGCTTCTAATTCCTTTTCAAAAAAGACAGGGAAAAAAAGTTCAATAAGTTGTGTATAAAACATAAAGTGAGTAGTGATCAAAAGGTAGAACATCAATTCGCTGAAAGGATTACAAACTTGACAGATATAACTTTTACAGAAGATGAGAAAAGTCTCTTAAACAAAGGTTTAGCTTTTAACATTAACAAAAACTTTAATCAAAATAATCTAAAAGAAATTATAGTTGACACAAAAATAGCAACAGAACAGGCTAAATTGAGTAATCCCCAAACTATTAACATTGCAGTAAATGTAGATCAGTATATAAAAGATGGTAAAAAACATTCTTTTAAAGGTAAAACTACAGATGAGATAACATTACAGTCTATTAATAAAAAACTAAATGACCAAAAAGCCCTAGTAACAAAAGCTGATGAGGGTAATGCTATTGTCATCATTCATGATCATGAATATATAAGCAAAACTGAAGAATTCTTTGTTTCTAATAATATTATAGAAGTAAAGAAAGACCCCACAGTCAAATTTCAAAACACCCTTAAAAAGAAGATAGATAATACTATGTTTCTATTTACTGAAAGAGAAAAGAAATATCTAAAAAAGATGAATGTATCACTCCCACAGCTACGTTCACAAGCTAAGACTCATAAACCCAATAAAAGCATACGACCGATTGTTGATAACAGGTCATCTCCTAACTACGAACTTAATAAAATGCTTAACCGTAAACTTAAAGCAATGTTTACTTTTACTAACCCAACTAATATCAAAAATAGCTATGAGCTTACACAAATCCTATACAAAATTGAGATCCCAAATGAATCTACTCTTGCATCTCTAGATATAACAAATCTATACACTAATGTCCCTCTCACAGAATGTTTAGAAATTATTAAAGCTAATCTTATTAATTCTAAAAAGATGCAACTTGGAGAAATCATTGAATTAATAGAATTGTTAGAATTATCTCTTAGTTACAATTATTTTGGATTCAATGATAAGATCTATTATCAATCTGAAGGTCTTGCCATGGGCAATAGCTTAGCAGGCACCCTTGCTGAAATTTTTATTAATAATTTAGAATACACATTCTTTGAGACCCATAAAAACCTTGCTGAGAAAATCATCTACTACAGAAGATATGTAGATGATATAATAGTGATGATTAAGGGAACTGAAACTGATATGATCAACTTACAAGCAGGAATGAACAGTATGCACAACAAAATTACCTTCACATTAGAACTAGAACAGAACAACTCACTTAACTTTCTTGATCTTACCATTAGAAAAGAGAATAAAGAACATGTATACAGCATATACAGGAAATCAACTACATGCGATACTATCATTCATGCTTCCTCTTGCCACCCTCTAAGATACAAGTTAAGCTTTTTCAATTCTATGATATACCGTCTTCTAAAGATCCCACTTAAACCAGCAGAAGTTAAAAAAGAACTGAACATCCTTAAACAAATTGCTGTTGCTAATGGATATGATGATGATGTGGTAATGAAAACTTATAAAAAATTAAAAAACAAATCTCCACAAAAAAATGTAAAAAATAAAAAAGGTACCAATAATGAAAAGGTTAAATATGTATCAATGTCCTACAAAGGCAACCTGTCAGACAAAATAGAACACACGTTTCGGAAAGCCAATGTTAAGCTAGCCTTCAAAACTTCAAACACCCTTAAATTAAGGTTACGTCACAACTTGAAACAACAAAAGAATGATTATAGCAAATCCGGAGTGTACAGATTACAATGTAAGGATTGTGAATGTTTTTATATAGGACAAACAGGACGATCCTTCACCACGAGATTCCGAGAACATACATACTCTAAAAACAAAACGGCTTTTGGCACACATTTAAAAGATGCAAAGCATAATGTTAATAATATTGAGCATAACATGAAAATATTACACAAAACAGTAAAAGGGAGAAAACTAGACTTACTTGAAAATATACATATTTATAGTAGCAACAAGAAAGCCCCAGATAAAATACTCAATGACCAGCTTGAGTTTTGTCAAAAAAAGATTTTTACCATCTTTGATGATCTATTGTAAAGAAAGGAAAAAATCTTCAACCTTAACATTAAACATCATGTCCAAAACCTAGACCTGGAGCATTTTCCTACCTAAACCTTCAGATGTTTCCCCCTTTTAAGCATTTGGTCTCATCCATAACTAAAACCTTGTGCTGTGTTGGTTGTCCTATTGTGGTGTTGCAGCCGTGTCTATGTTTCGTGATTGCTGTATTGTGGCTACTGTCATATATTCTTTTATAATTGACTGACTTTTTATACAGATATTTGTATTTTTGACTGCTGCATGTGGCTACTGTCATGTATTCTTTTGTAATTGACTGTCTTTTTATACAGATATTTGTATTTTATGTACTATCCAGTATTGTATGACTGATACATTGTAGATTGTATTACTGGTGCATTGTGACTACTATTCTATACTTCTATAATTGATTGTTGTTTTATTTTGATCTTTTTATGGTATGCACAAACCGTTTTGTTGACCACTATATTGATGGTTATTGTACACAGATATTTTTGTTTTATGCACAGCCAGTATAGTACGACTGCTACACTATAATTACTGTTGTATATTCTTTACAACCTTGTGCTGTGTTGGCTGACCTATTGTGTTGTTGCAGCCATATCTATAATTCGTAACTGCTGCACTGTGTCTACTATCATGTATTCTTTTATGACTGCCTTTTATACAGATGTTTGTGTTTTATGTACTATCCAATATTTTATGACTTATACATTGTAGACATTGTTGTATATTCTTTTACACGTGACTGTGATTTTATACAAGTGTTTTGTGATATGCATTAACTAATATTGCATCACCACTGCATTGTGGCCACTGTTGTATACTTTTAATCGACAGTCGTTTTATTCCTATGGTATGCACAAAGCAATATTGCATGACCGCTACATTTTAACTGTGTTAGTTTTTCGTTTATAAATGACTGTCAGTTTATACAGATATTTTTGTGGTATGCACAAACTTAATTACGCCATCAATGTATATATTAGTCTATTTTTAAAACGACTTCTAAATTATTTTTATAATCTGTACAACACGTTTTTAACCTCATTGTGTCTCAACATTACATTGGTGTGTGCTGCCATCTGGCGCCATATTTTTTACCCTTGACTTGTATCATGTATCAGTTTGCTTTTGTCACTCACTGTGTTAATTACGTTTTATTATAATGACTTAGTGCACTTATGCACTGTAAATCGTTTTATATAACAACTATTTGACGTTACAAGGTATGTCTCATCTCTAAATATGCCCGATCTTGCTCTTATGGATTCATTTGACGTATCTTCTCGTTTTATTATAATGACTTGCATGTTTTAAATATCCGTTTATCCTTTTAACAGATTATGGCCTTGTAAAATATTTTATTTGACCTGATGATGCTGACATAGATCAGTGAAACCGGTCGTCATTAATAAAAACTGATGATAAGCGATCGTGGCTATTTTATATCTTTTTACAATAATATAAATAGATCGCCTCCTATAATGTAAACCAATTCAAATAAACAAAAGTTATTTCAAAGATTTTACAAAATTTTCATCAAGGAATTACATAAAGAACCAAAAGATTAACGTAATGTAGAGGTATACAAAGAACTGGAGCGAAATTATTAAGTATTGTACTAAGTGATGTGGCTATGAAAGGTATGCGACAATATTAAAGAAGTAATGAAAGGACAACTGTTACAAAAGTAAATGACAATTCGACAAAAAATTACATTGCTTATTTACGAAAAAGGACGTCACATGGAATAATTGTAGTGTCTTGTGTAAAAATTTGGCAACAGGTGGTATATAAATTTGTTAAAATCATAAAACTATTACAAAACAAGTACAATGTTAAGATGGGAGTATTAATATTACCTGCAGTTAGAAGTGGAGAATAGGGAACTCTGATTGGTCGTTGAGTACCAGACTTGGTAATTGTAGAGTATTACACCACTGTCATGTGTGTTTTAATGATCATGTAACAAATATTCTACCAAGTAACAAAGGAACATTCAATCAATGAGACTCATTTCGTTTGAAGAGTAGGGAACTAGTTGCGTAATAAGAAAGCGAAACTCAGTTAATGAACCCAGATTTAAGCGGTAAAGTTCGTCGAGAGAGCTAGGATTTACAAAAATAATTAATTTTTAAGTCACCTAACGCCGCCCTCTTGACCCGCGGTTTGGTGGGTTATGGGTGGGGGGGCGGGAGCAACTTTGGCCCAGTTTACTATCAGCACGTGCTGGACAGAAGGCCACAGCGCCACTCCTGTGGCGTCACGCAGTCTAGGCCGCTAACGCTGAGCGGCAAGCCAGTGACCTACGCTCTCGTTGCCTACTGTGTGTTTTTAAAATTAAAATTACTAAAAATTTCCGGGCTGTTATGCCGTGGTCTAGTGGATTTATTATTAAAACCCAACGTTTCGTCCCCGACTGCGGAGGATTTTCTCAAGCGGGATCGTGGCACTTTTGGATGTCCGATTCACACCCTGGCTCGCTACTGACTGAAGCCAAACTCCGTTTACAAGGGCTCGCGCCCAGTGGTGTGACGTCAGATGTTTTTGACATGCGCGCGCAATTCTTCGTTGCCGATTGCGTCCGTCCGTTAATGTCGTCCCATGGTGGAAGACTGTTACATTTCTTCTTCAAAACCGGAATCCAGTTATCATTTAGTTTCACGCCCTCCTTCATTCTATTGAAATTATTGGGGTGTTTTACAATTTCTATAGCCTCTCTTTCCTGGTATCCATTTGTGGCTACTAAGACCTGAGTCTTATCAAATTGAATAAAGTCGTCCCCTGGTTGAAAAACATGTTCAGCAACAGCTGATCTGTCAATCTCTCCCCTTCTACAGTTCCCCTTGTGCTCAACTTGTCGTTGTTTGACTGTTCTTTTTGTGGTACCCACGTATACGTCCCCACAGCTACACGGAATCCTATAAATTGCTGCTTTTTCCAGCGGTTTGCGAGCATCCTTTACCGATTTCAGGTGATACTGTATCTTCTGAGTAGGTTTGTAAATGACGGCAACATTCCGTTTCGTCAAAATTTTACCGATGCGGTTGGTGACGTCCTTAATAAAAGGTAGGAAGACTTTAGATTTCACAGGAACCCTTTCATCGTTTTCAACTCTTCGTGTCGGTTTCAAAGCTCTCTTTATCTCATTAGAGGAATAGCCATTCTTAAGTAAAGCATTACTCAGTTGTTTCAATTCCGCGTCGAGTAATTCCGGTTCGCAGATATTCCTTCGCCAACGTCTTTATAATGCCCCGCTTTTGCTGTGGGTGGTGGTTTGAATCCCGGTGCAGATAACGGCCTGTCTGTGTGGGCTTTAATTTGATAAGACTCAGGTCTTAGTAGCCACGAATTGCGCGCGAATGTCAAAAACATCTGACGTCACACCACTGGGTGCGAGCCCTTGTAAACGGAGTTTGGCTTCAGTCAGTAGCGAGCCAGGGTGTGAATCGGACATCCAAAAGTGCCATGATCCCGCTTGAGAATGTCCTCCGCAGTCGGGGACGAAACGTTGGGTTTTAATAATAAATCCACTAGACCACGGCATAACAGCCCGGAAATTTTTAGTAATTTTGACCATTCCGGCCGTGAAAGTTTACATTTTACAATAGTGTTTTTAAAATGTTTAAATGTTTGTATAGCTTATGGGACTTAACTAAGGGGTCATCAGTCCCTAAACTTACAAACTACTTATGAACTAGCTGACTAAGAACGGCACAAATATCCATGCCCGAGGGGGTATTCGAACCCCCGACAGTAGTGGCCGTGCAGACCGTGACTGGCGCGCCTCAGTCCCCTCGGCCACCGCGGCCGGCCTTACTGTGTGTGTGACGCCACACGAGCGGGTTGCGATATTCTTTGTACGTAGCGGTGTCCCGATCTGCTGGGTGGCGTGGTGACAAGGGTCGACATGCTGGATAGTAGAAAGGTTTTTTTAGGACCGTTTTCACATTCCTCGTAAATTATCCCCGGTTCGCCCATTCCGCCTTAGTTACGCTATGTATTCGGTTGATAGAGAAACATTAGATAAAGTGGTTTGACAGTTTGGCATTTGAACTTGCAAACCTAATTTGTGCCCCTCCCCCCCCTCCACCCCTTATTTGGGGTCACGGTTCTTTCGTGAGTACGTGCGTGGCGATCACGGGGCCCCGAGCTACTGCAGTCTTCCTTTCTTCTTTACTTTCCGGACTGCATTTCCTTCCCCCCCCTCCCCTCCTTTCCTTCCCCTCCCCACCGGGGGACTGATAACCTTGCCGGCCGCGGTGGCCGAGGTGACTCAGGCGCTCCAGTCACGGTCAGCACTGCCACTACGGTCGGGGGTTCGAATCCCCCCTCGGGCATGGATATTTGTGCCGTCCTAGTTTGTAAGTAGTTCATAAGTAGTTTGTAAGTTTAGGGACTGATGACCCCGTAGTTAAGTCCCATAAGCTTAACAAACATTTGAACATTTGAACTGATAACCTTAGCAGTTTAGTTCTCTTATCCAAACCAAATAACACAACCTAATGTGTGAAACGCTCACGCGAAATAAACAGTAAAGTTTTGGAATGAAATTTTTAAGGCATTCGACATAAAAGCAGATGTAAGGTAAGAGACGGCTGGTCTCCACTCCCATTCAGTTGCCTCCTAGAAAAAGCAGTGAGAGAATATAAAGAAAAACTGAAAGAGTTGGGACCAAGGTATTGAAATTTCCTGTCTAGCATTTTGCCATTATTTCTGGAGTCCTAGCAACTGCATAAATGCAAATCAAGAAGGAACAGCCAATAAAGTAGGTTAAAAATTTCTCTAGAGGAAACAACATTTATGACACACACAAAAAATACTGCAGATATTCTAACATCAGACATTGGACAGATAAATAGGGTAAATAAATGTAAATATTTGGGGAACAATATTCAAAAAATGGCCTAGAAAAATTTGCTGTTGAAGGATGAGCACGTAAAATGGAGAGAGCATATGGAATAACGAAACATTTTCAACCAAAGGTCTCTGTCTAAAAATTTGAAAAATCCAGCACACTAACGTAGGAGTAAAACTGAAATGTATTTAAGCAGGTGAATGTTTAGCACTGAATTACGCACTACATAAACTGATTCCTAATAAGAAAAATCATTCGAAAAAGCCGCTGTTCACAAAAAATTACAGAGATATTTAAATTAAGAAGGTATCAAGAGGTTTACGGCAAACATAGAAAACATAACTGAAACATTGCTATTTTTGGACTTTTATACGGCATGAAATCCAAAGGGTTAACTATCAGATTTTTGGATTTCTTCGGAACAAGAAGTCAACAATTCCTTGGATTCAAGAAGTGAGGAATGATCTAGAAAGAAACAACATAAGTGAAAAAGATACAACAGAAACAAAGCTTTTTAACAAGAAGGTGTTGCAAACGGGAGGCTTTGAAGGCAGGCTGGAGAAGAAGACAGGGTTAAGTAGTCTGACGAGAGAAAAGAGAATACTGAGGAAAAAGAAAAAGAACAAATGAAGAAGCAATGAATTTGGTGCGAGATCCTTAAATGACCCAAACGGAAAAAGAATAAGAAGAGAAACTTAGCCTATTGGTTCTGAGGTTTCGTCAGTACATCACGTAATTAATAACGTCAATTTCGTCACGTTTTGTTGGTTACTCAGTTTTTTTTTTTTTTTTTTTTTCCTGACGCCCCAGAACACAAATGAAGGCTTTGAAGAATAATGATAACCCTCATTTATAAAGTGTTGACATATAACGACTTGTTTGTTTGAAAAATAGTTTATATTACATGTTTTAATATTTATATTTGTCATCTCTCTGCATGTACTACTTGAAGAAAATGAAACATTCTGTCGAATGTGATTGTTTTCAAAATGTTCAAATGTTTGTATAGCTTATGGGACTTGACTACGGGGCCATCAGTCCCTAAACTTACAAACTACCTATGAACTACCTAATACTAAGGACGGCACAAATTTCCATGTCCACGACCGTAGTGTCCGTGCAGACCGTGACTGGAGCGCCTCAGTCCCCTCGGGCGCCGCGGCCGGCGTGATTGTTTTCACTAAAAACATTAAAAATTCAAATTCAGTATTTATCCCCAAGGTCTTCAAGTATTTCAGTGTCAAATAAGACATCTCAGAAATGAGGTGTAACATCGGTTTATGATGCCATATGGGCACCATATTTCACCACAGTTAAGCTGCGTTCCCACAGGGCATTAAGACGAGTGCGGACCACGTTTTCAAAAATGTTCAAATGTTTGTAAATCTGTGGGACCTAAGTACTCTGGTCGTCAGTCCCTAGGTTTACAAACTAGTTAACTAACTTATGCTAAGCACAACAAATACACCCATGCCAGAAGCAGGACTTCAACCTCCAATGGGAAGCAGCAGCGCGCTCCGCAGCTAGGCGCCTCGAAATGCTCGGCCACTCCACTGCGGCACCAAGCTTTCGTACTTGGAGTCGACTGGAGTGATCCCATCAGTCGTGGGTCAATAGCAGTTCATGTACAGTTCACGTGGGGTGAAATGAACGTCACCCCATCAGTCGTTGGTGACATTTAGGTCACGTGCAGTTCACATGGAGTGAACCTTCAGTTGATTCTACTACAATTCACTCTAGACTCAGATTGTGGCCTATCCAGCTTAGTTCAACATTCATTACTCTGTTGTTGTCCATTTTAACTATTTCTGATTACTGGATTTGTCGGACACGCTGCTTTTCTCCATTCTACGCCATATCCTCATTTCAAAATCACCAAATTGTTCTTTTTTTCGCAAAGTTCATGTTTCTATTCCGTACATTGCCACACTCCGTATTAGACATTTCACCAGTCTCTTTCTTATTTGTTTGTTCAAACCACTTGTTAAGAGTCTTCTCTGCTTCTTAAAAAGTGGTCAAATGTTTGTAAAGGTTATGAGACTTAACTGCGGAGTCATCAGTCCCTAAACAAACTACTTATGAACTAGCTTATACTAAAGACGGCACAAACATCCATTCCCGAGGGGGGTATTCGAACCCCTGAAGGGGAGCGGCCTCGCGCATCGTAACATAGTGCCTCAATGCGCTCGGCCGCTCCGCCGCGGCGACATCCTCCTTTCGCTAGAGCCAAGTCTTTGTAACAATTCATATCTTCCTTAATCTAACTTCTCAAAAACTTGAATGCTCTCATCTCTTCTGTGATTCTGATCCCAACTTTACTTTTATTTTGTTTTACATCTATAACCTTCGGCGGAACGACCTCTTCGTGCGGCGGAACGTGTGCTAAAACCTTATCTTCAAAAGCACTCTTCTTGTATGATTAGGGTTGAATGTGGCCATGTCAGACTTCGTAATCCTTGAGGCGTCCACTCGCCCATAAAAATTTATATAAAATAAAAAATATATGTTCATGTAAAATCTTTATACATTGCAATATTTCAAAATCAGATTCTTGCGCCGAGGGAAGAAGTCTTTAACAGTCACTCTTTTTAAAATATTTCTAAGTTATCTCATAGATAAGACGGTCAAAAGAAATTGTTCAGTTTGTGGTCGTTGCTATAGCCACAGTTAAAAAAAAATTCTTCAATGATTATCGATCGATGTGTATGATCGATTAATCAAAGTTCAAAAAGAAACATTTATCGAAGTCTTCTTGACGTAACTTTTCCACCAATAAAAATTCATAAAAATATTATTTATCGTAAAATAATTCTTCATAAATGATGTACTCTGACACTTTCGTCGAGTTTAAACACGATTACATTTATTGCTTTCTATGACATTACATATGTAGTCATTGACAGGCAAAAGGAAACTGACTTAAAATTTGTTGTTTTAACATAAAACTTCGATAATAATGTGAACTCTTGCGACGACAACCGCAGAGATCAACATCTTCTTGCCTCATGGCTGTCGACCCGCGACTTGATGTGGCCGGATATTTACTGCTTGGAATCGGCGTCGATGATGTTGCCCTCGTAGGTTGAATCGCCTCACAGCACATGAAACATAAAAAACTTCTTTAAGAATTATATAACATTAAACATTTACATAAAAATCATATGAGTAAGTTTTTCTGCACAAACTGAGCTGACATGAGATACGTAGCGGTGACAATAATCCGTCCCACTACAAACCATGCTCTTCATTTCCTCTTTTATTAATTTTCATACCATGTACTCCCCAGGCTTGATTCGGGCAATCTAGCAACTTGTTCACATGACTTTTAATGGGTTGTCAATTTGTTGTTTATGGCACTAGATGATGTAACACGATGCAGCCGCAGGACAGGCAAACTCACTCCCGTAAATCAAGCTAATTGGGTTTGAGGCGTGAGCCGGCACGCCTGCCTGTGACGTCAAACTCAGGCGCCTTCTTTCACACAGGTAGTGCTCCACGGCAGTATGCTCCATGGGAAGCCGGCTTTATTTCAAAAGCCACTGCACACGCGTCACACGATGGGAGAATCTTCACAGCACTCTTTACCCACATTTCAGCCCCCCCCCCCCGACGCCTCTACATCTACATGGGATACTCTGCAAATCACATTTAAGTGCCTGGCAGAGAGTTCATCGAACACAATTATACTATTTATCTCCCATTCCATTCTCGAATAGCGCGTGAGAAGAATGAACACCTGAATATCTGTTCGAGCTCTGATTTCTCGTATTTTATTCTGATGATCATTTCTACCTATGTAAGTGGGAGTCAACAATATATTTTCGCATTCGGAGGAGAATGTTGGCGATTGGAGTTTCGTAAGCAGCACACGCCGCAGCGATAAGCGCCGTTGTTGTAATGATTCCCATCCCAGATCCTGTATCATTTCCGTAACGCTGTGTCCCCTGTATCGTGACAATAAGAAACGAGCTGCCCTTCTTTGCACTCTTTCGATGTCGTCCGTCAAACCCACCTGATAAGGATCACACACTGGGCTGCAATACTCCAAAAATAGACGGACAAGCGTAGTGTATGCAGTTACTTTTGTAGTTCTGTTGCATGTTTTAAGGGTTCTGCCAATAAAACGCAGTCTATGGTTCGCCTTTCAGACGACATTATCTACTTGTTCTTTCCAATTTAAGTCTGAAGTAAAAGTAATTCCTAGGTATTTTGTGGAGTTTACGGCCTTCTCATTTTACAGTTCTTCAAGGGACGTCAGCACCGTGATAACCTACTTTGAAATTCACACGGTTCTCTTACTGGTCACCAACGGAAACATTTCTTCTCTCCGCTGCTGAATGGGTAACAATGTAAGCCGGGTTTCCATAGGTCCTAGCAGCACTGATTACGACACATTTCGCAGTCAATCGACATTTCGTAGACCGGAGTTCTTCAGAACCCTTTACTCTCTGACACCGCACGGACTATTAAGCCCTTTCTACACGGGAAGTGAGAACTTACGAGATTACCCATGATGCACCGGTCACGCCGTCCGCGTACAGTGTAGACGCGTCCACTCGCACAAGATGCACGCATACGATCGCTAGTAGACGGAATAGAATGTATCCTATTCCTACGCGTAAGGAAATGCTTCGTGCATGCGCAGACGACCGAATGGGGAACCCAGCTGACAAACGAAGCCAAGTCGAGAATTTGTTTGAGAATGTGTACTTGTCTCCTGCTTAGAGGAACGTAGTTTTTCGAAAATGTTCAAATGTTTGTAGATCTATCGGACCAAACTGCGTGCTCATCAGTCCGCAGCTTACAAACTACTTAAACCTAGGTAAACTAACCTACGGACAAACACACACACCCATGCCCCAGGGAGGACTCGAACCTCCACGGCGAGCAACCGGGCGCTCCGCAGCGAGGTGCTTTAGACCGCTCGGCTACTCCACCGCGGCGTAGTTTTTCGACTCAGTCGTATTTTAGGAAGTGATACTATAGAGGAATTGCATTAAAAATTTAATATAACCTGTGTACAATTTTTATTGAATACATTGATATAGCTGTTAATATGAAATCCAAACAAATGTAGAACAAAAGTAAATGAAGAAATTTTCACTTATTTATCCGTGGGTTCTTGGTACTACAACCTCACACTTTCTTTAATGTAGTATTTTGTGTATGTCCTACACGTACATTTCCACTTGGTTACCCGGTTTTCGGCTTACTAGGACATATGCAGACTTCAAACTAGGTCGAAAACCGGTTATTTAAATAAAAGTCAATATGGTGATCTACCGAGAACCGACGAAAGAATCAGTCAAAATATCCAAATCAGTTTGTTGTACATACCAAGAACGGTATCTCTGTACCCAATAAATTTGGACACACATTTTATGAAATTTTAACTGCATACGTCTTTATTACCATCTTCTAAAATATTGATATTTGTCCTGAAACATGCTGTAGTTAACAGATGAAATATTTGGTTTTGGTGAGCATTATTTGAAGCTTAATCAAAGTGAAAGGTCTATATATAGACACCTGAGCGTGTTCATCATACACATAGGTGCCTCAAACCGCAGGGGCTGGAAGTATGTAATCGCATTTTATAATGAGGACGTTGACACATGAATTGCACGAAAACAAATACAGTTTCACAGTGGCAGTCTAAAACACAAATGTTTTAATCATTTGCTGTAAGTTCACAACTAACGATGTAGACGCGTGAAAGCAGACGACTCAGCAAATGCATACCGTTTGAACGCTTCTTTGTAGTTCGACGGTTTATCGCAAGGGGCGCTGCAGCTGACAACGACTTCCTTGAGCGTGTTGCACGTATCGTATAGAAAGGGCATTAATTTCCTTCTCAAAGGACATCGTGGGCCTTCAACCCATTGAATTTGATTGCAACTGTTTAAAATTTCTTTGGGCCGGAATTTTTGCTCTGGAACCACTAGCGTCGGTTCAAAACCGTCATTCGAACTTCATACGTGACAGAAATGAGCAAAGAGTATTTATACTTTTCCAACATTCCTATGGCGTGATCACTGATGGGGGAGAGTGGTGGGGGGACATTATCACGTTCGTAAATTAAAAGGTGAAATATCCCTGTAAGACTTCCCAGTTTGGCATCCCGTTAAATGCCTTTTTGCGTTTAGGTATTTACCAATTGTGGCTTCTAAATATAAGTGCAACAGGCATCTACCTTATCTGACGTATCCTTACAACAATTAACTTCCAATCCATACTCCTACTTTCTGCTGTAAATATAGATTACGTACTATTCATCTCTCAAACCTTTCTTCTTCTAACAATTAGATTGAACTATGTTGGAAGCTCTCTCTCTCTCTCTCTCTCTCTCTCTCTCTCTCTCTCTCTCTCTCCAGGGTGTCCCACTCAACTCTTTCACTCCAGGTATCTCTGGAACTACACGAGATATTGAAAAACGACTTTCACCGTCATGAACCTACGGCAGGGTCTTACGAAAGTAGCTACTATGAGACAGTCTAAAGCGTAAAGAAGTATTATTTAGAACGCAAACTTATGTTTCTTTTTTTTTAATGGAAACCCCATTTTATTTCTTAAGCAATCGCTAGCATGAAAACTCACAAAAAGAATGGTGTTGGTTGCATCGCGATGCGTCAGTTACATCCGGAGAAACTGCGAAGCGAAGTTGACGTTTGAAATACATGAGGCGCGCTGCTAACACGTGTTCAAGAGACAATCTTGAGTCTCGCTTGAGTCTCGAACACACGCTAGCAGCGCGCCTCATGTGTTTCAAACGTCAACTTCGCTTCCCAGTTTCTTCGGATGTAACTGACGTATCGCGATGCAACCAACGCCATTCTTTTTGTGACTTTTCATGCTATCGATTGATTAACAAATGATATGGGGTATACTAAAAAAAGAAAAAAAAACCGAATGAAACGCCTTTTTATAATCCATAAGAGTTTCAACTATATCTTGGGGGTTTGTTAAGTCTGTGGCGGATTAAGACTTTTAGGTTTAAAATCTGTTGTGAGCAAGATTTGCTAAACGTTTCTATGGCATCTTTATTTTTTCCTCACTACGGTCGGGTTTCGAATCCCCCCTCGGGCATGGATATTTGTGCCGTCCTTAGTCTTAGTTCATAAGTAGTTTGTAAGTTTAGGGACTGATGACCCCGTAGTTAAGTCCCATAGACTTTACAAACATTTGAACATTTTATTTTTTCCTGTGTCTCTTTTCATTAATATAATATTCGTAATTATTATTTCATTTCTCCGTCAATTGCAACTGATATAAACCAAGCCGCGCGGGAGTAGCCGAGCGGTCTGGGGCGCCACGTTGCGGATCGCACGACCTCCCGCGTTGGAGGTTCGAATCCTCCCTCGGGCATGGATGTTTGTGTTGTCTTTAGTATAAGGTAGATCATAAGTAGTTTGTAAGTTTAGAGACTGATGTCCCCGCTGTTAAGTCCCATAAGCTTCACAAACATTTGAACATTTAGAATAATCCAATAATTTGGTTTACCATTGGTTTGCTCGGAATGAGAAAGTAATAAAATGTGAAGGTACTATGTTTCCCCCTATCGCCTTAACACACACACTTTCACAAGAGTACCTGCAAGTGTCTAGACGTGACTATTTGGAACGTACCCTAGACCGAATATGACGCCGCATTCCATCATTACACACAGAGGTTTCAGTCATGTTTAAGCAAAATGTTAGACTTTTTTGTCGTAATGGGCATCAATTACGACGCATCGGAAGAGTAGCGCTTTAATTGAGTTGCGCTTGTAATCTGTTTCTGATACCGCGGACAAATGGTCGAGCATTAAGTGTGGCTGGCTATCTGTGTAAAGCCTGATGTGCGTAGTTTGTTACCGTACAAGCAAAGTTGATAGTAGTCGTAACAGCGATACAAACAGCCCTGCCTTTCCCATTTGCGGCGCTTCACCCAGTATTTTAATTCAATTACTTTTATTTTAAAGCGTTTCAGCTCGCCGCATAGTTAAGTTAGAGATTACTTTCTCTGTGGAAAGGTGAAAGGTCACTCACTGCAAATGAGATAGAACTCATTCTACCTTTAAGAGGGTGCACTTCCTTCAGCGGTACTTTTTTAATTTTTTTTTATCTTATGCTAGTACTCATAAAATAGTCACCTCGAGATGTTTGCACAGTCTCGGGCAACGGTTGAGTAAATACACGTAGCTCTGGAACTTATTTAGAGAGAAGTTTTTACACGGAAGTACCGTACACAGAGGTCTGTGCGGATAAGAAAAGTGTTATCCACATCCGCACCACATCCGCAAGGCCCATATCCGCAACCGCATCCACGGCATTTTATCGGCATCCGCAAGTTCGTTATCCGCATCCACATGTTTTAAGGTTTTGAAAGGGTAATCTTCTTCTTCTCTATATATAAGTGTCCCGACTGACTGACTGACAGACTGACTGACTCATCATTGCCCAGCCCAAACCACTGAAGATAGAAACTTGAAATTTGTGGAGGGTGTTGATCTTACTCTGTAAGCGTCATTTTAGAACCGATTTTTCGATATTCCGTCCGTAAGGGGGTGAAATAGGGGATGAAACTTTTTTATAAATACGTATCTACGTTGTCAGTTTTGAAGCTGGAACTACAAAATTTCGGATTTTAATTCAGGTTTCGAATTTAAAAGTCACGTGTTCCGGCATTTTTTTGAAATTCGACAAATAAGGGGGTAAAATAGGTGACGCAAAAAATTTATTTTCAAAAATATGTAGCTGTTAACTCAAATTTTAAGCTACAACTACGAAACTTCGGATATGGAATCTTGGTCAGGATTAAAAATCCATGATTTGTAGTATTTTTGGAAATTCAACAAGTAAGAGAATCAAAAATTATTTTTGAAAACACGTTGCTATTGATACAAATTTGAAGCTAGAGCTGCAAAAATTGATATTTGTATAGTTGGTTAGACGTTAAAAAAATAAGTATTTCGGTATTTTTGGAAATTCAACCATCAACGGGGTTAAATTGGAGAGGGGGTGTTTTTCGAGAAGATGTTGCTATTTAGGCAATTTTGAAGTTAGAACTACAAATTTTCGGATTTGGTTTCGGGGTTCAAATTTAAAAGACACGTGTTTCGGTATTTTTGGAAATTCGACCAATACGGGGGTGAAATACGAGATGCAAAAATTGATTTTCAAAAATATGGTGCTGTGAACTCAAATCTCCAGCTACAACTACGAAACTTAAGATATGGATTCTTCATCAGGATTAAAAAGAAACAACTGGTGCAGACCAACCAGCCGACGCATGCGAAGCAGCCGGGGTTCAGCTAGTAGTAATATATAGCAGTATTAAAAACCACGATAATTATTTGTTCGAGTGTCATTTCTGCGATAACCTAACTATTTTTGAACCTCGTATCATGGTAACTGTTCTATACCTGCTTCAAAACAGGCTATTCAAAACAGGAAAACATTGGTGCTCCGGTCAAACACAGTAGCGCTTCGGAGCCCGTGTGGTCGGAGCACTACGTCAGCTGTTTACTACAGGCATCTTGTTAAATTTCAGTGGTTAAATCTGAGTGGCACAGAGAAGATTTTACCGTGTTTACATTAAGAAAAAAAAAAAAAAAAGAAAAAAAGAAACGGTTCTTTCGGAGTTTTACGAAAGGGACACTTTACCTTCCGCATATTAACAAAAAATGTTAAAATGTTAAGCTTATGGGACTTAACTACGGGGTTATCAGTCCCTAAACTTATAAACTACTTATGAACTAGCTACAACTAAAGACGGCACAAATATCCATGCCCGAGGGGGGATTCGAACCCCCGACCGTAGTGGCCGAGTAGACCGTGACTGAAGCGCCTCAGTCTCCTCGGCCACCGCGGCCGGCTCCGCATATTAACGCACAAGAGTTTGTGTACTGCAGATAAGACACGGTCGTGTAAACGGATTAGGCGCAGGTCCCTCGGGTACAGCTACGTGTGCTGTGGCACATATTAACATATTTGTTTGTGGCTGTGGCCAGGAGTAGGACAACAGACTTTCGCTCTGTCTGGGCCCTGCAAGGATTCCAAGAATGTCCACAGGCTTGACATTTCAACAGACGTACTGGGCAGATTTCGCGCTCTTTATCCGAATACTAGCTGAACCCCCGCTGCTTCGCATGCGTAGGCTGGTTGGTCTGCACCAGTTGTTTCTTTTTAATCCTGATCAAGAGTCCATATCCTAAGTTTCGTAGTAGCTTGAAATTTGAGTTAGCAGCAACATATTTTTTGAAAAATCATTTTTTGCGTCCTCTATTTTACCCCCTTGTTGGTTGAATTTCAAAAAATGCCGAAACACGTGTCTTTTAAATTCAAACTCCGAATCCAAATCCGAAATTTTGTAGTTCTAGCTTCAAAATTGGCTAAATAGCTACGTATTTTCAAAAAACGTTTCATCCCCTATTTCACTCCCTTTCGGACGGAATATCGAAAAATTGCTTCTTAAATGACGCCTACAGAGTAAGATCAACACCCTCCACAAATTTCAAGTTTCTATCTTCAGTGGTTTAGGCGATGATGAGTCAGTCAGCCACTCAATCGGGACACTCTCTTATATAGAGATAACACGCGAATATCCAAAAGTGTTCAAATGTTTGTAAAGTCTATGGGACTTAACTACGGGGTCATCAGTCCTTAAACTTACAAACTACTTATGAACTACTTACGAACTAGGACGGCACAAATATCCATGCCCGAGGGGGGTTTCGAACCCCCGACCGTAGTGGCCGTGCAGACCGTGACTGGAGCGCCTTAGTCTCCTCGGCCACCGCGGCCGGCGCGAATATCCGCGTCGCTCACAATTTCATCCGAAAAATGAGAATTACCGCGGATATCCGCATCCGCGCAGAGCTCTAACCAAACAGGTCTTCTGTTCAAGACGGAAGTTGTCGCTTCGCACTAGGCAGGGGTCAAGAGCAACGCAGCCGACCGCGGTGGCCGAGGAGACTGAGGCGCTTCAGTCACGGTCTGCACGGCCACTACGGTCGGGGGTTCGAATCCCCCTCGGGCATGGATATTTGTGCCGTCCTAGTTCGTCAGTAGTTCATAAGTAGTTTGTAAGTTTAGGGACTGATGACCCCGTAGTTAAGTCCCATAAGCTTTACAAACATTTGAACAAGAGCAACGCACGCCTTTGACTCTGCTTAGTCCTACACTTACTGGCTGTCCCTTCAGGAACTCAAACCTCATTTTGGCCTGCACAACGTCACAAGTGTGTAACGTCCATAGCGACAAGGGTCACTACAGAAATGCTAAGTTAGTAAGTCAACGACTGGAAAAATATTTTCTGAGACAATCAGAGGAAAACGACGATATTAAGACAGTCGTCAATATCACCTTCAGGAGAATTTGTTCTCGAACGGATTATTGTAACAATTATCAAGATCGCAGGGTGCATTAGAACTGACTAAGGCAGGGTAGGCCTATCTACATAACTTTCCTTGTTACACTTTATTAGTATAAACAAACCAACTTGAATAATGATCACCAAATACACAAACTTTTATTAATAAAAAAAGAAAACTACAATTAATCATTAACAAACTGACAGGCTTGCCTTCGTCATGCCATACCAAGAACTAAGACAATTACAGTAATAAAATTATCAGACAAATGATTCTCAAATGAAATTTTTAAAATATGTAACGGTAAAACTTAAATCAGTCCAACCTTCATGAGGTACACCCTCTCTTGCATTAACTGAACTAACAAAGTTAAATAACTTGCAATAAATTCAGATAATTACCCTAACAAATCTTCACTAACAAGGTAAGTACTTGCGCTCGAACAAACACGTATACACCAAAACCGTATGATAGACAATGTAAAGGCCCCTTATTGCACTAGTGATACTCCCGCATCTGCAAACTTTGCAGTCGTCCGTTAGAGGCCTCTGCGTGTGCCTTGTCACATTGCACTTTGACCTATCGCTTCGCCAGGAGGGACGGTGCAGTGTGCCTTCGAAGTCGCGTTTTGTGATGTTATTTTTGTGGTGAAGCGTCATATGGGGCGGCGATTGGTAATCAATCCTGCTAATGTATTGTGATTGGTTGAGATGAAGTTACGAAGAACCCTTCTTCGTGAAGATGGTATTAGTGTAGAAGATGAATCATTCGCATGCTTTCTCGTATCTGTTATGGCACAGAAATATGAGCGTATGTTAGATACTGTTGTAACACTAACACATAATAATGATAATAGGGATGATAATGACGAACTACTCATTGCAAGCGTTAGTGCTACGGTAAGTGCGGGAAGAGGCGATGGAAGCAGTGGCGGTGAATACCAACTGTCTTCCGAGAAGAAGGTTAAAGTTGCAACTATCATCATGGCTTTTGATGACAATACGCTAGAGAACATGTACGATGATTATTACATAAGTTATAGTTAAGATATCTGTATTACGTATGACGTCTACAATTACATCTACAGTGCTATCTAGAGCATGATTGCAAAGTTTTGCATAAAATCGACACTCACCAGCACATTGAGGTGTAGGTAGAGATCCTGTAATCAAACGTTCATACAGATATGTTCGTTCGAGCCCAAGTACTTTTCTTGTAAGTGTCAAACTTCAATAAAATTCGTTGACATATCGACATTAAAGCTACAGACTTAGAGGAACAGTCAAATAAACTGGGCGCAAGCTTGAGGAGTCTGAGGTAAACCAAACAGCTAAACAATCAGTTTGCAAACCTGCCGCAAGGAACGGTATCTCCTTAATGCAACGAAAACTTAACTGAAGAGAAGCACGCAATCCCACGGCGGGCACGTAGGCCTCACGCTACGACGGAGACACCGCCCGTTGCGCCTGGCTCCAGAACGTGTAACAGCATAACACCAAGCACATTAAAACTAAGTCAAACACAAAACAAGTCAATTAACAGACAGAAAAGGTGCCCAGGACGGGTGATGCTAAACTCTGAATACTAAATCTTTAACCACGTGCAAAATAACGCTTTACTCTCACTACCGTCCAACGGTTTACTAAGTAGGTAATCAAATGCACTTGAATGATGGAAAGTGCCCACAAAATGTTAGCATCAGCCGTTCCTGCGGTTAGAACTCAAACTTTCCAGTGCCAAAGTTCACTCGGAAAACAACCACTGACAGAGACACTAACTCAAAGAGACCAGTGACTGTTTAGCACAAATATTCCATCACACCTTCAACACAATAAACTCCACCAAATTGTGACTTTACACAGTAATGTTTAAACATAACAGAGGCCGCACTAGACGGCACTTCATCAATCTGTGCCTCAGCAGCCACAACTAGCGGCCACAAATGTACAAAAAGTTATTCTTCAAATGAAGTAAGGCCCTAAAAGAACACTACTAGGCCCTTTCCTCTTGACAAGGCATGGCGATTGCTGTCGACACCACGATCTCTAGACCCCAGGCAACAAGTTGATTCAAGCATGCCCGGACAAATAGGAAGACGCAGCAATGAAAATCAAACCATATGGGCGGTTACGATCGGAGTCTTGCTGGCCACTCCGTGCTTCCAGACCAAGCTTCCGATCGCGAGTCGTCCTCACGCCGACCACCAGGGCGCATGATATCAGTCTACATCTACATCTATACGGGATACGCTGCAAATCACATTTAAGTCCTGGCAGAGGGTTAATCGAGCCACATTTTTCCTATTTATCTCCCATTGCATTCTCGAATAGCACGCGGGAAGAAATAACACCTGAATCTCTCCGTTCGAGCTCTGATTCTTGTATTTTATTCCGATGATGGTTTATTCCTATGTAAGTGGAAGTCAACAATATATTTTCGCATTCGGAGAAGAATGTTGGCGATCGGAGTTTCGTAAATAGCCCATACCGCAACGATAACCGCCGTTGTTGTAATGATTACCATCCCAGATCCTGTATCATTTCCGTGACGCTCTCTACCCTGTATCGTGACAACACAAAACCAGCTGCCCTTCGATGTCCTCCATTAAATACACCTGACAAGAATCCCACAATGGGCAGCAATACTCCAAAAAAGAACGGACAAGCGTAGTTTATGCAGTCTCTTTAGTAGTTGCATCTTTGAAGGGTTCTGCCAATAAAACGCAGGATGTTGACAAATAGCAGGATGTTGACAATAGGAGATCGAAGAAATATATGAGGGGCTAAAGGAAATTATTCAGACAATTAAGGGAGAGGAAAACTTAATTGTTATGGGAGACTGGAATTCGGTAGTGGGACAAGGAAGGGAAGGGAAGATAGTGGGTGAATATGGTCTGGGCAAAAGGAATGAAAGAGGAAGCCGCCTGGTAGAATTTTGCACGGAACATAATTTAGTTATAACAAACACCTGGTTTAAGAATCAGAAAAGAAGGTTGTATACGTGGAAGAGACCAGGAGACACCGGGAGATACCAGATAGATTTTATAATGGTAATACATAGATTTCGGAACCAGGTTTTGAAGTGTAGGACATACCCAGGGGCAGACATAGACTCTGACCATAACTTGTTGGTTATGAACTGTAGGCTGAAACTGAAGAAACTACAGAAGGGTAGGAAAATAAGGAGATGGGACCTAGATAAATTGAAGGAACCTGAAGTTCTTAAGAATTCTTAAGGAATGGGTAAAAGTGAGAGATGAAATAGTGAAGGAAGCAGAGGACAAAATAGGTAGGAAGGCAAGACCTACAAAGAATCCTTGGATATCACAGGAGATACTAAATTTAATCGATGAAAGGTGAAAGTATAAAAATGCAGTAAATGAAACAGGCTAAATGGAGTACAGACGACTAAGAAATGAGATTGACAGGAAGTGCAAAATGGCTAAGCAGGAATGGCTAGAAGGCAAATGCAAGGATGTAGAAGAATGTATAAATAGGGGAAAAATAGATACAGCCTACCGGAAAATAAAAGAAACATTTGGCGATAAGAAAAACAGCTCTATGAATATCAAGGACACTGATGGAAAACCAGTTCTCAGCAAAGAAGGGAAAGCTGAAAGGTGGAAAGAGTATATGGAGGGGCTCTACAAAGGAAATGAACTTCGAGACACTATTGTAGGAAGGGAAGAGGATGTAGATGATGATGAAATAGGAGATACTATACTGAGAGATGAATTTGACAGAGCACTGAAAGATCTAAGTCGAAACAAGGCCCCTGGAGTAGATGATATCCCGTCAGAGCTACTGAAGTCTCTGGGAGAGCCAGCCATGACAAAACTATTTGAACTGGTGTCTAGGATGTATGAGACAGGCGAAATACCCTCAGACTTTAAGAAAAATGTAATAATCCCCATTCCAAAGAAAGCGGGTGCAGACAGGTGTGAAAACTACAGAATCATCAGTTTAATAAGTCATGGTTGCAAAATATTATCACGAATTATATACAGAAGGATGGAAAAGCTGGTAGAAGCCGACATCGGGGAAGATCAGATTGGGTTCAGGAGAAATGTAGGAACACGGGAGGCAATACTCACTTTACGGCTTATCCTAGAAGATAGATTAAGAAAAGACAAACCAACATTTCTAGCTTTTGTAGATTTGGAGAAGGCTTTTGACAATGTTGATTGGAATAAACTCTTTCAAGTTCTGAAGCAAGCAGGAGTAAAATATAGGGAGCGTAAGGTTATTTACAACTTGTACAAAAACCAGACAGCGGTTGTCAGTGTTGAAGGGCATAAAAGGGATGCAGTGGTTGGAAAGGGAGTAAGAAAGGGTTGTAGCCTTTCCTCAATGTTGTTCAATTTGTACATTGAGCAAGCTATAAAGGAAAGCAAGGAGAAATTTGGAGAAGGAATTAAAGTTCAGGGTGAAGAATTAAAAACATTGCGTTTTGCAGACGACATAGTAATTCTGTCAGATACAGCAAAGGACCTGAAAGAGCAATTGAACGGAATGGACAGTGTGCTGAAAGGTGCATATAAGATGAACATTAACAAGAGTAAAACTAGGGTAATGGAGTGCAGTGTAAGAAAATCAGGTGATGCTGAAGGAATTAGATTAGGTAACGAAACAATAAAGGAGGTAGATGAGTTTTGTTACTTGGGCAGTAAAATAACAAATGATGGTCGCAGTACAGATGATATAAAATGCAGAATGGCAATGGGTAGAAAGGCGTTTTTGAAAAAGAAAAATTTGTTAACATCGAATATTGATTTAAGCCTAAGGAAGTCCTTTCTGAAGGCATTTGTATGGAGTGTTGCCTTGTATGGGAGTGAAACATGGACGATAAGCAGTGTGGACAGAAAGAGGATAGAGGCTTTTGAAATGTGGTGCTACAGAAGAATGCTGAAGATTAGGTGGGTGGATCGCGTAACTAATGAGGAGGTACTGAACCGAATTGGGGAGAAAAGAAATTTCTGGCATACCTTGACTAAAAGAAGGGATAGGTTGGTAGGACACATTCTTAGACATCAAGGAATTGTGAATTTAGCGTTGGAGGGAAGTGTGTGGGGTAAAAATCGCAGAGGGAGACCAAGAGACGCGTATAGTAAGCAGATTCAAGTGGATGTGGGTTGTCGTTCTTATGAGGAGATGAAAAGACTTGCTCAGGATAGAGTAGGGTGGAGAGCTGCATCAAACCAGTCTCTGGACTGAAGACCACTACAACAACAACAACAATCTGATGCTGCCTCAAAAGGGCGAAATGACTCAGTGAAATAAAGGAAATTTTGCAACTGATACTGACTTTTCAGTCA
Source organism: Locusta migratoria (assembly GCA_026315105.1). Taxonomy (NCBI): domain Eukaryota; kingdom Metazoa; phylum Arthropoda; class Insecta; order Orthoptera; family Acrididae; genus Locusta; species Locusta migratoria. The sequence goes on from CM048751.1 coordinate 247,559,645, forward strand.
CGATACACTTGCGACTTCAGGTAACCCCAAAGCTAATAATCGCACGGACTGAGGTGGGGACCTGGGAAGCCAAGCATGACGAATGTGGCGGCTGAGCACACGATCATCACCAAACGACGCGCGCAAGAGATCTTTCACGCGTCTAGCAATGTGGGATGGAGCGCCAACCTGCATAAAAATCGTATGTTCCAGCAGGCTGAGGATGATGCGATTCTGTAACACATCGGCGTATGACTCACGGTAGCAGTTACAAAACCAGAATCAAGCAGTTCCTTGAAGAAAAAAGGCCCGATAACGGTAGATGTGGTGAATCCAACACATACCGTGACTTTCTCGTCGTGCAATGGAGTTTCCATGACAGTTCTAGGATTTTCGGTAGCCCAAATTCTGCAGTTGTGGGTGTTTACAGGCCCTCGGATCGTGAATGAGCTTCGTCGGTCCACAACACGTTATTAAACCGATCGTCATCTTCAGACATCTTTTGAAACGCCCACACCGCAAATGGCCCCCGCTTCACTAAATCGGTAATAGGTAATAACAGTTCATGATGCCGATGGATTTTGTAAGGATAGCATCGGAGGGTACGTTTAAGTGCCAACCAAACAGTAGTGTATGGAATGCCGGTGCGACGTGCAACTGCACGAGCGCTGACTTCCCCGTGCATAGACGAACCCGCTACAGTCTCCATTTCTTCCTGAACTGTCTCAACCTTCACATTCGATTGATTTATCTCGTAAACAAAGTTTAATGGAATTCTTTACGTACTCATGTGGACGATTTCACAGTTTTCATCATTTAGATTTAATTTCCATTTTTACACCATACTGATGTTATTTAGATGGTTCTGCAGTTGGTTTTTATCTTGAAATAACTTCACTAGACGATAATTGACAGCGTCATCTACAAACAACCTAAGAGAACAGCTTAGATTTTCTACCAGGCCGGTTATGTGGGCAAGGAACAATAGAGGACCAATGACACTACGCTGTAGAACGACGGATATCTCCTCTGTTTCATTTTACCATCAATTACTACGATCTGTGTCCTCTCTGACAGGAACCCGCTTTCCACATGTCAGTCTACATCTACATCTACATAGGATACTCTGCAAATCACATGTAAGTGCCTGGCAGAGGGTTCATCAAACCACCGTTATACTATTTTATCTTCCATTCCATTCTCGAATAGCGCGCGGGAAGAATGAACACCCGAATCCCTTCGATCGGGATCTGATTTCTCGTATTTTATTCTGATGATCATTTCTATCTATGTAAGTGGGAGTAAACAATATATTTTCGCATTCGGAGGAGAATGTCGGCGATTGTAGTTTCCTAAGTAGCCCAAGCCTCAGCGATAAACGCCGTTGTTGTAATGATTCCCATCCCAGATCGTTTATCATTTCCGTATCGCTGTCACCCCTGTATCGTGACAATACGAAACGAGCTGCCCTTCTTTGCACTCTTTCGATGTCCTCCGTCAAACCCAGCTCATACGGATCCCACACTGGGCATAAATAGTCCATAAAAGGACGGACAAGCATGCAGTGTATGCAGTTTCTTTAGTAGTTCTGTTGCATGTTTTAAGGGTTCTGCCATTAAAACACAGTCTTTGTTTCGCCTTTCCCACGACATTATCTACGTGTTCTTTCCAATTTAAGTAAGAAGTAATTGTAATTCCTAGCTGTTTTGTGGAGTTTACGGCCTTCACATTTGATTGATTTATTATGTAAACAAAGTTTAACGGATTTCTTTTCGTACTCATGTGGAGACTACTCAATTCGCATTATTTAGAGTCAACTGCCGATTTTTACACCACACTGATATCTTATTCAAATCGTTCTGCAGTTGGTTTTGATCTTCAGATGATTTTACTTGACGGTAAATGACGGCGTTATCTGCAAACAACCTAAGAGAGCTACTTGGATTTTCCCTTTAATCATTTATGTAAATAAGGAACAGCAGAGGACCAATAACAGTACCCTGTGGAACGCCCGATATCACCTCTGTTTTAGTCGATGCCTTACCATCGATTACTACGAACTGTGTCCTCTCTGAGGCGAATGAAAATTCAATTATAGCAGAGGGAATGTTACCAGGTCATGGCCTCTATGCTGTTGGCGCAGCGTGATTCCAACCATGTCGGGGGAACATGGCGGACGTTGAGCGTGGGTGTTTAGGAACTCTACGTCAGGGAGAATACGTGCCTCGCTGCCTCGGGCCGCTTCCGCCGCTCTGCCTCGCTCGGCGCCAGACAATGGCTGGCGCCGGTGGCCCGGTCACAATGGCAGGAGGCGTCTGGACTCAAGACACGGCATCGCCAGACCACACATTTCCGCGCTGTTTCACTTAAAAGGACTGCAGGGCGGGCCGGTATCGGATATTTGCCGAGTGAGGGCAATCGCCTGGCGGCTGCTCCTCTGTGGGGCCTCGACCGCCGTCTCCAGCAGCGCTGCGATACCGAACTGGCCACCACCGCCACCAACGTGTTGATTTGGCTCAATGACAAGGAAACCTTCAAGTCTCGGAAATTAAGTTTGGGATGAGACTTCGCAAGTCAGTAGGACACGTGAAGGGTGTCCACCTATACAAGTTTTAAAGCGCAGTGTCCAGAATATCCAGAGAAGAAAAATGAGCTGAAAAGTAACCGCTACACATATACGACAGGTGGGCTTGGCAGCCAACGCTGAGCTGCAGTGCAGGTGGTCTTTGTGTTGGAAACTCTTCCCGTGATAAGACTTTCTGGGTGCGGTGCCTTAGCGCGCTCGGTCAGTGGGAAGAGCACCTTCTGAGAGAAAAAAAAAAGGAAAAGAAAAAGAAAAAAAAGAGCCAAATACGCAACTGACAACCCAGAACAAACACCAAAAGAACGACTGCAATGCATCGATGTACCTGTAGAAAACAAAAGGAAAGGGGAAAGGAAAAGGAAAGGGAAAGGAAAGGGGAAAGCGGTAGGAAAGGGAAAGGAAAGGGAAAGGACAGAAAGGAAAAGGAAAGGACAGAGAGGAAAAGGAAAGGAAGAAAACGGAAAGCTTGGGAAAGGAAGGAAACGGAAAGTTTGCGAATGGAAGGAAGGGAAAGGAAGGAAAGGAGGGAAAGAAAGGAAAGGAAGGAAAGGAGGGAAGGAAAGGAAAGGAAGGAAAGGAGGGAAAGAAAGGAAAGGAAGGAAAGGAGGGAAAGAAAGGAAAGGAAGGAAAGGAGGGAAAGAAAGGAAAAGTAAGGAAAGGAGGGAAAGAAAGGAAAAGTAAGGAAAGGAGGGAAAGAAAGGAAAAGTAAGGAAAGGAGGGAAAGGAAGGAAAGGGAAATATAGGGAAAGGAAGGAAAGGGAAATATAGGGAAAGGAAGGAAAGGGAAGGGAAGGAAGAAAAGGGAAAGACAGGGAAAGGAAGGAAAGGGAAGGAAGGAAAGGGAATGACAGGGAAAAGGGAAAAGAGAGGAGGGGGAGAGGAGAAGAAACGTGTCAGCGTCATCATCTATCATGTAGAACAGTGTTTTTCAACTTTTTCGAATATTCGACTCCCTTCCAAGCAAAAATATTCTGGCGACACCCCTCCCCCACCCTCACGAAACTTAACAAAACAATGTTATCTCAAAGGAAACAAATTTTATTTTATTTCTTTTGCTTCAGCTTTCTTTTAAAATTTTGGACGAAGTTTTTTTTGTACATTTCTCGCAATGGTACCCATATTCTATTTTTAGGTGATTTCCGACAGAAAAATATGTCTTTGTTAACGAGTATTTCGCATTTCAGGCAAGACTCAGAATCGAATTATGCACATTACGAAAGGTCTTACTGTATAGAAGTGGCTCTTTTTTTCGGATTTTTCAGAATTACTGTATCAAATTCTTTTCCTGAAAACAGTTTTCAAACTTTGTGCTTATTCATCAATAACACATTGTATTGTAAAACAATCTATTCATTTCATAATGAGTATGACACAAAAAACTCCGTAATTTTAACATTAAATAAATTTCACTGATGCATACGTTTTTGTTACTGAACCCCAAATTACTTTACGGTACAATCACTTCCTCCTCTGATGGCGACCCACCAAGGAAGACTTCTGTTTTAAAACCTCCAAATGTTTTATCAATTCCATGATTAATTTTATATTGTTTTTGAAATGGCTTCCACAGCTAATTAAAATGAGACCTCCTATAAAGTTTCCTTCTTAGTTAAGTCGAGCAATTTAAAATGAATTTCTAATGTGCGTAAATAAATTACCTCTCATAAGTTTCCACATGGATTTTAAATTAAATAAAAATTTTGGTAATATCATGTTCATTTGCACAATTTGATTTTATGTGCAAGCACCACAAAAATTGAAAACACAATTAATGAGGGACGACTGTTTACTGGAACAAAGATTTTTCAAAACATCTGAGAAAAAGACATTCTTCGTTGACATTTCTGAAAAGTTCTCATTCGTTCATTTGCCTGGAAGCGAATCAAGCATATCGGACATTTCCTGAATAAATTGTTGGTGACGTTTGACGATGTATAGAAACAATAGGAGAACATCTACACTCTGCTTTTTCAAGAAGAAACCGTATCCACGAATTTACAACTGATATTTATAATCTTTTTAAAGCCTGCAGTTTCACCTTACTTTGTAATAAAATTTTAATTAGCTGCAAACGTCATTTCATAAATAAAATAAACTACTTTATGACGTAGTGGATAATACTGTATATAATTAATTTTATGTAAAAAATTTAAGTAAATAATTAAAAGAAATGTTCCAACAGCTAGGATCGAACCCGAATCACACGCAAGACAACGTACGATACCGACTCAGCTATTTCGACTTGTTCCACCACACTCGCAATGACTAGTAGACAAGCTTAAACTTCAGAGCCCTTTTTCTCAGAATTTTCCGGATAGTGCGCTTTAAAATTCCAAACTGAATTTCCGAAACTGCAGATACCCTTGTGAGGCAAAAACTACACTATTCTGAACAAACATAAGCTCGAACCTAGGTTTCGCATCTTATGTCTGAGCGAACTAACACTAGGGATGGGCAACTTACAGAAAAAGCTTGATTTTGAAGAATGCACAGAATATGTGACATCAACTGCAAATCGACAAAGCCGAAAATGTGTACCCAACCAGGATTCGAACCCGGCTCTCCCGCTTTCTAGACAGTTGCGCTGACCACTGTGAATATGAAAGAATAACAACTGCAGGATCTGAAGTGACGTCTGTTCTTTCGGAACAAAGGAAAAAGGAAGGTAGCTTGGAGTATAACGACCCGTCGACAGCGTGGTCATTAGAGACGTAGCTTATGCTCGGAGAATTTGGTTAAGGACGTGGAAGGAAATCGGCCGCGCCCTTTCAAAGGAACCATCGCGGCATTTGCCTGGAGTGATTCAGGGAAATCACGTAAAACAAAATGTTCAAATGTTTGTAGAGCTTATGGGACTTAACTACGGGGTCATCAGTCCCTAAACTTACAAACTACGTATGAACTAGCTAACATTAAGGACGGCACAAATATCCAGGCCCAAGGGGGGGGGGATTCGAACCCCCGACCGTAGTGGCCGTGCAGACCGTGATACGCAAGTCGCCGAAGAGGCGTCCAATTGAAAGACTTGCACCAGGCCAATGAGCCACACGAAATTATTATTATACCGTGATTGGCGCGCCGCAGTCCCCTCGGCCACCGCAGCTGGCTCACGTAAAACCTAAATCGGGATGGTCGGAAGTGGATTTGAACCACCATCCTTCCGAATGCGATTCCAGTGTGTTACCGCTGGGCCACCTCGTTCGGTTCTTTCGGAACAGTAGCCACATGTATAATAATGGTATATTGTGTCAGTTGTGCGACTGCATTTGCGGTTTCCTGTCTGAAATGACACAGTACATAGAAATTGATGGAAAATTTCAACTTTACAGGGATAGTATAATCATAAGTGGAGTGCTTGGTAGAACAAAGTTCATATCAACTAGAACCTCAGAGATGTTATTTGAAATGAACATTTTAAAAATTATAGAGTTTCCATCTTTTCTGTCCCTTTCCATCGTGTTGCCACGACCTTTGTACTAGCAATGCAGTTTGTCTTCTATCATTTCAAGACAGCAGATGTCCCAGCGCAGATGGATGAGTCTCAGGTCGCAGGTCAGTTGAGTCCACGTGAGACTGTAAATCCTGTGGGTTCTGATACAAAATGATAATGCAGTACAGTTTTCAGGGATGTCAGCAACTCAAATCCTGACGTAGTGAAGTAGCAAACTGCAAATCACTGTACATGTATACATCTACAGACATAGTCCGCAATCCACCCAAAGTTGCGTGGTGGAGGGTACTTAGTATAACGACTGTTTACTTGCTTTCCACTCTCATACAGAGCCAGGGGAAACGAGTGCTCGTATGCATCCGTCCGAGCTGTAGTCTCTCTAACGAGCCTTGGGGATTTTACGCGAAATGTAGGTTGGCGGCAGTAGAATCGTTCTGCACTCCGCCTCAAATTCCGGTCCTCTAAATTTCAACAGTGTTTCTTGGAATAAAAGGTTGCCTTTCCTCCAGCGTCTCCTAGTTGAGTTCCCGAAGCATTTCAGTAACCCTTGCGCCTTCATTGAATCTACCAGTTACAAACCTCGCTGCCCGCCTCTGAACTGCTTCTATATCTTCCTTTAAACCGATCTGGTGGGGATCCCAAACACTTGAGCAATACTCAACACTGTGTGGTACAAACGTTTTATATGCGTCTCCTTTACAGACGAATCACACCTTCCCAAAATTATTCCAATAAACCTAAGCCGACCATTGCCTTCCCCACGACTTTCCTTATATACTCGCTCCACTTCGTATCGCTGTGCAGCGTTACGCCTAGATATTTAATTCACGCGACTTATATATATAAGAAAAAAAAGTTGTCATTCCTCATACCACCTAGAAATTTGGTCCACGTCATCCTGCACCCTGCTACATTCGATGAAGACACCATCCTGTACACCACTGCATCATCAGCTAACAACCGCAGATTGCAACTCACTCTGTCCGTCAGGTCACTTGAATGGCGTTAAATTGTACGACGCTTATCGGCTGCAGTGGTTATGTTGGCACCAATGGTAATGATGGCAACTCAGATCACCAATAAATGTTTTTCGTGACAACTTCAATTAAAACGATTTTTTTTTTCTGAACGTACAACGATACATACAAGAACCGGTCAACCATAGAGCAGATACAGTATTAACATCTACTCTGAGGCTCGTGAAAAATATTAAGGCAATTCTACACTTCATTGTTCATCTGTTGCCAACATAAGGACTGGAGCCTGGCGAGAAGCGTCGTAAAATTTTACCCTTAAATGGATACAAAATAATAGAGGTCCTATCACAGTTCCCTGGGGCACCCCTGACGATACCCTAGTGTCTGATGAACACTCGCCATCGAGGACAACGTACTGGCTTCTACTAAAGTAGCCTTCGAGCTACTCACATATTTGGGTACGTATTCCATACACGATTAATATATCACTCAAAAATTTTCACAGGATACAATAAAACTACAGTTGCTTAAAATGGATTCTTGACCAATTACGGCACGCTGCTCTGACGTTGATCAAGCGGTCAAACGAGTATAACTTATTCCATGCTTCGGCACGATCTGTCCATCACGATAGCCGAGGCAGAGGTGAACAAACTCGCCAGGTGCGAGACGCTTCTACGTATGTTTTTGGCGGGAAAGAATGTTCTAGAGGCGCGCTCACTCATATAGTTAATGTTTTGTTTATAAAAATTAATACTTTGCAAAATTCAGAAAATGTCGGAAGATAGGCTGTTATTGAGGGAGTTTTCTTACACAAAAACTATCTGGATATGAATTACGATATATAAAATATTAAATTCCTGCGGCTGCAGTCACTCACTGTCGGACCGGCAGCCAATCAGATCACACATTTTACTGAACAGCCACACTTTCCCACGGAAGGGACGTGAAGCAACGTCTTCGCACCGTCTTAGCACCCACACCACTACTGAAGCCATGGGAAATTGCGAGGAATTTCTAGCCATACCACGCCTAACAGGAAATTAAATGGGAGAACAATAACAAAGTAATCTAGTAAAAACAGAAGTGATATCTGGCGTTTCCCATGGAAGATAATAAGAACACCTCTATTAAGAGCGTTCGCGGATTATGCTGTCGTTTATCGGTTAGTAAAGTCACCAGAAGATCAAAAGCAGCTGCAAAATTATTTAGATATCTGCGCGATGAAAAAAATGGCAATTGACCCTAAATGACAAGTGTGAAGACATCCATATAAGAAATAAGATAAATCCATTAAACTTCATTTACACGATAAATTAGACAAGTTTACATACCGTAAGTTGAACTAAATATCTGAGAATTACAAATTCATTTGCAGAGAACACACAAAAATCCGTTTGGAAGGCGAACAATTCGCAGTGTTTCATTGCCAGAACACTCAGAAGATGTCTACGCTACACTTGTCCGTCCTATGTTGGAGCACTGAGATGCCTTTTGTGATTCTCAACAGACAGGGAGGACATAGAAAAGGTTCAAAAAAGGGCAGCTCGCTTTGTATTTTGGCAATACAGGGAGAGAGTCAGGGAGAAAACGATGCACGAAATCATTAAAATCACGTTTTTCGTTGGAGCGAGATCGTTATTTCAACAGCTTTCTCTTCCCAGTGCGAAGATATGTTGTTCGCTCAGTCTTGCGTAGGGAAACACGATCATAATAATAAGCTTAGAGAATAAAAAGGCAGAGAAATACTACGAAAGCGGCCATACACTTAAATATGAGTTGCAGAGTAAATATGTAGATGTAAGTAATTCTAAATCGAGCCCCTATGCATCGATTCTAGAACATAACGAAACCAAAAAGATCGATTCGCCGAAATCGATCTTCCAAAAACTGAATAAAAGTAGGTAATAATTATTGCATCGTAGCTCTAACATGATATACAAAATCCGCCATTTAGCATATTTAAACAATTCATTTGTAATTTCTTTTTGCATGGGTAATTATGAAAGAACTACATAAGTAAAAACAACGTTTTCTCATTTAGCTGAAAAAGATGCAATGATTTATAGTTGAACCATTTTCCCTTTACATATATCATCGACAAATAACAATTGGATTGATTTCTAATTAAATGTTACAAAAGAAATAATTGAGAAAAAAAAATCTGATGTTGTGGTCTTCAGTCCGTTAACTGGTTAGAATCAGCTCTCCACTTCACTCAATCCTGCACAAGCCTCTTTATCTTCTCATAATAACAGCAGCCCAGTTCCATTTAAAATGCTTACTGTACTCATCTCTTGGTCTCCCTCCAGGATTTTTCCCCACACACTTCCCTCTGATGATAAATTTACGATTCCTTGATTTGTAAGAATGTGTCCTAGCAATCGTTCCCATATTTTAAACAGGTATGCCAGAACTTCTTGTTCTCCATAATTGTGTTCCGTATCTCCGCATTAGTGACGTGATCTAACCACCTAATCTTGAGCATTCTTCTGTAGCACCACATTTAAAAAGGCTCTTTCATCTTCCTGTTTGAACTATATATCGTCCGTATGACACTCCATACTAATGCCTTAAGGAAACACTCCTTACACTCAAATTAATATTCGATATTCCCAATTTTTCCTTTTTCAAGATCGCTTTTCTTCCTTTTACTATCTTGCATTTCGTATCCTCTGTAGTGCGATTGTCATAGGTAGTTTTACTGCCCAAGTAACAAAACTCGTCTACCACCTTGACTGATTCTTTACCAATACCTTCAGCATCGCCTGATTTTCTTAGACTGCTTTCCGTCATCCTTGTTTTCCTCTTGTTAATGTTCATCTTACACGTTCCTTTCAACATATTATCCGTCTGTTCAATTGCTCTTCCAGCTCTTCGCTGTCTCTGACAGAATTACAATGTCATCAGCAAAACGCAATACTTTTATTTCTTTATTCTGAACTTTAATTCCTTCTCCAAATTTGTCCTTACTTTACTTCACAGCTTCCACGATGTACAAATTGAATAATACTGCAGGAAGGCTTCATCTCAGTCATTCCCCCTTCCCTTCCCTTTCATACCCTTAGACTATAATAACTGCTGTCTGGTTTTTGTACAGTTTATGTATAACCTTCCGTTCCTTATATTTTACCCTTGCTAACTTAAGAATTTGAAAGAGTGTATTGCAACTGACATTGTCAAAAGCTTTCTCCAAATATTCTGAATCTAGATATGTAGGATTTCTTTTCCTTAATCTATCTTCTAAGTCGCCACGTATTGTCTCTATATTTCTCCAAAATCCCAACTGATCTTCCCCGAGACCACCTTCTAAAAGAAATTTTGCAACTATGACTTATTAAACTGATGGTTCTGTAATTTTTTCAGCCGTCTACACCTTGTTTCTTTGAACTGAGGATAATTAAATTTTTTTTAAAGTCGGAGGGTATTTTGCCTGACTCATAAAACTAACACACCAGGTGAAATACCTCATGGCTGACTCTCCCATAGACTTCAGTCACTCTGGATAAATGTCGTCTACTCCAGGATCCTTGTTTCGACTTAGGTCTTCCACAGCTCTGTCAAATTCATTGCTAAGTATATAGTAGCACCTATTTCATTTTCATCTACTTCCTCTTAACTTCTTACCATATTGTCTCAAAGTTCATATGCTATGTAGATCACCTATATATATGAGAATTTTATTCCAACTTTGAGACTTTTTCGTTATTTCATATTGTAGATTGTTTTTTTCCTAAAGAAGGGAAAAATATTATAGAATATCAAGTAGCGAAAAATTACATTCAGAATAATATTTATTCTCGTCCCACACCAAGATAAGTACAGAAAATATTGTACGATATTTAAATAATTTTTGGTCTTTTCATGTATTCTTTTTATTAATTTATTATAACATTTAAACGGTAAGATAATCGTATTCTGCGGCTTTCATTCTGATCATTCAGTGTGATTTTTTTTTTCAGGAACATATAGTTCCATAAAAGGTTTCTCTAATACACGTCATAAAAAAAATAATAAAAAAAAATCATTGCTTGTTCCGAGAACGTTTGATACTATTTAACGAAACTATTAAACATTAATTAGCACAGAAATTTATTATGCAAATGACAGGCTGCGTATAAGAACTTGTCCTAGCAGACGGATTGCAAATAACGTCATGCTGACTGCTTATGTCTGTATTTATAGCTTTCACTAATACAAAACTATGCTTCGATGCATATTTTCATTGCTACGCTCAACGTTTCCACTTTCACATACGTCTGAAAGTCATTATAAACTCTTTGTAATGCAGTAAGCCACTAGTATGCTGTGGCAATACACCAGCCACAGGGCCCAAAAATGGCGACCGAGCTGCTTTCTCTGTACAGGGCATTAAGAGGCAGCCATTCATAGCGGCGCTACTTTTGGGGCAGTGTCAATAATCAGGACGCCCTCGACATTGCGGCAGACGCGCCAGCAGATAACAGCTCTTTCTCCAGATACCTTGCCAACAACGATTACAGGGGTCGACAAGAGATGAACACCATGAAATATACTGTATCTTGTCTCAAGTAGTCACCATTATGCACGTGTTAATTCGGAAGTGCACAATAATTGACGCACGAAGTCTTGGACCTTATCTGAGAGTATGTTATACATTTAGTTCTGCGACGGTCAACATAAATGATAAGTGAAATGGGTGATCTATCAGACATCTGAGGAGGCTAAGGCCACAGTGCAAATTATCAAAGTGGAAAAAAAACCTTCATGATGTTCTGCAAAATTATTTATTGAGTTACTAAGCGGCGTTCGGCTTCTTAGACTATCATCAGGTAACAACTGAATGTCGCTAACATTTCGACTCAGATGTGCGACTTACAAAGATGTCATTAAATTACACAAGATACACGTTCACATGTTCACAGGGGAGTGTAACATTTTCATGGCACGGAATTATATTTACTAAAATATAACAATATATAAAAATCTGATATTGTAAGTAGATGTTGAAAGCTTTAATATTCATGAACATCTTGTTATGGTGCAGTCCCTGTACCTTCCGTGCTTGCTGTATTAGTTATTGTTGTGCTCTTCAGTCCGGAGACTGGTTTGATGCAGCTCTCCACCCTACTCTATCCTCAGCAAGCCTCCTCATCTCCTCTTAAGGACGGCACCGTACATCCATTTAAATCTTCTTACTATATTCATCTCTTAGTCTCCCTCTGATATTTTTACCCCACACACTTCCCTCCAATGCTAAATTCACGATTCCTTGATGTCTAAGAATACGTCCTACCAATCGATCCCTTCTTTTAGTCAAGGTATGCCACAAATTCCTTTTCTCCCCAATTATGTTTAGTACCTCTTCATTAGTCAGGCAATCCATCAGCCTAATCTTATGCATCCTTCTGTACCACCAGCATTTCAAAAGCCTATATCCTCTTCCTGTCCGCATTTTTATCGTCCATGCTTCACTCCCATACAAGGCAAGACTTCACACAAATGCCTTCAAAAAGGACTTCCTTACGCTTAAATTAATCTTCGATGTTAACAAATTCCTCTTTTTCAAGAACGCCTTTGTACCCGTTGCCATTTTGCATTTTATATCCTCTGTACTGCGACCATCGTGTGTTATTTTACTGCCCAAGTAACAAAACTTATGTACCACCTTTGTTTCGTTACCTAATCTAATTCCTTCAGCATCGCCTGATTTTCTTAGACTGCACTCCATTACCCTTGTTTTGCTCTTGTTAATGTTCATCTTGTATGCACCTTTCAACACACTGTTCGTTCCGTTCAAGGTCCTTTGCAGTCTCTGACAAAATTACAGTGTCATCTCCAAATTTCTCCTTGCTTTCCTTTATAGCTTGCTTAATGTACAAATTGAATAACATTGGATAAAGGTTACAACCTTGTCTTACTCCCCAACCTCTGCATTCCTTTCATGCCATTCAACTCTGATAACTGCTATCTGATTTTTGTACAAGTTCTAAATAACCCTCTGTTCCCTATATTTTGAGAACAAAGTGAAGTTTACAGACGTTTTTCTTGCCGACAGCAGACGATCGTCACATTTGGATTGCCAGGTGGTGACGGAGGTCCCCAGCGTTGTCGGTGGATACGCTGTCGCGCCTGGACGGTTGACCGGGTCGCATAGCGACTTTCCCGCTACGAAAATTACGAGGGGGGCGTGCCCGCCAGGGGGGGGGGAAGGAGGGGGGCACGAGTTTTGAAACGGGTGTCGCCTTAAGGGAGTCCGTCCAGGCGGGTGACGCGCGAACCCGTCGATTACGGATGCAAATGACCGGCATTACCTTACATATTTCCCGCCACCGATCCAGTGAAAGCCGCCATTCGGCTGTTACGGAAGGCTTAATTACCGGACCGTTTTGCGGAGAGCGAACGCGGTGGCCCCGATCCAACTGATGGCCTCCGTCCAGGAGTCTGACCACAGGCGAGCAGTTTCAAAATGAGCCCTGCCAGTCTTACGCTGTCTGGTTTATGAAATGATAGAGTGGCTTCAAATGGGCGCGCATTCACGACGTCTTTCCCCCCTACCTCACGACACACTGTTTGGTCCTACTTACAGGGTGTCCAGAAAAGGGCTTCCTCATTTCAAAATTAAATATCTCGAAAACCAAGATCGATAGAGGAATGCAGTAAACGGCGAACGCGTCGTTCTGTGGTCACACACAGACCGTGAGCAGGTTTGTAATACGTAATTTTTGATATTCGGGGTTTGCAACTGATTGCAACGATCGCCGTTGGAGAAGACGGAGAATTCTGTCACCGATGGTGCAATAGGGGGTGGCAAGTTGTAGCGAAATACTTGATTAGGAAAGCAATTTAAAGCTAAATCTATGAAAATTTGGATTTAGAAGTAGACAATAGAGTCTACGCGCGAGAAGCAGCGGGAATTAAGCTATTATAATATATAAAAACTAATGTTTGTTTGTCTGTCTTTACGTATGCACGGCAATACCGTAAATCAGATTGCGATAAAACATTGTCAACTTATTGCTTTAATTGCGCGAAGGTTACTTCTTATGCGTACATCATATGTTGCCTGGCGGAGGGTGCTCTAATGTTAGTTAATTCGTGTCTTGCCGGCCGCGGTGGCCAAGGTGACTGAGGCGCGCCAGTTACGGTCTGCACGGCCACTACGGTCGGGGGTTCGAATCACCCCTCGGGCATGGATATTTGTGCCGTCCTTCGTCTTAGTTAGTTAATAAGTAGTTTGTAAGTTTAGGGACTGATGACCCCGTAGTTAAGTCCCATAAGCTATACAAACATTTCGTGTCTTGCGTCTTCACGCTGAAATATCTGGACGCATATGAATGAAATTTGGAACAGAGGTAGTTTATACCCTGATTAAGAGATGGGCTACCTTTCGTAAATGAACGTATGGTGCGTGGCGGAGGGTACCTTACAATTGGTTAAAAATACTTGTTTCTCTTCACGCTGAAACAACTGGACGGATTTGAATGAAATTTGGAATGCAGGTAGCTTATACCACGAATTAATATGTGGCCTCTCTTTCTTAACCATCCATAGATGCATGGTGGAGGGTAAGTTACAACAAACATGCACATTGTTTCACTGGTCACCATGAAAGACAGCACATAAATGTGTTTCCATGAAGGAGATTTTTATATTCTGCAAACCAGTGAATTTAGCATGGTGGATGGGTACCTTGCGACTTTGACACCGTTTGACCAGTCACCATGGAACTTGGCAGATATATGTATGTTTTCATAACTAGGTGGGAGAAAGTAGGTGTAGGAGGAGACGAACAGAAAGGAAAGCTAGGAGACGGACAGACAGAAAGGATATGAGGAGAATGAGAGGAAAAAGGAGATGAACAGAGGGTGGGCAGGAGAAAACGGACATAGAAAGGGACAGGAAGAGACGAAGGGAGGAGCAGGTGAATACAGAGAGGGGGTATGAGGAGATGAACAGAGGAAGTGAGAGGGGAGGGGACGATTAGAGAGAGAAAAGGGAAGAAGAGATGTATTAATTGAAGATTGCAATAGGTAAGTACGCCAGCTTTTCAGCTAGTACTGAATAGGTTACTTTGTTACAAACACAGTATAAGTGTGTTACATGGAAGTGAGGAAACGTCACATTGTTGATGGTGATCCGTTCAGTCGGAAGGGGACATTAACCTCAGCCATCGCCTTGGCACTGCTAGAAAGTACAGGATGTCCAGAAAAGGGCTCCCTGATTTCAAAATTAAATATCTGGAAAACAAAGATCGATAGAGGAATCCAGTAAACGGTATGTTTATTGTGAAAGCTGTAAGAAGTTTATACAGCAGTTTGAAATAATAGTTACAAAAGCTTCTAACAGATGGCGCTGTATGCTGTACAGCTCATATCAGTATACATAAGTGAAATAATCGTATGAAAACATTCTTTGCAAACAATCACTTAACAATGTTTTCAGAATGTTTACCATTGGCACTACAGAGGTGGCGCAACGAAGAATGAAATTCGCCATCAGATTTCGTAGTGTCTCAACCGAAATGGATTCACATGCCACAGAGATCGCCGATTGAAGCCCGTCCAGCGTGGCGGGATGCTTCGGGTAGACCATGTCTTTCACTGTGCCCCACAAAAAAAGTCACAGGGAGTCAAATCCGGCGAATATGGAGGCCAATCCATGCCTGCAGCAGTAAATTTGGGATATTTCAAAGCAATGTCTCAATTCCCGAAGTATTCCCCAAGAAAGCGAAACACTTGTTCAGTCCGATGTGGTCGGGCTCCGTCTTGCATAAACCATTCAGTACCTGGTCGATCCTCTAACGCTTGATGTGTGGCGACAAATTCTTCCCAAATTGCAACGTAACATGTGACCGTTACTCGAGTGAAAAAAGGGCCCATATTGCCTCTGATGCATACTGCAGCCCACACCCCAAAATCGCCAGTTCTACTGATTCACGTATCCATTCAGGTGGAAGTGTGCTTCATCTGTAAACAAGATGCAGCCAACATCAAATCCTTCACTATCAATCATTGTGAGCATCTGATTAGCAAAGGCAACCCTTTGTTGCACAGCTCGTACGGGTATGGCCTGGTGCGTTCGAATTTTGAATGGAAACAGGTGTAGGTTATTTCTCAGTATTTTCTGCATGCTGGAACGGTTCAAACCAGTCTCAGATGCAATTCTACGGACAGATGACATTGGATTTCGCTGAATAATTCCAGAAACTGTGGATATATTTTCAGGCGTAACTGCGGTTTGCTTGCGGCCAACATGCTCAACTAGATCATCAGTTACGTTGCCTGTTCGTTGAAATATTGCGAAGAGCGTACGAATGGTTTTCGCATCGGGTCTTTTTGGAACATTAAATCGTGCTTGAAAACTTCGCCTTGTTGCCGTAGGACTCTCTTCTAACCTGTGGCACTCTATCACCAGAGAAACTCGTGGTTCTTAATCTCTTCCTTCGGTACGCTAACTTCCTTTCACGTCTCAATAGTGGAACTGATCGCTCTGGCCTCGGATCACTATTTATACTAGGCATTACGTATGGCGATTACAGCGCCATCTGTTAGCAGCTTTTGCAACTATTATTTCAAACTGCTGTATAAACGTATTACAGCTTTCACAATAAACATACCGTTTACTGCATCCTCTATCGATCTTTGTTTTCGAGATATTTAATTTTGAAATCAGGGTGTCCTTTGCTGGACACCCTGTGCCTTAGTATTTGTAAAGGCGATGGCTCGAAACAGAATTAATGTGATCTACTTCATTCAGTGACACTCCTTATAGTGAAGTGTTCAAATGGCATAGTTTATGAGGTACCGATGGCTGACGAAACTGCCCTCTCGTTCAGTGCGCCTCGCTTACTCAGAAAGGAATCTTAATGCTTTAACGTCCCGTCGACAACGTGACCATTGGAGCTTACGCTCAGATTTTCGGGGAAGGATGTGGGAGGAAACTGGCCGTTCCTTTTGAAAGGAACCATCCGTGCATTTGCCTGGAGTGATTTAGGAAAATCACGAAAACCTAAATCTGGATGGCCGGAGGTCGATTTGAAGCACCATCCTTCCGAATGCGAGTCAAGTGCGTTACCACTGCGCCACTTCGCTGATTTCGCTTACTCAGTACTTGATAATATCACCAACTAGTGGCAGTATTATCAGCCAGTAGTTCGCGCACTTGCTGCATCTGAGCCAATTTAAATACACCGTGGTTTAAAGGGTCAATAAAAATATTTACGGTGAAGCCTACCTCAATACTTCATTCACGAATGAAAACCATTCTGAACAAAATTTTTATATGGAGCCTGATACCTGGTTATTTTTTATTTAGTTTTGGTTTGTTGACTGACTTGTGCAGCGGAGATTAAAGCCAGAGTTTAAGCTGGAACTGCTTCGCTCGAAATGTCTATCCAGACAGTTCAAAATCCGACTGTAAAAAACCCTCATCCAGCCTGTTGTGCTATATGGCTGTGAGACATGGAGTGTTCGAAAACAGACTTCCACAAGCTCCTTGTTTTTGAGAGAAAAGTTCTTCGGAATGCAGACACGGGGATCAGGAGGATCAGGTACAACCAAGAGCTTTAGGAGTTGTTATACCAACAGCTCAGCATAACAGAAACCAAAAAGCCAAGCGGATGGCCTCAGAAGCTCCTGGATTTCATTCCTGCATGAAGACCCCTCAGTGATGGCCTCCATGAAGATCTGAAGCAAGCAGCAATAGATGTGGTCATGTGGCAGATAGCAGCAACGGATAGGATTGGTGACTGACTGAAAACTCCATGGTCATAAACAACATACCGCACACAGAGCAATAATTTAATCCAAAAGCGAAAGACTGGAAGGCATTTTCCGGTCAATTTTTATTTTGTAGCGAATAATAATACTTCAGATCAAAGAAATAAATTTTCACTTTGATACATTGGTGTGGTGTCATGTAAACCCTTCCTCAAAGCGTCTACGTAGAGGGAAAGGGAGTGGGTAACAAGTGTGAGCGAGGATTCCACAGCCGAAACGAGTGACTTATGAATGTTACTGTGCGTACAGACTAAGTAAGACTCGGTGGTTTATGGGAGTAATGGTAAATATGTAATGCCTTTACGGTAGCTCTAATCACGACTGCGCGAAATTGTTTCTGCAGACGGCATAAACTGTGAGAACCGTGGAGTGTCTGAAGCACCAGTCCATTGGACTTGAATGATAGTCCACACTTCGTAGCAGTGAAGTGTTCATTGTGAACGATTCATTCCTGGATCAAATTTGTACCCATGATTACTTACTCAAACCACAAGTTGCCCCCTAGACGGAGCATCTCACCCGCGTTGCTTTACTTGAGTATAGACATTGATGTCACTACCGTTTTCTGACTGTTACAATTGCTGCCGCCACATGCGATTAGGAAAAATCCACAGACTATGACATTCACTGCTGAAAAAGGAAAAACACTGAAAATACAACGTCGATTTCTATCAGATGACGCCAGAGATCAGTAGGGGAGAGTAGTACCCAGTGAAACAAAAATTACACTTTTGATAGTTTCATATAAAATCATTCTCACAAAACAAATTTTCCTTATTTACTAGAAAGAACAATACTTTGTCAATATTTTGGAAAAAACAATAATAATTTTCTTACAAATTCATAAGAGAAATAATTTTAAACAACCTCTGCAAATGTTTCTCTCTGTGTACCGTGTTTAGTATTACCGTGTATAGGCTAATGCAGGTGGCAAAATCATTGCAATGTCCATATGTGAAACACATACTGTGTCTTCTGCAACTGGGATACAAAACCAGTAACTATTTTTTGATTTTCCGAAGGAATGAGACATCATACTCAGTAGCAGAAACTACTGACTTCAAGACTTTCATAACGTCTCGCTTCAAGTTTCACTGGATGGCCTTCATCTTTGTCACTTTCTTCATCACTTTCACTTGAAACTGTTTTACTTAAACACCACTTTTTTTTATTGTTGATTCTCTTCATACTTCTTTTCTCATTTTAAAATGTTTCAAAATATTTACATTCGTGAGCTCCTACCTTACAATGACACCGATGAAAGTCGTTTTGCAGTAGCTGTTGTTGTTGTTCCAGAGATATTATGGGTGGTACCGATCGATGGGACAGCTCGTGTAATATGAACTAATCACCTTTGGATATACAGCTGTCTACTCATCTGTTCACAACATGATATTTGCATTTCATGACGTTAATCATTAGATTGTAATAGTATTTGAGTTACTTCAATGCTGGGATTAATTATCACGAGACAACGTTACAGGAAAAGTATTAATGCATGACAACAATAAGTTCCGCCAGCTACTCACCTTAAACTTGTTCGTAAGTTACTGCCTCTTATACAAAACTAGCGAAAACCTGGTATTGCCCGGGTATTTATTTATTCCTGCCTTTAGTTAGTAATTCTAATATCTCTTCTCTTTCAGTCCAGCTCGTTATATTTATCAGAGAATATGTAAGAAATAACGCTGTCTTGCATAATGTACAAAATTACACGTATAGTATCTAAATAAAGAAAGATAGCAATCAAAATACAAATGACATATAAAATGCGTACGATCTTATATTTATTGAGTTATATGTTGTACAATTGTATAATTTTTCAGGTATATATTTATTTGTATTCGGGCTGTATGTATGTAAAATCTCCTGGGAAAACAATTAGTAGTAAAGAAGTAACAGAGTAAAACTCGGTTCGTGATGGGGCGGTTTTCCATGAACATTACCGTTTATGTGCTCATATCTCATACGTGTCGTACTGTGATTTAATTTCGAAGGCACATTCAGATTTATGTGTATATACTGCCTGTAAAATTTCCTGAAGCTACAATTCGTAGTGTAGAAATTATAAATTGTAACGTCATATCGAATCCCGTAATTTTAATCCGTGAACAGCGGAAAAGTGGTAATCCATAAACTTTTTTCCATTCATAATTTTGCTATGGTTGTCAGCGAGAAAAATTTCAATAACGGTTTGAAATTATGGTTGAAGTTGGTAGCAAGTAGCTAAGTAGTGTCATTCTCATACAGTGTGTGAATAAAGTCTTTTCCCATTATGTGGCAGTTCCTTGCAACTATAGTGTTTATGACGTATTCCTGAACCATGTGTCGTATGTGGTTCTTACCCCGACAGCATTGTTATCTTACAATAAAGAATATATGCACCAAATTTGGTTGAAATCGGTCCCGTGGTTTAGGAGGAAATGTGCAATACTGTCGTTTGTTGCAGCAATTTTTCGTGCAATTTCATTGTTTATGATGTCATATCTCGTGAACAATGTGTTGTACGCAATCCTGACACTTATGGCGACCGTTCTCATGGACTGAAGCTTACGTGTACAAAATTTCATGAAAATTGGAAGGAAACTGTATATTTGTATGCAATACGTACACAGAAACACATAAATATACGAACATACTGCTTTATATATAAAGACGAAAAGTTCGATAAGAAATGTGTTGTTTAGGAATGCTTTTAGAAAGTATGTGCATCGTTTTCTAACGCACAAAGTTACTGCTGCGTTGACTTGATACAGAAAGGAACCCTGGCTGTCGCCTCAAGACTTGTAGGAACTTTCTGGAGCCAAATTAAAACCGGGATGCTAATTGCTCATTTACATCTCGAAGACGAAAACCAATTAGTGAAAATCCTCGCGGGGAATCCAGGTATCGGCAGATCAAGGGCTGCATCTTTCCTCAAAATTAGCGTACTGATTGGCACTTACTTTGAGGCGAATTCTGGGGGTAGGTTATTAGCGCTTAATACAACGACGGAAAATGACATCGTTATTAGCTGGATGCCGAGACAGCATTATGAAAGAGTGCAGATCTGGGAAACTGATTAAAAACTTCCTTTTATGAATAATCTTAAACGACATCCTACTTGCTCAATTTGTAATCGAAGTTTAAACATTTAAGAGAAGTGAGGAGCATTATCTCTAGTCAGGAACCCGTATTTCGGATACAATGTTTTGGTAAGGAGAGAGTTAACAGCCGTCATGTATTTATTAAGCTGCCTCCTTAACCATCAGGTGTTTATGAAATACTTATAATCGACTAGTTTCGGTCCTGGAACATCATCATAGAAAAACTACACAAAATTGCAGAATAAAAGTAATTAGTGTACACAATAAAAAGAAAGTAAGAAGCTAAATAGCACACATAGGATGGAAAAGTGGAAGTATCACACTACGTAACTTGTGTCATAAACACAAATGTATTAAAACAGGTTAGTTAACAGCATTAAATAAAATAAATCAAGCTGAAAACAGCAAGAGTCGATTTCACTAAATTACAAGGGTCATACTGGATTATCCTATCAGTCAGGTTTTTTTCGATGTTGATTTTTTTACTTCGTGTATTTACTTGTTCCATGACCATGGAGTCTTACGCCTCAATTAGATCCTGCGGAAGAGAAAACCATATTATTATTATTATTATTATTATTATTATTATTATTATTATTATTATTATTATTATTTCGGTGACTGATAGGTCATACTCAGGGCTGGAAATGAAGCCCTGTGGGCTTCTGCAAAATCAAGTATCCGACATCCTTCATCGTTCCGCGCACCAAACCCATGTCCTCCATGGCATCGCATATATCCTCCTTTTGTGAGATCCGACATGTCCATTTAAATCTCCTCTAACAATAACGGACTCATCCTGGCGAAATGATCGAAGGAGGGCATCCGGACTAGTCCAAAATTCGTCCTTGTCATCCTCAGTGCATCCAGTTTGAGGTGCATAGCAAGATACAATGTGTGCAGTGGTAGCTGTTGAATCAATAGACATACGTCTATCTGACACCCTGTTAACGCTGGTGACATTGTTGCGGTAGTCCTGGTCGACGACTATTGCTATGCCATTTCGTGTACTGGCACTATGGTAGTATTATTATAATGATACACTAACAACACTGCTTTATACTTTCTGCTATTATTTATAAATCACAATGAGCTCATTTCGGCCTTTAGCGATCATCAGGTGCTCTATAAATAATTTGTAATGGTTTGAATATACATATATGTATTGTAACTATAGATGGAAGTGGTTTACAATTTCTTAGTTCTTACCATACATGGAATATCGTATGTGTCACTGCTGTCTTTATTTTTCACCTAGATGTCGATTGGTGCCTCGTTTGTGTCTATGCTGTCTTTATTTTTTACACCTGGATGTCAGTTGGTGCCTGTCAGCTTCTTAACGTTATTTCGATCTTGACAGCTTGGTTGACAGTGCATTTGTGATATTCCATGTTTACAAAGTTACTATTGAAGTGTTTTGTGGAGAACTCTGTTGTCATTTGTTTGTTTTATTGGGCTTGGCTTTAATTATGTCTTTTATTAGAATTTTCGATAATTTTTTTATTATTATTTTGTTATATTTCGTTAGTGGTATCGTCTTCATTGTGTTAAATCTCTGTAATACACTGTTTATTTTGTCTCTATGGATATACGTTATTTAGTATCTCTTCTTGAATTTATCCGTTTTATAATTTTATGATATTAATAAAGTTTTCTATATACTTTTTGTGTTTAAGGCCGGTTTTCTCAAAAAAATGTTCAAATGTTTGTATAGCTTATGGTACTTAACTACGGGGTTATCAGTCCCTAAACTTACAAACTACTTACGAACTAGCTAACACTAAGGACGGCACAAATACCCATGCCCGAGGGGGGCATTCGAACCCCCGACCGTAGTGGCCGTGCAGACCGTGACTGGAGTGCCTCAGTCCCCTCGGCCACCGCGGCCGGCCGGTTTTCTCATTCAGTAAATTTTGAGGGTTACTGTGTGCGTGTAAAAATATTTCTATTTCTTCTAGGAGCAATCATGACCGTTCTAGAAGAAATAGAAATATTTTTACACGCACTCAGTAACCCTCAAAATTTACTGAATGAGAACAACGGACGGAATAGACACAAGCGAGGCACCAATCGACATCTAGATGAAAAATAAAGACAGCAGTGATACATAAGATATTCCATGTAAGGTAAGAACTAATAAATGATAAACCACTTCCATATATAGTTACAATACATATATGTATATTCAGACCATTACAAATGTATTTACAGAGCACCTGATGATGGCTAAAGGCCGAAATGAGCTTATTGTGATTTATAAATAATAACAGAAAGTATAAAGCAGTGTTGTTGGTGTATCATTATAATAATCATGTCATTACATGACATATTTTACACTGCGGGCCTCAAAGTAGGAAAATTATTGACTTTAATGGCACTATGATAGATTAGTTTTTAGCCAATTTCTTTTGCCTTTGAACCTTTCCACTTGGTCTCCTGAATGCAGACAAAGTTGACACGTCTGTTTTTAAGCATTTCTGCTAGTTCACGATGTCGACCAGTCAATGTACCAACATTGAGGTAGCAAATCTCATTTGTTGGTTTGGTTTTGGTTGAACTAACTTCTTTAACCTACCCCATCCATGAGAAGGTAACCCTCGTCCACGTGGACTAGCAATTCGTGTTTTTTTAATTTTTATTTTTTTATTTTTTATTTTTTCAAAATTGTTTACGTGGGCACACACGGCTTAATTTCATGCAACCATGCAACCAAAGCTGTTCCTCGCATTATTAGTACTTGCCTTATGTTGTGAAATGGTTAGTCATTTTTTTCATCCAGGTAAAAACTGAAAGCTTAGGTGCACGAATATCGCGTTGCGGCTCCGCAGCAGTCCCGTGCTTTCACCGTTGCAGTTGCGTCGGCTGCAGCGTGGGCCGACGGTCGCGCCTTGGAGTCCCTGCTGCCGGCAGACAGTGAGGTCATCTCTTAATCATGTGCGCTCGTCCTGCTAGGCGACGTGGGACGTTCAGCGTGGCGAAACTCCGTTCTCGCTGCCTGGAACTAGCTCTCTGTTGGAGCTTCACACTGCCTCCATACTGTGCCCATTCGTATTGTTCTGTTCAGTAGTTGCTCTGCCCTCCAACTTGCAACCTGGGTTGCTCTACTGTTAATTAGCGCCGCTCGCGGGAACCCACTCAATCCAGCTACTAAGCTACGAGTTCTGTACTATTCAAACCGGACACCAGAAAACTCGCAGCTGCGATAACTGCGTTGGAGTTTAAGAGCCAGAGTTGGCAACATATAACATCACCACCTGACAACATGCATCTGCTGAAGCACAGAAAACACAAATCCTGTTCAAGCAACACTGACGCAAATATGTGGTACTAACTATCTCAATCCTCATACCGACTTCCTGCACAAATATTTAGGCATGCGAACACGTTATTAGTCCGTGGCTTACAAACTACTTAAACTAAGGTAAAATAACCTTAGGACAACACAAACACCCATGCCCCAGGGAGGACTCGAACCCCCGACGATGAACAGCCGCGCGCACAGCAGCACGGCGACCCAGCGCGCACGGCTTATACGCCGCGGCGCATGCGAACATATTTGCACTCATCTAACGCGCAACATGTTAAAGCGTACTAATTATTTTGGCACTTTTAATTCCGAGGGGAGAGACAGGCCATTTGAGGACTTGAATGCCCTTTTCAGGTAACAGCTTAATTTTTAACATTTTATTCTTCAATTTGTAACATAGTGCAATATATATATATATATATATATATATATATATATATATATATATATATATATATATATATATATATATTAAAAGAAGAAAAATTACATACATATTAACGATTATAGATAATTTTTTACATAATTGTAGAAGATTTTTTTCACATATAAACTGACTTTGTGGTTTGGTACTGGAGAAAGAATCTGTATATACAATATTTGCATAGATATTGATTATTATTTGATTTTGGATTTTTCACTTATTATGCTTGTTGATTTGCTTTTCATTGCATCTTTGTATTGTATATTACTGAAGTGACAAGGTCAACATTTTTTTCCAATTTGCAATTTTAGTTTTTAATTGTAGGTTATCTTTTGATTTGATGTTTTATAAGAACAAAAATAAAAATAATAATACAAAAAGTATAGCTAGACGCCTGAAAGATCTCTTGCGAGCGTCGTTTGGTGATGATCGTGTGCTCAGCAGCCACTTTCTTCATGCTTGTCCTCCCGCGTCCCAAGACCTCAGTCTGTGTGGTTATTGGCTTTGGGGTTACCTGAAGTCGCAAGTGTATCGTGATCGACCGACATCTCTAGGGATACTGAAAGACAACATCAGAGGCCAATGCCCCACCACAACTCCAGACATGCTTTACAGTGCTGTTCACAACATTATTCCTCGACTACAGCTATTCTTGAGGAATGATGGTGTGAACATATTGAGCATTTCCTGTAAAGAACATCGTCTTTGCTTTGTCGCACTTTGTTATGCTAATTATTGCTTTTCTGATCAGAGGGGGAGTGATGACCTCCGTAGTTTTGTCCCCCTAAAACATCCAAACAACAACAACAATCTGATCAGATGAAGCGCCATCTGTCTGACATTTTTTGAACTGAACTCTCTATCTACATTATTCCGTGATTTATTAAGTTTTCAAATTGATTTTTTGATCACCCGGTATATTTGTTCAAAGCTCAAAAAAGTCTCACAGATGGCGCTTCATCTGATCGGAAAAGCAATAATTAGCATAACAAAGTACGACAAAGCAAACACGATGTTATTTACAGGAAATGCTCAATATGTTCACCATCCTTCCTCAACAATAGTTGTATCAAGGAATAAAGTTGTGAACAGCACTGTAAAGCATGTCTGGAGTTGTGATCAGGCATTGGCGTCGGGTGTTGCCTTTCAGCATCCCTAGAGATGTCGGACGATCACGATAAACTTGCGACTTCCGTTAACCCAAAATCCAATATTTGCACGAACTGAGGTCTGGGGGCCTGAGAGGCCAAGCATGACGAAAGGGGCGGCTGAGCACACGATAATCACCAAATTACACGTGTAAGAGATCTTTCAGGCGTCTACCTATACTTTTTTTAAATTATTTTTTATTTTTGTTGTAATAAAACCACATGTCATTCCAAGAATGTGTGTCAATGTGTACCTCCCTATCTACATTATTCCGCTATTTATTACGTTTTCAAATTTATACTCTTTGATCACCCGGTATATATGTGGCGTCTGGTCCGAAAGAACAGATGTCACCTCTGATCCCGCAGTTGTTATTCTTTAATATTCACAGAAAATATGACATCAACTGCGTGTGGGCAAAGCTGAAAATGTGTACCCAGCCGGGATTAGAACCCGGGTTTCTTACTTTCTACGCCACTACACCGCACCTACACGGACTTCCTAAGCACGCCTCCTCTCAGACACAAATTCCTTACTCTTACGGGAATTAGTTTCGTAACTACGTGCTTGATTACTGTGGGCAGGGTAAAGCTGGGAATTTGTGTCTGACGGGAGGCGTGCTTAGGTAGGCCTTGCAGGTGCGGTGATCACTGTGCCTCCAATGGCGTAGTGTTCAGAGCAACTGCCTAGAAACGAAAGACCCGGGTTCGAATCCCGGCTGGATACACATTTTCAGCTTTGCCCATTCACAGTTGATGTCATATATTCTGTGAATATGAAATCGTATGAAGATAGATCTTGAAATGCTGTTCTCATTAAAGACCATGCCTTCATATTCTTTAACCGCAAATATGGAGTCATTGTTTTATTGTATTTAAAAGTATCTGTAAAGATCAGATTTAGCGATATCCTCCATTTCCCGGGTTTTTTAAAGGCGCAGCTCGATGAAGCTTGAACCAAACATGGACAGAATTCAAAATTTGTAGTTGGCAGCACTTAATCTTTGTTTATTAAACCTTATTCATGCGGACCTATGTCACAAAAGATGTTACACACTTGTCACAGTTGGCAAGTTCCTATATGGTAATTCATACAGTCATCGCTACACATCCGTTCAACGTGGGAGGTACTCTGACGGAAAGAACAGTACCGTATAGGAGGTAACTAAAAGAATTAATACAAAGTGGTATATTGTCTTTTATATTTTCCGAAAAAATCAATTTTAAATGGAATATAAATTACGACCTTTTGTGTAGAAAACAATAAACATTTTATCAAAATTTAAGAAGAAAGCGGCAGAAAGAAGTTTGTAAATATATATGGCGCCAATAACCAAGAATTGTGATGAAGCAATTGTGGATCGTTGTCAAAGAGAATCACTGTACTGAATTCATCGAATTACACTGATTCCCATCTGGACGGTAATAAAGGAGGGACATGGTTCTTGATCTGGTGTGTAAAAGAACTCCCTTAATGGGATAAGTTTCTTTTGGAGTTACTGTGGTAGGGCGGACTATTCCTGCAAATGGGATGTTGGAAGTTTAGTGTGGAAAGCGTGACTAAATTAATGAGAAGCGCTTAAGGCTAGTATTACTCTTTTTTTTTTCGTTTCATATTCATCCACGAACTGTCCTCAACTATCTGCTACTAATACTCAATGGTAGTTTTTATAAATTTAGTGAATATTTTATTTTTCCACATATACGTTGATTTAGTTTAATTTGGACAGTTAGGCATAATGAAGATGTTTTAATAAGCTGCAACATCAGTTTAACCCTTTACAGTATGATTTTTTAAATATTTGAAGCTATCAAAGCTACTACGATTAATGTATGTACTGAGAAAAATGTGGAAAAAAAATCCTTAAAATTATTATGCACTACTAGCAACAGAAAGATATGCTCAGCCACGATGTACCCGATGTAGTAAATGTCACTATTATGCCTCTAATCTTTCCAGAAAGCAACTCATAATGCAACAGTAGTATGGGATTGATTACTTTTACAAGGTAAAGGAGAATACTAAAGTAAACATACGTTTATGTTAGGAGTAACTCAATGCAGCTAGCTTTAGAACTGATTCAGTAGCACTCTCAAACTTATAATTACTAGGATGAGTTATTAGCATATGTAACACTATGCATACAAGCAGCTACAAAAGAATTTGTGGTGATGTTGATCAGTTTGACAGATAATGGAAAAAGTAAGGTACATAGCTGATCAGCTACACTATGCATTAAAGGGTTAACATGTTGTTGTTGTGGTCTTCAGTCCGCAGACTGGTTTGATGCAGCTCTCCTCGCTAACCTGTTCTGTGCAAGTCTCTTCATCTGAGAATACTTTCAGTAACCAACATCCCTTTGAATCTGCTTACTGTATTCTTCCCTCGGTCTCTACGATTTTTACCCCACAAACTTCCTTATAATGCTAAGTTGACGATTCCTTTATGTCTCAGGATGTGTCCCACCAACCTGTCCCTTCTCTTACTCAGAATACACCAGAAATTTCCTTTCACCCCAAGTCTGTTGAGCACCTCCTCATCAGTTACATGATTTACCCATCTAATTAATTATTCGTCTGTAGCACCAGATTTCAGAAGCTTCTATCATCTTTTTGTCTGAACTCCTTATTGTCCACGCTTCACTTCCATAGAACGCCACACTCCTGACAAACGCCTTCAGAAAGGACTTATTAACATTTAAACTAATATTGGATGTCAACAAGTTTAGCTTCTTCAGAAACGCTCTTCTTCCCATAGCCATTCTTTTTATATATTCTTTACTTCGGCCATCAGACGTTATCTTGCTACCCAAGTAACCAAACTCGTCTACTACTTTTAATGCCTCATTATTTAATTTAATTCCTTCAGCATCGTCTGATTTTCTGACGCTACATTCATTGTCCTTGTTTTACTCTTGTTGATGTTCATCTTATAACCTATTTTCAAGACATTTTCCTTTCCATTCAATTGCTCTCCCAGATCCTTTGCGGTCTCTGACAGGATTACTATGTCATCGACAAACCGCAAAGTTTTTATTTCTTCTCCCTGAACTTTAATCCCCTCCCCAAATTCTCCTTGCATTCCTTCACGGCCTGCTCAATGTACAGACAATGACGAAAGGGTACAACCCTGTCTAACTCCCGTCCCAACCTCTGCGTCCCTTTCATGCTTGTCGACTCTAACAACCGCTGTTTGGTTTTTGTATAAGTTGAGAATAACTCTTCGCTCACTATATTTTACCCCTGCTACCTTCAGATTTTGAAACAGTGTATTCCAGTCGACATTGTCAAGATCTTGTTCCAAATCTACAAACGCTAATAACGTACGTTTGCCTTTCCTTATCCTAAGATAAGTCGTAATGTGAGTATTGCCTCCCGTGTTCCAACATTGCTCCTAAATCCAAACTGATCTTCCCCAAGGTCGGATTCCACCAGTTTTTCCATTCGTCTGTAAATTATTCGTGTCAGTATTTTGCAACCATGACTTATTAAACTGATAGTTCTGTAATTTTAACATTTGTCTGCACTTGCTTTCTTTGGAATTGGAATAACTATATTCTTCTTGAAGTCGAAGGTTATTCCCCTGTCTCAAATATCTTGCGTAACATAATCAACCGAAATACTTAGCTGATATTTATTCTTGAAAGCAAAGATATTGTTTTTAATGGAATTCGATAGCTTGTCGAGAGGTTTCGGAAACTGTGCTTTTTGCTGGAACAGACATTGAAAAGTAGGAGGCGGGGTACTGGTTGTAGTAAAGCTGTGAGGACGGGCTGTCATGCGTGCGGGATAGCTCAGCTGGTACAGCGATTATCCGCTAAAAGGATAGGTTCGAGTTACGAATCCCGGTTCCGGCACACAGTTTTAATGTGCCAGAAAGTTTCATTTCATTGCATTTAATTTTAACGGATATTCCAATGTCTCAGTCACGTACCTCGATGCATTTCATATTAAATGTGGAAATTTCCAGGAAGACAAAAACTTTATGTCGCCGACCGAGTTTCGAACCTGCGACGCCTATCAGTAGTACAAGCGCCGGCGCCTTAGAAATCCAGGCGCGACTCACGATCCGGTCTGAGAGCACCTCTTCCACCAGTAAGTCCTGCGTTCCAAACTTTGCGGAAGTTCTTCTGCATACATTGCTTGACGAGCACCCACGGGAGAGACGGAAAAAAAAAAAAAAAAAAAAAAAAGTCATCGTTCCGATAAATGGAAAAGTTCTGGGTAATGGAGATTGTTTAAAACTCGCCTCCATTTCCATATTCATTACTTGCCAACAGTCTCATTTCTGGATCTGCATTCGATTATGAATAATAACGAATGGTACGACGGAGAATTTTTATAACTTGAAATTAGTTTCAGTTAGTATCTCTTTTTCTAGAATTTACTGTAGATATTTTTCCTTTATGGAATTGTTTCTGAAACTTTCTGCAGCGTTACGACGATGATTATCACCAGGGCCCGGATTTTAATGACAAGTCATATTTTTTTCTGAACTTCAGGGTGAATTTTAGAACAATTTATACACAAATCTAGGCGTTTTAGTGTAGAAAAAATGTATTTTAATTGTGCATATAAACTCATATTTCAACATATTTTAGTAATAGGTCATATTGCGGCTAACTTTTATTATAATAGGTCATATTTCCGCCAAATTTTGCCAAAATGCATATACTGTTTCTCTGGTATCTTTCGGGATACAGGAATAAGAAAATGAATATGTTGCTCATGAGACTATATTTAACGTGTTGGTATGAAACATAAACAGATAAATTAGGTACAGGCTTTATTTCTCAGGACTGTAGCGTTCACAATAACCAGTTTGAATACAGTCTGTGCCTTGTTCATCATGCCTAAAGCAAAGTGCTCAGACAGCGCGAAGTTGTGAGGATTTGTTCGAGAATTTGGAGAGAAGTTCTTTAGTACTGATGGGAATATACTATTTTGTAAACTGTGTGAAGTTAAAGTTAGTACAGAAAAGCGCTTTAATGTGCAACAACACTGTAACTGCACACAGCAACTGTGTGAAACGAAGTGATGAAAATAACAGCAGACAAGTGTTGTTATTTGAACAGACATGTCAATCTTCAACAGTGCAATCATTCTGCAAGGATTTGTGTGAGATGATGGTGTCCTGCAACATTCCATTGGAAAAGCTGAAGAATCCATGTTTCAGACAGTTCTTGGAGAAGTACACAACACATCCAGTTCGAGATGAACCTACACTGAGAAAGAACTATTTATCGGTATGCTACAATGATGTGCTCAACAAAATACGAATTACTGTTGCTGAAAAAAGATCTGGCTGTCGATAGATGAAACTACGTAAGTTACTGGGCGATATATTGCAAATGGTGTTGTTAGTGATCTAAAAGTTGATGGGCCTGGAGATATTTTCCTACTAACTCTCGATAGAGTAAACAATTCGACGATTGCTATTTTGTTTGACAACTCTCTGAAGCTACTGTGGCCTGATGATGTGAAAATAGACAACATACTGCTGCTTGTAACGGATGCCTCTTCATATATGGCTAAAGCAGCCAAAGGACTTCAGATTCTCTATCCCAGTATGGTGTATGTCACTTGCCTTGCACATGCGTTCCACAGAGTTGCTGAAGAGGTACGATCAAATTACCCTGACGTGGACAAATTAATTTCCTGTGGCAAGAAAATCTATGTCAAAGCTCCGCTACGGGTGCAGAAATTTAAGGACCAGGCACCTTCAATACCCCTCCCACCAAACCCTGTTCTTACATGATGGGGTTCTTGGCTTAATGCTGCCGAGTATTACTGCACCAACTAGATCCAAATAATGACAATCTTCTGTCATTGAGCTGATAACGATGAATCAAGTGCTCCACTACGGTCGGGGGTTCGAATCCCCCCTCGGGCATGGATATTTGTACCGTCCTTAGTGTTAGCTAGTTCATAAGTAGTTTGTAAGTTTAGGGACTGGTGACCCCGTAGTTAAGTCCCATAAGCTCTACAAACATTTGAACATTTGATCAAGTGCTAACAAAACTGTGAAAGACGTATTTACAGATACATTGTCTGGAAACTTGGCACACATCAACGCCAATTTTTCAGTGATATGAAAAGCCATCAAACGACTGGAAGCTGTTGGCACTCAGCTATGTGAGGCCCTGAGTATTGTGCAAGACGTGCAGAGTGAGTTGGATAGAGCCCGTGGTCATGTGGCTGACAAAGTGAAAAACAAACTGCAAAGTGTTCTACAACGAAATCCTGGATATTCTAAAATGTGTAAAATTAGTGACAGTCTTTGTGGGAATGCCGCAACATTTGAAGATAGTGAAGCAAAGCTAACCTGTAGTGACCTGGCTGCCTTCAAATACGCTCCAATGACGTCTTGTGAAGTGGAGAGGAGCTTTTCCAGGTACAAAACTATCCTTAGCGACAACCGTAGATCTTTGACAATGGAAAACCTGAAAATGCACCTTGTGATCCAGTGCAGCTTTGCAGATACCAAAATAATGTTCAAATGTTTGTAGAACTTATGGGACTTAACTACGGGGTCATCAGTTCCTAAGCTTACAAACTACTTATGAACTAGCTAAGACTAAGGACGGCACAAATATCCATGCCCGAGGGGGGATTCGAATCCCCGACCGTAGTGGCCGTGCAGACCATGACTGGAGCGCCTCTGTCCCCTCGGCCACCGCGGCCGGCCCGCATATACCAAAGATTAACAGACGGTATTAAATAATGTAAAGTGTTTTAAATAATTTGTGTTCAGAAATAAAATTATTATTTTATTGTTTCGATAGATGATCTATTCACTGTACTTTGTGTTTAGAAAATAAAAGATTCAGACGTTTAAAAAATAGGTACTAATTAGCCTCAAACCCTACAGAAAGAAAGAACTATACTTACAATATTTTTAGAAGGGAATTTTGTATTATTTTATGGTAAATAAGAAATACAATAAAGAAACAAGAATGTTAGAAAAAAACTTCTATTAAGTCATATTTTACTTTTTTAAGGTCATATTTATATAAGTTTTAGGTCATAAATGCTTGCATAATTCATTGTTTTTTAGGTAATTAAAATCCGGGCATTGGTTATCACAATGGGATAGTTGCGACTGTAGTACGTAATAATCAATTGTAATGTTATTGCACTGGCATTTACCATTTCACAGTTCATCACGTTTTCACAAACAAGGGACGTGTGTAACAGCATTGACGCTTACACTCTCCTACTCACTTCCTCCAAGTACATCTACATAACATACTCCGCAATCCACCGTAAGGTGCGTGGCGGAGGGTACACTGTACCGCGACCACGCATTTCCTTTCCTATTCCACTCCCAAATAGAACGAGTGAAAAAAAAAAAAAAAGAATTCCTATATGCCTCCGTACGAGCCCTAATTTCTCTGGTCTTTGTGATCACTACGCGAAATGTAAGCAGGCGGCAGCAAGATCGTACGGCACTGAGCTTCAGATTTCGGCCTTCTAAATTTCCTCTACAGAAATTCACAAAAAGAACGTCGTCTTTCGTTCAGCGATACCCAATTGAGTTCCCGGAGCATTTCCGTGACACTCGCGCATTGGTCGAACCTACCAGTAACAAACCTAGCTGCTCGCCTCTGAACTGCTTGTATGTCTTCCTTTAAACTGATCTGCTGCCGGTCCCAATACTCAACACGTGGTAGTACAAGCGTTTTATACGCGGTCTCCTTTACAGATGAAGTACATCATCCCACGATTCTCCCAATAAACCGAAGTCGGCTGTCCGCCTTACTTACAACAGTCCTTACATGTTCGTTCCATTTCATATCGCTCTGCATTGTTATGCCTAATTTAAGACGCGACTGCATCAAAAAGCTCGCTACTAATAATGTATTCGGACATTATTGTATTGTTTTTCCTAGTCATGCGCATCACCTTACGTTTTTTTTACATTGAGAGCTAGCTGCCATTGTTCACACCAACTGGAAATTTTGTCCAAGTCATCCTGTATGCTATTACAATCAATTAAAGACGACACCCTCCCATGCATCACAGCATCATCAGCAAACAGCAGCAAATAACAAGTTAGTCTGTCCGTGAGATCATTTATGTAGATAGGAAACTATAGCGTTCCTTATCACACTTCCCTGGGGCACGCCTAACGATACACTCGTCTCTGATGAACACTCGCCGTCGGTAACAACGCACTGCGCTCTAGTATTTAGGAAGTCTTCCAGCCAGTCACAAATCTGTGAACTTATTTCACATGCTCATATCTTCGTTAGCAATCTGAAGTGTGGCACTGCGTCGAATGACTTTTTGAAATCGAGAAAAACACAATCCACCTGTTGGCCTTCATCCATGGCTCGCAAGATGTCATGTGAGAAGAGGGAAAGCTGAGTTTCACAAGAACGATGTTTCCTAAACACGAGCTGTTTCGTAAAAAGAAGCTTTTCCGTGTGAAAGAAACGGACTATATTGGAACTGAGAAAATGGTTCAAAATTCTACAGGAAACTGACGTCAACGGTATTGGCCTGCGATTATAGGGGGTGAGTTCTCTTTCCTTTCTTATAAACGTAAGTCACCTGCGCTTTTTTTATTTGTGCTGAATTAGATTCGTCGTTTCATATGCCTTGCTAAATAGATAGATAAATAAAATGAAAAATATATTATTTTGTATAGTCAGAGCTATTTTCTAATGTTGTTTGCGATATTAGACAATGAAACCAGTTACTCTGCATTCATTTAACTTGTTTGTAAAAATATTTATAGATACGCTGTTTATTTTCTCGAAGTGGTTCGAAAGAACAGACAAAATGTCTGCAGTTCTACGGTTGATTTCGACAGCTAAATAAAATATTTTGTAGGATGGACAACTACAACCAATCATTTGTGGGGATACAGACAATGCTGCAAGCAAGGGGAAATAATGGGCATGGGGCACTACTATCCGAGAGACCTGTAAGTTGAGAATTTGGACAGTAAAGGAATGGAAATTCTGATTGGTTAAGGTTATCGCTGGCTCGAAGTGGGAAATCTGGATTCGAATCCCTGCCCAGAACAAATTTTCAAGTTCTTTTTTGAATTCGTCAATGACGCGTAAAAGTAGAGAATTTTGAACATCGGTTGCTTGTATCTCATTTTTGTTTTCTGTTGTTGCAGGTAAGCTACTGTGGGTGGTAACCGTGCCGCGAAGTTCGGTAACGTGTGGTGGTTGAATTCCTCTACAAGCTCTACAAGAACTCGCCAACATTGATCCACGGTAATTTGATGCCAGCATATGAGATAAAACTAGTGAAGGTAAGTAATGCTCCAATGTTCTTGAGATATTTACGGGTATGCATCCAAGTATGAAATTCGACGTCGGCCGATATTTCGGCAGGAGACAACCCTTCCATTTTCAAGGCGAAACTGCAGTGAGGAAGCAATGTGCAACGACCTTTGAAACCTCGGTTCTCAATGAGTAAACAGAAAGACAATACATAGCCGGCCGCGGTGGCCGAGGTGACTGAGGCGCTCCAGTCACGCTCAGCACAGCCACTACGGTCGGGGGTTCGAATCCCCCCTCGGGCATGGATATTTGTGGCGTCCTAGTTCGTAAGTAGTTCAAAAGTAGTTTGTAAGTTTAGGGACTGATGACCCCGTAGTTAAGTCCCTTAAGCTTAACAAACATTTTTGAACATTTGACAATACATATCGAGCAAGCAAGCACATAGCGCCGACACGACCAATGATGAAAACAGTCAGGATATCAATAATAAACTTCAATTCTCAACGGACGAGGTCGGATTAGTTTTGTCCCTCTGTTTTCTTGACGAGTGAGAGAGAGCAGGATCCCATGCGGAATTTAAGCAAAATCCTCCATCCCTACTCATAAGGATGTCAGCTAGTTTTATTTCAATCGCTTCCTTGATAACACAGTTCAAGTAGCTGGCAGTGCATACCAAAATTTGCGTGCACTATGTCACTGTAGTAAATACATATCACAATAAGTGACAGTAGGATACTGGCATATTAAAGAAGTCAAAGGTATTCTCATATCTTTGACTTGTTTAATATGCCAGTATCCTACTGTCATTTAAAGTGATTTGTAAACTTTTACTACAATGACATAGTGAACCTATGCACTTTAAATTATTTTATACAGCAACTGTTGACGTTACAAGATGATGGCTGTGTAAAATTTTTTTGACCAGATGATGATGGCAGAGACCATCGAAACCGCTCGTCGAAATAAAATTATATACCAGCGATCTTGGCTTTATCATTTTTGGAACGTATCATAATATTGGATCGCCTCCTCATAATATAAACTAAGGCAATAATAAATGAAGTGCGCTACTAATAAAGAAGAGCCTAGGCAAATTTAGGAAAGGAGTAGATATTTCACTTAGAAATCACTGACTTACCAGATGTATGGCATTGTCGACATCTCTTTTGTTCTTTTGAGTGATTTCGTTTCCATTTAAAACATAACGACATTACTTCGCTTTTATTGATAGGTTTCATTTACATAGAAAATCTTTGCTTTGTGATTTCGCTGCTTACTCATTAGATTTTTAATCCAGTCTGTTTTCCAATAAACGAAATGTTCAAATGTTTCTAACGCTATTTGACCAAACTGCAATGTTCGTCTCCGGGTATTCAAACTGCTTAAACTAGATTACACTAAGGACAAAACACACACACACACACACACACACACACACACACACACACACACACACATACACACACGTCCGAGTGAGGACACGAATATCCGAAGTGAGCAGCCGCCCAGTCCTTAGCATGATGCCTTAAACCACGCGGCGTACAAAACGGTCGGTTCTTTCAAAGTACTCAAGAAAGATAACAAGGGTTAGGATTGTGCTGTCTCTTAGATTACGGAGATTAGAATTGAGATCCGGCGAGAATGGTGTGTTGCACGACCCCCAATTTTGCCAGGAACTGTTTGACGAAATTGGCTTTGGGTGGGCGAGCGTCGTCGTGAATAAAAAACCAGGAACCTTATTATTGGTACTGGGGTCATACAGTACGTAGACTTTGATTGAAACGGGTCAAAATTTCACCTTACCTTGCAGCGTTCAACGTCGTTTCGTCAGGTACAAATTCTTTGTGGATAATGTTTTTGTTTGTATAGCTTATGAGATTTAACTACGGGGTCATCAGTCCCTAAACTTACAAACTACTTATGAACTAGCCAACACTAAGGACGGCACAAATATCCATGCCCGAGGGGGGATTCGAAACCCCGACCATAGTGGCCCTGCAGACCGTGACTGGCGCACCCCAGTCGCCTCCGCCATCGCGGCCGGCTGTGGATAATGTCTTGGCTAAAGAAAAAGGTGATGGGCATTGTTTTGATGAGTGATTTTTCGACTCTGACCTCCTTCCCCACGAGGTGATTTCGGACAACTCGAAATCATGCTTTGCCCTTTCGCTTCAGGGTCGTACCGGAGGCACCAGGTTTAATTGTCACTGACAATACAGTTGAAAAAATTTGATGTCGCATCTGCCGTTGCAACAAATTCTGTGAGCCTTCTGAATGTGTTTGTTTCTGATCGTCAAGTGATGCGACAGAAGACGACAACATATTTCCCTCTTTCCTAACTTCTGGGTACCTATTTGTCGTACGGGTTCACACGGATAATCTGCAGTTCTTCCACTGTTATGAGCACAGTTAGTAGGTGACCGTTCGTGATTAATGTTGTCACTTTCTCAATGCTGTCGTCTCTGAGCCGGCCGGGGCGGCGCGCCAGTCACAGTCTGCACGGCCACTACGGTCGGGGGTTCAAATCCCCCCTCCAGCATGGATATTCGTGCCATCCTTAGTATTAGCTAGTTCATAAGTAGTTTGCAAGTTTAGGTACTGATGACCCCGTAGTTACGTACCATAAGCTCTACAAACATTTGAACAGTTTTCGTCTCTGAAGGCAGTCGCCGTTCGTCCGCTACTGTTAGAAAAACTTTCCCGGCCTCCTCAAAAATGGGCGAATCGCTCCTACACGCCCTTCACGGACAGTGCTTGATCCCTTTAAACACATACCAGCGTCACATGCTTTGCTTTAGGTGTCTTGCCAAGCATAAAACAACACTAACACGGAGCACGATGATCAACTACAGTAGGGGCAGGTTGTAAACACCGGCCGCGGGTGCAGCGTTGTGATTTGCCTGTGTCTGTTGTCGTGGTCTTCAGTCCGTAGACTGGTGTCATGCATGTCTCCACGCTACACTTTAATGCGCAAGTCTCTTCACCTGAGAATACGTTCGGCAACCTTTCCTTTTGAAACTGCTTACTGTATTCGTTCCTCGGTCTCCATCTAAAATTTTTACACTATACACTTCCTTCTAATGCCAAGTCGACGATTCCTTAATGTCTCAGAATGTGTTCCACCAATCTAACCCTTCTCTTACTCAGGATATGCCAGAAAATCCTATTCTCCCCAATTCCGTTAAGCACCTACCCATCTAATTTTCATCATTCTTCTGTAGTACTTCATTTCAAAAGCTTCTATCATCTTATCGTCCACATTTCACTCCCATGCTATGCTACACTCCAGACAAATGCTTTCAGAAAGGACTTCCTAACATTTAATTTAATATTGCATGTCAACAAATTTCGCTTCTTTAGAAACGCTTTTCTTCCTATTGTCATTCTGCATTTTATATCTACTGTGCTTTGGCCACCAGAATTTTTTTTTGCTACCGAAATAACAAAACACATCCAGTACTTTTATTGTCTCATTACTTAATCCAATTACTTCAGCTTCGCCTGATTTTCTGACATTCCATTCCATTAAACTTCATATTATATCTTCCTTTCAAGACACTGTCCATTCCATTCAACTGCTCTTCCAAATCCTCTGCAGTCTCTGACAAAATTACTGTGTCATCGGCAAACCACAAATTTTTAATTTCTTCTCCCTGAACTTTAATTCCCTCTCCAAATTTCTCCTTGCATTCCTTCACTGTTTGCTCAATGTACCGATTGAACAACATTAGGGAAAGGCTACAAACCTGTCTTACTCTCTTCTTAACTTCTGCTTTCCTTTCTTGCGCTACGACTCTAATAACTACTGTCTGCTTTTCGTATAGGTTGAATATAACTCTTCGCTCCCTATATTTTACCCTTGCTAGTTTCAGAATTTGATAGTGTACTCCAGTCGACATTGTCGAAAGCTGTCTCCAAATCTTCAAATGTTAAAAACGTAGGTTTGCCTTTCGTTAGCCTGTCCTCTAAGTGCCGGTTCGTCAATGTCTCGTTAAGTTCCAGTTAAGATTTTAACTTACCGTTAGTGGAGAATTGCGTTTGTCAGTGTTTCGTTATGAGTTAACCTGAGGTTAAAGGACCTCAAACTGGCCGTTAAGTTAACGAATAAAATTCTGCTCGTTAATTGAGAATCTGTATCAAAATGGCAGGATTCCAAAGTGCTAAAATACATCAATATATTCACGTGAAAAAGACCGATTTATCGAACAAAATAACAGAAGCACTACATGTATGAAAAACTAGTGTGGAAAGCAGCTTTATTGGTAAATTGTGTCTTCATATTTCTCGCCCTATCCAAGTCAGTAGCCATTAGATGAGTTTGACATATTGCTGATACGCAACATAACCTTAAAAATATTGATGCGATATCAAAATACAAACTTACGGGTAACGACTAGTTAAGTGAGAATCGGTATGACGGAAATGGCTGGAATAAGATTTCGTTGACTATGACTACGATGTCAATATTTTGGATGATCTAAGAGGACATTGCCCCTATAAGGCGTCCTAGACGTATTTATGTTCGTCTAAATCATTTTGAATGCTGGGATGGTGCAGAATTTGTTACGCAATTTCGTCTTCGAAAAGCCACTTTGGAAATGCTGCATGAAAAACTACACGACCATCTGAAGAGACCAACATATAATTATGAATTTTGTAAGTAGTCTGTTGTAATAAAAAACAGAATAAAATGTTCAAATGTTTGTTAAGCTTATGGGACTTAACTACTGGGTCATCAGTCCCTAAACTTACAAACTACTTATGAACTACTTACGAGCTAGGACGGCACAAATATCCATGCCCGAGGGGGGATTCGAACCCCCGACCGTAGTGGCCGTGCTGACCGTGACTGGAGCGCCTTAGTCACCTCGGCCACCGCGGCCGGCAAAAAACAGAATACATTATCTATGTGTGCAAACTTATTGATTCAGTATTTACTTATGCTTGTTGCACCTAGTGTAAGGCCTAAAATGTGATTTCTTTCTCCGATCTACAGGAACAGTGCACTTTCGCCTACGTGCTATTTATTGCTTGCACTAAGGTAAAATTTCACGACGCATCTCGCCGGGCTCCAGTGCTTATGTTGGCAACAGATGAACAGTGAAGTGTAGAACTGCGTTAATATTTTTCACGAGCTACAGAGTAAATGTTATTGCTGCTCGCAGCAAATTTAATACTGTACCTGCTCTATGGTCGACAGGTTCTTATATGTACCCTTGTCCGTTCAGAAAAAAATAACATTCGTTTTAATTGCAGTTGTCACGAAAAAACATTTATTCATCTGAGTTGCCATCATTACCATTGGTGCCAACATAAACGACTGCATCCCGGCGAGAAGCGTCGTATAATTTAACCTGCACTAACGTACTATGCACTTGGCAGTATATTATCGTACTAGGCCCTAAGCACTTTTGCTGTCCTACATGTTTCATGGACAGCATTGAATTCATTTGCCGCAAGGTCGCTTCCTTTTCGTTCCATGTGGTAGCGTCGGTCTTTTTTTTACATTCCAATGTGTCATATTTCTCTATTAAGGACACTAGACTCTTGCACTAATTTCTTGTAAAATTTGAGCTTCTTTCACGTTTGTTTGCCATAGCACCAAATAACAACTGTCTGCTAACCTCTTCCCTGATAGTCAAATATGGGGAACAGCTGTTTATTCAGACTGCACTTTCATTTGTTTCTATTGCCAACATAGTCGAAATATATCGTACCTTCTTGTTTTCTCCAAGTTAGCAAACGAGAGGTGTATGTGGCAATTACAAACGCAGTGCACTTAACGAGCACATTTAACGAGATGTTAAAGGCATCTTCTCGTTTACTAACGACAAGATTAACGAGAGATGGACGAACCGGCCATAAGATAAGTCGTAATGTGAGTATTGCCACCAATGTTCCTACATTTCTGCTAAATCAATAGTGATCTTCCCCGAGGTCAGATTTAAAGCTCTGTATAGGGCAAGTATGTCCAGCTTGCTCGTGTCGGACACGCTGGGCCTATTCCGTGTCTGCTTTCACGCTAACCGCCACAGAGTTCCGAGCGCTAACAAAGCTTATCATCCGATTCTGAGGGAACTATTCAATGAATCAATTTTTCTCCATATCTTACACTGTGATATATTCGCACTTTGTGTTCATTATTCCTTACAGTTA
Source organism: Locusta migratoria (assembly GCA_026315105.1). Lineage (NCBI taxonomy): Eukaryota > Metazoa > Arthropoda > Insecta > Orthoptera > Acrididae > Locusta > Locusta migratoria. The sequence goes on from CM048751.1 coordinate 247,600,759, forward strand.
CTGTGCTACATCAAATTACTGCGCAAAATTTTATAGAGTTTGCGGACGAAAAATAGCATTGCGTAGACTTTGCTTATGGTTGATTTTAGCACATACAAATGTGCGGATGAAATGTACATAAGATATGTAAATTTTACCGCGGACAGACGCGGAAAGAGCGCGCAGTTCTGTCCATGGGGACTTGGCGGCTCTACGAAATACTAGTCCTACGATTTTAAGACAAGTGTTTGGTTTGTGGCTCCGGATCGGAAGCGTTCACCTATAAATTAAGACTGTGCTGTAGTATAGACTAATATGGAAACCGACCGGGATCATTTCCTCATGGGAGCAAAGTGTAAATTAACCCACATAGCGCTGACTTCTTTCCAGAAGGACGAGAATGGTGGCTTAGTTTTTCATACTTGTAGTTACAAATTCGTGCACAGTGTCGTATTTCATTTCTTTAATCTCCTTCTTCCAATTTAGATAAATTTTAGTTTCTATTGCTGATTGAAAAGTGGTAGGATACCGCTGCAAATTTGAGGTTTCGTATAGATGATATTGAAGATTTCCTCGTAGTTAGGTTCATATTTCTTGAACATTTACTTTTTGCGACAAATATAGGTATATATTTCATTTTAAATAGTGTTTTAGTAATAGTGATTTATCAGATGAAAATTCTAAAACATTCATTTTGACGCCCTTCTAGAAAGACGGGAAATATTCCAAAACTAATGGTGTGTTTGTGAAAAAAAAATCACTTATAAAGTTTTTGTGAAGTCATATGAAGGTAATTTATACCTTTTGAAATAAAATTAAAACCAAAATTAATTATGTGATAGCAGCGTTAAGAAAACAAATGAGGTAACAGACAATTCTTTGATGAGTATTTTCTTGCGTTTTATGTTTTCACACCACACATGAATTACGAAAAATGCAAGGAGATACTCACTATATTAATTTTACCAGAAACAGAAAGTGCTATACAATACCAATTACATTTGCGTGTTTAATATTTTTCTTGCTTCAATTCTTCGTTCCCCGTAATAATACACTAAACATATGTACAGTAATGACAAAAACTTGCTTCAGGAACTGTAAATTACTTTCATATGTAAACAAGGATGTGTTTACTCAGTTATCAACCATAATTTTCTTTTAGTAACAAACCGTCTTGATTGCAGATTACGTATCGAAAAACTATCGTAATAGAAGCGGCGGTCCCTGATGACACAAGATAAGCCCATGTTTACTATTGCGATCACTAGCATTGGGTGGGCGTGGTGTGCTGTTCCGCCGACTTGTACAGACTAACTAACAAGTATTCTCACTGACTGCTGTTCACCATGGACCGTAAATCATTTTAACCAAAAATTTTGTGTGTTTCAGCAATTATCTGCAAATAAAACAAAGGAGGAGTGAATAATTTAACCTCACGATATTATGCAGGAATTTTCTTCACAAAATTAATTCAAGTTAAAAATATGTAGATTTCTGCTGCGTGATCCAATCATCAGTGAATCTATTATTTTTCATTACGATTTAAAATTACCACAGGACAGAACAGAAGGTCGCTTCTGGGCTCCTTGTTTGACAATATTCGTCAGGCAGACTCTTCTTTCTGGATTTCTGAATTCAAATGGAACCACTGTAATATTTACCTTCCTTCTTGGCTTGTAAAAAGAAAACACCCTACACTGCAACACTGGGGCATTATTCCAACCGAAACATATATTCAAAATATTTCTTGTGACGGGCAAGCAACATATAGGACCAAGATGGCGGGAAAAATCATGTGACTTGATTTCAGGCACGGAAAGTGATGGCCATACTTTCCCTATACAGAGCTTTACCTGTAACCGTTCTCACTTCATTCACCGAACCTTATAGTCAGAGGATGTATACATACGCATTTCGCTCTGTTTATGAACATTGAAGAAATCAGAAACACTTCATGCTATTAATAACGTGGGCAATTAACAGTAGCGATATATACGTGTATGCACCAAGCTAATTTTTTTAACGAATAACCGGCCTATTACGAATTAACTGCATATCATAATGTATTATTAGTTTTTAATTATTTTTGTAAATTGACAACTGGTTCTGTGAAACCAGACATACATTAGTGTGACAATGGCATGTACTTCAAGCGTAACACACAATTTTATAACGTAATACACTCAGAGATGGCTACATGATCAAAATAACTTTATTATAAAGTAGCTAAGGGGTACTTAAATAAATAAATATTTATTTATTCCTGTTTTGAGTTAGTACTTCTCCTATCCCTTCTCCCTGTCCATCTCTTTTTTATAAAAAAAAAAAACCATGTTATATTTGTCAAAGAATATATAAGAAATAACGCTGTCTTGCATAACGCACAAAATTATACGTGCAGTAGCCAAACAAAGAAAGATAGCAATCAAAATACAAATGGCATATAAAATTCGCACGATTTCATATTTATTGAGTTATACACTATAAAATTGAATAGTTCTTCAGGTACATTTTTGCATAAGTGTTGCGAATATAATTAGTAGTAAAGAAGTAATACATTAAAACTTGGTGCGTGATAAGGGCGGTTTTCTATGAACGTTACTTTTTATGTGCTCATATCTCATGAACTACGTGTCGTATTGTGATACAATTTTGAAGGTACATTCAGCTATATATGTATATACTGTCTGTAATATTTCCTGCGGCTACAATTTGACACCGGTCATCCTATGGAATACAACAACACGGAGATCCTGGCATGCACCTCCACCTATTGGGATAGTGTTATTAAGGAAGCTGTTGAAATTAAACTAGCAAGCGACCTTATAAACAGAGATGGTGGTTTTTGTTTAAATTCTGCTTGGAATCCGGCACTGTCTCTCGTCAAAAAACAGAGGAATAAAATTAATGCTGCCTCACCTGTTGATTAAGTCACTATCGATATTTTTGATGTTTGGTTACCTTTGATTGTGTAGACTCTTCTGTGACTTGTACTGTGTGTGTTATCTTCCTTGTTTACACTTTGCAAACCGAGGTATTAAATACGCTTGCACATTGCTTCCTTAAGTGCAGTTGTGCCTTGAGAATGGCAGGGTGTTCTCCTGCCGAAATATCGGCGGTTGTCGACGACGTCACCCGGCAGCATACCCGTAAGTTGTTTGAACACTCATTACGCCGGGAAAAGTTAAAGTCTGACGTCTGTAAATCTATCGGACCAAACTGCGTGGTCATCAGTCCGTAGCTTACAAACTACTTAAACCTAGGTAAACTAACCTACGGACAAACACACACACCCATGCCCCAGGGAGGACTCGAACCTCCACGGCGAGCAACCGCGCGCTCCGCAGCGATGTGCTTTAGACCGCTCGGCTACTCCACCGCGGCAAACATTTATCCTTTTCTAATTTTCGTATGGTTGACAGCGAGAAAAAATTCAATAAATGTTTGAAATTGTGTTTAAAACGCTGCAAGTCGCGAAGTACTGTCATTCTCACACAGTGTGTGAATAAAGTCTCGTCGCCTTATGTGGTAGTTTCTTGCAACTATATTGTTTAAAAGGTCATGCCTGATGCGACAGTTTTACGGCATCTACAGCGAAACTTTTGTGAGCGGTAGACTTCTTTTCGTTTCATCATTTGTGTGTGTGTGTGTGTGTGTGTGTGTGTGTGTGTGTGTGTGTATGGGGGGGGGGCGTCAGTTACAAAACGATTCATAAAAGTCCGAAATTATATTCAAACTTTGTTGCAAGTCCCTAATAACTACTCCCATCTGGGTATTCTCACGCGGTGGTCTCTCATTATTTATGACGTCACAACCCCTGAGCTACGTGTCGTGCTTTTTTGTTTTTGAGTAAAGAACCTTCGTGGGCGTACGGTGAACAGTTCACCAAAAGTTTCATTGCAAACGAATGAATAGTTTATGAACACACAGCAGACATTCAGACAAACATTAATTTTTATGTATATATAGATTAACCAATACAGTCAAACTGGGGTAATTTAATTAGAAATGTTTTACATGACTGAGCTTCTCCACCAAGGAGAAGTCATTAATTTCGTTTAATTGAAGCAATTGTTTTGCGATGTTCGAAAACGTAAACCGCAAGTCGATAGTTACTTACCGTAGTACATTTCCAACGACCTTGCATCGAAGGGCCGCATAGTCAGTTCGACTGTTTTGTCTAGCAGGCCTTCAACCGATGTAACTAAAAGGAAACATGGAAAACAAGAGAAGGCTGCGACTGTCCAGCACGTGAGGGTCGATTTACCTAACGCTGGAAAATGACCTACGACGCGATAAGATTAGACAAACTTTAACATGTACGCTGCGCTGCAAAGCACTGCCAACAAGCCTTTGAGCCACGTACAAAACGTCTAACACGACAACGTATTTGTAATTAGGACGAAATCGATCCGATTCGGAATCAAACAGGAAAGCCTTTTACAACTGGAGACATAATAAAGACATTAATCCTCCTCCTCCTCGTAGTCAAAATACCAGATCGCTGGAATCTGACATTAAGAAAATGGGACACTATAACTGATTGAGCTCTGAAATAATCAAATATGCAAAGATAGGACAATCACATACTCAACAGTTGGAAACACTAACCAAAACAAAAGCACAAGACAAACAAAATGGCATGTTCCTAGTGGTGCTAGCTGTGAAGTGCTGGAATAGCAAACACAGCAAAATGAACATAATTGAAGCAGAACAGCCGGAAGCCACCAATGAGCACTAGATGTAAAGCAACATCCACGAAATATTGTAAGTACAACATCCAAATATCAGTAACTACACTTAAATAATGCATAAGAACTGTTCATAACCTAAAATACTAAGAAATGCAAATATCAAATATTGTAAAACAAATCATGTATATATTACAGGCCACTGATGATGCCTTCCAAATAAAGGCGAAATGTATATGGCAATAAAATACTTTATTAAATCAGTTGCATAGACGGAGAACCAAAATACCTACACTATAATAACATTATAAGTTATTTATTTTTCACGAACACACCCTTATTCTTGGAATACTGCCCATCTTTCTGGAAGGACATCAAAAATAATGTTTTAGAATTTTCATCTGATGAATCATTATTATTAAAACACTATTTAAAATCAAATGTATACAAATAAATGTCGCAAAAATTAAAGAATGTTCAAGAGTTATGAACCTATGAGGAAATCTTCAATATCATCTGGTATGAACCTAAACTCTGCAGCCGTATCCTACCACTTTGCAAACAACAATACAAACTAAAATTTATCTAAAATGGAAGGAAGGGATTCAAAGAAATGAAATGCGACACTGTACACCAGTTTATAACTACAAGTATCAAAAACTTAAGCCACCATTTCGTCCTTCTGGAAGGACGTTAGCGCTATCTGGGTTAAATTTATGTTCAAGCCACTTACATATTTCGGTACCTATTCCATAAGCTCGTACCTTCGTTAACAGTCTGTTATGTGGTACTGGTTACTGACGGTATAACATAAATGTACTGAAACTTTAACTTAACTACGTAAGAATTGTGGTTGATTCCACCTTAGGCAAGACACTTTTTTGTTTTGTTTAAATACCCACACTAGTTTCGGCACTTATTGTGCCATCTTCTGTGGGTTTCTGTTGTTTATTTTCTATAATAACATGTTACATATTTGATTATACAATCGTTTGCACAAGTTTTTTGGTTTGACAATTTTGTTAGATGTTTTAGGCCTAATTTATTCAAGGTACTTACATTGTGTCATTCGCAGGATATTTATGTGCATTGGTTGTGGAATGACGAATTTTGACAACCTGTCATCTGCAACAACAAGATGTTTCTGTTTACGAAAACTGACTTATTTATTGTAGGCATACATTAGCATGGAAGTTATATTGAAATTATTTTTATGTGGCTGTTTTGGCTTACTTACATTTGAGCTGTGGTGTTGCTGCTCGTTTGTTTGTGGCGTGTTCTTATGTTTTTTGGTTTTCAGTGCGATTTTTGCTGTGAAACAGCACTGTTTACATCGCCATTTTCTTGTTGTAGTGGCTGTATAGTGTTGCATTTGTTTTTGTGGCGTGTCTGTGATGTGGAGCGCGATTTTTGAATAGTTTAGATACTGACATTGTTTTGTGGGTGTGTATTTGTGTATGTTGTTGTTGTTGGTGGTGGTGGTGGTGGTGTGTGTGTGTGTTAAACAGAGAGAGAGAGAGAGAGAGAGAGAGAGAGAGAGAGAGAGAGAGAGAGAGAGAGAATACTGTATGCCTGTGTGTGTGTGGGGGGGGGGGGGGGTTCAGCTGTGATGTGATGTTGGGATTTAGACGTGTATTCATTTAGTACTTTCTTACCTTGGGCTATTGCTTTTTGGATGTGATAATTTTTTTCTATTGTTAGTTTTTGGAATAAACTGTTGCTGGTTTTGAGGATTTGTAGGTCTGTTTCTATGTTTGTTGGTTATGATTCTGTTTTATTAAATGTTCAGCGAATGTTGAGTGACAGCTGCTACTTTTTAGTGCTCTGAGGTGTTCAGTGTATCTCGTTTTGAAATTTCTGCATGTCTGACCCACATACCCAGATTGACAGTTATTGCAAGTAAGCCTGATTGGCTGTACTTGTCAGTGTTGTTGGGAGGTTTCCCTAGTCTATTCTGTATTGTGTTGTTGGTTTTGTATCCTATGTTCAGTCCTTGTTTCTTAAGTATGTTTGAAAGTAGGCATCCATAGACAGAAGATAATTATTTATGGATTTTTAGCTTTATTTTTGTGAATGTGAACGTGTATCCGCCTTATAGCTTTATTTTGTATGTGAAAGTCATCCATGATCGATAATCTCAGTTCATGTTTGTAACTACTGCACATTATGTCTTTGTAACTGCGAGGTAGCATCTGCGCTACAACAGCTTCTTTGACTGCTGAGGCGAGGAGTAGAGAGTGAGCTGTTGAGCAGAAGATTCGATTGTGGGCTAGGCTAGCTGACGGACGTATGGCAAATGTGTTGGGTACTAAGGTTGACTTGGTGAGCAATGATTGTATTGAGTTTGATTTCTTTCACTCTATATTTATGAATAAAAACGTATTATATTGGACAGCGGATTCTGTATCAAGAGCAAGAGAATATTTGTATGGAACGGAATTGTATAAAACCATTGTATTATAGTAAAGACTCAACAAAGGTAAGTTTCTTTAATTCAATAAATAACTTAATGATTACTAATTTTTCTTATTTCAGCTCAACCACGTCCCTCATTTTCCTGGTTGTGGTATTTTTGATTTTCCTGTATGGTACGTGTTGAGTATTTTGAGAAAAAGATTTCCTTTTAAATGTAAATGTTCGCGTACCAGTAATCAGTCCTTACATGCCACTGAATCTGACTGTCAGAAATGTTCATAGAAGTACAGATTGCTTTACTTACAGGGCCTAATTTTGTTTGTTAAACCTTTTGCGCACATATGATTAGAGAAACTCCTTGACACTATGGTCGGGGGTACGAATGCCCCCTCGGGCATGGATATTTGTGCCGTACTTAGTGTAAGTTAGTTTGTAAGTAGTTTGTAAGTTTAGGGAATGATGACCCCGTAGTTAAGTCCCATAAGCGATACAAATATTTGAACATTTTTGAATCTCCTTGATTTAAATAGAAAGAATAAGAATAGGAAACTTTCAGTTCACAAACTTTCATCAAGCTTGCACTTAAAAAGGTAAAGCAGTCAACAATCCGAAGATTGGTTTGAACACCATAGTGCTTTACTAGGCATGGTCCTGTTTGGAGGTGGTATGCCGTTGCCTTCCTCCGACCTGACTTACCCAGCCAGTTATAGGGGGACCTACAATTTAATGTGGGTTCCGAACCACGGTGCTACTCGGTATTTTTCACATGAACAATACAGCCAGAGGCTAAAGAAGTGGAAAGTCAGAGATAAAAATCCTAGCACCTGGCGGGGATCTTTTTTTTCTCCCTACTCTCACCATGAACGCCTTCTTCGGCGAGCTTTTGTGCGCTATAGTCGTGTTGCTGGCATCTTCTTATCCATCGTGGAAAAACAACTGAAATAATTCTTCAAAATCATGTTGAACCAAAATAAATTTCGATGGGCAGCTTCTTCGCTTCCAAAATAAGACGCATCCTGTTTGTTCGAGAGAAGACACAACATGAATAAATTTGCACACACATCTTCCAACGCTGGCAGTTTGTTATCCATCATGGAAAAATGACTGAAATAATTTATCTTCAAAATCATGTTGAACCAAAATAAGATACGATGGGCATCGAACCCGCGTCCTTTGGATTTGTAGTCTGGCACTCTACCACTGTGCAACCGAGGAGCCACTTTAACTTAAAACAAGAAACTTTCAAGTTCCTGTTTCGGCCGAAACTAGCAGAAGAGCCGAGTATTTGATTGACTGATTGATCAATTTTTCCAGGGAAGCAAAAACAGTCTTGGACCAACCCGCCACTGCCCGCACCGAAACTAAGTTTATTGTGCGGTATCGCTCCCTGTATATCTAGTAAAGCCAACCAATGCCCTTGAACAGTGCAAGGAGTCCCTTTACCAGTTCTTTATTAGACACAATATTCTGTGCCTTTTACTCTCCAATGCAATGCATTCGAAGATTAGGTGTGATGCAGTTTCATCACCGCCATCACAGATCCTACATTTAGGGTCCTCTTCTGTTATTCCCGTTGTACGTAGGTGTTTTTTGAAATTCCCATGGCCTGTCAGCAATCCAACCATGAGTCTAATCTCTCTCCTGTTCAGACCCAGGATTGCAGAGCTTCTTTTAAAATATGGCTTTGGCATCATTACCTTGCCATGTTTTTGTTGATGGACTTTGGTCCAATATTCTACGTGCTGTCTTCTAAGCCAGTTACATAGCTCCAGCCCAGTATTTGGCTACAGTTTCTCTTTCGGCAGCAAATTATGTTTCGGTCACGGTTACTACTTTGTGTTGAACGCGTTCTGAGTAGGAGCTCAGTAAAGTGAAGCCAAGTAGTCCTCGTAGAGACGCCGTCACCTGCTCCGTAGCGCGTTAAGCGACCGCTAGCCGTGCGCCGAGAGCTCCCGAGAGCGAAACGCGCGGCTTTGATGTGAGACCCAGCGGCGCCGAGGAACTTGGCGCGGCGTCGCTTTGACGGAGATTTGCCGGCGTCGCAGGGGGCAGAACTCCAAGGGGCGCTGCCAATAACTGGCCGATGCGACGGGGCCGCCACCTGCAACCCCGCTGGGAGGGCGCGGCGGGCGAGCGCTCTTACGCTAACAGCGAACTGGGACGCGAGCAGCACACGCGGGGTGACGCGATATTACAGCGCGAAGTACACGTCACACGCCTACCTGCATCTCCTGCGCACTTCGTAGCCAAGCGGATGAAGCGTGCGACGTTGAATACTACCTGTCTGAATAGGCGTATCAACTAGTAAATTACTAGTAGGTTCCTTTTCCGAACGGCGGCCATTAAAATTATAAAGTTTTACCGTAAACAACTAGAATAACAGTCCTGAATACTCTGCAGCGGAGTGTGTGCTGATATGAAATTTTCTGGCAGATTAACATTATGTGCCGCAACCGGCATTCGAACCTGTGACCTTTGTCTTTCGTGTGCCGGGCGCGGTGGCCGAGGAGACTGAGGCACTGCAGTCACTGTCTTCACGGCCACTACGGTCGGGGGTTCGAATCCCCCCTCGGGCATGGATATTTGTGCCGTCCTAGTTCGTAAGTAGTTCATAAGTAGTTTGTAAGTTTAGGGACTGATAACCCCGTAGTTAAGTCCCATAGACTTTACAAACATTTGAACATTTTGTCTTTCGTGTTTTTTGACCCACTTTAGATTAACGGTAGTAACACTAAAAGTGGGCCTTTGCGATCGTCTTTTGACAGCTCGAAATTTAAGTGAAAATACCGGCTTAACTATTCATCTGACACGAAAATTGAATAACCGAATTTGTAGAGGAGATCATTCCCTACAACTTTGCTCTTTTTTTTCATATCTCGTAGCTTTTCAAAGATATTTGCAAAAATAACGGCGATTTTGGGATGGATGTATGTCTGTCTGTCTGTCCGTCTGTCCGTAACGTGTTCCCTGTTTTTAAGACGAACCGTTCAACCGATCAGCACCAAATTTTACAGACATGATTGTAGGCCGCCAGAGACCAGAACCTCCCTTTTTCAAATTTTTCGGACAAAAAATACGGTAGTAATACAACAAAAGGCGTTTGTAATATAATTGTAATTGCAAACGAACCGTTCAACTGACACGAAAATTGAATAACCTAATTGGTAGGGGAGACAATTCTCTACAACTTAGCTCTTTTATGTTTTTTTCATATCTCGTATCGTTTGAGACATATTTGCAAAAATAACGGAGATTTGACACCCTCCATTGAATTAACGAAAACCAGATGTCACGTGACATTCCTCGCCCAGAACACTCTCTGGTATACGCCATCTTACGTTGCGTATTTGATGATTTTCTTATTGTAACTTACACGTTGTCACTTCAAAGAAATGGCGCACTGAAGAATTAACAAAAACACATCGTTCTTCGTACGATAAATGTTAATCTAGTATCTACAAATGCCATATTAGCATCAGTTAACAACGGCCATCAATAGTATGAGATTAAAGGACTCATCTTTTGATTGATAGGCGTAGCGTACAAGCTTCCTAGGGTTTATATTTGCGGACGGAGAAGTTAATACTGCTTCCTCCCACAAGTCCCCAAAAACCTCCACATCCTTGCGGATGCTGTTGCGTAGCAGTGTGCGTTTGTACCGCCGTACAGTACGCACGAGGTGCTGTAGTTGCTGTCCAAGACTTTATGGACAGCATAGAGTTCTGACTAACCTGTTGTCTTCTATAGTTGTGTCCCCACCGCAGAAGACAGCACACAGGTCGTAGGTTCTTCTACAGCATACAAATGAGGCTAAAGTTCTTTATGATGGAAGCATAATAAGCGACTCGCGAGATTTTTAATTGACAGGGATGCCATTTATGAAATAAATAAAAAAATTAGCAACTATTGTTAATATGATACGGCCTATGCTGCCCATAGCTCATGTTGAGACCTCGACTGTTTTCACTATTACACAAAAAAAAATCTTTACTCATGACCGGCGCAGTCCGGCGCGTATAGTGGTCAGCTCGAGACAAACTGCGGCGCGTTGCTAGAGGGCACCTGACGCTCTATTTCGCGCCAAAACAGGGCCGTCGCGCGCCTTCTGCAAAATCGCTCTTCTCTTGTTACAATAAGAGAAGGCAACTTAAACTTTTTAAACTGTCCAAATCTAGCCTGTCCTTGAGAGATATTTATAATAAATTCTCAGCTCTGAATAATTAATATTTAGTATTTAATAAACAAAACTAATTTTAAAAGAAATCACGTGACGTGAAATGCAGCAGCCAATGCGAGGAGAGCACCAGTAACATAGGCGGGCTTTCCCACGGGAACCTTCACTTACTGTGCCATATGCTACTGCTCCTCACCCCACATTTCAACATATGCTGCACATCTGTCTTTCTTCCGCATTTAATACACGTACGATGTTAGCAAAGAAACGGCCAGCGGCCAGAAATATGAAGTGGGCACAGGCCAGGAATATCACACATCCCCTTCCTTCGGAGATTTCCAAACTTGGAATGTTCTCAAAGACAAGAGACAAGTTGGAAATAAGAAACCCTCAAAATTTTGAAAAATAGTACCCATCATCTCTCAAGAACTTACATAAATCTTGGAAAGCATTACTTCTGAATCGTCCCATCTAACTCAAAATGATTTCACAAAAAGGTATAGAAACATCAACATTATAACCCTGCCTAAATTGAACTTGGGCAGCTATGAATTACCTAATTTTACAACATAAGAAACTACATGTAAATGCTGATATACACCTAAATATCCTTCTGAAAATACACACACAAAAACTCAAAGTTACAAATTACTTAACACATGCTATGAAAATGTTCAGAAAATAGACGATTAAAAATATATATAAGTAATACTTGAATACTTCAAGGAAATACTGTGGGCATAAAGCCTATAAATAACTTATTTCAAAATCGGCGCATTGCCGTCCATGTTTACAAAATTATGCCTCAGGGAGGACTCGAACCTCCACGGCGAGCAACCGCGCGCTCCGCAGCGAGACGCTTTAGACCGCTCGGCTACTCCACCGCGGCTGGAATGCAACTACTTTATTTAATTCTACTGGGTGGTCGGAAATTTCCGTTACAAACTTCTAGGACTAGAATAGGATAGTGAGTTCATAACATTTTGAATAGGAACCCATGTCCGGAAACGCATCGTTTCCGTTCTACGATAGTATCACTTCAGATGTGTAACTCGTTAACGTCTTATTATGCACAGAGAAAGGTTTCAGAGATCCCTGTCCCGGTATGCAAAAGGTATGAAGAGAATGTACCAGAACATGCTTCGGAGGTACAATGTGTGTAACGACGTTGGTGGCCGCCACACCGACCCGCTGTTGTAGTGCATCAGTGCGTTGCGACTGGTGCCGTAGATGCTGGGTTCTTGCTGTTGTCGAATAATGTTGCTAATGTAAATCATAAGGTGTAAATTTTAATGAAAATGCGTAAGTTATAACAGAACGATTCGATATTCTTTTCAAATTGATTGCACAACTGTGCTGAGTCACGCCTAATTACATCCGTCGAGTAGAGTGGATGAGACCATCATCATCATCATCATCATCACGAGTTTCTATTCAAAATGTTACGTACTCACTGCAGCAATTTCCATGATTTTTTACCCTGACATAATAAAGACCTTAGGGGACTCGTACCGCCCGAAATATAAAGTTTCACTTTTTTACTTTTACGAAAATCATGAAAATACAGATGTTTGTTTTGCTTGTTAAGCTTATGGGACTAAACTACCGGGTCATCAGTCCCTAAACTTACAAACTACTTATCAACTACCTTATACTAAGGACATCATAAATATCCATGCCCGAGGGGGGATTCGAACCCCCGACCGTAGTGACCGTGACGGGAGCGCCTCAGTCCCCTCGGCCACCGAGGCCGGCAAATACAGATGTTTATGCTTAATTTGGTGTTGGTTTTATTCAAATATTCGATTATTTACTATTTTATATCAATACTAGTTTAACTCCCGCTGTTTCGTTTGCGTAGACGGATGGTCCGCATTGGTTGTTCTGCATCTAAATATAAATTTTCATAGATTTAGTTTTATAAATGCTTACCAGCCCCTATCGCACCATTGATGGCAAAATTGAAAACATTCCGAAATCCATTTTCAATTAAATTCTAACGATGGTTCCAAATCAAAATTTTTGCATACATAGCATCAAAATAGTGTTAGTAGCACCCTTAAAAGATTTTCCTTAAAAGAATATATATATTGTCCCATCTATCTTGTCCACCCAAAATATCTCTGGAACAATAACAGCTATTGGAAAACGACTTTCACCGGCATCCCGTGAATGTAAATATTTGGAAACATTCTAAAACGAAAGCAAATGTGTTTTTTAACACAGACTTATGTTTTTTTTTTTTTTTTAAATGGACACCCTATATTTTTTCTTCAGTAATCTATAGCATGACAAATCACATAAACAATGGCGTTGACTGCATCGCAATATTCCAATTACATCCCGAGTTATTGCGACGCTAAGTTGACGCTTGAAATACGCGAAACGCGCGGCTAGCCCACATCCTAAGCAGCATGGGGTTCTCGCTGAGTCTTTGGACGTGCGCTAGCCGTTCATCCCCTATATCACCCCTTAATTGGTGGAAATATCGAGAAATCGCTGATACCTACAGTCTAAGCTGAACAACGGCTACAAATTTCAAGTTTCAATCGTCTGTAGATTCACTTTTCAGCGCCGTTTTCTGTCTTGTAGAAACGGATCGAGAACGCTAAATTTCTTTCTTACACTTTGGAGTCTTTCTTGGTAGTTTTTACTTTTCAAACTGCAATATGAAATTATTTATCATTATTCGCACGCTTGTTGCAGAAAAGCAACTGGAGAATGTGCACCACGTTTCGCTGTATATTACCTCTTTGCTTTTATGGAGACAAAAGTCTTCGCTGGTCTTCAGTCCGAATTTTATATAAGCCGACGAATTTCGACCACTATATCTTCCACCCTTTATAGCTACTGACAAGGACACGCCACGGTGTACAATAAACAGAGATCGTTCGTATCCATTGTGTGGTTTTTGCTGAAGAGCAAAATATTGACACCCTCACGTAGAATTTTATATAAGTCGATAACTTTCAACTTCCATATTTTCCACCCCATCTTAGCAACCCTCTACCACCATAGTGCACAATGGGAGACTGATACCTACTACCACATACAAACCGTATTCGCTTGCGATGTGTAGTTTTGCCTGCAGAGTGAAATATAGGCACAAACATCTCAATTTTTATTTATATTAAGATTTCGAAATAATCATGCACTGACATTTCTGACAGTTATGTTTTCCATCATTTCGCATATTGGCATGTTTCTGTGGAACTATAGAAGGATGCGGTTTCCTTTGTTTTGTAGAGAGATGTCCATTTTGTATACTAGCGGTAAACTGTCCGCGCTGTACATTTGTTTGCATTTGACAACAACAGTTATCCATTAGCTGTTTTAATATCTGTGTTTTCTGTGCCAGTTTCCATCAAGACTAAACCAAAATCGGTGTTCTTATTTTTAATTCTGTATTCTGTAATACTACATGTTTTGGAATACCTTGAAATTCATGAAAGTTACAACAGCACTGAAAGTGTGATGGACTTGGACCAACTGCGACTCAGGAATGCAGAGATTGCAACAAACAATATGTCGAAGCCGCGGCGGAGTGAGTGAGCGCATTGGGGGGGCTATGCTCCGATGCGCGAGGTCGTTCCCCGTCGGAGGTTCCTCCCTCGGTCATGGATGTTTGAATTGTCTTTAGTATAAGTTAGTTCATACGTAGTTAGTAAGTTTAGAGACTGATGACCCGCAGTTACGTCCTATAAGCTTAACAAACATTTTAACAAAAAACGAAAGCAAATGTGTTTTTAACACAAACTTATGTCTTTTTTTAAATAGACACCCTATATTCTTTCTTCAGCAATCCATAGCATGACAAATCACATAAACAATGGCGTTGATTGCATCGTAATATTCCAATTACATCCCGAGATAATGCGACGCGAAGTTGACCCTTGAAAAACCCGAAATGCCCTGCTAGCGCACGTCCTGAGGCTCAGGCGTGAACCCCGTGCTGCCCACTTCCATACTTAACAGGTCCGCAACGAATAATACGGTCTGCTGCCATCCTGCATTAAAGTCGTACATTCCAGCAGGTATTTATCCCATAGGCTAGGGGTGATGCGGTTCTGTAACATATCTGTGTACCGCAACGTTAGTCACAAAGTTAACTTCGCTTATCGTTAATCAGTTACTAAAAAGGTAACGCCGTTCAACGTAAAAACTTTACTTTACTGTAGATCTAGCAAGTGTCAGTGAATCATTCACTCATAATAGTAAAATTCATGTTGATGGTATTAGTGAAACGAGCATGTGGACTAAAGGTTTTACCGTTGTTTAGGTAAAAATGCTTTACCTAAACTTCCCAAATCAAAACATAGAAGATGAATGTAAACATGTTTAACAAATTAGTTTTATTATGTTTATGTAATGCGTTACATGACAAATTGTTTCAAGCAAATGTTTCTGAACATCACTGGGTAAAATGGCCCTTTGTAGAAACTTGCACTGTGATACCAGCACTACATACTAAAGATAGCGTTCACATATCATGCTCAAAGTGATAACCATTGGCTTGCATACATAGGGTCAGTCTGCGGATGAGGGATGCCCTACTTCGTGCTACTGTTTCCTCTTTGATGTATGTACATGCATCAATAATGTGTTGCTTCATGTCCTTTGGTGTTGTTGGTTCACTGCTCCCTAAAGAAAAAAATCCAGCGGTGTAAGGTCAGGAGATCGGGCAGGCCACCTAACTGGGCCACCACGTCCAATCCACCGACCAGGGAACTCACGGTTCAGAAGTCGTCGTGATCTTAAATCGTTATGTGCAGGGCATCCGTCATGCTGATACCACATGATCATTCTCCTGTTCAGAGGTAAGGTGTCCAAGAGAACAGGAAGATTGTGTCGTATAAATCTGGAGAACTGTCTGCCATTTTGGACGCCATTTACAAAGAAAGGTCCGATAATGGTATCTCCAATATCCTACACCAAACATGCACTTTCCACAGACGTTGATACTCTACCTGACGGAGCCATTTTAGATTTTCTGCGGACCAATAATGCATATTCCTCATATTGACAATTCCGTTTTTGGAGAATGATGCCTCGTCGGTAAAGAGAACATGTGCGAAAAAATTTGTATTAGTCAAAAGTTTTTGTTGAGCCCACCGACAAAATGTTACCCTGTTTCTGAAGTCACTTCCATGAAGATCCTGGGGTAAATGAACATGGTAAGGATGAAAGTTATGACGTTGAAGAATACGCTGTGCACTTGATTTCGACACACCAATTTCACATTCAATTTGACGTGTGCTGATGTGAGAATTCACAGCTACGGCAGCGAGCACAGCAACTTCAGCACGTTCATCTGTGAGAGTTCTAGGACGATGCCTAGGTCTTGGATTTAAGCTTCTCCTTTCACGTAGACGAGATGTGATACGACCAAACATCCGGCGCGAAGGCGATGGCTTGTCAGGAAATCGTCTTCTGTACAGTCGTTCTGCCTGAACAGAATTTCGCCCGCCTACAACAGTACAGGTATATAGAGTAGGGTAGAAAACAGAAATATTAATATAATAATCATAATGTTCTCTAACAGTACTATAAATAAAAAAACAATTTAAAAACGTATTTCCCGTCAACGTACATTCTGCATAGATCAGCAGCATTTCTACCATATCTTCATGTGTGTACACAATACAGTATAAGTTCCACAACACAACGTTTATTCACAATGTTTACTACCTCCGTGCCGTCACTAAATTACTCCGATGCACGACTACACTGGCAAGCGGTGTACTGCACGCCAAAGCAACAACAAATGGGGTGCTCGGATAGTGGTGGAGTACAGGAGTTTGCATGGGTCGCAAATCACAAACAAGGCGAAGTGGTAACTGTGGCTGTAGTGGGAACTACGTTGGACACGTGTCTAGGTAGAGCTAGGCCCTGGATGAACGAGTGCGCGAAAGGCACAATGGGCCATTTAACGCATTCGATAAACCTTACATTGGGTGTGCAGGATAAATAAGACAACCTGACTGGTGTATACCGATCGGTACTGGTTCATATTGTGTACGTAAACACATAAAACGTGCAAGAGGGAAACCATTATGTGCTTATGACAGTTGATGGCAGCAGACCGTGTTAATTGGTTCGGAACCCTTGATAAGTATGGAAGTGCGATTACGCATGTCAATCACATCGCGATTACGGGCAGCATGGGTTTCACGCCTGAGCCTCAGGTCGTGCGCTAGCAGTGTATTTCGGGTTTTTCAAACGTCAACTTCTCGTCGCAATATCACGGGATGTAATTGGAATATTGCGATGCAATTAACGCCATTGTCTATGTGATTTGTAATGCTATGGAATGCTGAAGAAAAAATATAGGGTGTCTATTTTAAAAACATAAGTCTGTGTTAAAAACACATTCGCTTTCGTTTTAGAATGTTTCCAAATATGTACAATCATGGGCCCCAGCCGTACATTGATACCGGTGAAAGTCGTTTTCCAATAGCTGTTATTGTTCCAGAGATATTTTGGGTGGACAAGATAGCTGGGACACCCTGTATAAGATTTAACATTGTCGAGATCGGGCGGTACGACTCTACTCAATAGTGATGAACTTCTTGACAAAAGACTTGCATTTAAAGCTAGCAACTGCACTCATGCTACATCAAAAATGGTTACGCAGTCAACTATCCGAAGATTGGTTTGAACACCACAGTGTTCTATTAGTCATGGTCCTGTTTGGTGGTATGCCGTTGCCTTCCTCTGACCTTAGCAATGACTTACCAGTCAGTTATAGGGAGATCTATAGCTTAATGTGGGTTCCGAAACACGGTGCTGCTCGGTATTTTTCACATCAGCAACACTGCCAGAGGTGAAAGAAGTAGAAAGCGACAGATAAAAATCATAGGATGTGACGGGGATTGAACCCGCAACCTTTGGATTTATAGTCATGCTAGATCACAAATGTAAATTTCAAATATTGTTAAAATTCTAACCTTTGATTATTCAAAAGAGAAGGCAGATATTTTTAAAAATATTTTCTACATATTGTATTCGTGGTAGATGTAACAGTTTGACTGATCCACTGTGAGCCGATTTTCCGGAACGCCACTGACAAGGAAAGTACTTGGGCTCGAACAAACAAAAATACACCAAAATCGTACGAAAGATAATGTAAATATCCCTTATTGCACTAGTGATACACCCGCATCTGCAAAACTCTGCAGTCGTCCATTAGAGGCCTCTGCGTGTGCCATGCCACATTGCACTTTGACCTGTCGGTTCGCCAGTAGGGACGGTGCAGTGTGCCTCATAAGTTTTGTTTTGTGACGTTATTTGTGGGGTGAAGCGTCAGATGGGGCGGCGATTGGTAATCAAGCCTGCTAATGTATTGCGATTGATCGACATGTAGTTACGGTGAACCCTTCTTCGTGAAGATGGTATTAGTATAGAAGATGAATTATTTGCATGCTTTCTCGTATCTGTTATAGTTCAGAAATATGAGCATAAGTTAGGTACTGTTGTTACAAACTCATAATAATGATGTTCAAATGTTTGTAAATTTATCGGACCAAACTGCGTGGTCATCAGTCTGTACCTTACACTTAAACCTAGGTAAACTAACATAAGGACAAACACACACACACACACACACACACACACACACACACCCCCATGCCCCAGGGAGGACTCGAACCTCCACGGCGAGCACCCGTGCGCTCCGCAGCGAGACGCTTTAGACCGCTCGGCTACTCCACCGCGGCATAATAATGATAATAGGGATGATAATGAACAACTCAATGCAAGCGGTAGTTTACGGTAAGTGCGGGAAGAGGTGATGGAAGCAGTGGCATTGAATACCAACAGTCTATCGGGAAGAAGGTTAAAATTGCTACTATCGTCACGGGTTTTGATGACAATTCGCTAGAGAACATGTACGATGATTGTTACATACGTTATAGTTAAGATATCTGCATTGCGTATGGCGTCTACAATTACAGCTACAGTGCTATATGGAGCTTGATTGTAGAGTTTTGCATAAAAACGACACCCACCAGCACATTGAGGTGTACGTAGAGAGTCTGTAACCAAACGTTCATACAGATATCTTTGTTCACTTTCCTTGTGAGAGGGAGAAAGGAGCGTGCAGCAGGTAGTGGCCAGTGACGTCACCGGTCCCACAATCAGAGCGCCCCCTCAGGCGGACTGTGGACAGCGGGCGCGGCCGGCGTGCTCACGTACCGCCCGTGGGCGGGGATCGATCCCCACGCCAGCCAGCGTCGCCGGGACCCTCTGGTACCGTAGCGGGGCGCCCTGCCGCGGACGTGCTTCAGCCGTCGCGCACACGCAGCGTGCACCTCGACGTGGACGTGCAGTGTGTCCACAATCTAACATATACTGTCACGACACTCCCACACTCCCGCTATAGCAGTGCTCCAAGCGGCCGGCAAGCTACGTTTCTGAATACGATACTGGATGAGTGCGAATAGTATCGTTTAGATTGACTTCAGCATACTTTTTACATTGGGGAACGTATGTAGTGCCTTATAAATAGGTAATAATTTTGAAATAGCTCCCCATTTGTCTTTCTTAGGTATCGTAAGATCCTTGAACAAGGTACGAAACGGTACATTACAGGACAGTTAATTTACAATTATCTTGTAACATACAGGCTTTAATTGACTAATTTCATTTTCTAATAAAAATAACAATGCCTAGGAAACACCAGGAGACAAGCCCTTTAGCAGAGAGACGTCAATTTCTACTCAGGAACGTTAAATATCCTTCATTACAATTCCAATAAAATCGGTGCGGGTGGAACATAAGAAACGTATATGGAATGCAATAAATACGGTATTTAGCATACCAAATCAACCATCACAGCTGTAGCTGAAGGAAAAACGTCACAGACGTGGCAATATAACGATAAAAGCAACCAAACTGTTTTCCAACAAACAAGAACCCAATTCCACTATTGTTGCTACATCTGAACAATAAACGGCAAGAATCATCAAAACATTGGTTTTTTTATAGCTAAAGTAATTACACTTAAAAGAATATGCACGTATAAGAAAGACGAGTGACGTGTAAAAATGTGAGAATCATTAGACTCCATACCGAATAGATACACGTCAAAAACTGGCTGTTATAGTAAGAACAGACCATAATAGATGTTTATCATACCATTATGTTTATATTCAAATTACTTACAGCGGAATAAGCTGCAAATATACACATACTCGTATTTGTTCATGACAGAGTTGTTCTTTATACCATTGAATTATTTAAAGTCGGCTGTTTTTATATTAATTTCCGTATTGTGTTTGTCTCTCGATATTTTGATAATGCTTGTAACGCAAATATTATAGTAAGTATTTCGTTAATTACGTACACAAGCGATTATAAACAAACATTACTACTTCGGCGGCTTGCCCACCGCTAGGAGGGCTAGTGTCGCAGCAGCTGTCAGTTGGTAACAACGTTTACAGCAGTGAATGTCGCGACTGTATATGTTAGACTGTGGTGTGTCGCGCTCTGACGTCACAACGTGGAGAACGCACGCTGGGCACTTTTTCCGAACGTTCAGGGCAACATCATCAATGTCGGATATCCTGAATGTGCGTCTGATCCTTCACGAATGAGGTGGGAGGCCTCATCCTACGTCACATGCAAGGTATGCGGACCATAAACTCTTTTCGGTGCAGATTTGGAGATGTCATATTGACCGTCGATAAAAGCTCGTTGAAACTAGTTTTTCTATAAACTGAAGAAAATAAAAATGCGTGAATCCTCTTCAAGTTTTCGAAGTATTAATGCAACTTGAATCACTTAACATGTCTCCCGGTTTCGACTGTATACCAATTAGGTTCCTTGCAGAGTACGCTGATGCAATACCCCCGTACTTTGATACAACCGGTCGCTCAGCGAACGTTACGTACCCAAAGACTAGAAAGTTGCATAGTACCATGACGCACACCGTTGAAACCAGTATCAATGCATCTACTATCCTCCCCACTTCGTGTCAGTCATCGACATCATCTTCGTACGTGTTTTTAATTTTTTTAAGCGGTGTATATAACTTACGATTATTGAGTATAAGCAGGTTTTGTACGAGTATGACGAGAAACATTATGCAGAGTGGCGTCGGGCCAGTTGGTCACGCGGTAAGGCGCTCGACTGGAAACCGAAGGGTCGCGAGTTCGAAACCCGGTTGGATCTCGGAATTTTTCAGACTGCGTTTCAACCTACCATTCACCTCTCAACGATGTCAGGAGTCGCCAGACACGACACGTGGTTCGGATTCCACGTTCAACTGTAGATCCCCTTTCCCGGGATGGATAAAGGGGGTAGGCTAGGGACACGCAAGTCGCCGAAGTGGCGTCCAATCAGAAGACTTGCACCAGGCCACTGAGCCACACGAAATTATTATTTAGTAGAGAGGCGTATCAAGGATTTCTCCAAAGTGCATATGCGAGATTTTTATCTTAAGGAGGCTTGGACTGAGACCAATGTAACAGCTTATTGGTATTACCCGTCCACTGTAGTAAAAATGAATCAGTTGTTCATAGATGAAGAACAAGCAAGCTGTGGTGTTTTAATTTATGTACTTTTATGTTTAGACTAAGTGCTATGTTGCACGTTTTATTTAGTCTATATTTTTTAAATAAGATGACCAATTTATATAATGTGATATGAGCAGATGATGGTGGCATAGTCGTCAGAAACCGGTCGCCTTTAAATAAATAAATATTTCGCGATCTTCGAGTTTCACTTTCAGAGAATGTCATTAAAGAACAAACAAACGCGATACCACAGAATCAATCGACATATATCTATAAGAAAAAATGTGCAAGTATCGATTACTTCGAGAGGAACACCGTTGAAAGGCGCCTTGCCGCGGACCGCGCGGTTGCTCGCCGTCGGATATTGGAGTCCTTTCTCGGGCATAGGCGTTTGAGTTGTCCTTAGAGTAAGTTACTTTAAGTAATTTGTGAGCCTAGGGACTGATAACAAACGTAGTTCAGTCCCTTAGATTTTCAAACATTTGAACTTTTGAACTGTGAGAGGTCATACTACTTATCGGAACAATAAACGTACACTTTCCGAGATAAACACGAGTTCCACGTAGCGTTCATTCATGGCACTGCATCTCTCTAACTTTCGGCTTAAGGAATTACGCGCTCTTCAAAATATTTTTTGTTGTCTCATTTCGTTATCTAACTCCTTCAGCATTGCCTAATTTTTCTGACACTACATTTCATGATCTTTGTTTCACTCTTGCTAATGTTCAACTTATACCTTCCTTTCAAGACACTTTCCATTCCGTTGAATTGCTCTTCCAGGTCCTTTTTTTTTTTTAATTAAAATGTTTGTAGAACTTATGGGGTCATCAATCCCTAAGCTTACAAGCTACTTATGAACTAGCTAAGACTAAGGACGGCACAAATATCCATGCCCGAGGGGGGATTCGAACCCCCGACCGTAGTGGCCGTGCAGACCGTGACTGGAGCGCCTCAGTCCCCTCGGCCACCGCGGCCGGCTCTTCCAGGTCTTTTGCTTTCTCTGACAGGATTACTATGTCGTCAGCAAATCGCAAAGTTTTTATTTCCTCTCCCTGGACTTTAATTCCCCCTCCAAATTTCTCCTTGCATTCGTTCACAGCTTGCTCAGTGTACAGATTCGACAACATTGGGGAAAGGCTACAACCCTGCCTTACTCCCTTCCCAACCACTGCGATCCTTTCACGACCTTCGACTCTAATAACTCCTCTCTAATTTCTGTACAAGTTGAATATAACTCGTCGCTCCCTATATTTTACCCCTGCTACCTTCAGAATCTGAAAAAAAAAAGTATTCCATTCTACATTTTCAAAAGCTTTCTCCACGTCCACAAATGCTAAAAACGTAGAGCCAGTGCAGTATCTGTGCGAATATCCGAAACCGGTCATCCCGTATTCCTTTCTAGAAAGAAGCGTTTATCTCAGTAAATTCGCAATTTCAGACCCATTAATTTTAGCTTCGATGGATAACCACTAACCACCTTCTCTCACAGTATTACATACTTTTTTTAACAGACTATATACAAGCTATTTCATACAAACCCCTGATTGAAAAATTGTGAGAAACACCACATTTTCATTTATACTTCATTACACATATATGTGCTCTCCTCGTATTACATGACACACACCTATGTGATAGGTTCGTCCCGTACGCTTTAGAGCATGTGCCA
Source organism: Locusta migratoria (assembly GCA_026315105.1). Taxonomy (NCBI): domain Eukaryota; kingdom Metazoa; phylum Arthropoda; class Insecta; order Orthoptera; family Acrididae; genus Locusta; species Locusta migratoria. The sequence goes on from CM048751.1 coordinate 247,624,201, forward strand.
GCCAAAGTTCAGCAACGCAGCAGTTATGCAATCCACGAGCTGAGCCACTGTTGTCCGGAAGTGTCGCACGTCATATTGTTTTTCACGAAACCCCTACGGAAACAAAACCACTAACTGCAAAGCGTGGAGACCTTGAGAGCCACCCGAAGTATGCACAGCGCACAGCCCACCGGTTTCAGAGTTCCTTGTACTGATGACGACGCACTTCTCTATGTTAATGAGGTGGCGCTCCCTCTCGTTGGAATGTGGATTGTGGGTTATCAACTACAAGCTGAAAACCCGACGTCGTCCGGGTATTTATTCCTGCCTTGAGTTAGTACTAATTCTTCTATCCCTTCTCTCTCTGCCCACGTCCTTTTCTCTGAATACATGTTATATTTATCGGAGAATATATAAGAAATAACGCTGACTTGCATAATGTATAAAATAAGTGCAGTATCCACACAAAGAAAGACACTAATCAAAATACAAATGACTTAAAATTAGTATTGAGTTATATGTTATACAACTGTATACTTTTTCATGTATGTGTTCATTTGTATAAGTGTTCAATGTTTGTAAAATCTGTTGCGAATAAATGTTCAAATGTTTGTCAAGCTTATGGGACTTAACTACGGGGTCATCAGTCCCTAAACTTACAAACTACTTATGAACTACTTATAAACTAGGACGGCACAAATATCCATGCCCGAGGGGGGATTCGAACCCCCGACCGTAGTGTCCGTGCTGACCGTGACTGGAGCGCCTCAGTCACCTCGGCCACCGCGGCCGGCTGTTGCGAACACAATTAGTAGTAAAGAAGGAATAAATTAAAACTTGGTGCGTGATGTGGCAGTTTTGCATGAACTTTACTGTTTACGTGCTCGTATCTCATGAACTACTTGTCGCACTGTGATACAATTTCGAAAGTACATTCAGCTATAAGTGTGTATACTGTCTGTAAAATTTCCTGCAGCTACAGTTTGTATGTAGAAATTATAAATTGTAGCGTCATACCGAATGTCTTAGTTTTAGTCCATGAACAAGGAAAAGTAGTAAGCATAAAACTTTTTTCCTTTCATTATTTTGATGTCGTTGTCAACGGGAAAAATTTTAATAAAGGTTTGAAATTATATTTAAAGTTTGTTGCAAGTGGCTAAGTACTGCCATTGTCATACAATGTATTTATAAAATTTCGTCGCATTATGTGACAGTTTCTTGCAACTCTTATTGTTTATGGCGTTATGTCTCCTAAACCATGTGCAGCATATGATTCTTACTCCTACAGCAATTGTTATCTCATGTAAAGAATATGTGTACCAAATTTGGTTGAAATCGGTAGAGTGCTGTGGGAGAAAATCAGCAGCATTGTCGCTTAATGCGGCAGTTTTCCACGCATCTCATTGTTTAAGACGTCATACTCTCGTGAACTGTGTTCTACGTAATTCTTACACTTACGGCGACAGTCCTCATAGATTGAAGCTTACGTGTACAAAATTTGAAAGATTGGAACAAAACTATAGATTTGTATGCAATACGTACGCATAAGCATACTCTCTGCTTTATATAGAAAAGATCAGTCTGGGACACAACTAGGACTGTATCATTCTGAAAGTAAATAGTGACAAATATTGCAATGATTAAGGAAACGTAAATTGATTACAAACTGAGGCGTGCAATCGCTTTAAAATGTTCAAATATTTGTTAAGCTTAAGGGACTTAACTGCGGGGTCATCAGTCCCTAAACTTACAAACTACTTATGAACTAGCTTAAACAAAAGACGCCGCGGTGGAGTAGCCGAGCGGTCTAAGGCGTCTCGCTGCGGAGCGCGCGGTTGCTCGCCGTGGAGGTTCGAGTCCTCCCTGGGGCATGGGTGTGTGTGTTGTCCGTAGGTTAGTTTACGTAGGTTTAAGTAGTTTGTAAGCTACGGACTGATGACCACGCAGCTTGGTCCGATAGATTTACAAACATTTGAACATTTTGAAACAAAAGACGACACAAACATCCATGCCCGAGGGGGGCATTCGAATCCCCGACCGTAGCGGCCGTGCAGACTGTGACTGGCGCGCCACAGACAGCTCGGCCACTGCGGCCGGCCACTCGCTTTATTCAACATTTACGGCACAACAGATAATCGGATTTCCGTTATAACATGTTCGATATCTCTGCCTTCCGTGGTGAAGTGTGGCGCAGGCGAATAGCGAAATACTGCATGGGCTGCTTTAAGTGTCAGAATGTAGATGCTATCGATGACCTCTTGAATGGAATGTTTCGCTTCATAAGTGGTTTTAGGGTTAACGCGGTTCACATTTTCGTCAATAAATCCCCCGGAAACGAGTGGCATATGTTTAGATCTGGACAATATGGCGGCCTGTTGAGGCCGATGCCAGCGAATACTAGGTAAAAAAAAATGTTCAAATGTTTGTAAATTTATGGGACTTAACTACGTTGGTCATCAATCCCTAGGCTTACAAACTACTTACAGTAACTTAAAGTATCTTATGCCAAGGACCATACACACACCTATACCACGCACTCCGCAGCAAGTCGCCTTAGAACGCTCGGCTGTTTCATCGCGGCCCTCAGGGTACAGCAAGGTCAGAATACAATCATCAAAGAACATCAAGGACATCACTTTTCTAGGTCGAGCTCCTTCTTGCATGAACCATATCTTGTTGAAATAAGAGTCATTTTGGATAATGGAGATGAAATCATCTTCCAACACCCTCACGTAGCATTCGGTACTCATCGTGCCGTCAAGGAATTTTATTCCGTGATTGGGCTCTGCACAACACACGGTCACCCGTTGAGGGTGAAGAGAGTTTCTTATAGCGAAATACGAACTCTCCGACCACCAAATGCCCTGATTTTGCTTATTGACGAACCCATCCGAATTAAAATGTGGGCTTCATCGCTAGACCAAACCACAAACGATACTCACATGAACATGCGGATACTAATTCCCACTACACCCTGCGGCCACCAGTTCAAACTGAAAGTCCTTCAGCAAACCGTTTAGAGGTTATGACGGTTTTATTTCATATAGTTCAGTAATAGGCGATCAGTTCCAAAACTCAACATGTCCACGTGGAGGGAAATGGAGATAATAAAAAAAAAATAAAAAAAAAAAAATAAAAAATAAAAAAAACTATTAGGTCACATTATATCAAAATTAAAAATCTGTAAAAAATACAAATGAATTTGCTATAAAACATATTGCAAATTTTCATAAATAATTGCTAATGGTCAATGGACATGTTGACTTTTGGAGAGCACGAGAAAACTAGTTTTGCAACCCCCGCAAATATGGGCACAATGAGGTTTGGAACGGATATGAAGTCAAGGTTAATTCATAGTTTAGAGGAGATCCAAGATTTAATTCGAAAAATCGGTGCCTAATCATAAACTACAACCTTTGTAGCAATAAAATTAGATATTTATTATAGTGTAGGTATTTCGTTTATCCGTCTATGCAACTGATTTAATAAAATATTTTATTGCCAATGCCGTTTTTGTTTGTTTGTGCCTAGTGGTGCTAGCTATGAAGTGCTGGAACAACAAACACAGCAAAATGAACAGAACTGAAGCAGAACAGCCGGAAGCCACCAATGAGCACTAGATGTAAAGCTATATCCACGAATGATTGCCACTGATGATGCCTTCCAAATAAAGGCGAAATGCGTATGGCAATAAAATATTTTATTAAATCAGTTGCATAGACGGATAACCGAAACACCTACACTATAATAATATAATATAGCAACTGTGGGAAAAACAGGACAAAATGAACTAAAATTTTTTAAATTTGATATGTTTCAGAACCATTCTTACCTTGGTCGTTTCTCTTGAGTTTTCTTCCATGTAGCGACATCTCGTTTCCTTTTACTACTGCGTCCTAATTCAGTGGCAGTAAAAATACGTCCACAAACTCTGACACTAGCCTCTTCGCCGTCCATTTCCCTCAGCATCTTTACAGGCACTGCGCTCAACAATACTGAGTGTTGTCCATTGGGCGAAACCCAGTGCGGAAGTGCATTGTTGTTAAAGCGATTGAATTTTGTATTCAGACTTCTCAGATGCCTACACTTTTCTGCATTTGTTGAACTAAAAGTTTACATACTACGATGTCTACCTGTACATCGCAAATAGATATTCTCCTTCTCATAAAGGAAACGTCGTTTCACGCTAAACACTATCACGTAGTAACCAACAACGGGCCTGCTGTAAATGTATTAAACAATTTTCTATCAATGACTGGGTTGGAAATGAAAGTGAAAAATCTGTAACTCAGCGTTTATCGAACCCGTGACCTTCTTCAGAGTCGCACTGCTGATTGTTCCATAGACGCCGACCTGGCTGTGCCTTGCGCACGCGCCATCAAATATACTCGCCGATCGCGGCAACTAGCGCCGGCAGCGAGACAAATGACGAACGAAAACTAGCCACGCCACCCACGGTGAAGTAACAAAGACATATCGATACGCGAGCGATTGGTAACTGGCACCAGCAACGAGCTATATAAACTACATAGAGTGGCTATCTCTGGGTTAACAGCGCTCCTTGTGGCAGCTACCAGGAACTGTGTCAGCAATTTTTTTCAATGTCTAGTGCACCGAATACGAAAGTTAGACCGACACTATTTACGTGTTTTGGTTATGTATCGTAGTAAGCTTGAAAGGTTATTTATTAAGCTGAAATAGTGCCGAGTGTATGCCCAGCATATAACTGTACGAATCGCAGTAAAAAGACTGTTGGAATATCGTATTTTCAGTAAGTATTTGTATGTTTTCGTTTCTAATATTTCGTGTACTCTTCTTTTGTCCTATCACATTTCTGCATACAATAGTCCTACTGTAACTAAAGTAAGCTATAATTATATATTTTTCAGTTTCACTTTGAAAAAATGAAGAACTTACAAATTGACGGTTAGCCAATATGAGGCGAGATAAGTGGAAACCTACTGCATACATTTGCATTTGTTCATCGCATTTTGAGGGGAAATCCTTTATGCAACAAATGATACAAAACGGCTTCTGGCTAATGCTATTCCGACGATATTTTCGTTCCCTGAAAATCTTCAAACAGCAAAAACGCCAGCAAGGAGAACTCCAAAAAAAACGTCAGCTTCCTTTTAAGATATGTAATGTAGTCAAGCAGGAGACATGGAACCTCTTTTATTACCTACTGCAAATCATGATTAAAGTCATTCAGAGAGCAGTGTGACATTTATTATGTGCCAGAATACGAAATGCTGACATTATATTCCGAAAAAAGTAGTTGAATATATTTCTGAAAGCATCATTAGGCAAGTGAGTAAAAAAACTTGAGTGTTTCGATTGCTTGGAAGTTCTCTTTGCTCCTAAAATGAGAGTAAAGCAGGATTAATCGGATTATAAGGTATAAAAGACAGTCTGTTCAATCCCTCTAAAGATCTTGTAGAAAATTTTTTCTTTTGCGGATGTATGAAGATGTTTTTAGAATGTTGGGAAACAGACCTACTTTATTTACCAGCTTAATGATATCCTCGGAATTTTGGGATGAATATCGTTACTCCAGCCTAATAAAGATGTTGCTAAAACATTACTTCAGTTGTAGAATACATCATTTATGTAAAGCCAAATCTGCGGAGGAAAGGGGGTAAGCAGCTTAGGCAAATGTAAACGAAATTAATATTGTTTAAAGGGCAGTGAAAAGGCATGTTTTTGTATGAATGAGGCGATGTTTTGCCGATCCAGTGTATGTGCCATTTGTAATTAAACTTTCCGATTTGCCTACCACACACTTGTTATCATTTATCCTTTATCCATATTACCTTGGCTATAAAAATAACAATAAGCAGGTAGAGAATGGTTTGTTAAGACATTGTACTAAGTGACAGTGACATGATTCACTGCTATAGCAGACGACTGGTTACGCCTACGAGATTTCTAAATCATGGCGGGTGAGCATTCAATTTGATTCAAGTATGGCAGCGCCTTAGCCAGTCTATGTTTATATAGGTCGTTGGACGCAAGTACATAGTAAAAGAAAAATAACGAAATTCGACCTAGCACGGCTCTGTAACAGCTTGCAAAATGTCGACTAACAGTCAGAAAAATTTTGTGTGCTGTAATATGAGAAGACAGAAGCTATCGCCACTTACAGCCTGTCGTTATAATTACAAGCACTAACTCACCAAAGAATTCTGCAATGGCACTGAAAGTTCAAGAACAGAAGCCGCCTCTTAAAGCCACAGGCGACCACCCGTCGCTGAAGGAACTTGTCTACGGGTTACTACGGAATATTCATAATGCCACTAGAACATGTATGGCTAGTCAATAGACAACTGACTGCTGCTCAATGCGTTTATTACAAATTTACTAGTGGAGCCCATATGAGGCGGTCAGTTCCAAAACTCAGTGTGTTAAATAAAAAAAATCAAGATATCGCATTTACCAGAATCTTTGTAGCATTCTTTGTAATGCGATAAAGAGTTTCTTCCAAAACTTTTCATGTCCCCTAGATACTAAGCACTGAAATTTATATTTTGTTTGAAACTTTGCATGCCCACTGCATGCTGTGTTCCAAAACTTTGTATGTCCAATGTGTATTTCGAAGTTTGTTACATAAATGTTTATCTGTTATGTCTCTAATGAATGTACTAAAGAAAAGTACGCACAAGGGCTCGTATTAGTGTTAAATGATTCATTATATTTTTTAATTCTGTCAAAACTGAAACTAATTGAACACTATGCTTCAGGACGAAGCAGAGCTGTATTGATATTTATAATCACATAACAAACGTAAGACTGGGAACAGTCTGAATACAAAATTCAATCGCTTTAACAACAATGACGTCCAATACCAAATGGTATATCAAGATCGGATGAGATGGAGAGCGCTTGTTAGCCACACCCGGGAAACTGGAGATGGAAAATTATGATGATGATGATGCAAAAACTGGCAGTTTAAATAATGAAAATTGGCAAGTCAGACATAAGAACACTAAAAGGAATCCGTTAAACTTCTTTAACAAGTCGAATTAGTCAACCAATCATTTAAAAATTACAATTGCGAACAACTTAAGTTGGGAAGAACACGCGGTGAAGGCCAACAAAAGGCAACGTTTAACTGGATGAACACTTAGAAGTAACAGTTCTGCTACAGAAACTGCATACACAGTACCTGTCCATCCTATTTTGGAATACTGCTGTGCATTGTGGGAGCCTCAAAAAGTCGGACCGATATACATGAGGTTCAGAGAAGGGCAGCTTATTTTGTATTATCGCGATACAGAGAACAACATGTCACGGAAATAATGCACGAGTTGCGGGTGGAAATCAATGCAAGAAATGCTTCATTCGCTGCTGCGAGATCTGTTTGCGAAATTCTTTGACGAACTTTCTCTTCCGAATGGTATCTTACTTTCGTATCACCTACAAAGGCAGTCATGATTATCATAATAAAATGCGAGAAATCAATTCGATAATTGAAAGATTTACATGTTACCTGTAATGCCATGACTTTTTTGTTGTTGAAATAATTCTTTTTGACTACGTTGTATGGAAGTGCTATGTCTTTATTGACGATCTTCGATCCATTATGTACAGCTATACAATATAATTTTCCTTTAATGATTTTGTATAACTATTTTTTACTAAGTTTTGTCCATATTAAGGAGTTTTTGTTAATAGTGTAATGCTTACTGAACGTCATGCTTAGGGTTTCATAATGTCAATTTCATTTGTACAAGCTGTGTCATTTTGTACAAATCGGAAATGCCAATGTGGCAGGAAAAGGTGTGAAATCGCGCCAAAATACGCAAGCACACCACAGAACCTTCGAGACTGAGTAGCACTTGTGTGGGGGTGGTCGTACGCACAGTTAGCAGCAGTAACTGAGGGATTTTATAGCAGGTATACCTGGGAGGCAATTACTTCAAGAGTTGCTACGACTTTGCCTCGGATGACGTGTTAAGTGCGCTGACAATTTCGTGGCTCTTGGTTTATTTGTTTCGACGCTAAGAACTAGTTTATTAGCCATCATTAATGTGCTGATCTGTTGCACTGTAATGCTGTTGCCAGTCACAATCATCGATCGTCACTTCAACAAAGGCAAAGTAGTTTTATTTAGAATAGTAAGCAAACATGGAGCTCATTATTGTGTCTATCTTTTTCATACTAATATGCTACAACATAAAACTAAACCTACCAAGGTTGATTATCCTAAGTCGCATACCAAGTTGGGTCGTATATATATCCCAGTGTCCATAAAATTATATTTGTGTGACTGCAGTGGTCAGATTTTGTTATTCATTACAAGTTATGAGAGCACTGAAGTGGGTAGGTTATCTGGAACACAAATTTTTATGACTACGTAACTTTGAGATTTTTTTTTGTGTGTGGTAGCTTGTGTATATGTCAGTATAAAGTAAAGCAGTCAACAATCCGAAGATTGGTTTGAACACCACAGTGCTTTACTAGTCATGGTCCTGTTAGGAGGTGGTATGCCGTTGCCTTCGAACTGACTTATCCAGCTAGTTATAGGGGGACCTAGAGTTTAACGTGGTTCCGAACCACGGTGCTACTGGGTATTTTTCACGTGAGCATAACTGCCAGAGGTGAAAGAAGTGGAAAGTGACAGATAAAAATCCTAGGACCTGGCGGGGATCGAACCCGCGACCTTTGGATTTATAGTCTGGCACTCTACCACTGTGCAACCGACGCGCACTTGCTTGGTATAGTAGTTATAAAAAAATAAGATACTTATGAATTTACAAATCAAAAGACTTTTATGAAACAGATAAATTCATAGTTTTCTGAAGTTTTGGTCAGAGGATGGTAGTTCAGTTTTAGGGCCACTACTATAATTTTGAGCAAAGGTTAAACAAAAGATTGCTTTTAGTTAGTTAAAAAAATAACAGAAATAAAACACAGGGGAATCTCTAATTTGATTATAAACTAATTTCAGTGCTAAATACGTATTTTGATTTTGAACATAACTGAAAAGTGATAGGTAGTAGAGTCAAAAGATTAATAGTAAATCAGACATCGACCAGTTTTACAGTGGACCGAAATCGATTAATAGTTTTGGATAGTAAACTTTATTAAGAAACAAAAATCATTTACAATTAACATCTTACTGCCAAAGGTACAGTTACCAAGTTTATTCCCAATAATTACAATATTACATGGTTTCTGCAACAACATTAGACTGTCTACCAATATTGTGAGCTGTGCCTGTCATCATCAAATGAGACTGCAGGTTAGTTTATTTGTAACTAGCTTAGTTCCCGCTGCTTCGCACGCTTAGACTGGTTGGTCTGCATTGGTTGTTGCTACTTCTAATTATAAATTTTCATAGATTTAGCTTCAAAAATGGTTTCCTAATCAAGTATTTTGATACAACTTGCCACCCCCTATTTCACCGCTGATGGGAGAATTCAAAACTTCCAAAAACACATTTTTTTTTAAATTCTAATCATGGTTCCAAATCCAAATTTTCGCATTTCTTGCATCAAAATAGTCTTACCAGCACCCTTAAAAGATTTTTCCCTTATTTCACCCGCTTAATGGTTTAATTTCAAAGCTATTGAAACATTTGTTCTTAAAATTTTAATAAAAAATGTAAAACCGAAGTTTTGTATGTCTTGCTTCAAAATTGCCTGAACAGCAACGTATTTTCAAAAAACTGTTCATTCCCTATTTCACCTGTTTAACGATAGGAATATCGAAAAATCGCTGATGCCTACAATGTAAGATATAAAACGTCTACAAATTTCAAGTTTCTGTCATCTCCAGATTCACTTTTCAGCGCCGTTTCCTGTCTTTTAGAAACGGATCTAGAACGCGAAATATCTTTATTTCGCTTTGGCATCTTTCTTGGTAGTTTTACTTTTCAAACTGCAATATGCTTTTATTTTTCTTTATTCGTACGCTTGTTGCAAAAAAACAACTGAATAATGTGCATCAATCAGGGAGGTTAGAATAAATGGAGGTGACGATATCTATGCTGAGAACAGGATTGGTTGAAGCCAAAAGGGACATGTTTTTGTGCCCAAAACAGAGATTTCTCACTTAAACCCTGTGTGAATATTGCCCATTTTACGTAATGTCACTAAACGGACAGTCACATCGGAGTATTTACTTAGATATGACGTATATTTCAACGACTAGAACTACTAAATGCACGCACTACGAGAAATGGTTTGGGCACAAACAAATGACGAAGTGTCCAATTTGCTAGATTCCCTTTTTCAGCGTTTTGGCATCTCCAGAGATTCTAACCTCCTTGGCATCACGTTTCGCTGTATAAAACCTCTTTGCAATTATAGTGATAAATGTCCTCGTTGGTCCTCAATTCGAATTTTATATAAGCTGACGAATTTCAACTACTATATCTTTCACCCTCTTAAAGCTATCGACACGTAACTGCTCTGATGTAGAACGGGAGACTTTTTACTACAGCGACACAGAGATCGTTCGTCTGAATTGTGTAGTTTTTGCTGAAGAGCAAAAGATTAACACCCACACTTAGAATTTTATATAAGTCGGTAGCTCTCAGCTGCCATATCTTCCATCCCCTTATTGGTATCTACTATAGTGCACAATGGGTGACTAATATTTACTACCACATACAAACACTACTCGTTTACGATGTTTAATTTTGCCTGCAGAGTGAAATACAGGCACAAATACCTCAATGTTTATATATATTAAGATTTGTGTCGTAGAATATTCATGTAGTCAATCTGAGTAATTTTAGTGTCTATATGTTACTTGTTTGTACGGGAGTGAAACATGGACGATAAGCAGTGCGGACAGGAAGAGAATAGAGGCTTTCGAAATGTGGTGCTACAGAAGAATGCTGAAGATTACGTGGGTAGATGGCATAACTAATGAAGAGGTACTGAACAGAATTGGTGAGAAAAGGAATTTTTGGCATACCCTGACCAAAAGAAGGGATCGCTTGGTAGGACACATTCTTACACATCGAGGAATCGTAAATTTAGCATTGGAAGGAAGTGTGTGGGGTAAAAATCGCAGAGGGAGACCAAGAGACGCGTATAGTAAGCAGATTCAAGTGGATGTGGGTTGCCGTTCTTATGAGGAGATGAAAAGGCTTGCTCAGGATAGAGTAGGGTGGAGAGCTGCATCAAACCAGTCTCCGGACTGAAGACCATAACAACAACAACGTCTTACTTATTTCTGATCAAATAAATCCTGCCGAAGAGAATGATCAATTAATGAAGTCTTAGCAGAGATCACTATAGATTTACAATTGATTTCTACTCGATTACCCTGGCAACCGCATTTTTGTTGGGTAATTACAGTATTTTACTTGAATTTTACCGCTGTAGGAACTATCTGTGTTGGTTTGCATCTTCCTCCTTGTGTTATGAAAATTGTAGGTGATGAAATCAAAAAGTCCGATAGTATTATCTGTTGGATTGCATCGCAGTCATTTCTAAAATCCTCTCAGAAACGCACGTCTTCGGACTGTGTTTTGGTGCTCTTGGTGTGGGCTGTATGTCGTTGTGGGTAGGTAGTAGTGTGATACAAGTTGTTAACCATTGTTACTCATACAACGTGGGACGGGCGAGACCATTTGGCCAATGAGCCTCAGGAAATTATTAATTATTATTTTCAGCAACAATAGCGCATTGCATTGCATAGTGTCTCCACAGCAGTGTTGCCACTATTTTAGTTCCAATCTTTGTATCGAATAGATGTGTTCATTGACAGCTAGCTGTAAATGTAAAAAAATGTGAATTGCAAATGTGTAGGAACAACAACCCCGTAATGTTGGAATACCGTTTTAGTAACGTGATGCTTGAAACGTCAGTTAAAGATGTAAGTGTCAAACTGCAGAGCGATTTGTAACGGAACTAGTACGCAAAGAAAGAATTACGGGAGTCTGATGTCGACATCGGTTTACCAGGATACTTTTTGAACGATGTGATTCACCTGTACAGGAAACCGGATGCCGAACACTAGAACGACCGAATCTTAGAGTACTGATCAAGTGTTTGGGATCCTTACCAGATCAGTTTAAAAGAAGACGTACTTGAAATTTAGAAGTGGACTGCTAGGTTAGTTACTGGTAGGTTAGATGAATTTGCTTTACAGGAATTCTTCTGGAACTACAAGTTGGGAATCCCTGTATGGAAGACAACAATTTTCTTGAGCGACAGTTTTGAAGAAATTTAGAGTGATAGCTGGCTGCCTGCCAGATATATTCTGCTACTACCAACGTACATTTCGCGAAATGAAGAACATACAAGAAAGTGACGCTGTTCTAGAAGCGTGATAGCAGTAGTGTTCACGTCGCTCATTTGGGAGCGAAACAGCAAAGGAAACGGCGATTAGTGGTAAAGGGAGTAATCTAAGCAGCGCAACGTACGGCTGCTAGCAGAGTATGTGGAGTATGTATGTAGGCGTAGAGTCTAAACGTGTTCATGCAACGAAAGGGAATCTATACTTATTGTAGAAATGACTTCATGTACGAAGTTAATATTCTATCTTATCCCTTACACGGAAACATAGGTGATAGTACATTATTAGATACATCCGGTCTGACAGACCGGATTTTTCCTCTTCAATATTTTTTCATATATTTATCAGCTGAAATCCCGGCGTCGACCGGGTACTTATTTATTCCAGTCTCCTACTGTCCCTTTTTCTGTCCAAATCCTCCTCCCCCTCCCTCTGTTCATCTCCTTTCACTTGTCAAATCGCCCCTCTCTAATTCTCCTCCTCTCCCCTCTCTCTCTGTCTCTTTAACCCACTCTCTATCTCCTCTCTCCACTTTTTCTCCAACTCATCTCACTTCTATTTATGAAAACATACATAAGTTATACGCCTCAAGATATAGATAAGGAAAAGGATCAGGAATACAAACTTTATTTAACTATGATAATACACCAAAACATCTCCTTGAATATTAAATTTCTTCTCAAATATGAACTCCCTCGTTGGCAGCAACACGTCTTCTATTCCTTGTCCTCAAACATAACGGTTTATCAGCAACAATATACGAAGAACCAAATGACTTGTTAGGTACCTCTCCGATATTCCAAGTCCGGAAAGCAATAATGTCCCTCTCAGAAAGACTCAAGGCCAGGTTGCTTCGCATCATTACAGCGAACAAAGGCTACAGTAAGCCACCCAGATCCACCGAAAACTTCAGTAGTTTTAATAGTAAAATCGAAACGTGACCCAACAAACGTAATGGGACCATGCAAAACTTCGGACTGCCCAGTTGTTCCTACCCCTGAAACACCAGGAGTATTATCAATTGAATCAATAGCCTTATAAACAGGCAGACGGGAACGTCGAAATCTTCTCCTATAGCGAGGATCTCTGGAGCCGTTCAATGCTGTTGCCTGTGCGGCAGCTACACGACGACTGACGCTGTCTTACCGGAAACACGCCTTATATAGCGCGCTGATAAGACGCATGGCCGCTAGAACTCCCGCGTGGTGGGGACCGGATGCTTTGATTTTTCAGCGCCCGCGCTCTCGTTAAAACTAGGAGGCGCGGGCTTCTGTTCACAAGACCTGAGGTACAGCGCAGTATTGCGCATGCGCAACTCACGCAACTCACGCAACTCTCTATCTCCTCTCTCCACTTTTTCTCCAACTCATCTCCTATTTATGAAAAAATACATACGTTACACGCCTCAAGTTTCATAGTGACTGGTCATAGGGTGTGAAAGTCGCAAGATACCCTCCGCCATGCTTGCAGATTATAAAAATCTTCTTCATGAAAACACACATTTATGTGCTGACTTTCATGGTGCGTTCAAACAATTTGGATGTTTTTTTGGAACGTACCCTCCGCCATGCACCTATGGAGGCTTACGAAAGGTAACCCACGTATTAATGCGGGGTATAAGCTTATTTCAAATTTCATTCAAATCTATCCATAACTTTCAGCATGAAAGAGTAGCAAACATATTAACCCATTGTAAGGTACTCTCCGTCACACACTATGTAGTGGCTTACGAAAGGTAGCCCATGTATTAATCTGGGTATAAGCTACGTGTGTTCCGAATTTCATTTATATCCGTCCAACCATTTCAGCGTGAAAGTGTAAGATACGAATTAACTCAAAGCACCCTCCGCCATGCACCATACGATGCTTACAACCTTCGTGCGAGTGCATTCAATAAGTTGACAAAGTTTTATCGCAATCGGCTATACGGTATGGCCGCGCATAAAAGACGAACAAAAAGACAAACATTAATGCGTGATAATGTAATCACATGTCAGTTCTATTATCTTTATACTTATAAGACGCATTTGTTGTCTGTCTGGCCTCTTATAACTCAAGATGCATACAACCAAATAACGTGAAATTTGGTACACGTACACAAAATTACATGGGAAAGATTCTGAAGCAGGTTCAGTTCCATTTTTTTGGAAAACCAACCGGAAAATTTGAGAAAAAGTGAAAGTGCGTTTTCAATGTGTCCGTGTAAGTCTAAATCTTCGCACTGATCTTGATGAAAGTTTGCACAATTGACCTTCAAAACAAGAGGAAGGGCACTGTCTCCATAAAATTTCGTTCAGTGCATGGTGGAGGGTACTTATGGATTTCGCCAAAATCCACAATTTTGCTCCGATGTTGATGAAATTTTGTACACTTGCCCTTGAAAACAAAACATGACATGACATGACATAAAATTTCGTATGGTGCATGGGGGAGAGTACTTTACTTACAGACTTCGATTGCAATCTCAAATAAACGGTTTTGTACGCTTCTACAAAAAACCTTATTTTAAATCCGGGCAAAGCCGAGTATTTGCAGCTAGTCATATATATTTCTCCAACGAATACCCGTTCATCATCTGCATTTCTTCTTGGTGTAGCATTTTCAATGGCCAGTAGTGTATTTAACAATGTGAAGGTACTGAGGAGGGGACGGTCGCAAGCAGAACAGTGTTGCCACAGGCGACATTTAAAAAACCGTAACGGTCTCTCTGTGCAAGGGTTATATATAAAAATTGATGTGTTTATGCCCTTATTTCACTTAAAAGTAGTGTGTGTGTTTTTGAATGAATGTTAAAGGTAGTATGTGTGTGGGGGCGAGCGTGTCACTGTTTGTGTTAAGCGACCGTCCCCGCTAAAATACACAAATAAATGTTCTGTTTTAGTTTTGGATAATAATTTGACTAAGCAATGAGACTTAGTACCTTCCTTTGCCCTGTTACAATAAATTGCATTGCAACTGACATGGGATGCAATGATCTTAAGTAAATGTGGTTTAGTTTGATGCGCCGGCCGCGGTAGCCGAGGGGACTGAGGCGCTTCAGTCAAGGTCTGCACGGCCACTACGGTCGGGGGTTCGAATCCCCCCTCGGGCATGGATATTTCTGAAGTCCTTAGTTGTAGCTAGTTGATAAGTAGTTTGTAAGTTTAGGGACTGATGGCCTCTTAGTTAAGTCCCATAAGCTCTACAAACATTTGAACATGTTTTAGTTTGATGCGCAATGGATAACACTTTAAATGGTAGAGTAGTTAATAAGTTAACAGTAATTAAATTCGTAATTGGTTTACACAATCTCGTGTGTGAAGAACAATATGAGCAAACGAAAAGTGCAGAGCTGTTAGCGTGCACCAGTAGCCAGACTATACAAGCACAATTCGACTGCGTGAGCCAACAAAAAGAGCGTGCTACTAATATGATAATTTTGTCACTTGAATAAATAAGATGTCAAACAAAGATATTTGAGATTAATTGGATACCAAAATCATAATAAAAATGTCCTACAAATCTGGTAAAGATTTCAAGCATCACTCACTGAAAATATTTGTTATCTCTTTACGTGATCTACTTCATTTCAGATCAGACATATCACTTTAACTGTTACTAATATTAACTGACTTAATAATTTGAACTTTCATAAAGACTGCGAAAATCTGTAACTATGAAGTATTATGAACAAACTACTTCCTGCTCTCATTAATAGACCAATTTATCATGACAAAATGCCAAACACAATAATTATGCAACACTATCATAAACAATGATCAGAACGGATAGCAATTAAAATTGATGAAAGGAACAAGGAAATGAAAAAAGGGTTAAATGATAAATGCGAGCTGCACTAAACAGTATTCAACACCTAGTTCAAATACAGGTTACCATACATAACAATAGAAAAGTACAAGTTTACCTTATTTGAGACAGATTAACTTCCATACAAAAATTACAATCTGCAGACTTGGCTGCGACTCTTCAAAACTAATTTTATTTTCTTTTTTTTTTTTTTTTTTTTTTTTTTTTTTTACTCTTCGAGTCTAACACCCAGACAAACCCGACAGTTCCAAGACCACTACTCATCGACTGAACTCTACCATAATCACACAACGACTGCTCTCCACGACAGTCACACCTCGACTCTCTTGCACGAAGATCACACGACGACTACAACGTACGTAGACTAGAAAGGTATGCCAGTTTGGGCTTCTTCACTGTCATTGGTTAGTTAGCGCTGTATTACGTCACTCGGCAGCAAGCCGCTGTATTATAAGGCAGCCGTGAACACATTTCCTCCGTCTTTTCTTTTCTCATTCGACAAAACAACATTGGTTTTAAGCGGTGGAATACGCTTGTGAATAAAATATGTATACTAATATACAAAGGACTGAAAAAGAAAAGCAATTATTATTAGCAACTAGCTAACCCGTCCCGTCCCGTGACTTGGCACGGGTAATATTTAAACGTCTTTGACTCGAGGACCACTGAACGTATCGTGACGAGTTTTTTTTTTTTTTTTTTTTTTTTTTTTTTTTTTGTAGAGCTCATACAGATCTAAAATAAAGTTCAGGAGAGCACATGTCTAACTTTTATAGATTTCGCACAATCACTATTTATGTAGTCTGAAGCCATCCGGCGCCAGCGCCTTAGGAGAGAAAAATGGTACATATGCTTCACCCGTAAAAGTTAGACTTATGCTCTCCAGGACTTATTTTTAGACCTTTGTGAGCTCTACAATTTAAAAGAAACCTCATCACGATACGTTCAGAAGTTCTCGAGTCATAGAAGGTTAAAGGGAGAGACAGAGAGAAAATGTGCTTCTGTTTTATATATCATGATTTTACCCCCTTAGAGAGCGAATTTCGAAATTTTACTATGCCTATAACAGTGACGCTAGTTCATGCATTAAGTTGACGAAGGTTTATCGCAATCGACTGAATGACATTGACAGGCATAGCATACCGACAGAGGCCTTCATTTTTATACATTAGATAAAAAAAAAACTTTCGTTGCAACGCAAACTTAGCAGCCGTTTTTCGCATTAATGCTTTTCTTCTACTCATTTAATTACTATGAACATTGAACTGCATATTACTTTCATACACACAATTTTATCAATAAAATATCGATGATCTGAATCATAACAATTCATTCTGATAGTCTCTTTTGTTATCGGCTTCACAAAAATGTTCGGAACAAATTCTGGCATTTTTGACATTTATCTCGTCTTGTTTACAGCGAGAGATCCATATGCGCTGAAGTTCCTCATCTTTTGGAAATTGGTGGTACAAAATGCCCTCCGTCTTGGGTACACTAATATTGCACTCAGCAACAGCACAACACAAAGTATTCTTACTCATATTTACAGAAAGAATATATGGAAAAATTGTTCCCTAATACAAGAAAGCTACTTTCTATTCGAACACTTAACAGGTCACGAAACGAGCGAGAGCAAAACACAACTTCCTGCTTGCACGTTTCATAAGGGAACTGCGGCAACTGCTCGGCGCTTGCTGCCAGGTGACGTCACACAAGCAAAGCGCGCGAGTCAAATTTACACCCCCTTGCGACGACTACTTAAACGCAACAAGTGCTAGAGCAAGACATATTCCAAAGATAAAACCAAGTCTTTGATTTAGAGCAAAGATATGAAAATAAGTAGGGGAGACCGGGGCACATTTTCCATAGGGGCAAGTTTTCCAAATCCATTTATTTTCGAAACAAACCGCTAGATGTTACCACCGGCGATACTGTAGGAAGTAGCAACAAAGCACGCTTCATTTACGAAAGTTTCAGTGTTATACCAGCAGTCACAACGTCGGCAGGGCTGTTTTCGTTAATTTTGCAAATGTGAGTAAACTTTCACGTTTTTATTGAAACTTAAAATAAACATTCTAGCGTTAAACGTATTATTTTGATATTGCACATAGTGAAAGTGGGTTTCTTTCTTCACGTAACTGTGCATTTGTTTTGTTTTTGTAAATAGCTTACACTGTTACTCATGGACGCAGTGTTACGGTTCCGAATATGGCGACGGGGCACATTTTCCGAGTGCATATGGGGCACATATTCCTTATTGCTTTGAGTCTTACGCCAAGTCTAAAGCAAATGAAAAGTGGATACAGTGCACGAAATGGGCGCATGGAGACTGTACGAAAGGGAATGTTCCATTTTTTGTTTGCTTACATTGTGATTCAGACAATCAGTATAAGTATTGTTAAAAATGTCTGTATTTGTAAAATATTTAAGTCACATATTTTGTAAAACCAATAAATAACATTTGTTTTATTTAATGTGGCTATTTTTACTATCCTCTTTTGTAATGTATTGTAAATTAATGATAAAAATACGTATTCAGTGAAATCAAGATAATTATCTCTGTTTTAACATTGAAAGTATAATTGGAATATTTGCCCCTGTACATTTTAAGTAAGCTGGAAAACGAGCCCCGCATACGGGGCAAATTTTCCAACGCAACATGGTCAGACAAAACCATTTGCTACCAAGAATGATATTTACTATTTTCAAAAATATCTGTACATGATTGTAAATAAAGGTGTAGGAAATATAATGATCAGCTGTTTACCGCAAAATCGATAAAAATAAGAAGTACAAAAATAAAAATGTAAAATGGTGGAAAACGTACCCAGGTCTCCCCTACAGTATGTTATATCGATTAATGAAATGGTACAAAATATTATATAAATTTATTTTCTACAGAATTATAGCATAGGTTTTTGTAACAAAACATGTTCAAGACTGTATGACAGGCAAAAAAAAAAAAAAAATAAGTGAAAATTATTTTGCGTACTCCTTTCACACTCTGCAGCCAAACTTACACATCGCAAAAGAGTAGTGTACACGTTGTCGTCCCCCACGTGAAGCCGTGTCTGTAGTTCACCGAAATGGAGGCTCCATATGGAAAGGAGGGAGGCAGGCGTGTGGCTCTGACGTTGCTCGCCGTGGGGCGACAGATGAGGTCGCGAAATTGAGCTGTGAGCGGCCGCCGCTCCGCCCGGTTCGCTGGCTGCTGGGGGGGGGGGGGGGGGGGGGGCAGTTGCGTGTAATGCGGCAACCCCTCCTCCGCTCGCTTACTCCGGAATCTGCGACGGCGGCTCCGGCGCTCTTTGGCCAAACTATGCGAGCGGCCGTAGCGCCGCGGTGCCACCGAGC
The DNA here is from genome assembly GCA_026315105.1 of Locusta migratoria. Taxonomy (NCBI): domain Eukaryota; kingdom Metazoa; phylum Arthropoda; class Insecta; order Orthoptera; family Acrididae; genus Locusta; species Locusta migratoria. The sequence continues at coordinate 247,643,596 of CM048751.1, forward strand.
CGAGTGTTTAACGTTGTTTAATGGTACGGCGGCTGTGCCACGGTCCGTGCCTGCCGCGTTTACCTGCCGTAACTTCCGTCTGCTGCCCTGATGCGTGCTGGATCGTCGCTAGGCATTCCAGGCAAACCTGCGGACCAGTTGGAAGCAGCGAAGCACTGGCGATGAATTACAGGGAGGAATATTTTGAATATCAATAAAATTCTTCTGGGTATGAAACCGCGTCGTCATTTTATAAATTCCACCGACGTTTCGGCCACTGTTGCAGGCGGCCTTCATCAGGATCTGTGTCTGACTCAGACAACAGCCGCGGAAGCCTACGTTTGCAATATTTTGAATGGTTATCTATCGTGAAAACGTAATGAAATATTTTTTTTAATATGATTGGTGCTTTCTGTATCTTATAATATATAAAGCAGAGTGTCCGTGTTGCATACAAATCTACAGTTTTGTTCCAATCTTTATGAAATTTTGCACACGTGAGCTTCAATCCACAACGGCGGTCGCCGTAAGTGTAAGAATCACGTACGACACATAGTTCACGAGATATGACGTCATAAACAATGAGATGCGCGAAAAACTGCTGCATTTTGCGACAATACTGCTCATTTTCTCCTATACCACTGGACCGATTTCAACTAGATTTGGTCAAAATTACTAAAAATTTCCGGGTTATTATGCCGTGGTCTAGTGGATTTATTGTCGAACGTTTCGTCCCCGACTGCGGAGGACATTCTCAAGGGGGATAGTAGCTCTTTCAATGTCCGATACACACCCTGGCTCACTACTGACAGTCAGTCAGTCAGTCAGTAGCGAGCCCGGGTGTGTATCGGACATTGAAAGTGCTACTATCCCCCTTGAGAATGTCCTCCGCAGTCGGGGACGAAACGTTGGGTTTCGACAATAAATCCACTAGACCACGGCATAATAACCCGGAAATTTTTAGTAATTTTGACCAGTCCGGCCGTGAAAGTTTACATTTTACAACTAGATTTGGTACACACATTTCTTACCGTGTTAAGAATCACATACGACACATGGTTTAGAAGATATGACGTCATAAACAATATGAATCGCAAAAAACTACTACGTAATGCTTCGAGACTTTATAAATACGCTTTGTGAAAATAAGAGTACTTAGCGACTTGCAACAAACTTTAAACATAATTTCAAACCTTTATTAAACTTTTTCTCTCTGACAACCATAGCAAAACGATGAAAGGAAAAAAGTTTCTCGCTTACTACTTTTCCGCTGTTCATGGACTAAAACTACGGCATTCGGTATGAGTTCACAATTTGTAATTTGTACACTACTAATTGAACTGCAGGAAATTTCACAGGCAGTATACGCACATATAGTTGAATGTACATTCTAAATTGTATCACAGTACGTCACATAGTTCATGAGATAGGAGCACATAAGCAGTAACGTTAACGGAAAAGCGCTCCATCACGCACAAAGTTTTTATCTATTACTTCTTTACTACTAATTATATTACCAAGAGATTTTACAGAAATTCAGCCCTTATACAAATGAACATATACCTGAAAAATGGCTGGAATAAATAAATAAATAAATACATACCCGGGCAGCGCCGGGTTATCAGCTACTATAAAACAAAAACACCATTAACTATTAAATGTGACGTACTAAATTACAGGAAATTTTTATTGTACAATTTAGCTAACTGGCGAACTTCCCTCCGAGGAACGGAATTTCGCCTTAAAACGAATTTAGTTTCCTCTAAATTCTACAGGACAAACAAAAACAACTTTAGATATATTTTTTGTGTCCCAGCCTCGTTGCCGCTTTTGTGTCGCGTTTCCATCGTAGGTGTCGGTGGCCGAGTGGAATGAGACCGACACAGGAATAAAGATAGCACGCTGGTGCAGGTACGGAGGGGAGCAGCCAGAAACTAGAAACACTAGAGTAAATTAGAACGAGATATATATTGCACAGAATTTATACAATACTTAACTTTTACATAGTACTGCAGAAGGCTGATACATAGTTGAGCTAGAGGCCTGCCTAGTGCCTGTCCGATAGCCAAGTCTTCACTGGTGCCTATCTGATTCCGAAGGTCCTAACTGGTTGCTATCTCAGTCCCAAGTGAACGATGTCGTTCACTGATGGCCACGAGCGGAGTTGCCGCAGAGGGCGCTCGTGGCTGTCGTAAGAACGCCGCGCCGTGCGTGCATGGCGGCGTGCGGCGAAAGTAGGTGGCGCGCACTTTGGACTTGTGCGACACCACACCCCTCCCCCCCAAACCGCCGCGCCGTCGTGGCGTAGGGCTGAGGGCCACGGCGACGGCACTGGGAGGAGGGCCTGGGCGGGGGCGTTACTGGTGGGACGGGCGTCGTAGCTGAGGCTGGGATCGAGACGCCGTCCGCGCCCCGGCATCCGCCTTGCGATCCTCCAGGAAACCCGGCGAAACCTGAGGAAGGGCGCACACCCCCGCCCAGAGGAGCAGGTCATCTTCTGAGGTGCGTGGCCCAAGCTGGGGGGGGGGCCGCACTGTCCCGGAGTCCCTCTCGGTGACTCTGTCATCTGCGGCGGCGACGGAGGCGGAGGGGCCGACTGCGTAGGAGGTGCGTCGACATCCATCGGGAGCTCGTAGCCCGGGGAAGCTGGGCCCGGCGGCGAGCGATGTGGCTGTGCTCCCTGGCGGTGAACTGGGTCTGGAATCAAGAAACTGGAGACAGGATCGCGCGGCCTGTGCAAGCGCAATTGGTTTGCGTGGTGCCGCAGCTCCGACCCTGTGGAAGAACGTACAACATACATATTGCGACCGAGCACGCGCTGAATGGTGCCTGGCAACCATGTCTTCTTCATACCAGCAAACACCCTGTACAGCACCGGCGTAGAAACCTGAAAACGCGTAGCGCCATACGAACCGACTCGGTGCGTGGGAGGCTGCAGCAGGTGAAGGAGAGTGCGGTGACGGCGGCCGTGTAGCAGCTCGGCAGGAGACGGGCCGTCACGTGGCATGCACCGATACGTAGACAGGAAAATTTGAAGAGCTTGCTGCCTGGAGTGCTGACCTTTCATCTTCTCCATGTGAGACTTGAATGTTCGAACGAAACGTTCTGCTTCACCATTGGACTGAGGGTGAAAAGGTGCAGTGGTAATATGCTGAATGCCATTCACACGACAAAACTGTTGAAATTCCGCACTAACAAACTGAGGTCCATTGTCACTGACGATAGTTTCAGGCAAGCCTTCGATGCAAAACACTGATGTTAAGGCACTGATTGTACTAGAAGCTGTCGTTGAGTTCATGGCAATCACAAAAGGAAACTTGCTGAAAGCGTCTACAACAATTAACCAGCGCGTATTCCAGAAAGGTCCGGCAAAGTCAATATGTAAACGTTGCCATGGTCCCTTGGGGCGTGGCCAGTCTGAGAAACGCTGTGGAGGAGCCGCCTGATGCTCCGCACAAACTGTACACTGTGATGTCATGCTCTCTATCTGAGCGTCCATACCAACCCAGGTACAATGAGGTCTGGTCAGTTGCTTTGTCCTAACAATGCCCCAATGTCCTTGATGCAGGAGGCGTAACACTTCTCGTTGCACTCTTGCTTGGTCGTTGTCGGTATGCAACAACAGTACACCCTGACTTAAAGATAATGCATGACGTTGTGCAAAATAACGTCGAACCAGAGGCCGATCAATGTCTTTGGCATCTGGCAGGCCAACCAAAGCGAATAAAAAGTGCTAACACACTTAGGTCTGCATCCGCAGCTGTTTCCTGTGCAACCCGACGAGAGTTTAAAGGAAAGTCTGCGACAGCGGAAGCATCTCTGGAGTCTATCTGACAACATGCCATTTCTGAAGAATCAAACGACACATCGTGGCCAACCGGAAGTCGGGAAAATGTGTCCGCGTAGGTCGGTACAAAATCTCATACTAATAATTTGACAATATCAAGGACTATCTCTGAAGCTTTTCTGCCGTACGTGGCGGAATTGGCTTTGTGGGTGAGAACAACGACGTGAGAGGCTTGTGGTCAGTCAACAAATAGAATTTTCTGCCATAGAGATAATGATGAAACTTTGTGACGCCGTAAATGATTGCTAAGGCCTCCTTTTCTATCTGACTGTAATTCTGTTGCGTTGGCGTCAGTAGCTTGGACGCAAAGGCAATAGGTCGATCGTGAGATCCAATACGATGTGACAAAACTGCACCCAGACCGTACGACGAGGCATCAACTGCTAACACTACATGCTTCTGTGGGTCAAAGGGAATCAACCATGCATCACTGAGTAGTGCAGACTTTAGTTTGTCAAAAGCAACTTGGCAATCTTTGGACCATACAAAAGGAACATTCTTCCTACGTAAGCGATGCAGTGGAGCTGCAATCTGAGACGCATTGGGAATAAACCTGAAATAATAGTTAAGTTTTCCCATTACTGCTTGCAATTCGTGCACATTCTTAGGAGGAGGCAAGTCTTTGATTGCTCGAAGATGTGACTGTAAGGGATGGATTCCTTGGGCATTAATCACATGACCTAGGTACTCTATTTCAGTCTGAAAAAACGAACACTTTGCTTTGTTACAACGTAGACCAGCTGCAGTCAAAACTTTGAAAAGGCACTCCAGGTTTGCGAAATGTTCTTCAACTGTACGTCCGGATACCACAATATCATCTAAATAGTTCGAACAACACGGTACAGAAACTGTCAGCTGTTCCAAAAAACGCTGAAAAATAGCGGGAGCGGAAGAACTGCCAAAGGGTAGGCGTTGAAATTGAAAAAGGCCCATGTGAGTATTAATGACGAAAAACTTTTTTGACTCGTCATCAAGTGGAATCTGTAAGTATGCCTCTGCTAAATCAATCTTGGAAAAGAAGCGAGACTGTCCTAATTTGTCCATTAGTTCGTCAGGTCTGGGCAGGGGATAAGTGTCTACAATTGTTTGACTGTTCACTGTTGATTTGAAGTCCGCACAGAGACGAAGTTTTCCTGACGGCTTGGGTATAATTACTATAGGCGAGGCCCACTGACTCGCAGAAACAGGAGAAATCACCCCACTATCTTGCCAACGTTTAAGTTCTTCGGCAACTGTATCACGCAAGGCGATAGGCACTGGTCTAGCTTTACGAAATTTTGGAACTGCAGATTCTTTTAAAGTTACATGTGCCACAAAGTCTTTTGCACAACCTAGTTCCGGCGAAAACAAGTCACTATATTTGTCACACAATGCATTGATTTTATCCTGAGGCACTATTGACGAAATTTGAAGCACATCTCTTTGAATTGATAAACCAAACAAGTCAAAATCATCTAGTCCAAAAATGTTCTGTGCCGATTTGGCCTGAAGAACTACAAAAGCAACTGTTTTTGTTACACCTTGAAAAGAGGCGGGCAGGCTACACGTTCCTAGCACGGGAATATTTTGACCTGTATAAGCTGTTAACACTTGCTGTGACGGCGACAATTTTGGCGAACCCAGAAGTTCATAAGTATCTTTATTTATTAATGTGACAGCGGAACCAGTATCAAGCTGAAATTGCACCGTCTTATTTTCTATGAAGAGAGTCACAAACAGTTTTTGCTTGCGGCGCTCGACAGGTGCGCGAATGTGGGCAACGTCTGCTACGGTTTGTTTACTGCGCTTGCGCGGGCCGCGTAGTGAAGTAAGCGGCGCAGACTCGGCACGCAGCGGATTAACAACACTGTCACTAGATGGCACTACCGCCGGATCGGCGTCCGCGCAAGCATGCGAAGCTACTCCAGATGTACTAACTACTGCACTACACTTTTGAGCAGCTACTTGATGTCTACTGTCACTAGCTACACAGTACTGGGCACTATTACAAGGAGCAGTTGCAGAAGGCACTATTTTCACTACAGGAATGCACTGTTCATAGTCATTTTGCTTGTCCCGAACCCTTTTCCGTTGCACTGAATTACGCGCTCGGCGGCGCTTGCGGCGTGGCTCAATACATAGTTTTGCAATAGGTGCAGAAGAAGGCCATGTCGACCCTGCCCCCTACCACTGTGTCCTCGACCATTATTTTTACTTCGCCCTCCCATGCCCCCACCACCATTTCCTGGAGCACATCCTCCCCTCTTCTTCCTGCCACAATTCCCTCCCTCCTCACCCTCACCACTCCCTCCACCGTCGCCTTCTCCTCTGCCCCCACACAAGCCGCTGCCCTCGTCCCACACTCTCCTGCCCCTTCCTCCGTTCCCCCACTCGATTCCTTCCCTCCCCTCCCCGACTTCCGCGGTGACCGTGCCGCGGTTCGCACCCGGCAGACTGCAGTCGACTCCAGTCCTCTCCCACCCGACGACGCAGCCGCAGGGCCGGCTCCGCGCCACCTTCGAGTCTCCCCTGTCCCCACTCCTGCCTCCCAAGCCCTCCTAAAACCAAAGAAGACAAAACGGGCATCCACAGATGCCACCTCCTCGGTGACGAAAAAGCCCGCCGACCCTCTCGCCACTGGCCCACCGGTCCCGATGGAAGCCGCCCCTCTCCCCCCTACCCCGCCTGAATCACCTCCCCCGCCACCCCTCCTCCCCTCTCAACCATCTGCTCTCCACACTTTCGTCCTCAATAACCCTGACCCCCAACTCCTAGACTGCCGTGCCCTCACTCTCCTCTTTCGGCAGTATGCTCCTTCTGCCCCCATCTCCCAAATCGTCCCACGGAGGGACTCTGTCCTCCTCAAATCACCTGACCCCGACCTCCACACACAGCTCCTCCACAAGATCCCCCGCGTCCACTTTGGACCCCGTGCCACCCTTGTCCCCCTCCCCCCTCCAGCCTCCAATCGCCAATCCCCTCCTCCCCGTCGTCCTCCCACGCTCACTGCTGTGATCACCAAATTGAACCCGGGGATCACAGAGGAAGAGGTGCTGGAGGAACTCCGGCGGGATCCCCGCCTATCCATCCGCTCAGCTCGTCGAATTAACAATGCGACGGGCCCCACCTACCTCATGCGCGTCTTCACAGAAGACGCGCCATCCATCAACCACCTCCTCCGCAATGGGGCCCTCATTTATAACCGCCTTCACCAGGTGGAACCTTCCCGAGCACCTCCCAAGTCATACCGCTGCTCCCGTTGCCTTACCTGACCGAAAATTGCCGTCTCCCTCCTGTATGCCCCCACTGCAAAGGCCAACACTTCCAAACCTCCTGCCCTAACCTCGCCGCCACCCCCTCCTGTAATACCTGCGGTGGGGCACACCCCACCTACTCTTACAAATGTAAGTCCCGCCCCCCTCCCACCAAAGAAGAACTCACCGTCCCTGTCCGTCCCACTGATCCCCCAATCCCCGCTAATAACTCCTTATGCCCTCCCCCCACAGCAGAGGACATCATCCGGTTCCTGACTATTGTCCTCCAAAATATCCACCCTTTCCAGCGCCCTCACACCCTCCACCAAGTCTCCCTGGCCGCTCGCTCCCTCTTCAACCTTGATTTTAAGGCTACAACCTCCCAAAATCACATCCACTTCACCTTCTCCCGAAGCGACCGTCCTCACACCCTAGTTTAGTCCCCACACCCGCTCCCTTTTCCTCTCCCTCTCCCCACCTTTCAACCTCATTATGGCGCAGCAACGATTTAACATCCTATACTCCAATATTCGCTCCCTTCCCACCAATAAGCTCCTCCTGATGAACACCTTAAACCAACACCGCGTGGATGCCTTTGTCCTCAACGAAACCTTCCTCCTCCCTCACATACATGTCAGTACCACACCCTATATCCTACACCGTCACGACTCTCCCCATCCCCCTGCACGAGGTGGAGTGGCTTTCGGCCATCTCCGACACCACCCATTTCGGCCACATCCCCTCCTCAACATCCCTTATGAACATCTCATCCACACCCTCTTCCTCCCTTCCCTCACTGTCACCTGTGCTACTATTTATATCCGCTCCCATGTTCCCATCCCTTATGACTTCCTTGCTCACATTGATAGCACCTTCACAACCTACGTGGTCGCCGCTGATCTCAATATCCACTCCCGCTCTCCTGCCGAACTCCGTCGGTGGCATCAGTTTATTCCTACCATCAATGGCGACATTGTCCCACTCCCACGCCACTCCCGACCCTGTAGCAACACCACCCCTGATGTCGTCATTGTCTCTCCCAATCTCCTTGGGCGCATCACCGCCGACGTTCTTGACCCCATAGGCAGTGATCACGACCCTGTTCTCCTTACCCTCACACACAATGTCCATCGCCCACAGAATCCTCGCCCACCTCCACCTCCACCTCCTAAACTCGTCCATGACTACTCCCGAGCAGACTGGGATGCCTTTCGCCTCTCCATCAGCCATCAGGTCGAAAGCCACCATCTCCCCCTACACTCTCCCGATGATACCGACCAAGCTGCCTCCTTCCTTCAGCAGACCTTGTCTGATGCTATCCATTCGCACATCCCTACCAAAGCTGTCCAGGCCGCACCGTCCCACACTTCCTCCACAGGCTGTCCTTCTTCTGCGGGAATCCCGCCGCCTGTACCGCTCCTTCCTGCGAACCCGTGACCGGGATACACTACTGCGCCATCGGCAACTCCAGCGACACGTGCGCAGCCTCCTGACTGCCAAAAAACGCCGGGACTGGCATCAGACAGTGACACGGCTTAATGCCCACCTCCCAATCAACTCGTCTCGGTATTGGAACGCCTTCCACCGCCTCACTGGATCGAAACCTATGCCCACATACCCTCTCCTCCACCTTGACCAGCCCCTCCCTGATAATGCCAGTAAGGCCAACCATTTTGCCTCTTTCCTCTCTGATGTATTCTCCATCCCTGAAAATCCTAACTTTATTCCTTGTTCCCAGATGTCCATGAAAAAACCGATGTCTCCACCCCACCCCTGGCTCCTGGCTTCCATTACCTGGACCACATCCTCCCATCGGACATTAACACCCCCATCACTGTACACGACATACAATTAATACTGCGCACCAAACGCAACACAGCTCCCGGCCACGATCGCATCACATACCGCCACCTCAAAGAATGTCCCCTCCCTTTCCTCACCACTCTTGCTTCCCTCTATACCACCATCCTCTACACTGGCTGCTACCCCCGCCTGTGGAAAATCTCCCGAGTCCTCATGTTCCTAAAACCCAACAAACCCCCTTCTGATGCCTCCTCCTACCGCCCGATTTGCCTCACCCCAGTGTTCAGCAAGGTCTTCGAATCCATTCTGTCCCGTCGCATCCATCACCACCTCCACCGCCTTCTCCCCGACACCCAATGTGGCTTTCGTCCTTCCTTCTCCACTGACGACCAACTCCTTCAACTTACGCAACTCCTTTCCCTCCAGCTAAATTCCCGTCATGCCGCCATCTTTGTGTCCTTAGACCTCGAACGGGCCTACGATCGGGTCTGGCACTCTGGCCTGCTCTTCAAACCCCAAACCTATGCTCTTCCCATCAACCTCGTCCGGGTCATTGCCTGCTTCCTCTCCGACCGCCCCACCTATGTTACCGTCCACAACACCGACTCCCGTCTTTTTTATCCCTCTGCTGGTGTGCCCCAAGGCTCTGTCCTTTCTCCCCTCCTGTACCTCCTGTATACCTCGGATATGCATAAGCCTGCCCCTCCCGTACACCTTTTCCAATATGCTGACGACACCGCGTTCCTTGCCTTAGCTCCCACCCTTGCCCGTTCCAACCGCCTGCTCCAAGAACACCTTGACCTCTTTGCCGCTTGGTGCAACCAGTGGCTCCTGTCTATAAATCCTACCAAAACCCAGGCGATCATCGTAGGTCGTACAACCCGTTCCTTCCGTCCCCGAGATTTTTATCTGACCCTTCATAACCGCCCCATTCGTCTCACCCCTACCCTAAAGTACCTGGGCCTCACTATTGATCGCACCCTCTCCTGGACTCCCCATCTACGCGCTATCCAAGAAAAAGCCCGCTCCCGCCTCCGCCTCCTCAAACTCCTTGTTGGCCGAACATGGGGCCTCAACCCTTCTACCATCCTCTATACCTACAAATTCCTCATCCGCCCAGTCCTCTGTGTCGCCCATGCCGCCTGGATTTCCGCTCCCCCATCCTTCTACAAATCTCTGGAGATACTGGAACGCCATGCCCTCCGCCTCGCCTTCCGTATCCCACTTTATCCCCCTTCCCCCACGCGGATCCTCTATGATCTCATTAGTTTCCCCAGACTCGTTCTCTTTATTGAAAATCTCCGCCTCCGTTACATATCCCGCAAATCAGATCCGCCTAATCCTCTAGTCCATCCCCTCCTCTCTGCACCTGGTACATTGCCGCGCCTCCACCACTGTATTCCCCCTGCTCTCCACTTGTCCACCCTCCGGATCCTTTCCCGTGGCAACTTCCGTACCCTCCCCCTCCCGGATGATGCCCTCCGACCTGACATCTACCCTTCATACCAGCTTTGATCCTTCTTCTTGCTCCCTCTCCCCTTTCTCTCCCTGAGGGCCCCGACTATCCCTCTCTTCCTGTCCCTTCTCCCCTCCTCCGTCCCTCCGGTTCCTCCTCTTACCGCCCTCCCCTATCCTTCTTCCCCGTGGCTTCCTGCGACATCATCCCCCCCGTCCCTTCCCTACCGGCTCTGTGGCTCCTCCCCACCCTCTCCATCTCCTTTCACCCCTTTTCCCCCCACACCACATCTTCAAATGCTGTCAGTGCCCCACCATATACGGAACCTCTTTTGTGCTTCGAAAAGTGTGGTGTGTTTTAGTTAAATTGTTTTATCTTACAACAGTGGACGGCCAACCCGCAGCCGACACCATCAGCTTTTATTTGTGTATCTCTCGAAGTGTGTGTTGTGTTTTTCTTTTTATTTTAACTCCAAATAGCGGACGGTCTCACCATGGCCGCTGCCCTATGCTCATTTTAATTGTGTGTGTGCGCCACTGACATTCGAGCAACTGTTTTTATTCACCACTTTCGCCGTTCCAAGTGTTTTATGTCACCACTGTTTCCTCCATTTTATGTACTTTGTTTTATCTCCATTTTAAATCTCCGTTTTATGTCTGTATTATCTCCAAAATTTTATCTCCGTTGTGTTTTTATGTTCTCCATTGACAAATTTTATTTCTGTAGGCCGAAGAGCGCCAGTGAGTGCTGCCGGCCCGCCCCTCTTTTAGGGGAATTGAAACGACAATAAAGAAAAAAAAAAAAAAAATGCAGAAGAAGTTCCTTGCAATTGAGAACCAAGCAAAGCACCGTTCAACTCCACAGAGTCGATGACATTGACTGTATGCACTGCTCTCGCACTTTGCGAAGCACCGTTTCTAACGTTACTGTTCTTTGAGTTTTTAATTTGCATACACACAGACTGCACATGTCCCGATTTGCCACATTGATAGCAGGTTGCGTTGCGACTAGGGCAATGAGCACGCTTGTGGCGAGACACACACTGGGGGCAAGATTTACGTACATTTTTCTGAAATAAGCGTTGGCGCCCGTTATTCCAATCACTGTTTCTAACACGACGGGGCGACCTTTGTGTCGCACTTTTACACTGGCTACTGTTCACTGTCTGTTCAGCACGGCCGGTACAAAAATAAGAATCACTAGTGCTATACTGAGAACTACGGCTAGGAAAGCGTCCGTTGCCGTGCACCGAATTTACACTATGGCTTTGCATTTCTACATCTGCTAAGTCAAAAGTATCATGCGCATCTATAAGCTGAAGTACACTGTCTAATGAGGGGTCAGACTGTTTCAGAATTGCTGCTCTAATTATGGGGTCCTGAATATTCTGCGTAATCGCATCCCTCAACATCACGTCACTATAAGAAAGTCCACAGAGCAAGTAAATTTACATTTGCGGGTTAAGCCCTTCAATTCCGTAATCCACTCTTGGTGTGAGTGTTCCGGTAATTTTTTCAGTCTGAAAAATCGGTACCGTGCAGCAGCTACGAGAACTTTTCTCTCATAATGAGCATTTAGTGCCTCTACTATTTGTTCAAAGTCTACATCACGAGGAGATGCTTGCGGGAATAGTTTCTGCAGTAATACGAAGGTTTTGGGGCCCACCACGGACAATAAAAGATGCTTAACAGTCTGACCTGTAATTTGATGAGCCGCGACGAGTTCTTGAAACTGTGCGAAATAGTCGCTCCATTCTTCCTCGCGTTCGTTGTATTGGCGGAACGTAGGAAGCGTTGCGGCGGCAGGTGTGGGCTGCTGAAGCGGCGGCTGTTGTTGTTGGTTAGCTGCTTGCGCTGTGAGCTGGGCCACAGCCTGCAGGAGTTGTGTTATTTGCGCCGTCTGTAACTGAATAATTTCCATTAAGTTTGGGTTCGGGGTAGTGGCCATTATGACCGATTAGGCGCCGCGCATACAAGTAAATTATAACAAAACACAAATGCAATATGAAAGAGAACGCTCTGCAACAAAAAAAGTCCACAAACACGTAACTGAATATGTTCCCGCAAAAATCTTATAATAAGGGTGGGTGGGCGGGAGCAATTTCTGCGTGCTCCGACTGCTTCTGTCTGGCTGCTGCAAGCGGGCTGATCCACGGTTCGTCTATCGCTCCTCGTCACCACTTTTGTGTCCCAGCCTCGTTGCCGCTTTTGTGTCGCGTTTCCGTCGTAGGTGTCGGTGGCCGAGTGGAATGAGACCGACACAGGAATAAAGATAGCACGCTGGTGCAGGTACGGAGGGGAGCAGCCAGAAACTAGAAACACTAGAGTAAATTAGAACGAGATATATATTGCACAGAATTTATACAATACTTAACTTTTACATAGTTGAGCTAGAGGCCTGCCTAGTGCCTGTCCGATAGCCAAGTCTTCACTGGTGCCTATCTGATTCCGAAGGTCCTAACTGGTTGCTATCTCAGTCCCAAGTGAACGATGTCGTTCACTGGTGGCCACGAGCGGAGTTGCCGCAGAGGGCGCTCGTGGCTGTCGTCGTAAGAACGACGCGCCGTGCGTGCATGGCGGCGCGCGGCGAAAGTAGGTGGCGCGCACTTTGGACTTGTGCGACACCACAATATTTTTTGTGACATTTCTGTCCGTGTTAATCAGTATCAGAGTCCAAGCCATTACACACAGTACACAAGGTACATCTAGATGTGATACTCCAAAAATAACATTTTAGTGCTTGGTAGAGGGTTCATCGAACCACCTTTATACAATTTATCTGCCATTGCATACTCCAATACCGCGCGGGAAGAAAGAGCACCTGAATCTCTCCGTTCGAACTCTGTTTTCTCGAATTTTATTCTGATGATATTTTATAACTATGTAAGTGAGAGTCAATAATATATTTTCGCAGTTGGAGGAGAATGTTGGCGATTGGAGTTTCGTAACTAGCCCACGCCGCAGCGATAAGCACTGTTGTTGTACTGATTCCCATCCCAGAACCTGTATCATTTCCGTAACGCTGGTCTCCCCAGAATCGTGACAACACAAAACGAGCTGCCCTTCTTTGGACTCTCTCGATGTTCTCCGTCACCTGATAAGGATCCCACACTTGGCAGCAATACTCCAAAAATGGACGGACAAGCATAGTGTATGCAATTTCTTTTGTAGTTCTGTTGCATTTTTTATGGGTTTTGCCAATAAAACGCAGTCTCTGGTTCGCCTTTCCCACGAAATTAGCTACGTGTTCTTTCCAGTTTGTCTCATGTAAAAGTAATTCCTAGGTATTTATTAGAGTTTACGGCATTCACTTTTGACTGATTTATCTTGTAAGCAAAGTTGAACTTTTTTTTCGTACTCGACGACTTTACAGTTATCATTATTTAGAGTCAATTGCCAATTTTTACACCATACTGACATCTTATTTAGATCGTTCTGCAGTTTTGATCTTCAGATGATTTTACTAGACGGTAAATGACGGCGTCATCTGCAAACAACCTAAGATAGCGGCTTAGATGTTTTCTCAAATTGTGTATGTAAATAAGGAACAGGAGAGGACCAGTAACAGTACCCTGTGGAACGCCCGATATCACACCTGTTTTAGTCGATGCCTTACCATCGATTACTACAAAATCTGTCCTAAGAGGAAATCCGCTATCCAGTCGCAAATTTGGGGCGATATACCAACCCAACATTTGATTAAAAGCCGTTTGTGAGGTACGGTGTCAAAAGCCTTTTGGAAATCAAGAAATACGGGATCAAGTTGAGAACCCTTGTCGACAGCACTCACCACTTCGAGTGAGTAAAGAGCTAGTTGTCTTTCTCATGAACGATATTTTCTAAATCCATGTTGACCTTGGGTCAATACATCATTCATAATATTTGAATACAAGGTATGTTCCAAACCGTGCTCCAAATTGACGTTGTAAGGTAACCCTCAAGGTAAGCCTTATATTATAACGAGGAATAAGCTTCATTTTGAACATATTATTCGTTTGAACCTGTTTATAGTGAATATGTAGTAACTAACTTCTTATATGACTTAATTAATTATCGTGATGCACAATGTATGTACGTAACTTAACTGTGAACATTTTCTATCATTTATTTAATATCTGTATTGTAATTGTTTATATATATATATTATATTATTTTATTTTATTTGTACATTGTATGTTTTCTTTTTGAATGTGATTACTTGTTACATTTAATTTGTCAATGTAAAATACTTCTCTGTAAACGAGATCAAATATCGATCTGTATAGTAATCGACGTGGCTCCTTAGATCAGAGAATTTACTGTATAGCAGCGCTCGCCTGTGGGAGAGCAGGCAAGCAGCAGTATCTGCCGCCCCGTGACGTAGATCAGACGTTCGTACTCAGTCCGCGGAGTGCTCTAACAATATAAGTAATAAAGTTAAATCAAAGTGAAAGCTATAATTTGTTATAAGTGCAACGATATGAAAGTTTATGTGAAAGCAGTGAACATAAGTGAAGCAAGAATTTATCTTATTGAAACATTTATTCGTTCGTTCTGCTGAGGCAGGAATTCGTTACGTGTTCGGTAACCGTCCCAGACGTCCGAAACGCGGTAGCGTCATCGCGGACGCTAACGGTCGCGGTTAATTACGCGATTCGCGAAGCATCACGGCGAACTGCTAGCAAGCTGCCAAAGGAGGAGCCACCATCAAAATGATTTCTTTATGAATTTGTGTATCATTTATATGACTGCAGAGTACCACGTCGCTGGACTGATAAATAAGATAAGTTAAATGCTATTGTTTGTAATTTACTGTGAATGCATGTTTAAGTTTTGTTAAAATACAAGAACATTAGACAGTACTTTTGCTATCGTATTTGATCAACTATAATTAATATGACAATCCTCAATAATGCGTGAATAATTTTTCTACACAATTTTACAATCAAGTGAGTGTCATTAATTGTTAGAGACAATTTTGATAAAATTTATGGTAGAAGATAACAGACAGTTGATTTAAAGAAAAATTTTTCTATTTAGTTTTGCACTGAGTTCAACAATAATAGCCACCGCCACATCTATCCTCTAAAGAACCAAACTCATACTAATGTCGAATGCATAGCATTAATTAAGACTGATTTACTTAAATTTCCTATTTGCCTGAGTGAATTAATTTTTATTAGATACTGACTAAAGTGGTTGGACTGCACCCACTGCACTTGATGTTAAAATCCTACTATTCATAATTTTCTAAATTATCAGTAAGATTATCGTACCAATTGAGTCATACGTATTGCACAGACGGAGTAAGCTAATTTCTGCTATCTGTGTGTGCAGTCTCTGTAGGAGATTTTGTAAGGACAGGAAAGGTGAGTGATCTTTTGAAATGTTTGTCAGATAGGGCCATAGTATTTGTGTATTACAATGATTGTCTTGCTTAATATTTTTAAAATTTAACTACACCACTTGCATTAATCACGAGTTTAACGTAACCAACCACGAAATTAAGGTGAGGTTGCTCAAACATTACAACAACAGCCAGCACAGTTAATAGCACGTAAAACAAAATTTATTTTTTTACCTCCACTCACACTTTTCTTAAATAAAATAAACACCTTTCACCCAAAATATATCCACCACAAAAAATTTTCTCTCCTTACAACGTCAATGAAATAGGCCTGTAGTTTAGTTGGTTACTCCTACTGCCTTTCTTGAATAGAGGTGTGACCTTTGCAACTTTCCAGTCTTTTGGTACAGATCCTTCTTAGAGCGAGCGGTTGTATATGGCTGTTAACTAAGGATCTATCGCTTCAGCATAATCGAATAGCAATCTAATGGGTACACACCACCTCTTCACCGACTGATTGCCGCAGTCTTCGTGAAACCAGTTCTGGCAATTTACACATTGGTACTACTCCACTTGTCTTGCTTTTGGATAGTAGGAATCTTCTCCACAGTCTTGAAAATACAATATTTGGCTCTAATGGCGACATTCCCTCCAGAAGCACTCTTTCTTGTACAATAATATTTCACAGGATTGTTAAGTAATTTCAGATTACTTCTTTGTCGTTTCACTCGCAGCTTGACAAACATTTAAATATTTGAATCAATTCGTCAAGATGTGGTTCATGCTGGGCGGAGTTTGACCGCATCGTAGCAGGGGAGCGTTTGACATCGTGGAGGAGCGATTTGAGGATCGCATTCTGGCTCTGCGATGACCACCGGCCAGAGGCGTGGGCCACGACTTGCCGCCATATTCTCCAGATCTGAAGATACGTCGTTTCGTGAAATTGTATTAAAGGCTCACAGACTTCCTAGTAGTAGAACACAGTGTTAATCAGAGACGAGTGTATCGTCAGGCGTGCCCCAGGGGAGTGTGAAAGGACCGCTGTTTTTTTTCTATCTACATAAATTATCTGATGTACAGAGTAACTTGTAACTTGCGGCTTTTTTGCTGATGAAGCTGTGGTGTATGGAAGGGTTTCATCTTTAATTGGCTGTAATATCGTACAGGATGACTTAGAAAAAATTTCTAGTTGGTGTGAAGAATGGCAGATAGCTCTAAATGTAGAAATATGTAAGGTGATGCGCATGAGTAGGAAAAATAATCCCATAATGTTTGAATACAGCAGTCGATGCAGTCTTCTTGATGCAGTCGCGTCGTTTAAATACCTAGGCGTAATATTGCAGAGCGATATGAAATGGAACGAACATGTAAGGACAGTTGTGAGTAAGTCGAACAGCCGGCTTCGGTTTATTGGGAGAATTTTGGGAAGATGTACTTCATCTGCAAATCGCTTGTACGACAACGTTTTGAGTATTGTTCTAGTGTTTGGAACCCACAGCAAATCAGTTTAAATGAAGACATGCTAGGTTTGTTACTGGTAGGTTCGACAAATGCGCGTGTCCGGAAACTCAATTGGGGATCGCTGGAGAAAAGTCGATGTTCTTTTCGAGAATGTTTGTTGAAGAAATGTAGAGGGCCGGAATTTGAAGCTGAGTGTAGAACGACCTTGCTACCGCCTACTTACATTTCGCATAGTGATCATAAAGACAAGAGGAATTATGGCTCGTACGGAGGCATATATTTATTCTTTTTCTCCTCGTTCTTTTTGGGAGTGTAATAGGAAAGGAAATGCCTAGTAGTGGTACAGTGTCCCCTCCGCCACGTACCTTACGGTTAATTGCGTAGTATGTATGTAGATGTAGAAAGTGTACAGCACAGCCCCAAAACCATCGCTGAGCTGGAAACAGCCGTTCATAACGAAACGGTCAGTGGGTCGTGCAGAACTTCGCTATTCGTCTGCGCCACATGGTAGGCACGGAAGGCAGGAACATTTAGTGACGTTTGCGTGTTGAATGAAGTGAGAGCATGCCGTAGTTTGTATCTGATTTATCCTTTGTTTCACATCGTTCAATAATAGTCATCCATCAAGAACTTGCGAGTAACCTTGTATTCACATTCTAGTTAGTGCTTGAATAACAAATTCTGAAAAATATTGTATTTGACATTCCCTATTATCTGTGAAATTAATTTTTGTTTCGTTTCGATCGTTGCAGGTAAGAACGAGAGTTCTGGCAATGACATCCTCGTCGGGTAAGTGATTTAGCAGCACAATAAGGAAATGAGTTTCCTCTGTCATTTTCAAGACGAAATAGAACTCTTTCGATCTTTCAAAAGCAAGATCCAGTATGTGTACAGCTAAATAGCTGATCCTGTTCTTGGTGCAGAGATCCTGTTATACTTTGTCTATAGAGTCACGAACGAAGGTAAAAGCTTTGAGAGGTGACAGTATTAATAATTTGCATAAAAAACTGTCTTATGAATATCCCTATTCACAACATTTTTCAACTAAAGAAAACATTTCGGATCGGGAGAAATGGATGTGACTGCAAGTGAAACATTGTCTTATGTTATTTTGTTTAATTCTGTATACTTGCTAAGAAAATAAGTTCAAAAGGTCCACAAGGGTAAAACTACTTTGAAGCAAGTCAAGATTGTGAATAAATAGTTCCTACTATTTAAGTTCCAAACTTCGCATGTACTTAAGTTTTTATAATCACGTTTTTCGCGTTGTAATGTTTTTGTGGTTTCTTTTCATTCAGGTAGTAAACCTTGTCCATTTTAATAATGTAGACAAACAACTGCAGCGGAGCATTTTATTCAGCAAGACCAGTTTTATCTGTGAGTGTCCGTCTTACTATTGACAACAAAACTACTCGCAAATAAGTGGTCTTAATAAATGCAACAGCGACGGAGGTTGAAGTAAATAATGATGAAACGAACCTCGTGCTACGTTTTGAACTTTCGTCGTACGTCTGTCACATGCACCACACGAATTTTCTTCATCAAGTTACACCAGATCAGTAGTTCTACATCCATACTCAGCAAGCCACCTGACGGTGTGTGGCACAGGGTACCTTGAGTACCGCCGACCGCGGTGGCCGAGGGGACTGAGGCGCTCCAGTCACGGTCTGCACGGCCACTACGGTTGGGGGTTCGAATCCCCCCTCGGGCATGGATATTTGTGCCGTCATTAGTATTAGCTAGTTCATAAGTAGTTTGTAAGTTTAGGTACTGATGACCCCGTTGTTAAGTCCCATGAGCTATACAAACATTTGAAACCATGAGTACCACTATCGGTTCTCCCTCCTATACCAGTCTCGTATTATTCGCGGAAAGGAAGGTTGTCGGTATACCTCTGTGTGGGCTCTAATCTCTCTTCGCGACATATACGTAGGAGGGAGCAATATAATATTTGACTCCTCGGTAAAGGTATGTTCTCATAACTTCGACAAAAGCCCGTACCGAGCGACAGAGCGTCTCTCTTGCAGAGTCTTCCACTGGAGTTTATCGATCATCTCCGTAACGGTTTCACGATTACTAAATGGTCCTGTTAGCAAGCGCGCTGCTCTCCGTTGAATCCTTTCTACTCCCTCTATCAACCCCGCCTGGTACAGATCCCACACTAGTGAGAAGTATTCAGGCAGTGGGCGAACAAGTGTACTGTAACCTACTTCCTTTGTTTTCGGACGGCATTTCCTTAGGATTCTTCCAATGAATCAGTCTGGCAACTGTTTTACCGACTATTCAGATAGCTTTCCTTTGCAAATTGCAAATAGGTTTGACTGACTGTCAGAGTTGAGTGGAGATGAACCTCCTGTAGCTGTAGGTGTAGGAAGTACGCAGCAGACCTCAGTTTTTGGTAAGCCGAAATCTGTAGAGAGGTCTCTTACGAAGAAGAAGGTTCTGCTGCTAGGCAGTTCTCATGGTAGAGGTGTTGGCCAACAGTTGCAGGAAGTACTTGGGAGTGAGTACCAGGTCACCAGCATAGTGAAGCCTAGTGCAGGGTTAGCTCAGGTCACTTGTAACATAGGGGACTTGTTTAGGAATTTTTCAAAAGAGGATCAGGTAATTATAGTGGGTGAGGCCGAGAATAGTCTTGACAGACAGTAAGCTGTCATGGAAAGTCCATGTTCAGGATCTTGATCCAAAACTAAATTCTGCTATATTTACCATTAGAACAATACATGAGATAAGTGATTCTTCAACACGAAAAGTAGTCTATTTCGCTTACTTTCACTCACTTATGACGTACGGCATTGTTTTTTGGGGTAACTCGCCTGATGAAGAAAGGATATTTCTGGCTCAAAAACGGGCGGTTCGAGCAATATCTGGTGTAAGTTCGCGAACGTCATGTCGACCCCTTTTCAGTAGTCTGGGAATTTTGACTCTGGCGTCACAATACGTTCTTTCTTTAATGTCGTTTGTTGTTAATAATATCAGCTTATTCCCACGAGTTAGTAGCTTTCGCTCGGTGAATACTAGACAGACGTCTAATCTACATTTGCACCAAACCATCTTAACACTTGTGCAGAAAGGGGTGCAGTATTCTGCGGCATCCATTTTCAATAAGCTGCCACAAGAACTAAAGAATCTTAGCACTAATCCACACGCTTTCAAATCTAACTTGAAGAGTTACCTCGTCGCTCACTCCTTTTATTCTGTCGAGGAACTCCTAGAAAAGTTAAACAATTAAGCTAATTCATTTTTTCTTTATTGATTCTATTCACTTTGTCTTAAGATTGTCGTGTGCAAAGGACTACTTAGAATTTTTCTATTACCATTCTTGTGTAACAATTAATGTATTGACTTGTTCCATGACCATGGAGTCTTACTCCTCAATTAGGTCCTATGGAACAGAAAAAAACCAATAAAAAATTAAAAAAAATTAATTTTATATGGTCGTACCATTGTAAATCACTCCTAATGCCTACTCCCAGATAATTTATGGAATTAACTGATTCCAGTTGCTGACCTGCTATAGTGTAGCTAAATGATAAAGGAGCTTTCTTTTTTATGTATTCGTAGCACATCACACTTGTGTACATTGAGATTCAGTTACCATTCCCTACATCATGCGTTAATTCTTTGCAAATCATCCTGCATTTCAGTACAATTTTCTATTATTACAACCTCACAGCAGCATCCGCAAAAAGCCTCAGTGTGTTATCCGCACTTATATCTTCTTATATATTAAAAGAATCTACGAAAACTAAAGTCAGCCGGCCACACCAAACTACCCGGCCGATTTCCTTCAGTTTTGCTTTAAACAAAAGGTATTCATTCGCAGATTTGTCATCACGTATCAGAATTAATTTTACTCCCTCCATCCTTTATTTTTATTGAAACGCGGTATCCTTCTGTCCTTGAACTGAATATATTAATAGGTTTGTTTTACGATATCTTCGGTTCTAATTAAGCAACGCGGTTCTTTTTGACCTAAAACAGCGGATCTAGCTCTTTCATTTGCGCTTTTAAACATTTGCATTGATTGATTCTGAAGAAAGCTATGCGTGAACATTTAACTTCTTCCATTTTCCCCCAACTTTGTTTTGTCATTCCAGTAACGGTGGAAGTATTCGCACGAAGGAAGGAAGAAAGTTTAGGGTTTAAAGTCCCGTCGACAGCGCGGTCTTTAGACGGAACTTACGCTTGGATTTTCGGGGAAAAAGGGGGGAGGAAATCGGCCGTGCCCTTTGAAAGGAACGATCCTGGCAATTGCCTGGAGCGATTTAGGGAAATCACGGAAAACCTAAATCTGGATGGCCGGAGGTGGATTTGAACCACCATCCTCCCGAATGCGAGTGCAGTGCGTTACCACTGCGCCACCTCGCTCGGTTATTCGCACGGATTCTCTAGTATACAGGGTGTCCCACTCAACTTTTTCGCTCCAGATATCTCTTAAACTACAAGATATATTGTAAAACGACTTTTACGGTCATATAGTTAGGGCAGGGGCTTATGAAAGTAGGTAATATGAGACACTTTAAAACGTGAAGAAATATTATTTTCAACACAAACTTATGATTTTTTTAAATGGATGCCCCATATTATTTCTTAAGCAGTCGATAGGATGAAAAAAATCACAAAAAGAATGGCGTTGGTTTCATCGCGATGCGTCAGTTACATCCGGAGAAATTGCGAAGTGAAGTTGACGTTTGAAACACGAGGCGCGCTGCTAGCGGGTGCCCGAGACTCAAGCGAGACTCATGGTTGGCTCGGATACGCGCTAGCAGCGCGTCTCGTGTTTCAAACGTCAACTTCACTTCGCAATTTCTCCGGATGTAACTGACGTATCGCGATACAACCAACGCCATTCTTTTCGTGATTTTTCATTCTATCGATTGCTTAAGAAATAATGTGGGGTATCCATTTAGAAAAATGTAAGTTTGTGTTGAAAATAATATTTCTTCACGTTTTAGAGTGTCTCATATTTTCTACTTTCATAAGGCTCTGCCGTTCGTTCATGACTGTAAAAGTCGTTTTTCAATATATCTTGTAGTTTCAGAGATATCTGGAGTGAAACAGTTGAGTGGGACACCCTGTGTATCGTGAATTGCAAGGGTCTCGCAACATTGCCCTGTGGCACACCTGACATTCATACATCGGGAGACTTCTCGCCATTGAGAACGACATGCTGCGTTCTGTTATCTAGGAACTCAGTGCCCTACATTTCCCTCGTTCTCAGAGGAAACCTAGCTGACCGCTTAGCGCCAGGCACACTGATATTGTCACGTTGCAATGGAAGTAGGCTTGACTTTGAAGGCAACTAAACACAGCACTTATACTGAAAGCACGTTTATTACGAACTCAACATACACGCAGCACTGACTGCCTTTCAGGCAGAGTGCTCTGCTATTTATACACAGACAGAATTTACCAGAAATTATAAGAACAGTTAACATAAGAAACGAGTAGAAATTACAAGTGAACTTAAGAAAGATGTAGAACCTTCTGGAATTATAAATTACAAAGAAATAAATTTTCGCCGGTGCGCGGGATTGAACCGGCAACCTTCTGCTCCGCAGTCCGTGACGCTATCCCCTACGCCACGCCGGCAGTTGGTGTTCGTGGTCTCTCGCGGCAAAATGAAGGGCGTCCACTTGTTCCAGACCAGGAGAAGAGAGCGCACTTGTGTGGGAGACGGGCAAGAAAGACGTTAGTAATACAAAAAAGCCGTTTGTAATGTTATTTTAATTGCAAACAATCTGTGCATTTGACGCGAAAATTAAATAATCGAATTTGTAGAGGAGAAAATTCCCTACAAATTTGTTCCCTTATGTTTCTTTTTTTTTTTTTTTTCTTTTTTTTTTTTCTTTTTATCTTTTTTTTCATATCTCGTATCGTTTCAGAGATATTTGCAAAAATAACGGAGTTCTGACACCCTCCATTGAATTAATGAAAACCACCCGTACGCAGATGTCATGTGACATTCCTCGCCCAGAAGTCTCTGTGGCATACGCCATCTTGCGTTGCGTATTTGATGATTTTCTTACTGTAACTTACACGTTGCCTTTTCAAAGCAATGGCGCACTGGAGAATTAACACAAAGACGTCGTTCTTCGTACGATAAATGATAATGTAGTGTCTACAAATACCATGTTAGCATCAGTTAACAACGGCCATCAATAGAACGCTGTTCCTAACTGTTAGCTGTAGCGAAGTTGGCAATGTGTTGGACTGTGAGCTGAAACTCAGTGGTTCGGATCCCGTCGTACCTAAATTTTTTTCCTCCTACAAGGGTTTCAGACACTGTAATTAATTAATTGTTATTTAGATTATTATTTTGGTACAAAGTGTTCGCAAAAACTTATAAATCTACAAATGTAATGTGGGCAGTAAAACACGTCAGTGCGATTTTTTTTTTTTTTTTTTTTTTGTCATTCCACTAACGGTGAGAAGTACTCGCACGGCTTCTCTAGTAAATATCGTGAATTGCAACGGTCTCACAACACTGTCCTGTGGCACACCTGACCACTCTTACGTCGGGAGACTTCTCTCCCTTGAGAACGACATGCTGCGTTCTGTTATCTAGGAACTCAGTGCACTGCATTTCCCTCGGTCTCAAAGGAAACCTAGCTGACTACTTAGCGTCACGAACACTGGGCGTCCACTTGTTCCAGGCCAGGAGAAGAGAGCGCACACGTATGAGAGACAGGCCGCTCGGCTCCAGAAAGTAGGTCGCCACGATTAGGGTGGGAGGCGCAGGCTGGTCGTTTCTGCTGCGTGACGAACAGCCGGGCGGCGAAATTACCCGGCAGGGGTCGACCCCTGCAAGGCCAGCTGTCTCCCTGCTGCTAAACGTATTATTTCGCTGAACCTCGCTCCACCTCGTGCCTATGGAATACATGAAATGAATACGCGTAAAGATCAACAACCTCAAGTAGTTCTTCTCATAAGAACGACAACCTGACTTTACTGCTTAACTGAGAAGATAGATTAAGGAAAGGCAATCCTACATTTCTTGCTTTTGTAGATTTGGAGTAAGCTCTTGATAATGTTGATTGGAATACACTCTTTCAGATCTTAAAATCAGCAGGAGCAAAATATGGGGAACGGAAGGTTATTTACAACTTGTACAAAAACCAGACAGCAGTTATCAGAGTTGAATGGCACGAAAGCGATGCAGAGGTTGGGAAGGGTGTAAGACAGGGTTGTAGCCTTCCTCCGATGTTGTTCAATTTGTACATTGAGTTAGCTATAAAGGAAAGCAAGGAGAAATTTGGAGAAGGAATTAAAGTTCAGGGGGAAGAATTAAGAACATTGCGTTTTGCCGATGACATTGTAATTCTGTCAGACAGCAAAGGAGCTGGACGAGCAATGGAACGGAATGGACAATGTGTCGAAAGGAGCATATAAGACGAACATTAACAAAAGCGAAACTTGGTCTACGAAAATCAGGTGATGTTGAAGGAATTAGATTAGGTAACGAAGCAATAAAGGAGGTAGATGAGTTTTGTTACTTGGGCAGTAAAGTAACAAATGATGGTCGCAGTACAGAGGAATGGCGATAGGAAGAAAAGCGTTCTTAAAAAAGAGAAATTTGTTAACAGCGGATATTGATTTAAGCCTAAGGAATTCCTTTCTGAAGGCATTTGTGTGTAGGAGTGAAACATGGACGATAAGCAGTGCGGACAGGAAGAGGATAGAGGCTTTTGAAATGTGGTGCTACAGAAGAATGCTGAAGATTAGGTGGGTGGATCGCATAACTAATGAGGAGGTACGGGACAGAATTGGGGAGAAAAGGAATTTCTGGCATACCTTGACTAAAAGAAGGGATCGATTAGGAGGACACATTCTTAGACATCAAGGAATTGTGAAATTAGCGTTGGAGGGAAGTGTGTGGGGTAAAAATCGCAGAGGGAGACAAAGAGATGAATACAGTAAGCAAATTCAAATGGATGTTGGTTGCCGTTTCTATGAGGAGATGAAGAGGCTTGTTTAGGATAGATTAGGTTAGAGAGCTGCATCAAACCAGTCTCCGAACTGAAGACCGCAACAACAACAGTTTTGAGGTACCATCCGCACTAGTATGCGGTTTAGTTTACACACGTTCAAACGTTTGTGACTCTAAGGAACTCATATTACACTGGTCAAAACAATTACGGGATCAGGTGACATGTTGTTGTTGTTGTTGTTGTCGTCTTCAGTCCGGAGACTGGTTTGATGCAGCTCTCCACCTTACTCTATCAATCTCCTCATTAGAACGACAACCTACATCAATTTGAATCCATTGCTTAATATTTTCATCTCTTGGTCTCCCTTTCCGATATTTATCCCAGACACTTCCCTCCAATGCAAAATTCACGATTGTTTCATCCCTTCTGTTATGCAAAGTATGCCACAAATTCCTTTTCTTCTCAATTCTGTTCATTACCTCCTCATTAGTTACGCGATCCACCCACCTAATCTTTAGCAATCTTCTGTAACACTAGATTTCAAACGCCTCTATCGTCTTCCTGTCCGCACTGCTTATTAGTCCATGTTTCACTCCCATTCAAGACAACACTCCATACGAATGCCTGTAGAAACGACTTCCTTACACTTAAAAAATGTTCAAATCTTTGTGAAGCTTAAGGGACTTAACTGCGGGGTGATGTCGCTAAACTTACAAACTACTTATGAACTACCTTATACTAAAGATGACATAATCACCCATGACCGAGGGGGGAGGATTCGAACCCCGATGGGGAACGGTCTTGCGCATCGGAGCATAGCGCCTCAATGCGCTTGGTCTCCGCCGCGGCTCGCTTAAATTAATATTCAATGTTAACAAATTTGTCTTTTTCAAAATAGCTTTCCTTCCCATTGTCATTCCGCATTTTATATCCTTTGTACTGCGACCATCATATGTTATTTTACTGCTCAAGTAGCTAAACTCATCTACAATCTTTAATGTACCGTTAGCTAATCTAATATCTTCAGCATCGCCTTGTTTTGCTCTTGTTAATGTTTATCTTGTATGCACCTTTCAACACACTGTCCATCCAGTTCAACAGCTGTTCCAGATCTTTTGGTGTTTGTGATAAAATTATAACGTCATCAACAAAACGTAATGTTTTTATTTCTTCGCCCTGAACTTTAATTCCTTCTCCACATTTCTCCTTGCTTTCCTTCAATGTAAACATTGAATAACATTGGAAAATGGCTAGAACCCTGTCTTACTCCCTTCCCAACCACTGCATCCCTTTCAAGCCCTTCGACTCTGATAACTGCTGCCTGGTTTTTGTACAAGTTGTTACATATTTTACTCCTGCTGATTTCAGAATTTGAAAGAGTCTATTCCAATCAACATTGTCAAAAGCTTTTTCCAAATCTACAAAAGCCAGGAATGTATGTTTGTCTTGCCTTAATCTATCTTATAAGATAAGGTATAAAGTGAGGATTGCCTCCCGTGTTCCTGCATTTCTCCTGAATATCATACACTCAGTAACGTATTTTATTCAGTTATTGGTTACAATTGCAATTTTCGTATCATATATTTTACTGTCTCAAATCTGTACTTGAGGTTTACTTAGAGCTTGGCACTACTGAGGTACCGTAATAGTGAAAAAGTTATTTTCGTTGCCCTCTAATATGGTGGCCAGTACAGTTTGCGAGGGTGAAGGTCGGGGTGAGAGTTTAAAATAGGGAAAGTTTAATTTTTTATTACTTACAACCACCAGCTGCGAACCAAATTCCTAAACATGCAAAAACACTGGAGCTGTGATTGCTACTGTTTAACTCGTTTTCTAGTGGATGATATCACACGTTCGCAGCTTTCCTTCCCTGCATATGATTAACAAAAGATTTCATAATAAAGTAAGTTCATGAACAAGCCACCAACGTCGGCCTGCTCGCTGCCTCCCGTCAGCTACAAGCCCCAGCAAATCTCAACGTGGAGAATTTCTACCTATGGCCTAACTATAAACGTTGTCACCCAACTGCGTAAATACATTGCTACCATAATTAATAAGATTAAAATTGTGTCACATTTAGTGCATTGGCATGGTCAATGTTTGCAGTGAACTTCATACTGTTTAATTATCAAATGCTATTAATTACCAATATTTCTATTGGGCGGTAATATCACAAGTTACACACTTGCGTAGCATGGACAGTATGAGGTTTTCAATCAGATCTTGAGGAATATTTGGCCATTCTTACATGAGTGAAATATCCAGCGCTGCAACCATTGTGGGAGGTGCTGGTCTGGCTACAATGCGTCTTTCAAGTGCATAGCAGATATGAACAGAGTTTAAGCTGGCCACTCCATTCGTTCAATTCCCTCAGTTTCATACATGTTGTCCAACAGTGCAACCCTATGAGGACGAGCGTTTTCGCCCACTAGAAGAAACCAATCTCCAATGTCACCAGCCTAGGACGCAACAAAAGAATCTCGTATCTACACGTCTGAGCAATCAAAACGCCATTCTGAAGACATAGAGGTCCACATGTCCTCCAATACTCATGGCCACAGCATTCGTGCACCACCACGATATGGTAATGTTTCCTGCAAATAAGCAGGATTGTTCCGAGTTTCACGTTCCCCCACACGAGGGTACGATGATTGTTCGGTTGAAAACAAATTCTTGACTCATCTGTGAACAGAATCCGGCTACATTCGTTGTTACTCCAATCCTGACATTCTTCCGACCAGTTTGTTCGGGCTAAGCGGTGTCGTGAAAGTTGTGACACACACACACACACACACACACACACACACACCATAGGCCTCCCGAAGGCGATTTCTGACTGTTTGTTTTGATATTGCACGTTCTTTTGCTGCCTGAAGGGTACATTGAGGCCGAGTTGCATTCAGCATTCTGGCTCGGCGGCGGTTACCTCTTGCTGATGTGAACTGTGGACGATCTCGGCCTTGCCTTCTTTTAACGGTTGTTTGAAATCGCCTCCAGGTCCAGAAAATTACACTTTGGGACACTGCAATAGCTGCAGGCAACTCCGTATTTGTCCTACCTCCAACCCGTCGTTCTTCATGCCATTTCTTCGGGTAAGTCAAGTGGTTGTTGCATTGCCTTAACTGCTTACTAAACTATCTGAATCCGACTGCTTGAGTAACTCGTTTGGTAGATTAAACACAACACCATTCCCCTGTGCAGTGACTTTCTGGTATTACCACTATCTCGGTTGCTGTCATGTTTTGTTTCCACTCCATAGAACCGACAGAAATATGCCCAATCATTTTAGTTCATTCTGCTGGTGACACTACTTCAGCACCTAGATATCTCAACTGATCCCCAATAGTTTTACCAGTGTTGTGTATCATGTAGTCTCCATGTGCTCGACTGGAGGCAAGTCGAGAAATGTTGTTGGCCAGGGAAGTTCCTTCACGTGTTACAAAGCACGCTGTGTTTCACGTGCAGAGTGTATGCAAACGTTATCCTGTTGGAACAATACGATAGCTTCCTGTTGCAAGAACAGCTAAACAATAAGTCTGCTCCTACCGAGCGCTAGTCAGCATTCCCTTCACGATCAAATGTGAACGAGAGTTGTATCTTATCGGATACTACACCATAAAGTTTGGGATGGGATCAGTGTGTCTTCGACGAGTGCATTCTAAGAGGCGGCGCGCAACAATTCTACGTCGCACGTGCAGACGACTGCTTTCATCGCTGAAGAATTCGGACCACCATTCTGTCCTCCAAATGAAAGACATCAGTTGGACGCGCAAGTTGGTTCTGTGACGTGAATGAAGGCGGGATAAAGGTGTGTTTGTCCGTAGTTACCCTGCTAGTAACTGTTTCGCAAGAGCTCGCGTTGACACTTCAAGTGATGACTGATGTGGAAAAGGGATACCAGTTCCATATTTCGAAATTTATGGAATGCTTTTGACACTGTATGTCACAAGCGTCTACAAATAAAATTGCGTGCTCATGGTATATCGCCTCAGTTGTTGTCCGATTGGCTCGGTGATTTCCTGACAGAAAGGAAACAGTACGTGGTAATCGGCAGAAAGACATCGACTAACACGGAAGTAATATCTGGCGTTCCCCAGGGAACTAACAGGGACATATTGTTTCCCTCTATCTTTACGAACGATTTAGAAGACAATCTGAGCAGTGCTCTTAGAATGTGCTCGGATGTTGCCGACGTTTATCGGTTAGTAAAGTCACTAGAAGACAAAGCATCTGCAAAAAGATTTAGATACGATATATGCAAGGTGTGAAAATTGGCAATTGGCCCTAAACAACGAAAAGTGTGACTTCATCCAGATGACCACTTACAAGAAGTATACATCTACATGGGATACTCTGCAAATCACATTTAAGTGCTTCGCAGAGGTTTCATCGAACCACAATCATACTATTTTCATTCCATTCTAGAATATCGCATGGGAAGGAGGAACACCTGAATCTCTTAGTTCTAGCTCTGATTTCTCGTATTTTACTCTGATGGTCATTTCTACCTATATAAGTGGGAATCAACAATATATTTTCGCAATCGGAGGAGAATGTTGGTGATTGGAGTTTCGTAAGTAGCTCACGCCGCAGCGATAAACGACGTTGTTTTAATGATTCCCAGCTCAGATACTGTATCATTTCCATGACGCTGTCTGCCCAGGATCGTGACAGTCCAAAACGAGCTGCCCTTTTGCACTCTTTCGATGTCCTCCGTCAAACCCACCTGATAAGGATCCCAAAAAATGTTCAAATGTGTGTAAATCCATCGGACCAAACTGCGTGGTCATCAGTCCGTAGCTTACAAACACCTTTAACCTAGGTAAACTAACCTAAGGACAAACACACACACACACACACACACACACACACACACAGCCATGCCCCAGGGAGGACTCGAACCACCATAAGGATCCCACACTGGGCAGCAATACTCCAGGAAGGAGTGCAAGGCTAAATATACACTGACTGAGGTCTAACAACAGCAGGCACAATCAAAAAAAGTCCTCTTAAACTTCTTTATGTTATGTAGTGCCATTCTTATAGGGCACTACTGAACAACGGCATTTTAAATGCCAAATTTAAATACCTCAATGCTCAGTATATATTACATCGATCACCAGATGATGGGCTAAATCCCAAACGTTGTGAAATCAAAATAAATAATAACTTTTCAACAACCATCATTTGATCAACATACTGATTCCGAAATGGGGGACATAGCATTAGGTATTTCCGGTGTAAAGAAGCAGCTGAGAGAGCTAAATACGAGAAAGTCTGCTGGTCCGGATGGAATACCAGTTCGGTTTTATAAAGACTATTTTGCGGCATTGGCCCCTACTTAGCTTGCATTTATCGCGAATCTTTAATTCAGCGCAAAGTTCCTAGTGATTGGAAAAAAGCGCAGGTGACTCCCGTTTATAAGAAAGGAAAGAGAACTGACCCACACAATTACAGGCCAATATCGTTGACATCAGTTTCATGTTGAATTTTAGAGCATATTCTCAGTTCGAATATAGTAAATTTCCTTGAAACGGAAAAGCTTCTTTCCATGAATCAGCACGGGTTTAGGAAACATCGTTCATGTGAAATTCAGGTTGCCCTTTTCTCACATGACATCTTGCGAGCCATTGATGAAGGGCAACAGGCGGATTGTATTTTTATCGACTTCAAAAAGGCGTTCGACGCGGTGCCACACTGCAGACTGCTAATGAAGATACGAGCTTATGGAATAGGTTCACAGATTTGTGACTGGCTGGAAGACTTCCTGAGTAATAGAACGCAGTACGTTCTTCTCGACGGCGAGTGTTCATCAGTGACGAGTGTATCGTCAGGCGTGCCCTAGGGGACTGTGATAGGACCGCTATTATTTTCTATCTATATAAATGATCTGATGGGCAGAGTAAGTTGTAATTTGCGGCTGTTTGCTGATGATGCTGTGGTGTATGGGAGGGTGTCGTCTGTAACTGACTGTAATAGCATACAGGATGACTTAGACAAAATTTCTAGTTGGTGCGAAGAATGTCAGCTAGCTGTCAATGTAGAAAAATGTACGGTGATGCGCATAAGTAGAAAAACCAATCCCATAATGTTCGAATACAGCTTTAGTAGTGAGCTTCTTGATGCTGTCGCGTCGTTCAAATATCTAGGCGTAACATTGCAGAGCGATATGAAATGGAACGAGCATATAAGGACAGTTGTGAGTAAGGCGGACAGCCGACTTCGGCTTATTGGGAGAATTTTGGGAAGATGAACTTCACCTGTAAAGGAGACCGCGTATAAAACGCTTGTACGACCACGTTTTAAGTATTGCTCAAGTGTTTGGGACCCGCAGCAGATCAGTTTAAAGGAAGACATAGAAGCAGTTCAGAGGCGAGCAGCTAGGTTTGTTACTGGTAGGTTCGACCATTGCGCGAGTGTCACGGAAATGTTCCGGCAACTCAAATGGGCATCGCTGGAGGAAAGACGACGTTCTTTTCGTGAAATTCTGTTGAGGAAATGTAGAGGGCCGGAATTCGAAGCTGAGTGTAGTACGATCTTGCTGCCGCCTACTTACATTTCGCATAGTGATCATAAAGACAAGAGAAATTATGGCTCGTACGGAGGCATATAGGCATTCTTGTTTTTCCTCGTTCAATTTGGGAGTGGAATAGGAAAGGAAATGCCTAGTAGTGGTACAGTGTACCCTCCGCCACGCACCTTACGGTGAATTGCGGAGTACGTATGTATGTAGATGTAACAGGTCATTCTAGTCACCGTAATGCTGTTTAAGAATCATTTTTATATTTTGATCATGACGGTTGTATATATCTATCAACACCTTCAATCTAAAATAATACTTTTATACTAACAAACACAAACATGTCCCAGGAAGGACTCGAACCTCCGGCGGGAGCGGCCGTCTAGGCCACAGCATGATTCCTTAGACCACGCGGCTACTCCCGCGCGGCTAATAAATAAAATAAATGAGTCGCAAACTACTTACAATATTGTCACTGAACGTAAGTACGCACAGTTAGTACTTTTAATTATTCTGTTTACACGTTCCTGCATCGGTTTTTAGTTACTCTGTAGATTCACTTGTAATTAATTACGTCCCACTTAATGGATAATTCTTGTTTTGGATAGAATTCAGCATTTCTCACATCTTTTTAAGTAACTCCGTTTTCTTTCATTTAGCTCCATAGTCATTTAATTCGAGCAAATCTAATAAACTTGATATAGGAGTAGTAGGAATGTTGCTTTCATCAACGCTAATGAAAGAAACGTTAATGAAAGATATTGCCCCCTCTCCCTCTTTTCATCCTGTTCCTCCACTACCATCCTCCGTCAGAAGTTTGCTAAAGTCTTTCAGGCAACATACCGCACCGTCTGGGGTGTGCTGTTGTCTACAAGTCTCTTCTCTGATTTAGGAGAATTCTTTTGTCTCATCGAAACAAGTAGGACGTCCCGTTATACACATTTTATCTTTGCACCAGTGTTGCCAACCGTAGGGACGTGTCTCTACGTGTAGGGACTTTTGACTTTTTCCAGACTGTAGGGACGGATTTCCAAAACTAGGGAATTTTCTCAGGGATGATGCAGAATGAAAGTACCTTTTTTAAAATTCAAAACAGTAATAATTCATTGTAGAATAATATTAATAAATGTGAAATCATCCTACATGTAAGGTTTTCTTTCTTTTTCTCTCTTTCTATTTTTTTTTTTTTTTTTTTTTTTTTCTTCCCCTCCAGATATCAGTTTGGTGCGTAGGGACTTTCATGGCGAACGTAGGGATTTTTGAAACGTCGTTTAGGGACATGGTTGGAAACGAGGTGGCAGCACTGCATTATTATTTTCAGGTTATTTCAGCAAATTATAGAATTTCGTTGTCACGCAAGGTTTTTAGCATGTATTCTGCATATGTCAACGCCGAGTTAACACAGACACTAAACAAATGCAATAATCTCGTTTTGGCTGATTTAGTTTTTCATCTGTGTTGTGCTTCAGAGGAACTTCGCCGAGAAGTATTGTTGCTCACGGAGGCAAATTATTTCTCGTGTATTCCATCTCTCTCTCTCTCTCTCTCTCTCTCTCTCTCTCTCTCTCTCTCTCTCTCTCTTATTGATATTTATTCTCCAAAAAAAGTTTTCAATTTTACAGGTTCATCGCCAGTTGATGTAATTTAAAGGACATTACCTCGTAAGATAGTGCAAAATGGTGCCACAATTATCGCAGTGGCCAACTCAGATGTACTGTAAACTTGGTACTGAAATTCGCGTGGAGAAACTGTGCCTAATTATCGTTTAGTACAGTTTACGGCTCGTTGAAGCGATTCGTATTTAGGCAAATGGTACTA
This sequence comes from Locusta migratoria, assembly GCA_026315105.1. Lineage (NCBI taxonomy): Eukaryota > Metazoa > Arthropoda > Insecta > Orthoptera > Acrididae > Locusta > Locusta migratoria. The sequence continues at coordinate 247,676,972 of CM048751.1, forward strand.
TCCCAAAATTTTCAAATGTTTGTAATTCTATCGGACCAAACTGCGTGGTCATCAGTCCGTAGCTTACAAACTACTTAAACCTAGGTAAACTAACCTACGGACAAACACACACACCCATGCCCCAGGGAGGACTCGAACCTCCACGGCGAGCAACCGCGCGCTCCGCAGCGAAACGCTTTAGTCCGCTCGGCTACTCCACCCCGGCGGTACTGTCCCGACCATCTGAGGTATTATTAAATTTTTCCTTAATCAGTAGTAATAGGCGCGTTGTGACGGAACTGTTATTTCAAGCCGGCCGCGGTGGCCGAGGGGACTGAGGCGCTTCAGTCACGGTCTGCACGGCCACTACGGTCGGGGGTTCGAATACCCCCTCGGGCATGGATATTTGTGCCGTCCTTAGTCTTAGCTAGTTCATAAGTAGTTTGTAAGCTTAGGGACTGATGACCCCGTAGTTAAGTACCAAAAGTGCTACAAATATTTGACCATTTGTTATTTCAACACTGTCACCTCGCTATCTGGAGGAGCGAAACTCTTGTTTTTCAAGATTTGAAATAATTGGCAAACAGCAAACACCTTGATATCTTCTTAGAAAACTACATCCTGGTCCTATTTGAGGTTGTGCTTCGCATACAGTGACCACGCCGTCTACCGAGTATCAGCCCTTTCATGTCCAGTATAATACAGGACGCTCTACTCAACCCTTCATATATTTCTGGGATAACAATGGATATTGAAAAAAAAGACTTAAACGGTAATGAGTATACGGCATGGGCTTACGAAGGAAAGTAGGCCTACAATGGGACAGTCGAAAACGTAAACAAATATTATTTTCAACACAAGCTTATGGTTTTTAGTGGATTACCCATATTATTTCTTACGCAATTAGTAGCATGAAAAACCGCAAAAAAAGAATGGCGTTGGTTGCATCGCAATGCGTCAGTTACATTCGGAGAATTGGCGAAGTGGTCGTATGAAATAAATGACCGCGTTGCTAACGCGTCCCGAGACTGAGACGTGAGTCTCGCAATTTCTCCGGATGTAATTGATGCGATGCAACCAGTGCCATTCATTTTGCGATTTTTCATTCTTTTAACTGCGTAAGAAATAATATGGGGCATTAATTTAAAATAAAAACGCTTGAAAAATAATATTTAAGTGTTAGACTGTCTCTATGTACCAACTTTCATAAGTCCCTGTCGTGCGTTTATGACCGAGACAGTCGTTTTTCAATATTTACTTTAGTCCCAGAGATATTTGGTGTCAAAAAATTTAGTGGGTCACCTGTATATGCTTCACATATATAAATCTATTTCCCACCGAGTTCCCAGAGCTACGAATGTGCCACATATTTTAGGTGTTAGTGTTGAATATCTTATTCATATGTTTTGAGTCGGCAGACACGCACCTACATCTACACACACAATGCGCAGTCCAACATAAGGTGCGTAGCGGAGGGTGCACTGTACCACTACTAGGCATTTCCTTTCCCATTCTATTCCCAAGTCGAACGAGGAAAAAAGGAGACCCCCTCAAGAGCTCTAATTTCGCTTGTCCTTGTGATCATTACGCGAAATGTAACTAGGCGGCAGGAAGATGGTACTACACTCAGCTTCAAATTCCGACTCTCTAAATTTCCTTAACAGAAATTCACGAAATGAACGTCGTCTTTCCTCCAGTGATTCCCATTCGAGTTCCCTGAGCATTTCCGTGACACTAGCGCATTGGTCGAACCTAGCTGCTCGCCTCTGAACTGCTTCTGTGTCTTCCTTTAAAATGATCTGCTCCGGGTTCCAAACATTTGAGCAACACACAAGACGTGGTCGTACAATCATTTTATACGCGGTCTCCTTTACAGATGAAGTACATTTTCCCAAAACTCTCCCAATAAACCGAAGTCGGATGTCCGCCCTACTCACAACTGTCCTTATATGCTCGTTCCATTTCATATCGCTCTGCATTGTTACGCCTAGATATTTGAACGACGCGACAGCATCAAGAAGCTCACTACTAATGCTGTATTCGAACATTATGGGATTGGTTTTTCTACTCATGCGCATCACCTTACATTTTTCTACATTGAGAGCTAGCTGCCATTCTTCGCACCAACTAGAAATTTTGTCTAAGTCATCCTGTATGTTATTATAGTCTGTTAATGACGAAACCCTCCCATACACCACAGCATCATCAGCAAAGAGCCGCAAATTACAACTTACTCCGTCCAGTAGATCATTTATATAGATAGAAAATGATAGCGGTCCTATCACACTTCCCTGGGGCACTCCTGACGATACATTCGTCTCTGATGAACACTCGCCGTCGACAATAACGTACTGCGTTCTATTACTTAGGAAGTCTTCCAGCCAGTCAGAAATCTGTGAACCTATTCCATTTGCTCTATCTTCGTTAGCAGTGCAGTGTGGCATCGCGTCGAACGCCTTTTTGAAATCGAGAAAAACACAATCTGCTATTGCCCTTCATTCATGGGTGGCAAGATGTCATGTGAGAAAAGAGCAAGCTGAGTTTCACGTAAACGATGTTTCCTAAACCCCTGGTGATTCGTAGAAAGAAGCTTTTCCCTCTCAAATGTTTAATTGTGTGATTTGTGCGTTGTGTGTCTTGTGTTTGCAGTTTTGTGCACTTTTTTCGTGTCTGCAATGGATATACTCAGTAAATGTAGTTATTATAATTTTTATAACGCAGTTTGTTAGAAATGTAAAAGACTTTTCACATTGAGAAACCACTTTGAAATTAGTGTGACGGTATTTCCTTATGGCCTGTGTGCGCAGGGAACTGTTTTTCGTGGTTTTTCGTACATAATTGTCTATATTTTGATTTTCATATACCGGGTAGTTATGTTTCAAGTTATCCTATTTAACACTTCATAACACAGAATCTAATTAAGATACCAGTACCGAACTTGGTTTCCCCCATGTAGCAAATTCTGTACATTGAGCAAGCTGTGAAGTAATGCAAGGAGAAATTTGGAGTACTAATTCAGGTTCAGGAAGGAGAAATAGAAAGTTTGCGATTTGCTGATGACAGTAATTCTGTCAGAAACAGCAAAGGACCTATACAAGCAATTAAACAGAATGGAGAGTGTCTTGAAAGGAGCGTATAAGATGAGCATTTACTAGAGCAAAACGAGGATAATGAAATGTAGTGTCAGAAAATAAGGCGTTGCAGAAGGAATTAGATTACGTAATGAGACAATAAAAGTAGTAGATGAGTTTTTGTTATTTGGACGAAGTAAAGAAGATACAAAATGCAGAATGGCCGTGGGAAGAAAAGCGTCTCTGAAGATGTGAAATTTGTTGTCATCCAATATTAGTTTAATGTTAGGAAGTCCCTTCGGAAAGCGTTTGTCTGGAGTGTAGCATTCTTCAAACGTGGACGATAAGGAGTTCAGACAAAAAGTTGATAGAAGCTTTCGAAAAGTTGTGCTACAGACGAAACATTAGCTGGGTAGATCGCGTAGCAAATGAGATGTTCAAAAGAATTAGTTACAAAGGGAGTTTCAGGCATACCCTGTTTATCTGAAGGGGGAGGTTGGTAGGACACATTCTGGGAAATCGACTCGTCAACTTGGCATCAGAAGAAAGTGTGTGTGGTGAAAACTGTAATGATACCGAGGAACGAATAAAGTAAGGACATTCAAAAGGATGTAGGTTGCCGTTATTTTATCTCATATGAAGCCTTGCACATGGGAGGGTAGCGTGGAGAGTTGCATCAAATCAGTCTGCGAAATGAGGACCACAACAACAACAACACTAGTGTGAAGGCCCTGGGGAAGAGAAATAATGCAGAATTAATTCAGTAGAAACACTTTTAATGTACTCTTACGGAACATCATAAAATTACATACGTGTACCCTTACAGATACAGAAAATACTCAGTATGCCGCCGTCCAGTGTCCAGAAGTATCTGAATGCCCAAGATTGCATTATGCAAAGAAAGCTCAACGAATTATCAAACTTCCTGGCAGATTAAAATTTTGCCGGAACCAGGCTACGAACATGGGACCTATGCCTTTGCGGGCAAAGGCTGAGCTATCCCGGCACGCTTCACGGCCCGTGCTACTTACCTATCTCCGTAATATCCTTTCTTCCTGGAGTGCTATTCCCGCAAGGTTCGCAAGAGAACTTCTGAGAAATTTAGAAACTAGGAGGCGAAGTACTGGCAGAAGTAAGTTTCTGAGGTATGACCGTGAAGCTTGAGGGATAGCTCAGTCGGTAGAGCGCTTGCCCGCTAAAGGCAAAGGTCCTAGGTTCGAATCCCAGTTCCGGTACACAATTTTAATCTGCCGGAAAGTTTCATGTCAGTGCACACCCCGCTGCAGAGTGAAGGTTTCAGCCTGAGAACGAATCATGTCCGTAGGTATGCTAGCTACCTCCTCTTGAAACACTGCGTTTGAGATCGGCACATGTGTGATTGTTCCCAAGATAAACCCTGTCCTTCGGGAAGCCCCACAAACAGACGTCACAGGGAGCGAGATCAGATGATCGTGCTGTCCAAACATTTGGATCTAATGACGCGATCGTTTCCAAATCTGTTCCGAAGAAGTAGTTGAAATTCACGAGCGAAGTGCGGTAGGGCCACATCTTGCATGAAAATTTGAATTCAATGCGCCTCTCTCCTGTAGGACGGATATGATATGCTGCGGAAGCATATCGCAATATGGCTGCACGTCTCTGGGCCATGAGCGCCAACATGTTAAAAAAGTAATGGACCAACGATGGACATTCCCGCGAAGGCTCACCATACGGTGACATGTTCACTATATAGAGGAATTGCGTGCACAGTGATTGGACGTGAAGATTGCCACACTCGACATTTTTGTGTGTTGAGATCACGCGTCAGAGAAAAATGAGCTTCATCCGTCCATAGGACGTTGCAGGGTTAGCCCTCGACAACTTCAGTCCTTGCGAGAGTGAAATAAACGTCATTGTGTGTCGCACTATGCAAGCTGGTGTACGATATGGGTCTTGCACATTTTGGGAATGGTTCTAAGCACCTTCCATACTGTGGACCATGCGATATTCAAAACTGCTTGACTGTCGAGAACTGCGCTTCACAGTAACAATGGTTTCATCAACCAGCTGTGGTGCTACCAGTCGTCTGCCTCTTCCAGAAGCGACGGCCAGTTCTCCAGTTGATTCGAACTACTTGTTCATACTCCACACAGCGCATCAGCCGCGCACGTGATCGCCCACACTCGCGGTTACCCTCTGGTTACATCTTTGACATACCCTGCTTTCTGAGTCTGTTATACTTTATCTTCGATTTGTTGTATTAAGAAATTGTACTGTTTTTATTTACGTTTAAGTACTGTAACCCCTTGATATTTTCGTTATCACTATCACTTTTAACTTGTACTGTAATTGGTTTTGTAGATAATTATGACGACACTGTCAACTTATTCAGAAAATGTATAAAACTAAACTGCTTATGTAATTTTGTAAGTACTTCTACCATGGATGAAGATCTTTATATTTTATATTTGTATCACAATGAAGCTAAACTAATTTTTGTACTATTATAGAAATGCCTGGAAGATGGGACACTCCCGGGACAGGTTGTGACACAACAACACAGTGACCAACGGTGCTTTCCAGTCATTTGTGCGTACAGGGTGATTTATAAAACGATGCTTTATGTATTTTTCCTCATTATTTGTATTTTTTGTAATTTATTATGTATTTGTATATTTTGTTTCTGTAATATATTTGCATTGTCCTGCTAATTTCCATATATGTCAAAAATATTATAAATATAGTAGACACGCTGGGTTAGCAAGGGCTTTGCTATTGTATAGAATCATCTTTGAGTAGGTAGTTTTTTTATCGTTGGTAGCGCAGAGGCGCACAGCGAGGAGTCGTCATTGAGAAGTAGCGGCGGACAGGCGGATTCGTGAGACGGTGCGCTCAGTGGTGTATGGCAAAAGTACGTGAAGGAGAATGCATGTTGGATTGGCACTAGTGGAGGAGAGGGCGAAGACGCAATATTATTTATTCATACGGCCACAGCTCAAATAATTAATAAATGCATAAACAGGAATGCTGTGGGCCCTAAATTGTAATTAACATTTGTCGCCAAGAAGAGCCTGTGTTTCCCAATTGTTAAGTGCCAACAGTCTTCAATCAGCAGCACCACGTCGCACACCAAATTCAGTAAGGTCTGTCCAGTTTGCCTTAGCATGTACAGCTAACCAGCGTATTAGTGATGATTGTTCAATAGTGAACACTATTATTTGTGAACCTGTGTTTAAAAATCATTACCCATAGTCATTGTCCAGACAGGCTCCTTCCTCATCCATTGTTTTTCCGAGAATGTTCACAAAGTGTTAGAAAACTAAAAATCAAAGTCATTAAAGACAATGTGACAGTCGTTGATAAAAAATGTGTTCAGAAAAGTATTACTAAATGTAGCTTATGCCAGTGTTGCTGATCAATAGGTTTGCTAAGTTGAACGAAACTGCTAGACTAACTTTCAATTTCAAGAGATACTTCAATATCAGTGCAAAAGATTGTTTTCCACTGCATATTATTTTGAGGTAAAGTTTTTAATTTGCAAGTACTGATTAGTGAAAATAGTGATTATTTGCAAGTGTTTGAAATGCTAATAGTTCCTGGTTAAAGAGAGAGCAAAAGTTAATCAGAAGGTTAAATAGTTCTTTTCTAAATACTCAATGTTATCACAAGTCATTAATTAATTTTTAAGCTTGCCATTAATACAGTTAATACTTCAGTTACATCTTGATTATTGCCAAAGCACATGGCATACTCGCTGTTGAATAATTTCTGGTACTTATATAAACAATTAACTATTTGAAGCTGTAAATAGTAAGTATTAAGGTGAGAGTTTTGCATGATTTGCTGCATGTTGCATTTGCGTGGCTATGGCTTGCATTTCGCTTTCTTACATTGAACCCGTGTGTTAGTGAACTATTTCTCAGTAATTAGTATATTGTCAGTGTCTTTTGTACCGAATTTGACGCGCATACTCTGACTTTCTGCCCACCCAAATTTTACGTATTTTTTCACGTTGTTAATTAACTTAGCTATTATTGAGATCCCACCAAATTGTTTGCTCGTACAACGAGCTGGCGACCGTAAATCAATAAGTTATTCACTTTTCCAAATTACTCCCGGTGTCCCGTTTGTTCCGCATTTTTTTTTTAATTTAAACATTAATAATTTTATTCCAACATTTACCTTCCACTTTCTTTATTCCTATCGATCGTTGTCTACCAAGGTGGTGCAGCAACGTTCCGGTTATAGCCTCCGCTACATCATCGGCTTCATTAGCGATAGCTTTTCCAACAAATTAAGATAATTAGGCACACGGGTCATTTTTCTAATTATCATACACTAACTGGTGGTGTAGGACGGGTAGGGTTATAAAGTAACACAATAGATTAAATTTTTCATGACTGCAGAGTGTACAATGCATTTCCTATTGCATTCGTCTCAAACCAAGCGAGGTGGCGCAGTGATAACTCACTCGACTCGCATTTGGGAGGATGGTGGTTCAAATCCACCTCCGGCCATCTAGATTTAGGTTTTCTGTGGATCCGCTAAGGAGCTGGTTCAACTGCGTTTCACGTCAATCGTAGCCACGAATATGTTGATTATGTGGAACTGTTGCAACATAATTGCTGTTGAATCTTCCGGGTTATGTGGTCGTGGTCGAAGAAAGGTATCTGCTCCTGACGTTTCGTCCAGAGCTGCGCTGGACGAAACGTCAGGAGCAGATATGTTTCTTCGACCACGACCACATAACCCGGAAGATTCAACAGCAATTATTTCAGCCGGTCGTGAAAGCCTTCACTGCATTTTGCAACATAATTGTTTAGTATTCTTATAATAGGTGGAATTCCGTATACAGCGCGTGTCGCGCATTAATGGTTACTTGTACTTGCTATTAACGTAATATATTTTCTTTCAGACAGTAAAAAGGTAAAGCATTCAACGATCCAAAGTTTGTTTTGAACACCACAGTGCTTTACTAATAGGCATGGTTCTGTGTGGAGGTGGTAAGCCATTGCCTTCCTCCGATCTTAGAACTTATTTACCCAAGCAGTTATAGGGGGACCTACAGTTTAACGTGGGTTCCGGACCAACGTGCTACTCGCTATTTTTCACATCAGCAACCCTGCCAGAGATGCATCCGGGAAAGTTACAGATAAACATCTTAGGTCCTTTGCTGGAAAGCGAACCCGCGACCTTTAGGTTTGAAGTGTGGCACTCTACCACTGTGCAACGGAGCCGCACTTTCAGACAGTGACGTGTTATAATTAATACTCCCCTGTTCCAATATGTGTTAAGCTGTCCCTAATCCATGGAACCGAGCCAGCAGATTCTTAATAACTGTGTCACATATAGGACTATGGATATGCCTTCCGCACGTGATGAAAAGGTAATTATGAGTTTTTGCGGGAAAAGAGGGGTGTTACAAAGTGCATCTGACATAGAATAAAACTGAGTTATATATATAGGAAGTCCTTTCTGAAAGCATTTGTCTAGAGTGTAGCATTGTATGGGAGTGAAACGTGGACGATAAGCAGTTCAGATAAAAAGATGATAGAAGCTTTTGAAATGTGGTGCTACAGACGAATGATGAAAATTAGATGGATAGATCACGTAACTAATGAGGTGCTTAACCGAATCGGGGAGAAAAAGAGTCTCTGGCATACCTTGACTAAGAGAAGGGATAGATTGGTGGGACACATTCTGAGACATCAAGGAATTGTCAACTTAGCATTAGAAGGAATTGTGTGGGGGTAAAAATCAGCCGCGATGGAGTAGCCGAGCGGTCTAAGGCACCTCGCTGCGGAGCGCGCGTTTGCTCGCCGTTGAAGGTTCGAGTCCTCCCTGGGGCATGGGTGTGTGTGTGTGTGTGTTGTCCTTAGGTTAGTTTACCTTAGTTAAAGTAGTTCGTAAGCTACGGACTGATGACCACGCAGTTTGGTCCAATAGATTTACAAACATTTGAACATTTGAGCGATATGTGTTGGTGGTACTGGTGTATGCTCCACAAATTCAGAATGTGTATGTTATTGTTGTACAACTTGTCAACTTCTGTTTTCATGAACACTAAACGGAACTGAAATGTGGTTTTTGTGCGTCTCGGTTCCATTTTTATGTAAAGGGTCACGGACACCTAAACTTATGGTTAGGCAATAGTTCTGTTGTTTTGTGTATTAAATTAGTTGCGTCGCAATTTTGTTCAGTGAAAAATCGTTGCATAATTTACGAAGGGCGTCGTGTACTAAAAGAACCACTCCTAACAATGTATGTTTTTGGCTACTTTCGTGACTTCCGGACAGACGGCACTGCGCATCAGTCGAGAACACGTTTCACGCAAGAGTGCTCGCGAAAAATGTGTAGCTGATTTGTTGTCTCTGGCGCTCACGACACGCACGGCTGCGTACGCAAATAAGGCAACAGCGCCGTCGCTTGTCTTTCTTACGCACTGCTCGCTGCCTGTCGTGTGTCTGCCTGCTTCCGCTATCTCGCCGCACAGTGGTGGCGCTGCTCTGAAGCGCGAGGAATAAAAGAATGGCGAGTGTGGTGGCAGCCGCTGAGTGACGGCTTGGGTTTTAATGAGCCTCTGCCGAGCCGCGGCGGTAAGTTTGTTCAGGCTGCGGGCAGAGCGCGGGTAAACACTTCTGCAGCCCCCGGCATACGTAATGCCGTAATGGCGGCCTTCCGCAGACTGCGCGCTCGGCTCGCGTGCACGCACTCAGCCAGCACCCCCTATAGAAGAAAGCCTGTGCACGACGTCACAACATGGCGGCGGTGAGAGGCTTAGAGTCTTCTGAAAGATTGTAAACATGAGCAGTGCATGCTGTTTATAGTGCATTTATTCGTTCAGGAGTGTATTTATTACGTATATTGGTTAGGGTGGACCGGAAAAAGTGAATTTTTGAGTATCGAGTTGTAATAGGGCTCGAAAGTTGCGTATTTATGTGGCGATTAACGAAAAAATAATTTAAAAAATCGAACTTAATATCTTCAGTTCGCGCAAAGGGCTTAAAGTTTCTAAAAAAAACGATAAATTTATAGAATTTCCGAAAGGACATATCTTTCAGTACCACGTCCTAATAGGACTCAAAAACTGCGTATCCATCTATAGTTTAACATAAAAATATATAGACCAAGAGACGCGTATAATAAGCAGATTCAAGTGGATGTGTGTTGCCGTTCTTATGAGGAAATGAAAAGGCTTGCTCAGGATAGAGTAGGGTGGAGAGCTGCATCAAACCAGTCTCCGGACTGAAGACGATAACAACAACATCGTATGTAATCAGTTCGCACTAAAGGCCTTAACAATCGAAATATGACAACATTTCTAAATGTTCAAAATGTTACGGAAATTTACTAATATCTCGTATTTATATGTATGTTTTAAATATGTTAGGTTTTATTTATTGTGATTTGATTATTTAAAGAGAAAACATCGTAACTTTGCAGCTCTTCGCCCTTTTCACCAGCAAATTTGGTTAAATGACCCAGAACTCACCACGAGGAGGTGGCTGCAATTAAAGTTCCACACACACCCTACCCAACCAACCACCCGTCCAAGGACGTCATACTATTTATATATTCATATTTACAATATATACATTTATTTACATTTTTATACCTTTATTTAGATACTAGTCAAAGATGTAGCTGGCTTTAATTCTGATTTGTGTCCAGATTTGGCATTACAGATCTTGACAGCAGAGTCGTCCTAATGAATCCATCTCTGCTATCTTGCCCACGTACTTTTTCTGCAGCCTCTGTTACTAATTTTACACATCTTTCTACAACCTGAGTGTGGCACGGAAAGTTCAGAAATTCAGTTTTTGAGTCCTATTAGGACGTGACATGGATACGCAGGTTTTGAGTCCTGTTAGGACGTGATACTGAAAGATATATTTTCATATGACCTTTCAGAAATTCTATAAATTTATCCTTATTATGGAAACTTTAAGCCCTTTGCGCGAACTGAAGATATTAAGTTAGATTTTTTAAAATTATTTTTTCGTTAATCAGCACATAAATACGCAACTTTCGAGCCATATTGCAACTCGATACTAAAAAAATCACTTTTTTCGGCCCACCCTAATATTGGTGTTGTGTACGGTGTGATCGCTACGCTGGACGATTTGTGTGTATGAGAACAACATGTTCTTTTTTTTTTTTTTTGTTTTTTTACTGACAAAATGCCGTTTCGCTGTTCTGTGCCGAAATGTAGAGGAAATTACGACTGTGGCCCAAAAGTTACCGTCTTTAAACGTCCGGAGAAGAAAACGCTAATGAGGGTCGTTACGTAAATAAAATAAATCGCAATATCCATGGGGAAAAAAAAACCAACAGCTATATTTTGGATGTGATTTCGGCATATATTCGCTGTACAAATACGGGACGGACAGTTAATTTACTGTGGGTGCCTTCTCACGCTGGTATCTGCTATAATGAGGAAGTTGATGCATTGGCTAAACAAGCGGCATCCTTAGGCACTGTCTTGGACCTACAACTACCATACACAGACTTCTTATCTGCGGTCAAGGACTACGCAAAACAACAGTGGCAACAGATGTGGAACGTTTCCCAAGAAACGAAAGGCGCTTCTAACGCTGTGCTGCAACCTCGGATTTCTACGCAGCCGTGGTTTATGAGGACTCATCTGGACCTATCCGCGATTTCTATCATTATTCGTCTTCGCTTCAATCACGCCTCTTATCCAAAACATCTACATCGGATCAACATCTACGATTCGGCGGCATGTGAGTGTGATCCTGAAACGGAAGCTGATGTCAACCACATCCTGTTCAGGTGCCCCAAATTTGACCGAAAACGTTTGAACTTCCTGCAGACATTGGTGAAGATGGGATATCCCCTTCCCCAGTCAGCTTCTTCCCTTTTGTGTACAAAAGACATTCGTGTATATAAAATCATAATTAAGTTTATTAAGATCACTGTACACAATCTATAAGCATCAAGTGTGTTGGTAATATAAGGTTTTGCTTGTGAATATGAGAAAATGTTCCAACATTATTTAAATTGTAATGTAATGCAGTTTTCGCTTTGTTTCCACTTTCCAATTTTGACAAAATGTACCTCTGTTTTGTCTGTTTATTTAAATATATGTACATTTCCACTGTGTGTTGTAGATGGCCACATTGAGTAAACACTCAGAAGGCCAAATAAATGATGAAAAAAAATCTCAATATCCAACGGTAAAGTCATGACTTAAAACCCTTAAACAAGGTTAAACAAAAAAAGAAACTTTGCTTGAAGAAGGAGCCAAGTTATCCTGGGAATTCTTGATATCCATTTCGTCTTCTCCGGACGTTTGAAGACGGTAATTTTTGGGCCACGGTCGTAATTTTCTCTACATTTCGGCACAAAACAGCGAAACGGCAATTTGTCAGTAAAAAAGAGATCACGCGTTGTTCTCACACACACAAATCGTCCAGCGTAGCGATCACACCGAACACAACACCAATGTACTTAATAAATACACTCCTGAACGAAAAAAATGCACTATAAACAGCGTGCACTGCTAATGTTTACAATCTTTCACAGGACTCTAAGCCTCTCGTCGGCGCCATGTTGTGACGTCGTGCGCAGGGTTTCTTCTATAGGGGGTGCTGACTCAGCTCGCTGAACCTCGTCCACTTAGGGCAACGCCGGCGGTAGCTCCCCCTCGCGGCTTCTCGCAGTCTGTGCCGATAAATGTGGAGCGAAAGATCATTTCGCATTGTCCTCTGGCGACTCTGAATAGAACGCGCACTGCAAATAATTCGAGAGGTGCCTTCAGTGTCTCCAGATTGAGTTTTCGAATGCTTTGAGCTCGCTCGCCGACTGCGCTGTGAGAGCTCGCAGTAAAATGGAACGGTCCGACGTCGTTACGTAGCACAGCACGGCCGAGTGGAAGCGTAGGAGAAGTGCTGTGCTCAGTGGAACGATCGTAATCAAGTTCGACGTAGACTTATAAACTATCGTACAGTATATACGGCGAAGTGTTTAAGGGGGGATGTACGCAAAAATTAGTGAAAATCGCAAAGTATCAAGATTATTAAAGAAAAATATTATAACCTAATTCAGACGCTAAATATATAGTTTTTTCGTAAGCTTGCTTCATGCCACGCCTCCTTTTTTCAGTGACAATAATGCATTTCTTGTCTCCAATTGTAAATATTTCAGCTTATTATAGACCTGGTTGTAAGATTGAGAAACTAGAATGTATTGGACATATTCAGAAGAGGATGGGTGGCATACTTTTGAAATTAAAAAGAGAACTCAAGGGTCAGAGACTAGAAAATGGTAAGTATCTAGGGGGTCCTAAGAGGCTTACTGACAAAGAGATACATACTTTACAAGTGTACTATGGTAAAGCTATTAGAGAAAACTGTCAAAGTGTGGAAGCTCTGCAAAGACCTGTTTGGGCAATTTACTTCCACAAGCTCTCAACCGATGAAAATTCTATTCACAACTTGTGTGATATTTTATGGTGCAAATTTCCGCAAGCTGAAGAGTTTGGAACGAATTACACCTATAAGCACAATCTTCCTGAAGCAGTTATGAATGCTGTGAATCCAACTTTTAGGTTTCTGGCTAACCCAGACCTGTTGAAAAAATGTGGACATGGTGGAACTCAAAGTCGCAATGGTAGTGCAAATAGCTGCATATGATGCGTGCTTAGTATTTAACAGTGGAAATATAGGCAGAATAAAGGATTTGCAAAGGCTACGTTTGAAAGCAGGAGCATTTACACTGTCCATATTGAAGCGCATTGACGATCGTAGAATTGCAAGAGCTGAGTCCGCAGTTGAAAAAATTGATAAAAAAAGTTTATCAAAGAAGACAGTCTAGAAGAAAACAACTTGAAGACGAAGACGAAACTGTTGAATATGGATATGGTCAGCACTGAACCAAAGAACATGCATATATCACAATAAAAACTGCCTTGTATTTTTAAATTAAGTTTCCCGTAAGTTTACTTTTTACAGATGTTATGTACCATTGCTCTATAACTTTTAATGACACAAAGATAAAATTTGGCATTGCTGTAAATCCTTAGTCTAAAAAACTTTGTGGAGTCATTTTTGACAAAAGTTTTTGATTCGACATTTGTAACCAAAAATGTTGAAAAAATGGATAAAATTTTGTAAATCAAATTTGAATAGCTAATAAAACCAAATGAATAAACATAACAAAAATCTTTTCCACAGATACTTTCAGGCCACTATGTTGATTATGTGTGCAGCATTTGGTATCTTAGAGTGTTATGGTTTTCTAGAAACAGTGCATTTAATAGGTATATGTTATGGGAAAATGTAAATTCTAAAATGTAAGAACTATAAGTCGTAGAAATTTGAAAATTGTTTTATGCATTAAGAGTACACTCCTAAGAATGTGTACCAAATTTCATTGATTGATCTCCAGAGTGGCTAGTGCTATAAAGGTTTTTCTCCAGTACGGTAATTTTGCATTCGTCTCCCCTTAAGGGGAGACTCCACCCAAAAATTCAACTTCAGCGATAGCAACAAAATTTTATAATTCTGTCTATTATTTAAAAATGTAGCAATACACAACATTTTATGTCCGTAACTTCATTGGTTTCAGAGTTCTCAATTTTTAATGTGATGTAATAGTATTCTAGATAACCAACGTTTCCTACTTTTAAATGAGTTTTAGGTACGTTAATAAAAAACAGTTCAACAGTTCTGTACATTCTTTTTATGAGATGTTTACGTTTATGTTTCAATGTTTATTTCAAATTCAGCCTTAAATTTTCTTCATTTGTTGGTACTTAAATGTGATCCTAAAATAAACTTGTTACATGATTGATAATATTAATGCACGGAAGTATGCAAGCACATCAAAACTACTTCTTGCAAAAATTTCATTCAGATTGGTTAATACTGATGATCTTGTTAAAAAAAATCCTGTAAAATTGATTTTAAAATTAATAACCTTTCCCTTCATGCTTATATGAGGCTACTTCTCGTAATTTCGACACCAGGGTTGCCTTTTTCTTGAATTTTATGAATCTGCTCACAGATATGTTGAGGAGCAGCAGTGGTACGGATATCTGACGGTAAGCCTCTGCGTATTTCCTTAGTCCTCTCTGGTTGTAATGAACGTAAGTTCATTATATTCTCTAATTTCTAATTACACGGTCAACAGGCCAAGTAAGTGATAAGCAAAGACCGGCAGCCAATTCAAATGTCCAAATGTTTGGAAAGTTATGGGACCTAAGGGACCTAACTGCACTGGTTATCGGTACCTAAACTTCCAAACTACATGAAACTAACTTATCCTAACAACACACACACACACACACACACACACACACACACACACACACACACACACACACACAGCCGAGTAAGACTCGAACCTCCGACGGCGAACGGCCGCGCCCACTGCAGAAAGGCGCCTCAGTGCGCATTGCTATCCACCACGGGGGCTGTCAGTTGTTTCGCTTCAGTTGTCTTGGAAATTTTCCAACTTGTTTCTCCCTGTTTCTATTTTTACCAAGTACGAGTAAAAACGATTTTGTTTGATGCTGACAGAAATCAGAAATTATCCTTGGCATCTTTCAGTGTGCAACAACCTCTTTCGCAGTCGGTATTTGAAACATTTCTTAAACATAATTTATTTCGAGTACAGCCAGATCGTTTCACGATTTAAGAGTAAACACTCTTAATATGTGAAATTAATTTGTTTCTTTAATTGAAGCTTTAAGGTGGAGTCTTACGGTAAAATGCAGTTTTAAAAGGGATGAAAGTAGGAAGACGGTAGGGTTAGAAACATCGACATATTTGTGCAGGCTGCCTAATATGTTTATTCTGTGCTTAGTGTTCTAAATAAAATGATTTTTAAAGGTATGACTGAAGAGTCATATTTCAGCATAGATATATACGTGTCAATAATTTTCCTATCATTTCTACTAAGAATATAAATTTCTAATTTCAACCAATTAATCTGTAGTTAGATCAAGTCACTATACTGCTCTTCAGCTAGCAGAGAGTTGTGAGAAGCCGGCCGCAGTGACCGAGCGTTCTGCGGCGCGTCAGTTACAGTCTGCACGGCCACTACGGTCGGGGGTTCGAATCCCCCCTCAGGCATGGATATTTGTGCCGTCCTTAGTATTAGCTAGTTCATAAGTAGTTTGTAAGTTTAGGGACTGATGACCCCGTAGTTAAGTCCCATAAGCTCTACAAACATTTGAACATTTGAATTTTTGAGTTGTGAGAAACAGTGTGGAAACTTGTCTACAGCTAGAACTTATACACCTACAGCATGAAGTTGGCGTTATTAATTTCATAGCAACATTAATCCCGTAGACTTCTCTTTCCTCAATGTAAATTCTGTAAAAAGATATATAAAAAAAGGTCAAGATCGCTGATAATCAATTTTTATTTATGACGACCGGTTTCGCTTAACTATGTCAGCATCATCTGGTCAAATAAAATATTTTACAAGGCCATAATCTTGTAATGTCGATCAGTTGTTATAAATAAATGAATTGCAGCAACCAGTTGCTTGTCGTTATTTATTATGAACTTCAACGACCGGTTTCGGGCGCTTGAGTGCCCTTCTTCTGGTCTCTATACAGACAAACAGGTACATTTGTATACAATTAGGCTATAGAACGAATAAAAGTCGATTACAGAAATATGCAGCATTTTGGAACCAAATAGAATGTAATAGAGAAGTTCATATAATGGGATGACATTAACACTTACATTTTTGTACTGTTGCTTAATAGATAAACATGCTACTAGTGGAATCAACGCTAAGTGCAAAGATTATGGAATGAACAACAGTCAACTGGTAACAAAGTATCTATGGATGAGGCTTATAGTAAAGGAGTAACGATAGAAAAAGGGGGAAGAAGGCTATGGGAAAACAGTAATACTCAAAGTAGTTGAAGAAAAGCATAAAGAGAGGAGCATGTGACTGATAAATCAGTCGCTTAGCAGATTAAAATTCAGTAGTCTAGAAGTACAATGATAAGTGGCGCCATAGGCGGAATATTTCAGAACTACCAGCTGTGCAGTAGTAGGATGCTTAGAACGTCACTGTCAGGGCATCTGTCAATATAAAGAATTTGTCATTGTATCTATGGCTACAAAATTTTTGGGGATAGATTGATGAAGTGATTATCATACAACGAATAAGTTAAGGATGTGGGTTATAAGTTTTAAGATGCGTGAACTAATGTGCAAAGAAATGTGAATGGTTACAGTAATATTAACCTAATGTTACGATTGGAACATCTAGTCAGGCAACTGAAGAAAGTTAAACAGTGAAATTGCTAGGAATATACCAAAGAGGATAATTTTAATGTAGTTGTACTGCAGAGGAAGAAGGGTATTATGAGAGTTACTTAATGTAGTATGTGGGGGGAGGGGGAATATATTAAGTTTATAAGTAAATAGCAGGTAGCAGGTGGAGAGTGTTGTGTTTGTGTGTGTGTGTGTGTGTGTGTGTGTAATTGATGAATAGGATAGTGTGATTGTGGACATAGGGTCAATCTTGAAAGCCTATGGAGCAGGTATACCATGAAAGGTATAACAATTTACAGTGCATATGTGCACTATGTCATTATAATAAAACATAATTATCACAGTGAGTGACAATAGCAAACTGATACATGATACAAGTAAAGAATAAAAGAATGTCATTATAATAAAACATAATTATCACAGTGAGTGACAATAGCAAACTGATACATGATACAAGTCAAGAATAAAAGAATATTCTTTTATCTTTGTCTTGTATCATGTATCAGTTTGCTATTGTCACTCACTGTGATAATTATGTTTTATTATAATGACATAGTGCACATATGCACTGTAAATTATTATATAACAACTGATCGACATTACAAGATTATGGCTTTGTAAAATATTTTATTTGACCAGATGATGCTGACATAGTTCAGCGAAACCGGTCGTCGTAAATAATAGTTGATTATCAGCGATCTTGGCTTTTTTATATCTTTTTACAATATTATAAGTGGATCGCCTCCTAGAACGAAAACCAACTCAACAATGTAAATTTGCTCCTAGGATTATGTCAATGTTTAGACTTGCTTGTACATGCTGCTGTTTTTACGCAAAGACGAAATCCAACCACAGAAGCTGACCGGCAGATTTTGACTTAGGAGCCTCCTACTTTTCTACTGGAAAAGTAGGATCACCGTTCATTGACAAGAAAAATAAGTATTATTCATTGACATTTTATGTTTTATGATTATTGTTTAAAACAAATGCTAATTATACATAATTTTTCCAAATTAATTTTTTTCCTAAAATTGCAATAAGGCTGTAACAGATCTTCGCAGCATCAAAGTATTAGAAGATATTGTGAATTTCATCGTCCGTTCTCATTATGCTGAATTTCATTGTCAGTACACAGTCTTAAAAATGAATTTTCCACGAAACACGTTAATGAGCGATACACGGTTGCTCACTGCGCGTAGTGAGCGCCAGTCAGCACTCTGCAGCGGGCGGTGCTGAACTGCTGGACTCCTTAGTGCACTTCACAATAATATTGTGAAGGTATACATATGATAGATTTACTCTTCAACAATTGTCTCCATTAAAGATGAAAACCTTTCCATTTCACATTGGTAACTCACTGAAATTTTACAGTAATCCAGCCGCGGTGGAGTAGCCGAGCGTTCTAAAGCGTCTCGCTGCGGAGCTCGCGGTTGCTCGCCGTGGAGGTTCGAGTCCTCCCTGGGGCATGGGTGTGTGTGTTTGTCCTTAGGTTAGTTTACCTAAGTTTAAGTAGTTTGTAAGCTACGGACTGATGACTACGCAGTTTGGTCCGATAGATTTATAGACATTTGAACATATGATTTACAGTAATCCAAAAATTGTTATTGTAATTTACTTAAAGATTTTTAAACATTATGTTGTCTTCACCAGAAAGTGATGAAGGACGTCCCACGCCTTTGCATTTAGGATTATTTTGTTTTATTTTCCATCTTAATCATGTATATATCCTATATCCTGACCAACCCCCACCCCTCTCGCTCTCATATCTTAGGGAATTTTTGGCACATTTTATCAGTACAGACGTAATTTCTGATGATGCACTGTAATGTTTATTTATTATTTAGACAGTATTTTATAATGTGTATTGCTTCCCAATATATATATATATATATATATATATATATATATATATATATATATATATATGCTGTATCTTTGATTGTATCATGATAGCATGACTTACAAATTTGTAGCTGTAAGTAACCTAGATATGAAAATCCATCTATTCAGTGTAAACAACGACTCTGCACTCATGCCCCAAAGATAATCCATCTTTTTTTTATTTATTGACTTCGGTTTTACACCATTTAGTCACTTCTGTGTATTATTAAATAAAGTTCTTCTTTTTATCCTAATATTACTTTTGTAACCCGTTGTTTACAGTCAGTTTTCATATCTTAATATTTCCGATACATAAAAATTCAATTAATTTTCTGTATACTCTCATGTCGTTACAATATAACAAAGATGTGATTGACACTGGTTGTGGCACTTTGTTTTTAATTATTGACGCTATAAATCTGATCCTCGTCTCTCGATACTTCGGGCATTGAAATATGTGGTTTGCATCTCCCAGAGTACTTCCATCGCAGTCACAAGCCGGTGTTTGACTTACATGTATTCTATAAAGGTGCTCTGGAAATGATCCATGATTGAATCTTAATCTACTGACCGTAGAGGTTGCTTGTCGTGGTCCACTAATAAGTTCAAACCGTGGTCTTTTATGATTATGCGGTTGAATTTTTGCATATTTTCGTCCTCTGTGTTGCCATCTATCCAGCAATAAATTTCCACAGATATCACTTCAAATACGAATGTGATGGTATATCTTTGCAGTTGGTTTTGTGATAATCTTTGATGTATCCTTTGTCCTTATCAACCAGTTGTCTTTGTGATCTTATGGTGAACACATACCTGTCTTATTATTTTAAATTGAGTTGCGGAGACAAATGTGTCACCCATTTTATAATTCCAACATGAACTCAACTCCGAATATTTTATTGTTTTTATTATTATGACCATGACCTAAGGAAACCTAACTGACAACTTATATGTTAGTAAGTAACTTATACCACTGTAATGTACTTTATATTTGTATTTCATATTACTTTATATTAATTCTAAGGATCTCTTTTAAAATGATAGCGCAGCAGTTGAAAATGGCCGAAGGCCGAAACCACGTAGTGATAATAAACAAAACTTTCAGTCAAATGGTGGTCAGTTTTTTTTTTTTTTTTTTTTTTTTTTTTTTTTTTTTTTTTTTTTTTTTTTTTTTTTTTTAGGTAATCCTAAGGACGGCACAAATATCCATGCCTGAGGAGGATTCGAACCCCCGACCGTAGTGGCCGTGCAGACCGTGACTGGCGCATCGCAGACCCCTCTGCCACCGCGGCCGGTGGAACTTTGGAAATTTTCGAAAGATGCACTCGAAATTTCGTATTTTCTGGAATAATTAAAAAAATCGGAAGATCTTCCCATTTTTCGGAGGATCTGGAAACACTGCTGACCACCGCCAATATGGCGTCTGAGTTTACACAGGTTGCCGCAAAGAGCGCTGTATCTTGTGTGTTAAGGCTAGTCTACACGACGACACTAGGTTGCGAAACTCGTTGCATGAAATGAATTGCGCGCAACTGGTTTCGTGTGTGTCTGTAGACACGGCGGCAATACTATACACTACAGTTTCGTTGTTTTGTGAGTGCCATCGTCGCCGTAAAATGAAAGTTTTGGTAGCTGTAAGAGTTGTGACGAATCTATTGATTGTCTGTGTGAAGTCGCTGCATAAGACTAAACATAAAAAGAATAAAAAACATGTTTGGGTTCGTGAATGGATTTAAAAAAAGACGTCAGCTCTGTTGCTCAGCGACCTTGCTGAAAGAAATTGTGATTGAAGACCCTAGAGGCTGTTTTAATAAACTTATAATGTCACCAGAGCAGTTCACGTTCCTTTTAAACAGAGTTAGCAAACAAGTTACCGTTATGCGTGAAGAATTGTTACCAGAACTGAAATTACAAATTGCATTACGTTTCTTGTCAAGTAGATATTCGTCTCTACAGTACTTTTACCGTGTTCCGAAATCCACAATTGCCATACTTCGTTTGTATAAGACTTTCGAATTTGATGTATTTTAGTCTGCAATTCCTAATTGTCAACCGATCAATATATAATTTCACAAATAATTGCTAGAAGAGCACTAACACGCCATTAAAATCGCACAAACACCTACGCAACGCATAAATGTTCAAACACCGAATTATTTCTTCCGTTGCCCCCTGTATAGTATATTTTGATATGTGTTGATCATAATCTAATCTAAAACACGCGCAATCAGTTACGCCAAAGTTGGAAGGTGCCGAAACTGTTTAGTTTCGCCAACGAGTTGGCGCGAACGCCTGCCGCGCATGCGCTTTGGCCAGTAGCGCACTTTCATGAAAACCTAGTGTCGTCGTGTAAACTAGCCTTTAGCCACTCAAGTTCGTTGAAGGTCGTCGAGCAAGGGGGTAGTGGGAGAGGGGGGGGGGGATAGCGCCACTGTCTGGTTTGTGCCCCGGTTGGAAAATGTGGCAGCAGCGTTGCTCGTTCGTTGCCCTTGCAGAACATCTTGCATTATCGTTCCCTGCAGAGCAGAGTAGCTGGCGTCGCATTGTGCGCTCCCGGCTCTGCCATCAATACTGCTAACGAGCCCCGCTGTGCGCCTCCACTTTTACAGAGGCGTAATTGAGAGATGATCTGCGGAAAAAACTCTGCTCTGAATGTGGCTGTTCAATGCTCCATTACCGTCGACGTGTGTACGTCCTTCTGAAGATAACGATCGCAACCTGTACACTGTGGCGCTTTTTATGCACAACACTGAAGCCACATTATAAACACATCACCACATGTTCAGTGGTCTCGTAGACCTCGTAGCTCGCCTGCCATTAAAACATCACAAAATTATATTAGGACGTCGGGTTTATTGGCTTCATGGAAACCAGAAATGTGACACTTTTCACTTGATAATGAATTTATTTTTCATTCTTGATGACTGCTTGTTACATAATGACAGAAGTAAGACTGCATGACTACACTGAGAGTGACTGACAACTCCCCAACTGACTTAGGACTGACTGTACAACTCTGCAACTCACTGAGTTCGCGCCAATTCGCGCGTATAAATAAATAACATAGTATTCTAGAACACGGAAGTTACAATGTTTAATATTACATATTTTGTTTATGTAACATAAATGACTCTTGCTTTACGTAAAGATACACAAACTTATTACAAATGGAATAATAAGTTTTTCATATAAAAACAAAACAATACAAAGGATCGTAAGTAAACAACAATTAGCGCAGTATTAATATATATTTACATTATTTGAAATTGTTAAATCAAAGCAACTAATCAATTCTACAATCAGCAAAGTATTATATTATGGTCAATACATTATAGACGACCTCAGATATTGTTAGTTAACAATTTCATTAACAAACATTATTGTCCAACGTAAAACTTAGGACTTTCAGTAAGTAATTTTTTTTTAGTTCATTAAAAGACCCAAGTAATGAAAGTGATTATGTGACCAGCCAGAAGTGACTTAAAATGCTTATATAATACAAACACGGAATATTAGGGCATAATACCACGTTCAAATGTGGTATCGAACAATTCATTTATTCAAACACACGAGATTTTTCTAGAGTATATACAACACGTTACTTGCCGTACGCTGTTTCAGCGGAGTCTTCTCACGAAACAGTGCAGCCAGTTCATAAACTTCGATCCAGGTAGGCGTTTTGGACAGATTTCCATGGAGAAAACTACCGAACAGAAGACTTAGGGGCATGAACTAATCCTGTATATTAAAAGAATCTACGAAAACTAAAGACAGTACGGCCAGACCAAATTATGCGGCCAATTTCCTTCACTTTTGCTTTAAACGAAATGTATTGACTCACAGATTTGTCATCAAGTACCAGCCGCGCCGAACGATGGTCGTTGAATCACGCACAGAGCATACGGTGTAGCGGACTGTTGGCGCGACACAGCCCACGGCTCAGGACCACGGGTAGCCCAAGCCCCTACACACCAAATTGATGCTGGACCCTGAGGAGGGAGCCGAACGACAAAGGGGTCATCAACCTTCAGAATGCTGTCGGTATGCCGCGGTGAAGTACCCGAGCGGTCTTAAGGCACCTGCCTGCGGAGCGCGTGGTTGCTCATCGTCGGAGGTTCCTCCGTGGGGCATGTGTGGTGTGTGTTGTCCTTGGGTTAGTTTAACTTCGTGTAAGTAGTTTATAAGCCTAGGGACTAATACCCAACGCAGTGAAGTCCCATAGATTTACAAACATTTGAAAATTTGAATTGTCGGTTGAAACTTTACTGTCCTATGCTTGTATTACTAGTTAGTGGATGAAATGACTTGCTCTGCAGGTTCCGAAGTGGAACAACGAAATCAATTAACCCTTCTCGCATCACAGCTTAGGAACAGCCTATCTGCAGAGACTTAAAGGTTAAAGCGCAACGGAAAACTTCTCCACTCCCAGACGGGGAGAGCCAAGGCTGACTAATATTTAAATTAAATTTGAGAGGGGTACTAAGGAACAGAAAAACGCTTATTAAATGGGGAGACAATTTAAAACATTAAAAGCACACACCTCACATAAAATTCATTATTGAACGTAAACGGCCCATTTGATTCCCCACCTATCAATAAAGCTAATAATTCAGAAAATGGGGTACAATTGTGGGTGAGTAGACATACATTCATTCACACACACTCATCAAAGTTCTCGCGACACTTACTCAACAGCGACCAGCGTCTGCAGCAGAAAATGAGGGGAAGAGCAAGCTTGAAGCACGCGCACATATTAATGTAACACTCTACTGTTATTCCGTAATCGGGACACGTGGTTGTTCACAGGCTACTGGACTGGTTCACAACTCAACTCGCAAACTTGAAATACATGGAAATAAAAAACGACAAGCGGAAGAATTGAATAAGTAGAAGCAAATTATTAACCTGTATCGCCTGAGGGGCCTTAAAGCAATTTGATGATCGGTATCGGATTCATAATAGCTAACACACGTGGCATGACTAACAGACAAAGCAACTTCGTTAAAATTTGAACAAATCACAGGAAAATTGCCGTGGAAACAAGATAATAGAATATCACTGTTTAATTATAATCGCGAACTAAACTGAACTTTTTCAAGGGCTGAAATCCTAACATGAACAAAGGCACACGCGGTTCTGTTGTCATAACCACACGTTAGATAACAAAAGTTTTAACACTAAACTCGTTAGTTCTAACCAAAATATCCACCACGTATTACGAACGAAATCTTGAAGCAGTTTAAGACTGCTGCGAGCATTTCGACTCAGAACTTAACACCATGAAATTATTCAGAAATGCTCCTCAGAGCAGCAGTCCAGTAAAAGCCGCTTACCTCGAGTGCGTCCGACGGTAGAGTGCCTTGGCCACTGCGTGTCCTGAGCGATTCACCGTTTGCGAGTCTTTAGCGGGAGGGCTGGGGGTTGTGACCAGCTAGCGAGCCCTTCAGTGACGACCGGAACCAGAGGATTAGTCTCGGTATCATAGCATCTCTGCAGCTCACCGCACAGGAGATATTTTGGTGTCAAAGAAAGAGTTGCTTCAGAGGGGACTGTAGTAGACGATTACATGGTTACAGAGATGTAACCAGCTCGTCTGCAGAGCGCGGAGGCAGCACTCCACACTGATATTGCAACACGCAAAATAGCGACACATTCCACACACACACACACACACACACACACACACACAGCACACACACACACACTCATTCAGTGGCGATGTTAGTCAGGGCAATATACAACATAACACATAAAATATTACGAGATAATTAAAGGATTAAGACGCAATGTTGGGGCGTCATAAAATAGTTGCATAAGCGAATTTACAGAGTCGCCTAGCAACACAACAAATATAATTGCTTCATTAAATAATATGGGACAGGTTCACATTATGTGGAAGTGTTTCACGGTTTCAAGTCAGGAGATTGCAGCTCCTTTTCCTCGAAGTCCTCCATGAACAAATTGGCCACCTGAGGCGATAAGGGACTACCCAAGGCCGCTCCGTCGGTCAGTTAAAAAAAACGTTAAATAAGAAGTACTTCGAGGTCATAACAAGTTTTTCTCGTGCATTATGCACGTCTTTGCCGCCAACCAACATCTCTGGCGCATATGTATCTGTGGCCGATGCGCAATTACTCTTACGGCTCACTGAGGATGGAGAATTCTAGCGGCTGCGCACCCCAAACTGGATGGAACAGTTAACTTTATTTATCCGCATTTCCCAATATTAATGCGACGCTTATAGAATTTAGTCATGTCTCGTTGAAACGTATTGACGGAACCTTATTTTTTACGAGTAACAGAATTTTAAATTCTTAAGTGAATACCTTTTTTGCACTGTAAAGCTTTTAGTCTGTAGCTTCCATAGGAGTAAAACAAGAAATAATAGATTCAAAATCAATGTTCAAATGTTTGTAGATCTATCGGACCAAACTGCGTGGTCATCAGTCCATAGCTTACAAACTACTTAAAATAAGGCAAACTAACGTAAGGACAACACACACACACACACACACACACACACACACACACACACACACACACACACCTATGCCCCAGGGAGGACTCGAACCTCCGACGGCGAGCAACCGCGTGTTCCGAAGCGAGATGCCTTAGACCACTCGGCTACTCCACCGCGGCAATAATAGATTGACAAGCAGCATCTGGTTTTCTCCGATTCCTCAAAATTATGTCTCAAATGTTTTGTTCCGCTCTTAGATGAATTGAAGTCGGTTCGTATCCATAACCGATTTTTCGACTTTTGTACAACAGAAATAATGAATGTTGTTTCTTTTTCACATTTCTTATATATTAAAAGAATCTACGAAAACTAAAGTCAGTCAGCCAGACAAAACTACCCGGCCGATTTCCTTCATTTTTGTTTTAAACGAAAGGTGTTGATCCACAGATTTGTTATCAAGTATCAGAATTTACGTAATTCTCGCCTTCCTTTTTCTGTACTCAAACGAGATTTCATTCTGTACATTTCTAATGGGGATGGCCTTGCTGTAAAGTCAGTCGGTCAGACCGTTCTATCTGACCGATTCCCTTCATTTTCTCTATAAACGAAAGGTAGTCATTCGCAGATTTGTCATCGATTATCAAAATTAAGTCTCTCCATCCTTTATTTTTATTCAAACGCGGTATCGTTCTGTCCTTCCATTGAATAGTTTAATCGGTTTGTTTTACGATATCTTCGGCTTCTTACTTTTTGACCTCACAACACTTAGCGGATCAAGCTCTTTCACTTGCGTTTTTAAACACCTGCAATGGTTGATTCTGAAGAAAATGCGTGAGCATTTAACTTTACGTCCATATTTCCTAACTTTCTTGTCATTCCACTAACGGTGCGAAGTATTCGCACGGTTCCTCTAGTAAACCTGTACATACCCGTTACACTGTGATATTAGTGTGTAAACATGGATTAAACACGTTGAGGATTGTATTAGCAGGCTACTCATTTTGTTTAATCTTACTACGAAAGAAATAGCAACCAACAAAATACATACACACACAGATTTTTATAGGGCATAATTGAAGACCGCGATACAAACCGTCTGCTTCGACTAATGACGTCATATATGAGTCTCACAAGATACATTACGTAGATATACCTACAAGAAAAACAACGAAATAATATGGTAATACTTAAGTATTGCAGATAGTAAATAAGCTGTGAATATGTAGCATTACATTAAATATTTTTACTAAAATTATATCTGTGACGCTTGTTCCCTACATATCCGTTCTCCCTTCAAGTTTCAACTCTGACTTATGTTTCGCGATTATCAATTTTTTCATCCGGCCTGGACAGAGAACGGAAGTACTTTTTGCTTTTCTGTTCAGAACTGTCGTACTGATCGAACGCCCCTTCATTTTTTCAGCTATTAACATATTTTCAGCTTCCCATTATTATTGTAATAAAACCCCAGTTTGATTTCAAACATTGTTTTAAATTCAAAGTGACCTTCCCCTATTCCCAATAATATTTATTACTTGTTTGCAGCATTCTACAGTCAATCGTAAAGAGATGTTTGGTCATTATTGCGATTCGTTTCGCAATTACGTAAGTTTGGTTCTCCATTAAATTTATACTGATTTGATCCTTAAACCTGCAGTTAATGTTGTTTTTATTCAGCCACGTCCGATATTTTGTAATTTTATTCCCAGATTGTGTCAGTAATTTAACCGTATCGTAAAACATTGCTCCGCGAAGCGTGAGATCAACAAGCATCGACTCACGGCGGATAGCTTAATTTCCATTTCCTATTCCAGCACAGAATGTTCGCAGATTATTCACTTCGCATTCTGCATGTAAAAGTAACTATTCGCCGACTTTCTTTTGTAGTGGTGCTTAACTGTGTTAACTTCAACAAGGCATACCGTTTTTTTTAAGTGCGTACATGATCCTTGTTCTAGTCCGACACCATCTTTAAAAAAATCCTGTAGATATCTAGAAATTCACTCAATTCATAAAAGCAGTATTTAATCCAAATCTTTACAACACCAAAAATTTAAAATTATCAAAGCATCACTAAAATTATCCTCGTAAATTACAGATTACCACAATAGAATGTACCATCGATCACAGGTCTCAGTCCAAAAATGCCCGCTTTCGACGCTCACTTGCGAAATATCCCTCTTCGTTAACCTATACATAACCGTCAGAGATAAGCTACAAATGTTCCAACGTTTGTGAGGTTTAAGGGACTCAACTGCGGGGTCATCAATCCATAAACTTACAAACTACTGATAAACTAACTTATACTAAAGACAGCGCACACATTCATGCCCGTGGAGGGATTAGAACCCCTAGTGAGGAACGCCCTCGCGCATTGGAGCATAGCGCCTCAATGCGCTCGGCCACTCCGCCGCGGCAGAGAAGCTACAGATCACTTTTAAACACAAAAGGCATAATCTATGTTATATTTGTAAACAAACTATTATCTTTAATTCAGATATTATGTTTTTGCTCGAAGGCAATGGATTGTATCGCAGACTTCAATTGACGTTTTTGTAGCTATAGAATTTAAATTCCACCCGTGTGGAACTCAAGTGTGTCACTAGTAACCTATGAAACTGGTGCTAAATGAATTGTAAACAAAATAATGATATATAACATTGCGCTGTATTAATAAGGTTGGTCTGACAAACATCATTAATTGCAGAGCACAGTGGAATGGCCACCGGGCCTCCCTGAGGATAAGACGAAATAGCTAATCTAACACGATCACTTAAAAGTACGATAAACAAAAAAATTCGTCGAGCGAGTTTAATCCATAATTTACTTTCATTTGAAATATGATTTGAAAACTATTCATACACAACCGATACAAAAGCGTTACATGTTTGCAGCTGTTACTGCCCTTCAAAGTAGTCACTAGCATTTGTAGAACCCTTTGCCAGCATTGTGGAAGGTGTAGCATACTGTTAGTAGAGCCTGTTAATGGTTCGAATGGAGCGGTCTACTGCCTGTCGAATCTCTGGAACAGTTCTGAAGCGAATGACACGAACTGGCTTCTTCATCTTCCGAATCAAATCAAAGTCACAAGGACTTAGGTCCGGGGTGAATGGTGGATGCTACAGTACTTCCCAGTCCCATCGACCGAACAGAGCAGCCACAGCTTGCGCTATAAGCGCCCGCGCATTGAAGGGAAAGGAAGCTTAGGGTTTAAGGTCCCGTCGACAGCTTGGTCATTAGAGACGGAACTAATGCTCGGAGTTTTGGGTAAGGTTGGGGGAAGGAAATCGGCCGTGCCCCATCTCGGCATTTGCCTGGAGTGATTTGGGTAAATCACGTAGGTGGGTTTGAACCCCTATCCTCTCGAAAACGAATCCAGTGCGTTACCACTGCGCCACCTCGCTCGGTGCGGCAGTGCACTGTCGTGCAAAATGATGGGTGGGTCGCGCAGAAAGTGTTGCCACTTCTTTCGCAAAGCTGGTCGCAGATCTCCAGAAACGAAGAGTAATACGGTCTGCCACAGTTTGCCGACCTTCTTTGGATACTTTTACCCAACGTGCCAATGTTCTGTACGACAATGCCGATTCCTCGCACGCCTCTTTAAGGCCTTGATGACACTGTCGTGCTGTACGCCAGGCAAATGCCGGGATGGTTCCTTTCAAAAGGGCACGGCCGATTTCCTTCCCCAAACCTTACCCAAAAATCCGAGCGTAAGCTCCGTCCCTAATGACCACGCTGTCGACGGGACGATAAAACCTAAGAGTCCTTCCTCCTCCGTGCTGTACGACCTCTGGCACATTCAGTCTTGATCCTACTCCGTTGTTCCTGTTTCGAAATCATAGCGACAGACCGCCCGCTCACAAGTGACTGTGTTTCCCTCGATCGTGCGCACGCCGGTGACGTGGGATGGGCGAGACCATCTGTTCGGAGGTAAGGTTGATATATGAACAACGTGTGCTATTAGCGACAGTAGTAGTTGCATTGCAAAGTGTCTCCGCAGCAGTGTTGCCATCGCTTCACTCGGCAAGTCTGGCTGTTTGGTGGACTTTATTTGGACCCCCGGCCACATTGGCATCCCGGGGAACGAGCGTGTTAATCAGCTGGCTAAGCTGGCCACCACCGCTCCTCCCCTGGATATTGGTATCCTAGAACGGGATATCCGATTGGATTTGCGCCACTAGGTTTTTGAGGCTTGGAACACACAATGGGCAACACTGAGCAGTCCCAACAAGCAGCGTGCGATCAAGTCCTCTACGGCCGTCTGGAAGTCGTCTTTCAGGCCTTTCCGTAGGGACTCTGTTGTCCTGTGTCGCTTACGTATTGGCCATACGTGGTTGACGCATGGCTACCTTTTACAAAATGTTCAAATGTTTGTTAAGCTTAAGGGACTTAACTACGGGGTCATCAGTCCCTAAACTTACAAACTACTTATGAACTACCTACAACTAAGGACGGCACAAATATCCATGCCCGAGGGGGGATTCGAACCCCCGACCGCAGTGGCCGTGCAGACCGTGACTGAAGCGCCACAGTCCCCTCGGCCACCGCGGCCGGCCCGCTACCTTTTACGTCAAGAGGACCGTACCATTGTGGAAATTTGTTGACAGTGGTCCACATCCTGTCGGACTGTCCGCTTTTAGCCGCCTTGCGGCAGTCTTATAACCTACCTGCTGTGCCTGTCTTGATTTTAGCCGACAATGCCTCAATGGCTGACCGAGTTTTAGGTTTTATGCGTGCAGCTGGATTTTATCGTTCTATTTAGTGGCGGGCTCTTGCCTGATTTCTCAGGTCACCACCCTTCGCCTTTTAATCTGATGTTTTTCTTACTTCTACCCTGTTTTTTACCTCCAGGTTTTTAGTCTGTGCAGAGTGACTGGCACGCCTTGTATTTGTTTGTGATCAGCCAGCCACTGGTCCCTGCTCTATTTTAGCTTAGTTTAACACTTGGTCTCTCCTATTCCTGTCTTCTTCAGTGGTGTTGAGAGTATCAAGTTCATTGGCGCTGAGTGCCCTTATGCCTCTCTTCTGGGTACTGAGCTCTATTTTCTTTTTTCCTACTTGGATGACTTGTCTACGGTAGGAACGGGGACTGATAACCATGTAGTGTAGTCACCTCTAAATCCCAAAACAACAACAATAACAGCAGTGTTGCCACTATTCAAGTTCCAAACCTCGTATTAATAGTACGTAAATTCAAACTAAGTGCTTAAGTGCTTTAAGTAATACAAATCTGATTAGGACATAGAATTCAATAAACATCAAGAAATATCACAAATTTTATGTGAAAAGCAGTATTCACATAATCTTGTTATTGGTTATTAATCAATTATTGTTGATCATGCACTGTTGTTAAAATAAGGAGACGACTGATCTGAATTTCTTTTTTCACAAAAGTAAGCATAAAGTAATTAGATATATTTTAGCAACTCCATTAGAAAATTCCCTTTTCGTCTTTTCTAAATACTGTGTATTAGCCAGTTTTTGCACGAATGTGTTAAATTAAAACGATGATATAGTTGATCCTTCAGGAAACGGTACATATGTTTCTTGAATCGACCAGAAATTGGTGCTTGTAAAGTAACAAAACCAGCCCCTTTCATTAGACAAACCCGATACAAACGTAAAGTGAAATATCCGATTCCCAATGCAGTACATAAATTAAACCACTTTATTTTTTAATGTTACTGTTTCGTATCTTACTCATTAACAAAAAATATTTCGATCTAGTGCGACATGTATTTCCAATTTACTGGTAGTATACACTCTGAATTTATGTTAGCAACAATTATTTCATTCATGAGGCAATTTAATTAACACTGAAAATGAAAGCATTGTTTTAAAATATGTTTAAAGCTATTTTGTTATAAAAAGTTAATTATTTTGGTAAGAATTATTATTGTAAACAAATGTCGTAAAACATAGACTCCACTTTATAATTTGAAATGCTGTAAAATAAAATTTAGTGATTGTAAGTCTGATAAAATTATTTTATCAATGAATTAGTCAAACTTCTGATTGCTGAAATATATATAAGCGACTAGGGGAGAAGGATTGGGAGGTCAGTTTTCGATGAGTTTTCGGAAGTAAAGTCTGTAACATCTTGTGCAATAAACGCAAAAGTTGTGTGTGGAGTTTAATTGTGAGCGAGTCGAATCCTTTTCCACACTAATTTCACCACAGCACTTACAGTTTGGATCCGGCATACTGAAATGGACCACGTCAGCAGAGAGAAGAACCAGCGAAATTTAAGTACTGAGTCAAACCTTAGCCTTTACAAACACGGAACATGCTGTGCTCCTTTTCGTATCACAGTACACCAGACAGTGAGTTCTGTACACAATGGATAGCAATAAATAAACTGCAAACAGCCAAAGTTAGGTGGAAGGTTTATTACAATTGTTTCCTTTCCGTTCTAGCTTTTCTGTGCAAACCTCCCATTCCATTAAAATAATAGAGTTTGTGAAAGTACTGCAGTTACGCAGCTGAAATAAACGCAAGCAGAACAAACAGTGAACGATGTTTTAATTGGAGTTACGAACAAGTACGAGGGGGCGCAAACTAAGGTAGCCTCGCCAGTACTGCGCGCTGTGTTGGGTATTACTCTATCAATACGATACATCCGTTTTGTGGGTTGCAGCAGTTTAAGGAAGCTCAAGAGCGTCCGTGTCATGATATAAGGTTACGGTATATGGACCCGGGAATTTCCTGTCAGAGAGGGCACAGTTTTAAGTAATCGATGGTAAGGCATCGACTAAAATAGAGCGTAGTGTTATTGGTCCTCTGGTAATCCTTATTTACATGAACGATTTGGGAGAAAATCTAAGCAGCTGTCTTGGGTTATTTGCTGATGACGCCGTCATTTACCGTCTAATAAAATCAACTAAAGATCAAAACCAACTGCAGAATGATCTAAATAAGATACCACTATGGTGTAGAAATTAGCAATTGACTCTTAAATAATGAGAAGTGTGAAGTCGTCCACATGAGTACGGAAAGAAATACGTTAAACTTTGTGTACAAGATAAATCAATCAAAAGTGAAGGCCGTAGGAATTAAAACTTAAACTGGAAAGAACACGTAATGTCGTGGGAAAGGCGAACCAGAGACTGCGTTCTATTGGCAGAACCCTTGAAAGATGCAACAGAACTAGAAAAGAGACTGCATACACTACGGTTGTCCGTCCATTTTTGGAGTATTGCTGCCCAATGTGGGACCCTTATGAGGTGGGTTTGACGAAGGACACCGAAAGAGTCCGAAGAAGGGCTGCTCGTTTTGTATTGTCACGATACAGCTGAGACAGCGTTACGGAAATGATACAGGATCTGTGATGGGAATCATTACAACAACGGCGCTTATCGCGGCGGCGTGGACTACTTAGGAAACTCCAGTCCCCTACATTCTTCTCTTAATGCGATAATATATTGTTGACTCCCACTTACCTAGGTAGAAAACATCATCAGCATAAAATACGAGAAATCAAAGCTCGAACGGAGGGATTCAGGTGTTCTTTCTTTCCGCGCGCTATTCGAGAACGGAATGGGAGACAAATAGTATAAAAGTGGTTTGATGAACCCTCTGCCAGGCACTTAATTGTCATTTGCAGAGTATCCCATGTAGATATAGATGCAAACGCTGCCACAAAAGTTCCAAGCTCCAGGCTTCTAAAGCCTTCTCTAACGATGGGAGGAGTGATTGAATTTTTATATCAGCTGAAAAGTAAAGCAATTTTCAGCCTTGTAAACGCACTACTGGCGTGTATACCTCAGTTTGCGACTTATTTGCTGATTCACCCTCGTATTAAGCAAAATAATTTTCCCCAAACCTTACCCAGAAATGGCCATCCACAATTTTTATTTACTTATTTCTTTAACATTGTTATAGTATGTTGCTTTTACAAATGAGACGTAATTATTATTTTAATATAATCTAATTTTTCGCTGGTTCTAGAGGCATTAGTAACCACAAAAAGTCAATATTTAGAAGAACTAAGCGCAGTGTACGTGTTTTTACTATTCAAAAAATGTAGTGTCCGTAATTGCCATGGTTAAATCGAGGAAACCGAGGCAGTGCAGAGTGTATTTTAGGCTAAAGAAAGGACTAGGGCGGAAGGTTTCATAGATACTGCATACAATACAGATACTGTACGAGCTCTATAGGCCAATATTAGACTGTGTGTGACATAGAAGTTTGGGTCGATGCTGGTAAAGTGCACGGATAGCCGTATGGTTAAGACTACCGGATCTGGCACAAATATTCATCTGAGGCCGGCAAACTGTACATCCGATGCTTAAAAGCATTTCACATTTGCGAGTACATTTCTTGCGTTTCTGAAATGTGAAATCGCTCTCTCTCTCTCTCTCTCTCTCTCTCTCTCTCTCTCTCTCTCTCTCTCTCTCTCTCTCTCTCTCTCTCTCTCTCTCTCTCTCGCTCTCTCTGACCACCTTTCAGTTCTCCTGTTGCAGCTGCGCTTCTGGCTGTCGTGTAAACCAACAAAACTGCTGCTAAATGGTCTGTAACCTGATGGAATAGACATGTCATTCAATTTCATTTCAATGCAATTAAATGTGTAATTTATTTTAATTAATAGCAGGAGGCTTTGGAACTAATTCCAGTACATTCGCTTTATTAATCCTGAACAGACGACCGCGTAGCTGTAGTCGTTATTTTTTCCCTGTTTTGACAGCATCATCCGCTCATTTGTCACTACGTATTAAAAACAAAAACTCTTCCCTCCCCGTGTCTATCTGCCCTCAAAAGTTTCTGAACGCGACCCACCACCGACATTTTTTCACCTTGCGTGATATTGAGAGCTGTACACATGTAAGAGCCATCCCTCCTAAATGTGCGTTTGTTCTAGTTCATGAACATGCGACGAAATACGTACCAACGAATTGAAAACATGCAAAAGCATATAAACTGAAGAGATAGTGTTATATGGGAAAGGGTTGTACCTTGGGACTTTTTTTACATCTTAATTTCTTCATACTATGATTTTTTTTACAAGAAATTTGAAAATTTACCCCATCACAGGCAATCAATTTTAGGTAATGTTGAACGAACAGCAGTTTACGCTAGCTCCAATATTTACACAATTACTCACCAATAAAGACTTTTGTGACACTTGTCCCAAGGTACAGCCTATGGATTCACCTTGGGACAGTGTTGGTTTTACCTTGGGATACGGTGATGTATTCCAATTTCTAAGTTTTATGAATGAAAAAATCGTATTGGAATTAGGTAGTAAATGTTTGTTAGTCCAAATACATAAATTATTTTATATTTTACCTTAACACAAGAGATGGTGGAATAAAATATTAAATGAATGAAACCCACAACACACCACTAGAGCTAATATTTCTTTCACTATATTACTGCGATTAACAATGATGATGTTCTCAACATTAGGGAATACAAAATGGTCCTTTGCTTCCTTAAGAATTTCACAGTTACATTTTCTTCTGTGCTTTCTAAAACTACTCCCGCATAGTAAACAAGAGATCTGCCACAGATGTCAAACTTCACAAAGACCCAACTAGCTTGAGAACAAGAAAGTGTTACTTTTCTAGATGGAAAGAAGGATGAGAAATCCTCTTCTTCAGATGACAAATCAAATATTCTACCTCCAGAGCTACTACCAAGCTCGGGAATTTCTTCATCAAAAGAAGTGGAAGATGAAAAGTCATTTGTCCGTTTAGTGGCTTCTTTCTTTAGGAAAGACTTCTTTTCCTTGTTTTATTTTTATTTTTCTCTTCAAATCTTTGTTTTTAGTGACAATCATATTCCTTCCAGGTGTCCCAAGGTGCAACCAGAAAAGTGCCCCAAGGTAAAAGCAAATATACAATAACATAAAACAGTATCCTTACCTATGTACACATTTATATCTTTATAACTTATGGTATCAATAGCTTACTTAAACAATTCCCTACAACACTGTATTTAAGAAACATCAATAATGATGCTTAGCTTCAGTTTATATCTTGTAAGGAGTTGTGGCTAAATTTTAATTTCAAACACGAAAACTTGAAACTTTTCCTCAGATCTCAAACATCATCCAAATACAACGTGGCCTCGTATTCCCTCTGAAAATAGGCCTGACAACTTTACTCCATAGTTCTTAAAGTTTTCACTAGAGCGCACTGCCTTTATTAAAAAGCGTCCTAAGGTGAAACAGGCCCAAGGTACAAACCTAATGAATATTGTGTACAACGTGCTGATACTGGTATTTTCATATATAGATTAAGTACTAGATTACTGTGGCAACTATTTCTTAATGATACTGAAGTGTATACATTGCAACAAGTTGCCTTGGTTTTTTCTTTCTTCCTCTCTCTCTACTTTTATAATGCCGTATGTTGAAAGACACCAATTAGAATCAATGCGTCTACTAAAATCTTTCTTTTGTATGGTTTCTATGGACGTTTGTAATTTAGATTTAGCTTTTCTGTAGTTAAGGTATGACTGTGTTCACGTTACGTCATTCTGCACTGTTCTGTTTCACACTGTGCCAGAGTTTCTTTTTATACCTAAAATAACAACAGAATAAGCGTGCTAATACTAAACTCCACCTAACTCTAGTACTTAATCTACAAACGAAATTACTATTATCATTGTAAAATGTATTCCTACTGTGCGTGAAAATTTCTACTATGTGTGCGAGTTTTGTCGACTATGACTGTACCTAGTATGCAAATTCTACATCTACATAGATACTCTGCAAATCACATTTAAGTGACTGGCAGAGGGTTCAGTAACCACTTTCGAAACCTTTCTATACCGTTCCATTCTCTAATAGCACGCAGAAAGAACACCTAAATCGTTCCGTTTTCGATCTGATTTATTTTATTGGAATGGCCATGTTTCCCTATGTAGGTGGGTGCTAGCAAAATATTTTCACATTCAGAAGTAAAAGTCGGTGGATGGAATTTCGCAAATAGATCTCGCCGAAACGAATAGCGTCTTTCTTTTAGTGATTTCCAACTCAAATTTTTATATTTCCGTGACGATTTCCTCCCTGTAACGTGATAAAATAAAACGAGCTGCCCTTCTCTGAACTTTGTCAGTGTCTTTCGTCAGTCCCGCCTCGTGGGTCCCACACTGCGCAACATTACTACAGGAGAGGACATACAGGTGTGATGATACAATGTTCTGAATTAATTCTTTAACTGCAGGTATCATACATTTTTTTTATAATTATGGGTCACCACCCTGTTTATAAAAAGCATAAAAATTAGGAAAATTATTTTTCTATTGACCTCACTTGCTCGGTGGCGTGTGATAAGATCAATAATTTATCTTATAAATTCCTAACCAATATCACAATGAGAGGTACAATCAATGAAGAACTGGTTTACTCGCCACAGCCTCGCTTTAACTATCACCTGTTTGCGCTCCAAAAGCAAAAAATACTGGGTATTTTTCAAATGAAAGAATGTATATACTTCAGCTGCAATTTATTTACCATAACAATTCATCCTGCCACATGAGGAAACTAACGGAAACTGACACAAACTCTGAAATAAAAATTAGATACTAAACGCAACAATTAAAAAAATAAATGAAAATTATCAACATGAAGTTACGTTGGCCATCTATTTACATCAACAAATCACAGGCTGAGTCAGGGAAGAATCCTATTCAGGAACAACAATTATCCATACTACTACCGCAGAACTCAAAGGACACATTAAGTTTCCAAATTTGAACAAATAACCCCGATTATAAAAACAAATAAAATCCTACAAAACAGCACTATACTGGCCCTAGCAATTATTCAGGCGACATATTACTACATATTTGTAACATACAGGAGTTAGCAACGGCAAGTGATGATTGCATAACAGAGCTGAAACAACATGTGACCGTTTTCTCAGTTCTGTGAAGTAGAAACGATATTGAAACAGCCTCTCTAGCGTCGGCGCAGCTAGACAGAAGATGGCTGCACAACTTGCTATCGCGAACAGACAAGTCGATGGTAGTGTACTTGTGAAACAGACTTCACAAGTACAAATCACCAAGTCAAACTTGCGACACAAACTTTAATATATGCGCGGTTGCAAAGTGCGAATGTTTAAAGTGAATCTTTCAAAACATCTAAGTCAACTGTGTCCGCCGGAAGCGAACCAGAAGGACAAAAATCAAAATTCAGACAACAGCACAAGTAAACCGCGAAATGAAGAGGTCCGAAAACTTCGGAGGTGAAGTAGCCGCCCCCCCCCCTCCCCACAAGCCTTTGGTAGTAGATGCCACTTTCCACAACGGTAGTTTTAATCAACAAATAATAGCAATACGTGACCTTAGAACAGACGGATATTATATTTCCCTGGGTTGACAGCTACAATGGTCTCAATAGTGATTCATTTCTCTTTGATTCTTAATTGTTTCCTATTCAATGGCACTTAGTCCTGTTAGATACAACTGTGATTGAAAATGTATCGACAGTCACTTACTGACAGAGAAATATCACTGATTTTGGAAGAATCTACAGATCCTGAAATAGAAATAATGTTCAAATGTTTGTAGAGACTATGGGACTTAACTATTTATGAACTACCTGATACTAAAAGCGGCACAAACATCCATGCCCCGAGGGGGGAGGGGGGGATTTGAAGCCCCGACCGCAGCGGCCGTGCAGACCGCGACTGGCACGCCGCAGACCGCTCGGCCACCGCGGCCGGCTAGAATTAAATGAAACCAACAATCTAGTGAGTGAATCTGAAGAGGAATGTGTTGTGTGCGACAATTTACAGACCGATTTAGGTGAAAGATATGAAATGAATTATTGAAAATGGTTTTACACGAAAATTTCAGGTTCTGGATCCTGATTGTGCATTAATACATCTTTCAAAAGTATGTTATTAATGTAATCTATGAACAATTAATGAATATAATGTATTCCTTAAATTTTCTTGGCACAAACTACCCCTCCTTGGTAATACACGTTACTGTAAATGGCTTGGAATTGCAAGAGTTAAACAAAACTGCACAGTTAGAGGTAAATGGAAAAAGCCGCCAAAACAAGAGCAGCTACTTCATTGACATTAAATATTTGTATTTTGCAGCAACCAGCCCGACCCGTAAATTTATGTTGAAACACACTGCACAACTGCGGTCAAAAGTAATCAGTCAGATACGAAAACGGTTTTATGAATCTAATTTTAATATTAGCGGGTGCCCCTGAGAAACAGTTAAATCTTACGATGGTTATCCAGATGCCAATACATGTATAATACACACTGAAAGCATTCTTCAAATAAGACAGATAAATATCAAACACGTAACCTGATTTTGCTAGTTAGTAAAATGCCTAAGAGCGGTACCGCAACACCAATCACTTAAAGATGTAAGCGGCCATTAATACCGTCACTAGGACGTTCCGTTCAGATAGACACATAAAAAAGTCAGTTATTATAGTAAATCACATACCCGTATGACAAATCAGAAGCTGTCAGTAACGCTCTATCTTCTAATATATAAAGCAGAGTGTCGGTATGTTTGTACGTGTGGCATATAAATCTACAGTTTTGTTCCAATCTTTATGAAATTTTGTATACGCTAATCTCCAATCCATGAGGACGGTGGCCGTAAGTGTAAGTATCATGTGCGATACGTAGTTACGAGATGCAGCAGTTTTCCGCGCATCTCATTGTTTGTGACATTTAGCGACAATGCTGCTCATTTTCTCCTAAACCAATAGACCAATTTCAAGCAAATTTGTTACACATATTCCTTACCTGAGATAACAATTGTTGCAAGGTTAAGAATCATGTACGACCCATAGTTCATAAGATATGACGTCATAAACAATAGGAATCGAAAAAACTGCCGCATAATCCGACGAGACTTTTTAAATACACTATATGAGAATGAGAGTACTTCGGGAATTGCAACAAACTTGTTACATAATTTTAAACATTTATTATACTTTTTCTCGCTGGCAACCATAGTAAAATGATGAAAGGAAAAAAAAGTTTCTCGCTTACTACTTTTCCGCTGTTATGGAGTAAAACTACGGCTGTCGGTATGACTTTACAATCTATAATTTGTAGTGTAGCAACAGGAAATTTTACAGAAAGTATACACATATATAGTTGAATGTAGCTTCTAAATTGTATCACATTCCGACACGTAGTTCATGAGATATGAGCACACAAACAATAAGGTTCCGCTGTTCATTGACAAACTACGGCATTCGGTATGACGTTACAATTTATAATTTCTACACTACAAATTGTAGCGTCAGGAAATTTTACAGACTGTACACTAGCATTTAGTTGAGTGTACCTTTTAAATTGTATCACAGCACGTCACGTTGTTGTTGAGATATGAACACTCAAACAGTAACGATCATGGTAAACCGCCCAATCACTCACCAAGTTTTCATCTATTACTTCTTTACTACTAATTGTATATCCAAGACATTTTTTTGACATACAGCCCTTATGTAAATGAATATATACCTGAAAAATGCAGGAATAAATAAATAAATACCCGGGCAACGCCGGGTTTTCAGCTAGTACATTACCATACTTGACAGCTAACAAGAAGTTGTGATTTCTTAATTTTTCTTCGCGAATAACAACTTCGAAAAGCTTACGGGAATGCAGCGAGGTAACAAATTCTAAGTCAGCCGGTATTTCGTCAGGAGACCACCCTGCCATTTTAGAGGCGAAACTGCAGTGAGGAAGCAATGTGGAACGATCTTTAAAACCTCTGTTTTCAATGAATAAACAGGAAAGACAACACACGCCGAGTAAGCAAGCACACAGCGCCGACAAGATTAAAGATGAAAACAGTCAGGATATCGATAATAAACACCAGTTCTCAACGGATAGTTGGATTAGTTTTGTCCCTTTGTTTTTGACAAGTGAGAGAGTAGGATCCCATGCGGAATTTAATCAAAATCGTCCATTCCTATTTATAAAGTTGTCTGCTAGTTTTATTTCAATCGCTTCCTTGATAACAAGGACCCAGTAGCTGGAAGTGCATGCCAAAATTTCCGTATTGTTGTATTCCGTAGGGTGACCTCAGTCAAGACAGTGTTGGGCCACAGCAGATTTGTCTAACTGATGTAGACGTGTGTGACGTTTATGCTCAATACAACGGTCGTCAACAGTCCTAATAGTTTGATCACCATATGACATGCCACAGCTACATGGGATACGGTAGACACACGCCTTGCGCAAACAGAGATCATCGTTAACGGATCCCAACAGTGCCTTAATTTTAGAAGGCGGACGAAACACACTTTTTACATTGTTTTTACGCAAAATGCGGCCAATCTTGTTGGAAGTGCTGTTGACGTATGGCAAAAAAGCCATTAACTTGGGCGCCGACTCTGTGCTATCATCACTAGCCCGTTGCACACGTGATCGATAGCGCAACGCTGTTTTAATCAGCCCTTCACTATAGCTAGATGTCTGGGCGGATAAGAAAAGTGTCATCCGAATCCGCACAACCGCGATGGAGTAGCCGAGCGGTCTAAAGCACCTCGCTGCGGAGCGCGCGGTTGCTCGCCGTGGTGGTTCGAGTCCTTCCTGGGGCATGGGTGTGTGTGTTTGTGCGTATGTTAGTTTACCTAGGTTTAAGTAGTTGTAAGTTACGGACTGATGACCACGCAGTTTGGTCCGATAGATTTATAGACATTTGACTCCGCACATCCGCAAGGCCCATAGCTACAACCGCATCCGCATCTGCGGCACTTTGTCCGCATCCTCAAGTTCTTTATCCGCATCCGCAGATGGGTAATAGTAATAGCAGTATTATTGTTATAGTGTCACTTCTGCGACAACTTAACTACTTGTTTCATAAAATGCATTTTTATAAAAACCATCAGCTGTTTATTAAAAACCTTATTCATCTACTAGTTTCGGTCATGGACCATCTCAAGGATAAACTATACAAAAAATACAAAATAAACGTAATTGATGTGCACAAACACAGAGAGGACATAATCGGGGAAATTACATATAGAGAGACAGAAAAATAGAGAATTATGTCAATTTAACATATAGTTAAAATACTTACAAGGTGTTAACAGAGAATGGTAAAATACATCAAATAAAATAATTCAACTGAGATAAACAGGAGTCAGTACAACTAAAAGTGTAAAAAATTGCTATGGTCATCTTAGATAAAATCTATCACTAAAACATGACATAAAAGGTGAGAACGGTCTATGAATAAAAATGGAGGGAGTGGCTTGTGCTAATTGCATGAGTCAGAGATGATAAAACATATGTTACTGATATTAGCAGAACCATTCAGGGATGTACACAATCTTTGGATGAACATCTTTGGATACATGTGTAAACAAAGTTACAAAGTTTAGTCATCATCAAATTAAGACGAAATTTGTGTATACAAAGGTTAACAATAACAAATAACGTGTGGTGTAGTAAAATACAGTGTCACAGCATACAAAACAAAACATAAGAAGTTATTACATCAATATATCGTGTTATAATTAAGAAAATAAAAGTGATCATCATTATAAACAGGTTACATGTGTCAAGATCGAAGATTATACAAACAGCATTGTACACACAAGTGTGTAGATCAAATCTCAGATGAAAAAGGCAGGGCATAACGTACTAATATGATAATTTGATATATAGAGTAGAATGCCAAAGTAAAGTCCTAATCGCTGTGAAGACAGTAGTGATAAATGTGAAGTGGGATTAGAGTAGCATAATTATAAACAAGCAGGTATTATAACTTTAGTACAGAGTAGGACAACATATGCTTCTTGAATTATATAGTAAGGTAGCATATACCGAGACATGAGGCTGCTTGTCCCTTACACAAGGCTGTTGATCAGGGGGGGGGGGGTTCTATCTTGTGTAGTAAGGGTAACATATAGAAATATGAAATGACAGGTACCATGTAGATAAATAAACCATGATCCTAAAGAAACATATAAATATGGCATAGACCTGAGGCAACATATAATGTGTGTTCATTGTTAATCATGACCAACCAATACCAACAATACAATATACTTATAATAAGATGAGGTTAAAAGTAAATTACAGTGTTTACAAAAATGTTTACAGGGTTAATGAAAGTGATACAGAGGTAAAAAGACCATTAAAACACACTGTAAAGTCATTAAGAAATACAAGTAAATTACTATGTCAATAATCCTGGGACAACAGTTGTAAGTTTCATAAAAGTGAATTAAACACAAATGGGTAAAACATAATACAAATAAAAATTTTTTATTCCAATTTGTAATACAAAATCACAGTACTTGTGACTTAGCAAAATTTATGCTAATTTAAATAAAAAGAAATTTCACATACTATAATGCAGTAATGATAAGGAGGAATATCTGCAATAATAAAATTGATTAGAAGAAACCATGTATCAGTATGTATAATGGTACAGAGTACCAAGAGATGATTTACCTGAGGTATATAACATGATAATGAAAGGAGATAAAAATATTGTGATAAGACAATGTATTACAATATAGGAATGAACATAATATCAGGTATAGAAGTGATACTATGTTATAACAACCATAAAGGAATTTTCTGGTAATACTGGGGAGGGGTAAAAGATCATTACATATTGATCAGAATCATTAGTTAAATACAACAAAAATGGTGTAAGTAAAAAGGGTGGTGTTATATACAAACTAAAACCATGTCACATAATATAATGTACACCAGGGTCAAATGCAAAGGTAAGAAACAATGGAACAATGTTCTACCAACAGGTATTTAAAAAAATATGTAACATATCATTTGGGTATAAGGGATAGTAACCATTTACTGAGAACACTAGTGTAATAAATAAAATGAATCAGAGGGGTGAGGGGATAAAGGTGGAGTGGTTGGCAGAGGTACCTATGTGGGAAATAGTAGGACATCAGTAAAGTTCTCAAAGAAATTTTTATTTTTTAGGTCCTTTTGTTCATTTAAAATGTCATTTGGGTGTTTTTTTAAAATTACAAAATATTTCAATTTCCTCCAGCAGATTCATAGCCAACCCTTTCTTAGATTTGTGTAACAACTCCATGTTATCTGCAATGTTGCCTATTGTGTGCTTATATGACTTAAGATGCATACCAAGGGCTGAATTGTTAGAATGTTGAGTGTGTTCTTGAAATCTTCTTTTGAGTTTCCTACCAGTTTGGCCTATGTAAAATTTATCACATTCTTGACAATTTATTTTATAGACACCTGCTTGGTCATAAATAGATTTTCTTGTTGTTAAATTGCTAGGTAGAATTTTTTTAATCTCATTTTCGGTGTGGAATGCTAATTGGACATTACTTCGTTGGAAGATCTGACTAATCTTGTCTGATATGGGACCTACGTAAGGAAATTTGACATACCTTGTCTTCGACTTACTGTCATTTTTAACAAGGGTGATCCTTTGGTTAATATTAGCATGTTTTGCTTTCACTTTTAACTTTCTATGCAAGATCTTATCTACAAGTTCTATTTGGAAGCCATTACTAACAGCAACATATTTAAGCGTGTTTACTTCAGTATTGAACTTATCTGATGACATCATTCTTAAGGCTGATAAAGGAAACTCAGTTGTGGTAATGTACACCAGGGACTACATTGATAAGACAGAGAAATTTTTTGCAGACAATAATATTAGCACAATTGACAAAGACCCAACTTTGAAATTTCAAGACCAAGTGAGATGTTTTGTGAAAAGCTGCAATGTCTTACTCTCCAATTGGGAGAAAAAGTCTCTCATAGTCATGAACCCTGATGCCCCTAAACTGAGAGCACAACCTAAAGTTCACAAAAACAATATCCCAGTCCGGCCGATCGTGAACTACATCGATAGCCCCGGATACCTGTTAAGTCAAAAATTAAATGAT
Source organism: Locusta migratoria (assembly GCA_026315105.1). Taxonomy (NCBI): domain Eukaryota; kingdom Metazoa; phylum Arthropoda; class Insecta; order Orthoptera; family Acrididae; genus Locusta; species Locusta migratoria. The sequence goes on from CM048751.1 coordinate 247,721,447, forward strand.
ATTCTAACTAATAAATATGTATTCCATCAAAATTATAGTTTAAAAAATACATCTGACTTTCTTGAAGCTGTGAAAGATTTACATGTACCTGACAATACAAGCCTTTTTTCACTTGATGTGACTAATCTTTACACAAATGTCCCAGTAGCTGAAACTATTGAACTTATTAGACAAAATTTTATTTCACACAGAAGCTTGACTATCCCTGCTATTATAGAGCTGATAGATGGTTTACAAATGATATTAGCCCACAATTACTTTGTATTTAATAACAAATTTTACATGCAACCACATGGACTAGCTATAGGATGTTGCCTAGCTGGTACTTTGGCTAACATCTTTATGGACCACGTGGAAAATAAAATACTAAACAGTAAATCTGAATTAACAGATAAGATAATTTTGTATAGAAGGTATGTAGATGACACCATTATTTTCGTAAATGGAGATGATAATATAGTTAGTGAAATACATAATACATTCAATTCTGCCCACCCAAATTTAGTATTCACCATTGGGAGAGAGAAAGATTGTAAAATTAATTTCCTTGATGTAGAGATCTCTAAAATAAACAACAAACTTGCCTTCAACATTTACAGAAAACCTACAACTACAGATATCATTATTCATGAAACCTCATGTCACCCTGCAAGATATAAGCATGCATACTTTCACAGTATGCTTGACAGGTTAATTAGAACACCGATGTCATCAGATAAGTTCAATACTGAAGTAAACACGCTTAAATATGTTGCTGTTAGTAATGGCTTCCAAATAGAACTTGTAGATAAGATCTTGCATAGAAAGTTAAAAGTGAAAGCAAAACATGCTAATATTAACCAAAGGATCACCCTTGTTAAAAATGACAGTAAGTCGAAGACAAGGTATGTCAAATTTCCTTACGTAGGTCCCATATCAGACAAGATTAGTCAGATCTTCCAACGAAGTAATGTCCAATTAGCATTCCACACCGAAAATGAGATTAAAAAAATTCTACCTAGCAATTTAACAACAAGAAAATCTATTTATGACCAAGCAGGTGTCTATAAAATAAATTGTCAAGAATGTGATAAATTTTACATAGGCCAAACTGGTAGGAAACTCAAAAGAAGATTTCAAGAACACACTCAACATTCTAACAATTCAGCCCTTGGTATGCATCTTAAGTCATATAAGCACACAATAGGCAACATTGCAGATAACATGGAGTTGTTACACAAATCTAAGAAAGGGTTGGCTATGAATCTGCTGGAGGAAATTGAAATATTTTGTAATTTTAAAAAACACCCAAATGACATTTTAAATGAACAAAAGGACCTAAAAAATAAAAATTTCTTTGAGAACTTTACTGATGTCCTACTATTTCCCACATAGGTACCTCTGCCAACCACTCCACCTTTATCCCCTCACCCCTCTGATTCATTTTATTTATTACACTAGTGTTCTCAGTAAATGGTTACTATCCCTTATACCCAAATGATATGTTACATATTTTTTTTAAATACCTGTTGGTAGAACATTGTTCCATTGTTTCTTACCTTTGCATTTGACCCTGGTGTACATTATATTATGTGACATGGTTTTAGTTTGTATATAACACCACCCTTTTTACTTACACCATTTTTGTTGTATTTAACTAATGATTCTGATCAATATGTAATGATCTTTTACCCCTCCCCAGTATTACCAGAAAATTCCTTTATGGTTGTTATAACATAGTATCACTTCTATACCTGATATTATGTTCATTCCTATATTGTAATACATTGTCTTATCACAATATTTTTATCTCCTTTCATTATCATGTTATATACCTCAGGTAAATCATCTCTTGGTACTCTGTACCATTATACATACTGATACATGGTTTCTTCTAATCAATTTTATTATTGCAGATATTCCTCCTTATCATTACTGCATTATAGTATGTGAAATTTCTTTTTATTTAAATTAGCATAAATTTTGCTAAGTCACAAGTACTGTGATTTTGTATTACAAATTGGAATAAAAAAAATTTATTTGTATTATGTTTTACCCATTTGTGTTTAATTCACTTTTATGAAACTTACAACTGTTGTCCCAGGATTATTGACATAGTAATTTACTTGTATTTCTTAATGACTTTACAGTGTGTTTTAATGGTCTTTTTACCTCTGTATCACTTTCATTAACCCTGTAAACATTTTTGTAAACACTGTAATTTACTTTTAACCTCATCTTATTATAAGTATATTGTATTGTTGGTATTGGTTGGTCATGATTAACAATGAACACACATTATATGTTGCCTCAGGTCTATGCCATATTTATATGTTTCTTTAGGATCATGGTTTATTTATCTACATGGTACCTGTCATTTCATATTTCTATATGTTACCCTTACTACACAAGATAGAACCCCCCCCCCCCCTGATCAACAGCCTTGTGTAAGGGACAAGCAGCCTCATGTCTCGGTATATGCTACCTTACTATATAATTCAAGAAGCATATGTTGTCCTACTCTGTACTAAAGTTATAATACCTGCTTGTTTATAATTATGCTACTCTAATCCCACTTCACATTTATCACTACTGTCTTCACAGCGATTAGGACTTTACTTTGGCATTCTACTCTATATATCAAATTATCATATTAGTACGTTATGCCCTGCCTTTTTCATCTGAGATTTGATCTACACACTTGTGTGTACAATGCTGTTTGTATAATCTTCGATCTTGACACATGTAACCTGTTTATAATGATGATCACTTTTATTTTCTTAATTATAACACGATATATTGATGTAATAACTTCTTATGTTTTGTTTTGTATGCTGTGACACTGTATTTTACTACACCACACGTTATTTGTTATTGTTAACCTTTGTATACACAAATTTCGTCTTAATTTGATGATGACTAAACTTTGTAACTTTGTTTACACATGTATCCAAAGATGTTCATCCAAAGATTGTGTACATCCCTGAATGGTTCTGCTAATATCAGTAACATATGTTTTATCATCTCTGACTCATGCAATTAGCACAAGCCACTCCCTCCATTTTTATTCATAGACCGTTCTCACCTTTTATGTCATGTTTTAGTGATAGATTTTATCTAAGATGACCATAGCAATTTTTTACACTTTTAGTTGTACTGACTCCTGTTTATCTCAGTTGAATTATTTTATTTGATGTATTTTACCATTCTCTGTTAACACCTTGTAAGTATTTTAACTATATGTTAAATTGACATAATTCTCTATTTTTCTGTCTCTCTATATGTAATTTCCCCGATTATGTCCTCTCTGTGTTTGTGCACATCAATTACGTTTATTTTGTATTTTTTGTATAGTTTATCCTTGAAGATGGTCCATGACCGAAACTAGTAGATGAATAAGGTTTTTAATAAACAGCTGATGGTTTTTATAAAAATGCATTTTATGAAATATATTACGGCTGTTGATTCTCGCCTCACCAAAGCATTCAAAATTAACTACTTGTGACTTCTCGAATTACGGTAACTGTTCTACTCCAAAACAAGTTATACCAAACAGGAAAACATTGTCGTTCCATTTTATATCACTCCTAATGCCTTCCTTCACACAATTTATGGAATTAACTGCTTCCAGTTGCTGACCTGCTATAATGTAGCTAAATGATGCAGGATCTTTCTTTCTGTGTAGTCGCAGCACGTTACACTTGTCTACATTAAGATTCAATTGTCATTCCCTGCACCATGCGTCAATTCGATGCAGATCCTGCTGCATTTCAATAAAATTTTCCATTGTTACAACTTTTCTATATACTACAGCATCATCCGCAAAATGCCTCAGTGAACTTCTGAGCTGGCCGCGGTGGCCGAGAGGACTGAGGCGCTTCAGTCACGGTCTGCACGAATCCCCCCTCGGGCATGGATATTTGTGCCGTCCTTAGTTGTAGGTAGTTTGTAAGTTTAGGGACTGATGACCCCGTAGTTAAGTCCCTTAAGCTTAACAAACATTTGAACATTTGAGTGAACTTCTGATGTTATCCGCAAGGTCATTTATATATATCGTGAACAGCAACGGACCCATGATACTCCCCTGTAGCACCCCTGACATCACTCTTACTTCGAAAGACTTCTCTCCATTTAGAATGACATGCTGCATTCTGCTATCTAGGAACTCCTCAGTTCAGTCACACAATTGGTCTGACAGACCATATGCTCTTACTATGTTCATTAAACGTCTGTGGGGAACTGTATCAAACACCTTGCGGAAGTCAAGAAACAGAGCATCTACTTGAGAACCCGTGTCTATGGCCCTCTGAGTCTCGTGGACGAATAGCGCGAGCTGGGTTTCACACGATAGCCTTTTTCGAAACCTATGATGATTCCTACAGAGCAGATTACTAGTCTGTCATTATGTCACTATACTCGAAGATAATACATGTTTCAAAATTCTACAACTGACCGACGTTACAGATTAGGCCTATAGTTCTGCACATCTCTTCGACGTTCCTTCTTAAAAACGGGGATGACCTACGCCATTTCTCAATCTTTCGGAACACTAGAGATCTACGGTACACCACTGCAAGAAGGGGGGGGGCAAGTTTCTTCGCGTGTAAAAACGAACTGGTATTCCATCAGACCCTGCGGCCTTTCCTCAACAAAACTGGCTCTGCTAATGGCATCAGTCATCAGTCCCTAAACTTACAAACTTCCTATTGAACTAGCTACACATCGCTGGTGACTACTCTGAACGACAGTAACAGTTGCAAACATATAACCCTTTTGTATCAGTTGTGAAAACGAGTTACCATCATTGAAGTTCCAACCCTCCTATTTTACGAACACTTTCTCCGGAAACTTATTCATGTTTACTATGGCGGCTGTTTTTCCGAACAACTAAATTAAACTGCTCTCTCCCATCGAAGCGAAGCAATCTCCAAGTTCTCTTTATTTCGGCAAAGGCGGAGGAGTCTTTGTCCTTATCCCTCCCTTAGTCGTGAATTGTTCCGAAATTGGCTGAGGAATGCGATTGCCCGATTCACTTCAAATTGCGCATTTCTCAGGCCATCCAGTCTATAGTAACAAAGCAATTGGATTTTCTTTAGCCCGAGGACACGCGCTCGAAAACAAGAAAGCCGTCCGAGAAGTATTAAAACAAAGCCACCTGAGGCAAATAGTATGATCGTAGCGAAAGCAGAAATTTCCAATAATTTTATAAGTGTTCATATTATTTGGGGTCCACAATCAGCTATACTTGTGCGGTAATCACGTCTATTCTATTCTACAGGAGATATGACTAAATTACTTTAGTTAACGTATGGGTGAACACGAGACATAGTGTTAAATGTCCATAATTTATCTCGTCATAAATGTTCAAATATTTGTTCAGCTTATGGGACTTAACTGCGGGGTAATAAGTCCCTCAACTGACAAACTAGTTATAAACTAACACTAAAGACAGCATAAACATCCATGGCCGAGGGAGAATTCGAACCCCCGAAGGGGAATGGTCTCGCGCATCGGAGCATAGAGCCTTAATGCGCTCGGCCACTCCCCCGCAGCTTTATCTCGTCCCCAAAGTTAAAGAGAGAGCTATAATTAGAAGCACTTCAAGAAATCTTCCCAAAAATTAACTTAAACGCTTTCTGTGTTTAAAAGATTCACTGGAATTTAATAATTCTTTAGTCACTTTCAGTTCCTCACCTTTGTACTTACGTGTATCACATTTAGCCACATTTAGTATTATTTTCAGAAAGGCGTGAAAAAGAAAGTGTGTCAACATCTTAAAGTAAAATTTAAATGTTAGCGTTGAAAAATTATGTCTCCAAAGCAATTTTATTTCTCAACAAGACAACAAACCGAAGCATATGGCTCTAAATATTCAGCTGTAGCTGCTTCACAATACACCGAAGCAACTAAACACACCTCCTCAAAGTTCAGATATAATCCTAATAAACAACTTTGAAAAGTACATAAAAAAGACAGATTTCAAACGAGATATACTGGGTGATCGAAAAGTCAGTATAAATTTGAAAACCTTATAAATCACGGAACAATGTAGATAGAAGCGTAAAAATTGACACACATGCTTTGAATGACATGGGGTTTTATTAGAACCAAGTAAAAAAAAAAAAAAAAGTTAACCAAATGTCCGACAGATGGCGCTTCATCTGATCAGAAAAGCAATAACTAGCATAACAAATTAAGACAAAGCAAAGTTTTCTTTACAGGAAATGCTCAATATGTTCACCACCATTTCTCAACAATAGCTGTAGTCGAGGAATAATGTTGTGAACAGCATTGTAAAGCATGTCCGGAGTTATGGTGAGGCATTGGAACCTGATATTGTCTTTCAGCATCCATGTTGGTCGATCACGATACACTTGCGACGTCAGGTAACCCCATAGCACGGACTGAGGTCTGGGGACCTGGGAGGCCAAGCATGACGATAATGGCGGCTGAGCACACGATCATCACCAAACGACGGGCGCAAGATATCTTTCACGCGTCTAGCAATACTTGTTTTTTTTTTTTTTATTTCTTTATTTATTATTTTTGGTTCTAATAAAACTTCATGTCACTCCAAGCATGTGTGTCAATTTTTACCTTTCTAACTACATTATTCCGTGATTTATTAAGTTCTCAAATTTATACTGACTTCTTGATCACCCGGTACTTAAAAGCAAGCAGCAAAAAGAATGGACAAAGGGGATGTGACTCTCTCACGGCAAACTTAGTTAACGTGATGCCCACACGACTACAAACAGTAGTAACTGTAAAGGGAAATCGCATGAACTATTAATTTTTGCAATTTAAATAACGTTTTCAGGCTGTAAATATAAAAAAGTAGCTTTTGTACAAATTTGTCGTTTTGTTAACTTTGTTATTGCTATGAATGTATTTTTCTTTGTTTATCAATAAAAATGATTTACCGAGAGTCTCTTCAAATAACTGGTAGATCACATTTTTTTGTTCACTTCTTTTCAAGTGACACAGACTCAGTTATTTAAGAAAATTACAGCTAGACGAATATTTTTTTTACTCAAAGAATGGCATATGATTTTAAATTACGACACATCTAGCTTCTATGTACTTAAAATAGTACATTTAAAATAAGATGTGACTATTATAACGTAGACATGAAGATCTATTTCATCTATATTTTTTAAATGTGGAGATCTAAAGACGACAACTAAATTTGTCGAAACTGGTTATCTGAAATAAAATATTCAACAAGCGTCCTTGCCACATATATTCTTGACAAATAACACTTCAGATCGCCCTCTTGCTTGAAAAACATTAAGCATTTACAACTTTGTGATAATTATTCAGTGCGCCATTGCTTTAAATAATAATGACTGAGTTATAATATGAAAATCGCCAATTACACAGAGCAAGTTGGTGTACGCCAGCGAGATTTTCTACCCGATCCGGAATCGTCTGCTTCGTAGCAGTTCGGTAACCTTCGTTAATATTCGGAGGCGGAGCTATAGCAGGCCGCTCTGTGTGTAAGGTCGAGTGTCTTGTATGCAATGTAGGTAGACTCTGGCCATGCGTGAAACCGCTGCTGGGAGCCCAGGACGCCATGTTTTTACCAGACTAGTCAGGCTTTCTACATGTCTGAATAGCTACAGGGTGCATTTCTGTACTTCAGAGGGTCTTTATGGCTTTTGACAGAAATTTCACTGCGCAGTTCGTCACAGGTTATATTACGGTAGGCATTGCTGCACTTTTTCACCTCTTCTGCCGGTTCTATGTACGTACATTAACGTGTTGTTTATCGGTTGTTAGCGATAACTTTAGAACTTCGCGGCAATCTTTAAGATTAAATGTTGATTTGAAGTTGTTTACTGAGTGTTATTAATAACGTGTGTTACATAATCAGTAAGAACAGTCAAGAAAAATGCTTCTTTGTTTCTCTGTTGGCTGTGAAAAGCAAAGTGGAGATTGTTAGATGATGCTTGTGTTCGCAAGGAAAGGGGAAATACGGAAAAAGTGGGCGCTGAAAGCTAACCGAGAAAGTGGGAGCTGTAAAGGTGATTTATGGAAACCAACTAATTATTCCTGTCTCTGTGAAGTAAATTATTTTAAGCTTTCCACGCCCAATGCACGATTATGGCACCGCCTCACTGGTTGTGTATTATTGGCTATTCACAATCTTACAATTGGTTAAGGGATGTAAGATGAAAAAAAGTATTCACAGAATGACGTTTTCGTATTTCCCAGCGTATAAGATCGACATAAACACAATTGAAATGCATTATATGTGAGCGGAAAGTGGTAATAATGTGCTAGTGTCAGCAATGGACATTCAGACAGAAATATCTGAAATATCATCCTTTCTTTGAGATACATTTCATGAAATAACTCTCTTTCTTATTAATCAACTGGCAACTGTTGAGGTTACCAGAACATCGTAAAATACGCTTCGCGAGACTTATTTACTTACAAAATTATTAGGCCTGTATAAACATAGATGAAGGGCGTTTGTTTTAATCACGTACTGATTAGTAAGCTAGAATATGTGTTTTCGGCTCTTGGGTTGAACTGATGCCTTATTTCAATCGTTAAGTGGCTGGGTCGCTATGTAAGTGCACGGCACGCGCGCAGTCTGGTGAAAACATGGCGGACACCGGCCAGTTGGCCACTCTCATCCTGTACAGGCTTTCTACTGTGTGCCGTACTGTGCTGCCATTTTTTGAAACAAATAATATCTTTACCTTAGTAGCCAGTCGTGAGAAAAAAATAAAACAGAGGTGTTATAACCTGAATACTGCGTCACTATCGTTTCGTCTATGAAGATTCCAATGAAGAGTAGAATGTCTTCGTATCGTTCTATAGCAATGCATGTCACGTCGTTTCAGCAAATAACTTATAAAGATAACGGAAACTCAGCCGTGTAACGGGCGACAGCGCACCCAAACACCTCCTAGCGGCTCGAGTTGTCAACTAACACAGTGCCTGGACAGCCCGCTTTCCATTGTAACACACAGAAGGCTTTCTTGATCGTCGTCTTAGTTGATGGAAATGGTTTGAAGGAAGTATATGTCCTATATACGGCTGTAATAACTATAAACAGCAAAGCACTCGAAAATCATTCTTCAGGTATCCAAAAAATAAAGAGATGTTAAGCATGTTAGCTTAAGCAGACAACTATTAGGACTACTCAGATAATTTGCCTTTACGCTCTGGTTACCTTCTTTTTCTTATAATTTGTTTATAAATGCATCCAGTGTGTTATTCTTAGTCGATGAGCTGACTTAGATGAAATTATCAGAAGGAACCGTCCCGAACATTTGAATAAAAGCTACGTAGTATGCTCAGAGCATTTTGTAGAAAATATGTTAGAAATAAGAATTTGTTAAGCCAAGGGTACGTGTTGTAATTTGCTATTTGCGTGTGTTTAAAAACAGGTGTTAATTGTAATATAACAACAAAGTTTTATCGCAAGTTTTATTTTAATCCGTTTACGTATTTGAATAGTAGACGCGGCTGTAAAACACCAGCGCGATACCTTCACTGGCAGCAGAGGTCAATAGTTTACTGTCCCTCTCTCAAGACAGTAACTGTGAAGTAGATGCAGCAGCATTCCTTATAAAAGTAAATGAATTGAAAAAAATTTCCATTCAATTCATCCGTGAGTGAAATGCCTGCTGAAGACAGTGCTAATGTATTTCTGTATGTTGATATCATTATCAATAAAACAAATGCGAGGAATTATACTACGGGCTGGGCATGTAGTGAGCTGGAACACGAAAACTGTAAAATGGCTCTGGCAGCATATAATGATGATAAATTTGAAGTTTACAACTTCCGTATACAGATGAAGAGATATGAATCAAACAAAATGCTTTATCTCAATGGTTGTGCGCAGAGTATGTCCTATAATGAGACGCAAGTAACCTTTCTCATGAATGAATCTGCCGAATTTGGAGGCGTGTGTAACAGTTGTTAGTTGTTGTTGTCAAAAAATATTTTGCACTTCTCATTAAAGTATTTGTCAATACGAAGATTCGTCAGCATCACAAATTAGAGTAACCTCTTGTTACAGAAAATAATTCAGAAATAGGCCTTAATTCTCACGAAATGTGCGTAATGTGTAGGACTAAAACTTATGTATTGTATTATTTTCAGATCAAATTATACCCAATTATACCAATTGCTTTAGTTTCTTTTTAACCCTACACATTAAACGAATTAGCATCTAACATAATTTCTTAAACGGCGCAACAATATAAACTTTGCGCTAGAAATGTGGTACGCAGGGAAGTATAAATTGGAGTAGAAGACGTGAAGCCAGATACAGTATTCGGCTGGCCGCAGTGGCTGAGCGATCTGCGTCGCGCCAGTTACAGTCTGCACGGCCGCTACGGTCGGGGGTTCGAATGCCTCCTCGGGCATGGATGTTTGTGTGTCGTCTGGTGGCTCCACAGTTAAGTCTCTTAAGCTTAACAGTGACAAACGCATGGAAACGACTCGAGTTTTTACTATTATCTTTGTAAGCTATTTGTTTCAGTATCCGAATATATCATGGTTGCAGACTACTAACACGAATTATTTACAGACGAATGGAAAAAATTGTGGAATACGACCTCGGGGAAGATCAGTTTGGATTTAGGAGAAATGTAGGAACTCGGGGGCAATACATTACGACTTACCTTAGAAGATAGGCTAAGGAAAGGGAAACCTACGTTTTTAGCGTTTGTAGATTTGGAGATAGCTTTAGACAATGTCGACTGGATTAAACTCTTTCAAATTTTGATTGTAGCTGGGGTAAAACATACGGAGCAAAGAGTTTTATACAACCTATACAAAAACCAGACATCGGTTATTAGAGTCGAAGGGCAAGAAAGGGACGCAGAGTTTGGAAAGGGAGTAAGAAAGGGTTGTAGCCTTTCCCCAATGTTGTTTAATCTGTACATTGAGCAGGCCGTGAAGGGAGGAGAAATTTGGAGAGGGCATTAAAGTTCAGGGAGAAGAAATAAAAACATTGCCGTTTCCTGATGATATAGTAATTCTGTCAGAGACCGCGAAAGATCTGGAAGAGCAATTGAATGGGATGGACAGTGGCTTGAAAGTAAGATATAAGATGATCATTAAAAACAGTTAAACGAAGGTAATGGAATGTTGTGTCAGAAAATCAGGCGATGCTGAAGGAATTAGATTAGGTAATGAGACGATAAAAGTAGTAGATGAGATTTTTATTTGGGTAGCAAGATAACTTCTGAAATAAAGAAGGTATAACATGCAGATTGGCTATGAGAAGGAAAGCTTTGCCGCCGTGGAGTAGCCGAGCGGTCTGAAGCGCCTCGCTGCGGAGCGCGCGGTTGCTCGCCGTGGATGTTCGACTCCTCCCTGGGGCATGGGTGTGTGTGTGTGTGTGTGTGTGTGTGTGTGTGTGTGTGTGTGTGTGTGTGTGTTTGTCCTTAGGTTAGTTTACTTAGGTTCAAGTAGTTTGTAAGCTACGGACTGATGACTACGAAGTTTGGTCCGATAGATTTACAGACATTTGAACAATTGAGAAAAGCGTTTCCAAAGAAGCGAAACTTGTTATCCAATATTAATTTAAATGTTAGGAAGTCCTTTCTGAAAGCATTTGTCTGGGGTGTAGCATTGTATGGGAGTGAAACGTGGACGATAAGGAGTTCAGAGAAAAAGACGATAGAAGCTTTTGAAATTTTTACAGGCGTATGATGAAAATTAGATTGGTATATCACGTAAGGAGGTGCTTAACCGAATTGGGGAGAAAAGGAGTTTCTCGCATATCGTAATAGATAGGATAGGTTGGTGGGACACATCAATTATTCGTCAAGTGGGGGAAGTGTGTGGGGTAAAAGTCGTAGAGGGAGACCGAAGGACGAATACATTAAGCAGATTCAAAACGGTATAGGTTGCCGAACGTATTCACAGATGCTAGCTCTTTATTCTCAGATACTAGCTCTTTATTGACACGAAGTGATGGGTGCTATCGACAAGGGTTCGCAAATCGATTCCGTATTTCTTGATTTCCAGAAGGCTTTTGACACTGTACCTCACTAACGGCTTTTACTCAAATTGCGTGGTTATAGTATGTCGCCCCAAATTTGCGACTGGATAGGGGATTTCCTGTCAGAGAGGAAACAGTTCGTAGTAATCAATGGTAAGGCATCGACTAAAACAGGGGGCGTTCCACAGATACTGTTATTGGTCCTCTGCTGTTCCTTATTTAGATAAACGATTTATGGGAAAATCTAAGTAGTTCCCTTAGGTTGTTTGCAGATGACGCCGTCATTTAGCGTTTAGTGAAATCATCTAAATATCAAAACCAAGTACAGAACGACCTGAGTAAGATATCAGTATGGTGTAGAAAATGGCAATTGACTCTAAATAATGAGAAGTGTGAAGTCGTCCACATGAGTACGAATAGAAATCCGTTAAACTTTGTTTTAAAAGATAAATCAATGAAAAGTGAAGGCCGTAAACGCCACAAAATACCTAGGAATTACTATTGCTTCAGACTTAAATTGGAAAGAACACGTAGATAATGTCGTGGGAAAGGCGAACCAGAAACTGCGTTTTATTGGCAGAACTCTTAAAAGATGCAACAGAAGTACAAAAGAAACTGCATACACTACGCTTTTGGATTATTGTTGCCCAGTATGGGATCCTTATCAGGTGGGTTTGATGGAGGACATCGAAAGAGTCCAGAGAAGGGCAGTTCATTTTGTATTGTCACGATACAGGGGAGACAGCGTTACGGAAATGATACAGGATCTGGGATGGGAGTCATTACAACAACGGCGCTTATCGCTGAGGCGTGGGCTAATTCTAAACTGCAATCGCCAACATTCTCCTCCGAATGCGAAAATATATTGTTGACTCCCACTTACATAGGTAGAAATGACCATCAGAATAAAAATACGGGAAATTAGAGCTCGAACGGAGAGATTCAGGTTTTCTTTCTTCCTGTGCGCTATTCGATAATGGAATGGGAGATAAATAGTATAATAGTGTTCCATCATATTTCGGGAGTGTACCCGGGACAGCGACAATTCTTCTTCCGATATTTCGGCTGCAAACCTTACAGCCATCTTCAAGGCGAGTCCAAGACTGAGTTCTCAGCGTCTGTGCGTGCCTATTTATACGGTAAACCACGTGATCCAAGCTACTGAGGATTAGACTGCGCATGCTCGAAGATATCACATTAGTAACTGCTGCGCTGGTCATAGATAAATATATACTTCAAAGTTAATCTGTGAGCAGTGAGTGCAAACATAAACAGAGCTGTTACGTATCCACAGTGCTTACAAATGAATAATTAATCATTAAAAGTGGTAATTCAATCGGAATAGAAGACGCAGACATTCTTTCAGAACGAAGGCGTGATATAAGTGGCTTCCATGCATTGTCAAGATGAAATCCGTCGTCACGATTTAGCAGGTGGTCCGCCAGTTGTATATGTACAGCTTCCTTTACAACAGAGTCCCAGAAAGTGGAAGCTGTGATTAAAATCTTTACTCTTTTGTAATTCATGGAATGGCCAGTAGAAGTACAATGTTCGGCTACTGCAGACTTGTTGGACTGAAGAACGCCATTCCATGAATTACAAAGGAGTAAAGATTTTAACCACAGCTTCCACTTTCTGGGACTCTGTTGTAAAGGAAGCTGTACATATACAACTGGCGGACCACCTGCTAAATCGTGACGACGGATTTCATCTCGACAATGCATGGAAGCCACTTATATCACGCCTTCGTTCTGAAAGAATGTCTGCGTCTTCTGTCCCGGGTGCACTCCCGAAAGATGATGGAATATTATGTCCGGCGGGAAAATTTCAAGAATCACAGTATAATAGTGGTTCGATGAACGCTCTGCCAGGCACTTAAATGTGATTTGCAATCCCATGATGGAGAGACTTGCGCAGGAAAGGGTAACGTGGAGAGCTGCATCGAAGCAGTGTGCGGACTGAAGTCCAGAACAACAAAAGCCAGACGAGCCTTCGGTTGGTTTTCGGCAATTACGCTCGCGGGCAGGGATATGGGCGAGCTCGTAGGTGGCAGTGTGGGAGCGAGCGTCGACTCGGCGTCCTCTGGAGCGACGCTGGCCCGCCTCGGGATGAACGGCCGCGCTGAGCCACGGCGATCCCTCACAGACGGCTGGCTGGTCGTTAGCGGCGAGGCCGGGCCGTCTCGTCAGCTGCGGCACGCGGCGCCCACGACTTGCTGACGGACAACCACGGGGGAGCCAGCATCCGCCGCGCCGTTAACCCTTAACCGGAATCGTTATTTTTATGTTGTTGTTGTGTTGTTGTTGTGGTCTTCAGTCCTGCGACTGGTTTGATGCAGCTCTCCACCCTACTCTATCCTGAGCAAGCCTTTTCATCTCCTCATAAGAACGACAACCCACATCCACTTGAATCTGCTTACTATACGCGTCTCTTGGTCTCCCTCTGCGATTTTTACCCCACACACTTCCCTCCAACGCTAAATTCACAATTCCTTGATGTCTAAGAATGTGTCCTACCAATCTATCCCTTCTTTTAGTCAAGGTATGCCAGAAATTTCTTTTCTCCTCAATTCGGTTCAGTACCTCCTCATTAGTTACGCGATCCACCCACCTAATCTTCAGCATTCTTCTGTAGCACCAAATTTCAAAAGCCTCTATCCTCTTTCTGTCCACACTGCTTATCGTCCATGTTTCACTCCCATACAAGGCAACACTCCATACAAATGCCTTCAGAAAGGACTTCCTTAGCCTTAAATCAGTATTCGATGTTAACAAATTTATCTTTTTCCAAAACGCCTTTCTACTCATTGCCATTCTGCAATTTATATCATCTGTACTGCGACCATCATTTGTTATTTTACTGCCCAAGTAACAAAACTCATCTACCTCCTTTATTGTTTCGTTACCTAATCTAATTCCTTCAGCATCACCTGATTTTCTTACACTGCACTCCATTACCCTAGTTTTACTCTTGTTAATGTTCATCTTATATGCACCTTTTAGCACACTATCCATTCCGTTCAATTGCTCTTCCAGGTCCTTTGCTGTATCTGACAGAATAACTATGTCGTCGGCAAAACGCAATGTTTTTTATGAACGTAACTGTAATCGAGGGTCGATATGGACCTTTGAATTAAAGAACATCACATAATCCTTATAAAAGGCATAATTGATTTGGCCGGCCGCGGTGTTCGAGGAGACTGAGGCGCTCCAGTCACGGTCTGCACGGCCACTACGGTCGGGGGTTCGAATCCCCCCTCGGGCATGGATATTTGTGCCGTCCTTAGTTGTAAGTAGTTCATACGTAGTTTGTAAGTTTAGGGACTGATGACCCCGTAGTTAAGTCCAAATTCAAATGTTTGTATAGTCTATGGGACTTAACTACGTGGTCATCAGTCCCTAAACTTACAAACTACTTATGAACTACTTACGAACTAGGACGGCACAAATATCCATGCCCGAGGGGCGATTCGAACCGACCGTAGTGGCTGTGCAGACCGTGACTGAAGCGCCTCAGTCCCCGGGACCACCGCATAGTTAAGTCCCATAGACTCTACAAACATTTGAACATTTGAACATAATTGATACCTAAATTCGTAAGGATTGTATTAAAACAAACTGTATTTCAAATATAATACAACTAGTATATTTTGAATGGTGCTATTCTTTATCCTTAAGTCCTAGGTCTCATGGTTACAAATAATTTTAGTACCTTACGTCGGCATTCTACGAGGTGTGTGAGAAAAGTAATGAGACTGATTTCATACTAACGAATGTTTTTATTATTTTCAAACAACATTATCCCCTTCAAAGTGGTTCCCTTGGGCAGCTACACATCGGCGGAGTCGTCTCTTGGTAGCAGCGCTGGAAGTCTTCAATTGGTATGGCTTTTAACTGGTCAGTCATTGTCTTTTGAATGTTCTCCAGAGTTCCAAAATGACGCCCTTTTAGGACATGTTTCAATTTCGGGAAGAGAAAAAAGTCACAAGGACTCAAATCAGGTGAAAAAATGTTCAAATATTTGTAGAGCTTATGGGACTTAAATACGGGGTCATCAGTCCCTAAGCTTACAAACTACTTATGAAGGTCCCAGGTTCGAGTCCAGGTTCCGGCACACAATTTAAATCTGCCACGAAGTTTCATATCAGCGCACACTCCGCTGCAGAGTGAAAGTTTCATTCTACTTATGAACTAGCTAATACTAAGGACGGCACAAATATCCATGTCCGAGGGGGGGATTCGAACCCCTGACCGTAGTGGGTGTGCTGAACGTGACTGACGCGTCGCAGACAGCTCGGCCACCACGGCCGGCAAATCAGGTGAATAGTGGGGTTGAGGAACAACAGTAATGCGTTTTGAGGTCAAAAATTCACGGATGCAAATGTCCGTGTGACACGGAGCACTTGTCTGCAATTTCTGATCTCACACGGATCACTCTTTTCCTCAACTTTTCAACGACACTTTTTATAAAACACTTGGTTGACAGTTTGTCCTGGTGGAACGAATTCTGTGGGCACGATACCATTCCTGTCAAAAAAAAAAAAAAAAAAAAAATAAAAGCAGCATAGTCTTGATCTTTGACTTGCTCATTCGACATTTCGTCGGCCGAGGAGGTGACTGAGTGTGCCATTCTTTACTTTGCCGCTTTGTTTCAGGATCGTACTCAAATACCCAGGATTCATCACCAGTGATCACACAATAGAAGAATTCTTGGTCATTAGCAATCCTCTCAAGAAGATCAAAGCACACGTTTTTTCGAATGTCCTGTTCAGTTGTGAGATTTTTCGGCTCCAATTTGGCACAAACCTTTCGCATATTCAAATCATCTGTCTCAATTTGATGCACGGTGAATGTGTTTAAATTTAGCTGTTCACTGATCATCCTTATTGTTAAACGACGGTCTGATCTCACAAGAGCCCTCACACGATCAATGTTTTTGTCAGTTTTTTAAGTCGAAGGTCTCCCTGATCGAGGTTCATCTTCAACGTGTTCTCGGCCTTCCAAAAATGATTTGTACCAGAGGAAAACTTGTGCTCTCGATAAGCACTGTTCCCCATAGGCCTGTTTCACCTTTTCAAAAGTCATACTCGAGGATTCACCAAGTTTATCAAAAAACTTTAATGCACAATGTTGATCTAAATTCCGATGCTCCGTTTCTGTGACGCACAATGGAAACACAACTATACTAATGGCGTTGTGAAAACTAATGTGTTAACTGTACGGTGTTGTAACTCGGACCGACGAAGTGGAAGGGAAACGAAAATAATGACAACTAAACATGGAAATGTCCCAAATAATGTCAATATCAGGACCTGGTTGGTGGATTAGACCAATTAAATAGATTTTTACCTCAAAAATATGTACTACTCGACAGCTGACTATCTTCCTCTACTGAATTATCACACGAAGAATTATTTGACTCGGAAGAAATTTCCCGTTATGTATTTTCATTGTCACTTATGTCCTCTTCATCGAAAGGTGGAAAATACTTCAGATTTCCTTTTCAGAGAGAGCGCCCACGGCATTGTGCTGAAAAACTACAACATAATTCGGTATACATAGACGAAAAAGAATCCCTTATCTGGAATCGTGGGTCAGATTGAACACAGCGATAGCAGCTCCAAAAATGTTTCAAATGTTTGTATAGCTTATGGGACTTAACTACGGGGTCATCAGTCCCTAAACTTACAAACTACTTATGAACTAACTAAGACTACGGATGGCACAAATATCCATGCCCGAGGGGATATTCGAACACCCGACCGTAGTGGCTGTGCAGACCGTGACTGGAGCGCCACAGATCCCCCCCCCCCCCCCCTTTTTTGCTCTCTGGGTAGTTTTGTTTATTGCGGACGCTGATCGTATTTGTTCGTCGATGTTCGAAGTGTTCTTGGCTCAGCTTTTTTATTACAGAGGGCGTTGAGACCCCTGACCTGGCGCGCTGAGCAACGGCGCCCGGTTCCCCTCGGCCACCGCGGCCGGCGATGGCACCTCACCTTCAAGTAAATTTCAAGCGATAAGCTCCCAGAACCTAATGCACCTAACAAATTACTGAAACTACACTCGCGCTTGAAACTAAACCTTTACAGGTTTCGATTGTTAGACGGTTTTATTGTTATCGTCTGGTCCAAATTGACCCACGATTCCGGTTAAGGGTTAAGTGGCCCCCACTGTGCGTCACCACCTACCTGCTGCCACATTTGAATAGATTTTTTTTTTAAGGGCGCATGTCATGTTGATGAAATTTTTCATGGAGCACTTAACACTATAGAGTCCACTTGTGGGCAAAATATGTAGCCCAGCGCGTGAAACGGTGGATTATTTTCAACGATTGGCGCACGACAATGCCATCGCATGGTGTATTTCTCAGGTATGAATGGTGATGTGGGCCGGGAATATTCCCAGCGGGAAGGAACTTACAAAATGGGAATATTGCCGGGAATATTTCTTTGGCCAAAGAAGATTGCTAAAAATTGTGAATTTATGAAAATTTTTAGATTTTGAAAGTTTTAACACTTACCCCTTAATGCCCAATGTCGCGAATTCACATCATACCGTTGTGATGCTTATAAATGGAAGGATAAGTGTTTTTGAGCGCCATTTCTGATCCGTGCCGAATCTACAAGAAGCTGACACGTGCTGCCACCTCCCTGGGTGGTGCAGGGACTGCTACAGTGGTTAGATGTTCCCGCATTTGTCCCCGAGACACACATATGAAGTTACCGTCTTGTTTTGGAGAATAGAATGGCAGAATAGAGAGACAATTTTGTTGTGAAAATTATTTATGTATTCTTTAGTATCTGTGGTGTTACGTAAATCACATTTTGATGCAATAATGTTGTTGAAAGTATAAGTAAATTTCAAAATACGCTTTGTGTAAAATATTCATCATTGGGCATTTCCGTATTTTGTGTGCCCGTGTAACAAAGTGTGAATGGATAGTTCTTTCGATATACACTACCAGACTTCTTCAGTTGCAAATTATGGATCTTTGAATTGTCAATTGCCGGTTGTTATACGGCGGGACTGTGAGAGCCTCAAATTTCCCTATAATGAACAAATATCACCTGCTGGAATTAAATTCTAGCAGAAGCACTCTGCAAAACAAATGTAACAAAGAAAAAGAGAGGTAGGCCTTCAACCAGTATACAGACTGAACTGCAGTGTAAGAAGCGTCGGGGTCCATAACACTACCCGCACTGATGCGGTAGGTCATTGGCCTCAAGATACAGGAACAAGGCAAAGATGTAAAAAACCAAACTGTAGAAGGCAGACAGCGTTTATTTGTAGCAAATGTAACGTAAATCTCTGTTTGAACAAGAGAAAAAAAACTGTTTCCGCAAATTTCATGAATAGGGTTACATGCAATATATATAGTCAAATTGAAAGGAACAATATAATTTCGATTTTTAGTTATAGTAGTTCAATTTGTACTAATATAATGCCACACACTGTACCATGAAATGTTGTTTACTTCCTCAAATGCCCGTTGTCGCAAATACGCGACATACCTAATTACACCAGTTCAGTAAATAACATCACATATTTGACAGTATATAATTTCTAGGATATGTTCACTGGTAACAAAATATGATTTGTGATTTTCTGTGTCACGTAAAAATTAAGTCGGCCATTAAGGGGTTAAAGAACCTTATAACTAGGTAGTTCTTTACACGATTATATAATTATATATATATATATATATATATATATATATATATATATATATATATATATATATATATATCATTCTCTGCATTAATTTTATTGCTAATTTCATGCAGAACATCATTTACTTTAAGTATGCTGGGAAAAAATAATTTAAAATGTTTGCTAGCGCTGAATGAATGAAACCTAAACTTACAAAATATTTCTATAGAGGTGTAATTTTCAACCGGTCGTCATCTTTCGTTAGTGGGGAGGGGTGTGCAAGTTTGGAGCCCTTACTCTTACGGGAATTGGGACATAATGACTACCAGTTTGTGTACTGTGAGCAGGGTAAAGGTGGAAATTTGTGTCCTACGGGAGGCGTGCTTAGGTAGTCCTTGCAGGTGCAGTGATCACTGTTTCCCCATTGGTGTAGGGGTCAGCCCAACTGCCTAGAAAGCAGGAGACCCGGGTTCGAATCCCGACTGGGTACACATCTTCAGCTTTGCCCATTTGCAGTTCAAGTCATATATTCAGTGAATATGAAAACACTAATAGAGTCCACTCGCCGGCTAAATTTGTAGCCCAGCGAGTGAAACGGTAGATTATTTTCAACGATTGGTGCACGGCAATGCCATCGCATGGTGTATTCCTCAGGTATGAAGCACACTTGCCGCTGTTAACGTACTGACCAGGATTCCGATGCCGAGGGATAAATGCCCCGGCCTTTCAACCAGAAAGGGACGGAGGGATTTTATTAAAATCGAGAGAATGTACGGGATTTTTTTAGATTGCTAATTATGAATTTTCCCAGTTTCTTATTTTCCCGTTTAGATATTACATATTGCTTGGAGAAGACGTTAGTTCAAAATCTTCAAATGTTTGTAGAACTTAAGGGACTTCACTATGGGGTCATCAGTCCCTAAGCTTACAAGCTAGCTAAGACTAAGAACGGCACAAATATCCATGCCCGAGGGGGGGGATTCGAACCCCCGACCGTGACTGGAGCGCCTAAGTCCCCTCGGCCACCGTGGCCGGCAAGACGTAATTATTCTAAAGATATGATTGTAACACCGACAACACTGTGTTAATTAAATAAGGAAGCGCGTTTGCGAGTCTGAATCTTATAAGGCACTAGTTTAACGCCCACTGCTTCACATGCGTAGGTTGGTTGGTCTGCACCAGTTCTTTCTCCCTCTTAATATAAATTTTCATAGACATAGCTTAAGTACTATCATAGTGAAATGTTGTGATACTACTTGTAGTCGCGGCAGAATGGCCGTGCGTATTGAGGCGCCATGCTGCGGTGCGCGCTGCTCTTCGCCGACGGAGGTTCTATTCGCCCCTCGGGCATGGGTATTTTGTTGTTCTTAGCTTAAGTTAGTCTAAGTAAGTTTAAGATAGTTAAATTAGTTTGTAAGCCTTAGGGACTGATGATCCTGTAGTTAAGTCACTTAAAATTTACAAACATTTGATTTTACCCCTTAATAGTTGAATTTCGAAAATAATATCCCATGTATCTTTTAAATTCGAACCAAGTATGCAAACATTTTCTGCAATTCTGGGATCAAAATTGGCTTAGTAGTAATGTATTTTGAAAAATACGTTTCATTCCCTATTTCACCCCCTAAATGATTAATTTTCTGAAATACCAAAACACGTATCTTTTTAATTCTGACGAAGGAAACATATACCATTTTATATGGTAGTAGCTTCAAAATTGCCTTAACAGCAGAAGATTTCCGAAAAAACATCCCCTCTCCAAATTAACCCCCTTGATGGTTGAATTTCCAAAAATACCGAAACACGTATTTTTTAAATTCTAACGAACAATACATATACCAATGTTTGCGGCTCTAGCTTCAAAATTGTCTGAATAGTAACATGTTTTTCAAAAAGAATTTTTCATCCTCTATTTTTCCCTCTTCATTATTAAAATTTGAGTTAACAGTAACATATGCCTGAAAATCAATTTTTTGCATCCTCTATTTTACCTCGTTATTGGTTGAATTTAAAAAAAAAAAAAAAAAAAAAAAAAAAAAAATGCCGAAACGCGTGTCTTTTAAATTCGAACCCTGAATTAAAATCTAAAATTTTGTAGTTCTAGCTTCAAAATTGCCTAAATAGCTACGTATTTTTAAAAAACGTTTAATCCCCTATTTTAGCCCCTTACTGACGGAATATCGAAAACTCGCTTCTATGTATTCACTTATGAAATTTGTTTTAAACAGTATGATCCAACTGAAAAGTAATAGCTACAACGCTAGGAGAAATGGTTCAAGGTTAAATTATGCTGCCAGAAAAGTCTTTGGTCACTTACCTTGTAGAATGAAAAGTCTGATAGATAGCCAACTAGTATTTAAAAATAAATTACAAAAATTTCTGAATGAAAACTCCTTCTGAACTTTAGATGAATTTTTAGAAAAAATTTGTAATCCATAAGAAAACAAAAATTTCTTAAAATGTATAATGTATAGACAATATTTACGAAACTGACACGTTCCACATCATAGCGAAATGTCGTATTTATGATTTATGGAACAAGTATTAATCTTATGATTTTGTAGGAGTCAGGAGCCTCAGTCATATATATATTTTTTAAAGATCTGACCGCTATTTGGCTTATTTTATTTGTTCTTCCATCTTAATCATGTATATATCCTATATCCTGACCAACCCCCCCCCTCCCCAAATGTTTTTCTACCTGTTTGGCACATTTTATCAATACAGACGTAATTTGTGATGGTGCACTATAATATTTATTTATTATTTAGACAGTATTTTATAATGTATATTGCTCCCCAATGTATATATGCCGTATCTCTATGATTGTATTGTGATAGCATCACTTACAACTTTGTAACTTGTAGGTAACCTAGACGTGGTAATCCAGCTATTCAATGTAAACAACAACACTATACTCATCACCCAAAGATAATCCATCTATCCAGCAATGTATTCCCACAGATACTACTCCAAATACGAATGTAATGCAATATCATTGCAGTTGGTTTTTAATAATCTTTGTTGCAACCTTTGTCCTCATTAACCAGTTACCTTTGTGATTTTATTGTGAACAAAAACCTATTTCATTATTTTAAATTAAGATGTGTGGACAAATGTGTCACTCATTTTATAACTCCGAATGTTTTATTGTTTTTTATTATGACCATGACCTAAGGAAACCTATTTAACAACTTTTATGTAAGTAACCAACATATACCACTGTAATGTGCTTTATATTTATACTTCATATTACTTTATGTTAATTCAAATAATGTCTTTTTTAAAATGATAGCACAGCATTTGAAAATGGCGTAAGGCCGAAACCAGGTAGTGATAATAAACAAAACTTTCAGTCAAATTGCGGTCAGGTCTTTTAAATAGGTATTAATCTAATCACAAAAGGCTTTCGTCCTCGTGTTAACACCATCCTATCAACACTAGTGAACCAGGAACACAACTTCGCAACAGCAATACTGACCTTTGGCCCTCCAGTCTGTGAACTCTTGTTCTACGCTCCATTAGTGAAGGAGAGGTGTTTGCTAGAAAAGCGTCACAGGTTCAACAACCGAGAGCACCTGCTGGGCGGGAAACAGATTCAAATGTTCAAATGTTTGTATAGCTTATGGGACTTAACTACGGGGTCATCAGTCCCTAAACTTACAAACTACTTATGAACTAACTAAGACTAAGGACGGCACAAATATCCATGCCCGAGGGGGGATTCGAACCCCCGACCGTAGTGGCCGTGCAGACCGTGACTGGAGCGCCTCAGTCCCCTCGGCCACCACGGCCGGCGAAACAGATTCTTGGTGTTCCTGTGGACCGCCTGCTACCTGCTCGCCCAAATCTCCTCACAAGTGACTCTTTACAAACGTGCCTCCTCACAAGTGTTGCAAACCCGAAACTGGTACACCTGCCACATACCGTATGGGGCCCTCGCTGATATACACAAGTACCTCAACACGACGTGGGATGGATTCCACTATCGTCTGCAATAGTGCTCTACTGACAGCACTACATCCTTCATGTATGTTCATGAATCCGTAACAGTACGACGTGGTGAAGATCTTTCCTGAACGGCACCCTACAAGCCATCCTCGATAATTGTGAATGGTACTGTTTGTCCGTCACTGCAACTACAAATAAAATGCAATTTTTCTCGCCAGACGCGTTTTGTTTTAATGACAATGGAACATCTTCGTGGTCTATAATAATAGAAATTTACGGTTTGTTTGCTTTTTGGATCGAAAACAGTTCGTTAGCGACACATGTAAAATAGGCGTAATGTTTTGTTACTTACGGAAATTTTAGTCTTGTTTTTTCTCACAGCCGGCCGCGGTGGCCGAGGGGACTGAGGCGCTTCAGTCACGGTCTGCATGGTCACTACGGTCGGGGGTTCGAATCCCCCCTCGGGCATGGATATTTGTGCCGTCCTAGTTCGTAAGTAGTTCATAAGTAGTTTGTAAGTTTAGGGACTGATGACCCTGTAGTCAAGTCCCATAAGCTGTACAAACATTTGAACTTTTTTTTATTCACATCATGGAATGTCGGTCTATTTCAGGCAGTAACGCTGATTCTTCTTGCTGCATCATTGTTATCTCCACCAATTTCCGCTCGGTGTGATCTTGTAGTGTTGCCAACATCACAGTTGTAATTTTTTATTTTTTATAATAAATTATGTTATAGTATATTTAATTTTGATGTAAGTGGAATGGCGTAGTGACAAAATTATAATTGTGTTAAATGGGAATGGGTCACCCTTTTTATTATTATTATTATTATTTGGGGAGGGGAGTATCAGGAAAAAGGGTGAATGGTGGTTGAATGTGCTAAGTAGTGGAATGATAAGTGAGGTGGAAGACAAGAGTGATGGGCAGGAGGTGGAGTGGTGGCTGGGAGGGGGGAGAATTTTGACAGTTAGCTTTTCTTATACACTCCTGGCCATTAAAATTGCTGCACCACGAAGATGACGTGCTACAGACGCGAAATTTAACCGACAGGAAGAAGATGCTGTGATTAGCTTTTCAGAACATTCACACAAGGTTGGCGCCGGTGGCGACACCTACAATGTGCCGACATGAAAGTTTCCGACCGATTTCTCATACACAAACAGCAGTTGACTGGCGTTGCCTGGTATAACGTTGTTGCGATACCTCGTGTAAGGAGGAGAAATGCGTACCATCAAGTTTCCGACTTTGATAAAGGTATCGCGACACTGCTGCTTGCGTTGGACGCGATCCAATGACTGCTAGAAGAATATGGAAATGGGTTCAGGAGGGCGATATGGAACGCCGTGCTGGATCCCGTATCACTTGCAGTCGAGATGACAGGCATCTTAATCCGCATGGTTGTAACGGATCTCGATCCCTGAGTCAACAGGTGGAGACGTTTGTAAGACAACCATCTGCACGAACAGTTCGACGACGTTTGCAGCAGCATGGACTATCAGCTCGGAGACAATGGCTGCGGTTACCCTTGACGCGCACCACAGACCGGAGCGCCTGCGATGGTGCACGAATGGCAAAACGTTATTTTTTCGGATGAATCCAGGTTCTGCACACAGTATCATTATGGCCGCATCCATGTTTGGCGACATCGCGTTGAACGCACATGGGAAGCGTGTATTCGTCATTGTCATACTGCCGGCTTGATGGTAAGGGGTGACTTTTGTTACACGTCTCGGCGACCTCTTATTCACATCGACGGCCGTTACATTTCAGATGTGTTACGACCTGTGGCGCTACCATTCATTTGATCCCTGTGAAACGCTACATTTCAGCAGGATAATGCACGACCGCATGTTGCAGATCCAGTACGGTTCTTTCTGGATACGGAAAACATTCGGCTGCTGCCCTGGCTAGCACATTCTCCAGATATCTCACCCATTGAAAACGTCCGGTCAATGGTGGCCGAGCAACCGGCTCATCACAATACGCCAGTGACTACTTATAATGAACTGTGGTATCATGTTGAAGCTGCATGGGCATCTGTACCGGTATACGCCATCCAAGCTCTGTCTGACACAAAGCCCAGGTGTATAAAGGCCGTTATTAGGACCGGAGGTGGTTGTTCTAGGTACTGATTTCTCAGGATCTATGCACCCAAATAGCGTGAAAATGTAATCACATGTCAGTTCTAGTATAATATTTTGTCCAATGAATAACCGTTTATCATCTGCATTTCTTCTTGGTGTAGCAATTGTCGTGTCCAGAAGTGTATATTATATACAGGGTGGTCCATTGATAGTGACTCACGAAATAAGCATTAAACGAAAAAACCACAAACAACAGAACTTTTCTAGCTTGAAAGGAGAAAACAGATGGCGTTATGGTTGGCCCGCTAGATGGCGCTGGCATAGGTAAAACGGATGTAACTGCATTTTTTTTTAAAATAGATACCTCCATTTTTATTATATATTCGTCTAGTAAATAAATATGTTTTATTTGGAACACATATGTCGCTTTGTGATAGATGGTGCTGTAATATTCACAAACATATTGCTCACAATTTTAGACGAACAGTGGATAACAGGTAGGTTTTCAAATTAAAACACAGAACGTAATTAGGCCTACGTTTGAACTTTATTTCGGTTGTTCCAGTGTATACATGTTTGCTTGTGAAATTATCAAACATTATGAGAACGCATGCTGTTACTGCACGATTACCTGTAATTACCTTAAGACTTCAATAAATGCTCAAAATGATATCCTTCAACTTCAATACATTTGGCAATACGCGTAACGAAATTCCTCTCAACAGCGAGTAGTTCACCTTCAGTAATGTTCTGACATGCATTAACAATGCGCTGACGCATGTTTTCAGGCGTCATCAGTGAATCACGATATCAAATATACTTCAGTTTTCCCGACAGAAAGAAATCCGGGGATGTAAGATACGGTGAACATGCGGGCCATGGTATGGTGCTTCTACGATCAATCTACCTGTCATTAAATATTCCATTTAAGACAGCTTCAACTGCACACGAGACATGTGGCGGACATCCATCATGTTGAAAGTACATCGCCATTCTGTCATGCAGTGAAACATTGCACCAGTTAGATTGCCATCGATAAATTAGGGGCCAATTGTCCTTCCTCCAATAATGCTGAGCCATAAATTAACCCGCCAAGGTCGCTGATGTTCCACTTGTCGCTGCCATTGTGGATTTTTCGTTGCCCAATAGTGCATATTATGCCGGTTAACGTTACCTCTGTTTGTGAATGACGCTTCGTCACTAAACAGTACACGTGAAAAAATCTGTTTTCGTCCTGAAATTTATTTTGTGCCCCGTAGCAAAAGTGTATACAACGCTCAAAGTCTTCGCCATGCAAATACTAGTTCGAAGAAATGTGGTACGGGTTAAATTTATGTTGGTGTAGAATTTTCAACACTAACGTTTTTGACATTCCCGATTCTCGGTCAATTTGTCTGCTACTGATGAGCGGATTAGCCGCAACTGCAGCGAAAACACTTACTTGGGCATCAGGTCTTGGATCTTTAAATAACGTAACTATCCGACGAAAGGTCAGAACACTTGGATGATGTCTTCCATGATAACGATCAACATACGTAGCATAGGACCGTTGAGCATTTTGATCACAATAGTCATACATAAATTAATAAATGGTCCATTTTAACAAGAGTAGTGTATCACGTAGCAATCACCGTCCGCACTGGCGAAATGTTAAGTGATATCACGTACTTAAACGTTTGTGAATATTACAGTGCCTCTATCCCAAAGCGACAAAAGTGTTCCAAATAAAACATATTTATTTATTTACTTACTAGACGAATCTAATATTAATAGCAGAGTGTCCGTATACAAATATACAGTTTTGTTCCAATCTTTATGAAATTTTGTACACGTAAGCTTCAAGCCATGAGGACGGTCGCCGTAAGTGTAAGAATCACATACGATATATAGTTCACGAGATATGACGTCATAAACAATGAGATGCGCGAGAAACTGCTGAATTTTGCGACAATGATACTCATTTTCTCGTAAACCATTGGACCGATTTCAACCAAATTTGGTACACACATTCCTTACCGTGAGGTAACAATTGCTGCATGGTTATGAACCACATACGGCACATGATTCAAAAGATATTACGTCATAACCAATAGAAATCGCAAAAAATGCCATATAATGCGGTGAGACTTTCGAAATACATTGTATGAGAATGGCGGTAGTTAGCGACTTGCAACAAACTTGAAACATAATTTCAAACCTTTAATAAACTTTTTCTCGCTGGCAACCATAGTAAAATAATGAAAGGAAAAAAGTTTCTCGCTTACTACTTTTCCGCTGTTTATGAATACTACGGCTCTCGGTATGTCGTTACAAATTATAATTTGAACACTTCAAATTGTAGCGACAGGAAATTTTACAGAGATTATACACATTTATAGTAGCTTCTAAATTGTATCACAGTACGACACATAGTTCATGTGATATGAGCACGTAAACAGTAACGTTCATTGAAAACCGCCCCATCACGCACCAAGTTTTAATCTGTTACTTCTTTACTACTAATTGTTTTCCCAACACATTTTAAAGACATACAGCCCTTATAAAAATGAATATTTACTTAAAAATGGCTGGAATAAATAAATAAATATCCGGGCAAAGCCGGGTTTTCAGCTAGTATATAATAAAAGTGGAGGTACCTATTTTAAAAAATGCCGTTGATATTCGTTTGACCTATGGGATCGCCATCTGGCGGGCCCACCATAGCGCCATCTGTTTTCCCCCTTGAATCTAGAAAAGTTTTGTTCTTTGGTGAAAATTTGGCCCGGTCATTATAAATGGACCACCCTATATGTTGTGAGTGTTCATTGTGAAGAAGTAACAGTAAAATTGAAACTTCTGGGTGGTGAGTCTGTGTAGGAGAGAGGGTGGTGGTAATTCAAGTAGTGTGTATGTGTGTGTGGGGGGGGGGGGGGCGGTTTGGAGTCGTGTTTTTAGTTGAATTTAGTATGTGATGTGGGGTAACCGTGAGTGATTTTTAGCAGAGAACGGGCATTATCTGTGACGTGTTTGGAGGACGTTATGCTTAGGGGAGAAGTGGGCGTGTGACTTGATTTAATATTGGGTGTGGAGTGGATGGGATGTGTAATGAGATGTGGGAGAAGATTGACAGAGTTAGGGGCATGAAGTGGAGGGGTTTATGTGACTTTTCTCTTTTATACAATGTTTAGTTTCCAATATTTTTTTGGTCATCGAGTAATTCCAGTGACAGCAGTACATTCGACACTAGATACGAAGAACACATCAGAGCATGGAAGTATGGTACAAACCACTCAACGTTTGCGGACCACATTACACAAGAACACCACAGACCCAGCATCATAGAAAAAGATATGAAAATGATACAGACCAGTAGAGACAGACACCTTCTCCCTTTCCAAGAAAACCTTCACATACACAAAGCACCATCACATAACAAACCATAGCTCAAGTTGGCTATGATCAATTTTAAGTTTACAGTTCACGAGTGGCTTCTGCATTATACTGAAAGCTCAATAACAGCCACCGAAATTGGACAGATTTTAGATTTTACAACTGAACAAGCTGCAACTCCAATTGCCAATAAAACAACAAGCTGAATCTAGCCATATATTTCAGACACCTGATAAATCACTTACGCTTCAAGACTTGGATCAAAAATGGGGATGCTAATAGCACTTACATTAATATACTAATCAAATAAGGAGTCGTAATCCAGTTAAATCAATTACACTTTACAACTCCAAAGAGAAAGCCAAAACAAGGGAGTGATACAGTTCCTAGGAAAATCAGGGCAAAATTTTAAATTAATGACCTGCAGCAGCTAGCGGGAAACAATTTCATTCGCATGAATATATTAGGTGACAACTAACTTACGTTTCAGCACACACACACTTGGAACTAATTATGAGAATTAAGCAAATAAATTAAAACATTAAAAGAATGGCTCTTACAAGAAGGCTCAAAAGATGAACCAAGCAACATGCAGTACAGTTTCAAACAGTTAATTGGGTACATTTTTCGGGATACATATTATAAACAAAACAGCGCCATTCTCTTGAGATGAGTTTAATAAAATCTTTCCATTAAAACACAACACCTCGTGTTACTTGAAACAGGAATGGCCGAAGTAAGAGCTAACGGCTCGGTAACGACGGCAGGAACGGAAGGATACAGGAGGAAGAATAGGCAGAACAGAAGAGATGAAATTTCAAATTACCAAAGGGACTGCCAAACTTGCAACTATGGGTGTGCAGGAAACACCAAGCACAGCAAAAAGGCACTGCCCGGAATAACCCCCGTCTCCGTGGCAGGTAACGGAATAACAGGCGGGCACACGCCAGATAAACTCCCCAGTGACGCTGACATAGCGTTAAATTGAATGAACAATCATAAATGAACAGAAAAAAGGTTCTAAAAACTCTTACCACGTCTATCCATAGCCAATTCACAGACCATCAATATAAATAAATACATCGTAGTCAATGGGCGATGCAAGCCGTAGGGGTTCAGCTCCCAAGCCTATTAACAAAAACAAACATTACAAAAAACTGCAGATGGAGAAGAGGCTTCCACTAACAGTCCACGAACAACGCTGGGCACACAAGGAAAGTACTTGGGCTCGAATAAACACATATACACCAAAATCGTATGAGAGATAATGTAAAGATCCCTTATTGCACTAGTGATACTCCCGCATCTGCAAAACCCTGCAGTCGTCCGTTAGAGGCCTCTGCGTGTGCAATACCGTATTGCACTTTGACCTATCGGTTCGTCAGTAGGGACGGTGCAATGTGCCTCCGAAGTTGCGTTTTGTGATGTTATTTGTTGGTGAAGTGTCACATGGGGCGGCGATTGCTAATCAATCCTGCTAATGTATTGCGATTAGTTGAGATGAAGTTACGAAGAACCCTTATTCGTGAAAATGGTATTAGTGTAGAAGATGAATCATTTGCATGCTTTCTCGTATCTGTTATGGTACAGAAATATGAGCGTGTTAGGTACTGTTGTTACAAACTCATAATAATGATAATAGGGATGATAATGACGAACAATTCAGTTCAAGCGGTAGTGCTACGGTAAGTGCGGGAAGAGGCGATGGAAGCAGTGGCAGTGAATACCAACAGTCTTTCGGGAAGAAGGTTAAAGTTGCAACTATCATCACGGCTTTTGATGACAATTCGCTAGAGAACATGTACGATGATTATTACATAAATTATAGTTAAGATATGTGCATTACCTATGGCGTCTACAATTACATCTACAGTGCAATCTAGAGCATGGTTGCAGAGCTTTGCAGAAAAACGTTACCCACTAGCACATTGAGATGTACGTAGAGATCCTGTAACCAAACGTTCATACATATGTTTGTTCAAGCCCATGTACTTTCCTTATGAGAAAACATCTGCAGCATAGATGACAGGACCGACTGTTGACCTCTGGTACAGAGCCGAGTGGAGGGTCTGAATCAGAGGCTCAAACAACTATCGTCTCTACCATAGGGCCTAGGGGCCCAGCCCAGGGCCCCTAGCCTGCTGGGGGCCCCGAGAAACTGTTTTCCTTTCTCCTAGACAATTACTTTTTAAAGTGAATTTATGTTGCACTTATTCACTATAAAGACCCAGAAATTGTCTCAAAACGTGATATGGCAACTGACTTGATTTGCTGTCTGCATGCAAAATCGTAGCTATTATTGTGGGCCTTACATCTACATCTACATCTACATGGGACACTCTGCAAATCACATTTAAGTGCCTGGCAGAGAGTTCATCGAACCACCGTTATACTATTTTATCTCCCATTCCATTCTTGAATAACGCGCGGAAAGACAGAACACCTGAATCTCTCCGTTCGGGCTCTGATTTCTCGTATTTTATTCTGATGATCATTTCTACCTATATAAGTGGGAGTCAAGAATATATTTTCGCATTCGGAGAAGAATGTTGGCGATTGTAGCTTCGTAAGCAGCCCACTCCGCAGCGATAAGCGCCGTTGTTGTAATGATTCCCATCTCAGATCCTGTATCATTTCCGTAACGCTGTCTCCCGTGTATCGTGACAATACGAAACGAGCTGCCTTTCTTTGGACTCTTTCGATGTCCTCCGTCAAACCCACCTGATAAAGATCCCACACTGGGCAGCAATATTCCATAAAAGACGGACAAGCGTAGTGTACGCAGTTTCTTTAGTAGTTCTGTTGCATCTTTTAAGGGTTCTGCCAATAAAACGCCGTCTCTGGTTCGCCATCCCACGATACTATCTACGTATTCTTTCCAATTTAAGTCAGAAGTAATTGTAATTCCTAAGTATTTTGTGGAGTTTACGGCCTTTACGTTTGATTGATTTATCATGTAAACAAAGTTTAACGGATTTCTTTCCGTACTCACGTGGACGACTTCACACTTCTCATTATTTAGAGTCAATTGCCAATTCTTACACCATGCAGATATCTTTTTCAAATCGTTCTGCAGTTGGGTTTGATCTTCAGATGATTTTACTAGACGGTAAATGACGGTGTCATCTGCAAACAACCTAAGAGAGCTACTTAGATTTTTCCCTAAATCGTTTATGTAAATACGGAACAGCAGAGGACCAATAACACTACCCCGTGGAACGCCCGATATCACCTCTGTTTTGTCGATGCCGTACCATCGATCACTACAAACTGTGTCCTCTCTGAGAGGACACACAGTTACACTGTTGTAGTTGACCTAGTGGCAGTCTAATAGTGTTGAAATCTGGATAGAGTGTATTTGTCACAAAAATAACGCGTGGGACTGCTTTCTTCAGTTTACAGAGTAGGACGTGTATCCAATTCCCAAGCATAATTACTAACTGCGAACCAATGCCGGGTCCACTAGTTGCAAATAAAAGCAAGTAGTGGGGGTTTACTACCAGGGTTACGGTGTTTGAGCAACTTTTCAATGTGATTGGCTGGAAGACTTACTAAGTAATAGAACGCAGTACGTGTTCTCGATGGCGAGTGTTCGTCAGAGACGAGTGTATCGTCAGGCGTGTCCCAGGTTAGTGTGATAGGACCGCTATTATTTTCTATCTATATAAATGATCTTTGTAATTTGCGGCTGTTTGCCGATGATGTTGTGGTGTATGGAAGGGTGTCGTCTGTAACTGATTGTAATAGCATACAGGTTGACTTAGACAAAATTTCTAGTTGGTTCGAAGAATGGCAGCAATCTCTCAATGTACAAAATTGTAAGGTGATGCTCATGATTAGGAAAAACACTCTCATAATATTAGACTACAGCATTAGTAGTGAGATGCTTAATGTAGTCGCGTCGTTCAAATATCTAGGCGTAACATTGCAGAGCGATATGAAATGGAACGAGCATGTAAGGACAGTTGTGAGTAAGGCGAACTGCCGACTTCGGTTTATTGGGAGAACTTCACCTGTAAAGGAGACCGCGTATAAAACGCTTGTATGACCACGTCTTGAGTATTGCTCAAGTGTTTGGGACCCGCAGCAGATCAGTTTAAAGGAAGACATAGAGGCGGTTCAGAGGCCTGCAGCTAGATTTGTTACCGGTAGGTTCGACCAATGCGCGAGTGTCACGGAAATGCTCCGACAACTCAGAAAGACGACGTTCTTTTCGTGAATTTCTGTTAAGTAAATTTAGAGGGCCGGAATTTGAAGCTGAGTGTAGTACGATCTTGCTGCCGCCTACTTACATTTCGCGTAAAGATCACGCAGACAACAGAAATTAGGGCTCTTAGGGAGGCATATAGGCATTCTTTTTTTCCTCGTTCCGTTCGGGAGTGGAATAGGAAAGGAAATGCCTAGTAGTGGTACAGTGTGCTCTCCGCCACGCACCTTACGGTGAATTGCGGAATGTATGTAGATGTAACTGCTTGGCAGTGCACACTGCGACAGTGGCGTACTGTGCAACCCAGGTCCGGGGCTCGGTGCGCACTCGCCGGCTGGCGGCGTATCGCGCCGGCGGCGGCCTCATCAACAGACGAGTATGCGCTAATGCGGTGACGATGTGACGTCATTAGCGGCCGCAGGTCCCACCGTAATCGCGTCAGCCCTGTCAGGCCGCCAACGCGATTTGCGAGCACAATGGCGCCAGCCGCGTGTGGCGCCAGTGTTGCGGGCTCGCCAGTCCGCCCCAGCTTCCACGGGGAAGTGATACGTGGATGGTCAATAGATTACCGCTGTGATAGCCACAGCGCTGCGATAGGCCACGTGGTCTAGGAAAAGAGGGGGCTGGAACACTTGCGGGGAGTGACACTTGCGAGGAGTGACATTTGCGGGCAACCCGGGCCCTTGGGGCGGCTAATGGCTTTTCCTGGGTACAGGCACACCAAGAAATCTAGCACTGCTATTGTCAAGCAGTGTTCTGTCAACACAAAACGCACTGCACAGAACCTTTGAATTATGTCTTGTGAATGTACCTACAAAATCTGCCATATGAAAATTTTAGAGTGAGTCCCAAATTGGTTTTTTTTTTCTATAATAACATTGAAAACATATTAAAAATTCAGAACTCGAAAACCAGTGAAGTTATGGACTTGAAGCGTTATGTGTTGCCAAAGCTTTACATAGTAGACCGATTCTAAAATTTGGTTGCTATCGCCAAAGTAGACGAAAAGTTAAAATTTTTGGTGTAATCTTCGCCGTGTAGCCTGTATGTTGTAGAAGTCTACGCCGAACCTAATTATAATCATACCTCTGAGGAGAGAACGTTGTTTGCACTTCTCCTGCGTTTCTAGTCGGCCGTGCTGTGCTACGTAACGACATCATACCGTTCCATATATATGTATTGAAGTGTGATGTCTGTTCTTTCGAAATAAGACATCACACCAATATATGTATCATTTAGACGAAAAGATTCTGGGTTCTGTTTTCAACGCTAACGCGATTAAAAACGTTAGACCTCGTGTGTAAACAGTTAAAGGTTATGAGTGCCACTGGAAAAATGCATAAGTAACACCTGTTTGAGACTTGAAGATGACCTGAAATTAGCCGAAATCGATATCTCATAATAAACATAACGTGCATCTGTCTATATTGCATAATGCAATTTCTAACATATTTAAAAGCTGTTCAAAACCGCATACGAAAAACCTTTATAATGAGATTGTATATAACTCCACGATCAAATTGTGTTTTAGTTATTTGTAGAAATACACCTAAAGATTTGCCCTTACTTTTAGTGCATTGATCAGAGGTATTACTAGGGACAGGGAAAATTCGCATTTGCGATAAATTCGATTATAGGTGCGAATTCTGACTCACAATGCAGTAAATCCGAAATTGTCATAAATGGTATTTTGGTGTGAAACACTATTTAATCAGAAATATTGCGAAATAACTTTATTTTCTGCCCTTAAATATGTACAAACTAAACAGTAGGTACCGGAAAAATTTGCATTTTTCAATGAATGCGAAATATAGGCCCATGCTAATTTTGGGCTGGAATGCGAGAGACGTGAATCTTGTAATATATGCTATTTTTAGCGAACGTCCCGTTACTACTGCTCCACCTCGCTCGGTGGGCCTTACCCTGAATACGGCACAGGTAGCGGCTGGAGGGCAAGGAGTAGGGGTGGTGTATCCTTACATCTGGAACACCCTGTTCACTACCTGCAGCGTCCGGGTCTCCCTGCAAGTGTCTACACATTCCCTTTCCCCGCAGGTGTCATTCCCCGCAAGTGTCACAAACTCGGAAAAGAGTGATTCCTGTTGACTTAATGAAGGCCTTGTTGGATGTTGTCGTCGTCTTCATACCGCTGACTGGTTTGATGCAGCTCTCCACGCTACCCTGTCCTGTGCAAGCCTCTTTATCTGAGAATACCAACGGAAACCTATATCCTTTTGAATCTACTTACTATATGGGTCGCTCTGTCTCCCTCTACGATTTTTACTCCATACACTTTCTTCTATTGCTAAGTTGATGTCTCCGAATCTGTGTCGGCCGCAGTGGCCGAGCGGTCTGTGACGCGTCAGTCACAGTCTGCACGGTCGTTACGGTCGGTTGTTCGAATCCTCCCTCGGGCATGGGTGTTTGTGTTGTCCTTAGACAAAGTTAGTTCAAGTTAGTCAAGTAATTAGTGTTTAAGTCTAGCGACTGATAACCACGCAATTTGGTTGCAAAAGACCTCACACACATTTGAATTTTCTTTTTCTTAGAATGTGTCCCACCAACCTATCCCTTCTCTTAGTCAGGATATGCCAGAAACTCCTTTTCTCCCCAATTCTGTTAAGCACCTCCTCATCAGATACGTGGTCTACCTATCTAATCTTCATCTGTCGTCTATGGCACCACATTTCGGAAGCTTCTACCATCACTCCCATACAATGCCACACACGAGATAAAAGCTTTCAGAAACGACTCCCTGACATTTAAACTACTATTGTATATCAACAAATTTCGCTTATTCACAAACGCTTTTCTTTCCATAGTTATTTTGCATTTTATATCTACTACGGCCAACAGAAGTTATCTTGCTACCCAAATAACAAAACTTATCTACTACTTTTACTGTCTCATTACCTAATCTAATTCCTTCAGCATCACTTGATTTTTGACACTACATTCCATTACATTGTTTTACTCCTGTTAATGTTCTCTTATATCTTCCATTCTCGGCACTGTCCATTACATTTAATTGCTCCTCCAGGTCCTTTGCTCTCTCTGACAGAATTACTATGTCATCAGAAAATCGCAAGGTTTTTACTCCCTTTCCCTGGACTTTAATTCCCTCTCCAAACTTCTCCTTATATTCCTTCACAGCTTGGTCAATGTACAGAATGAACAACAATGGGGAAAGGCTACAACACTGTCTTACTCCCTTCTCATCCACTGCGACCCTTTCATGCCCTTCGACTTTTAATAACTGCTGTCTGGTTTTTGTACAAGTTGAATATAACTCTTCGCTCACTACATTTTACCCCTGCTATCTTCACAATTTGAAGGATATTGTAGTCAACATTGTCGACCCTTTCTCCAGATCCACAAAATTCTAAAAACGTAGGATTTCTTTTTATCTCTTCTTAGTCTATCTTCTAAGGTAATTGTGAGTATTGCCTCGCGCGTTCCTACATTTCTCCGTAATCCAAATTGGTCTTCCCCAAGATCAGATTCCACCAGCTTTTACATTCGTCTCTAAATTTATGAATATTTTGCAACCATGACTTGTAAAACTAATATGTAATTTTCACATTTGTCTGCACTTGCTTTCTTAGGAATTGGAGTCTCCTTGTAGTCTGAGGGTATTTCCCCCGTCACATACATTTTGCATACAAGGTTGAACAATTTCTTCATGACTGGCTCTCCTAACGATAATAGCGGTTCAGACAGGACATCATCTACTCCACGGGTCTTGTTTCTACTCAGATCTTTTAGTGCTCTGTCAAATTCTTCTCGCAGTATAGATCTCCTTTCTCATCTTCCTCTACTTCGTCTTCCACTTCTAGAATACTGCCTTCAAGTTTATTTCCTTTGAACAGACCTTCTGTAAATTCCTTCCACCTTGCAGCTTTTCCTTCTTTGCTAGGACATGTATTCCGTCTGAGGTCTAGATATTCATAGCGCTGCTTTTCTTGTCTTCAAATGTCTGTTTCCCTGTGGGCTGTATGTATGCTTCCCCTAGTTATACATTCTTCTACTGTCTTTCATTTCTCCTCAAGCTACTCCTGCTTAGCCTGTATGCATTTCTGTCAACCTCATTTTTCAGGTCTGTACTCCGTTTTGCCTGCTTCAATTGATGCATTTTTATATTTCCTCCTTTCATCAATTAAGTTCTGTATCTCCTGTGTTATCCACGAGTTATATTAGGCCTTCTGGATATATGCGGCGCTCACTACTCTGCCTCTCAGAGCTACCCATTCAACTGTATTACTTTCACCCGTTTTAGACGAATCCTTGTGTTCAAATGTTCAAATGTTTGTTAAGCTTATGGGACTTAACTACGGGGTCATCAGTCTCTAAACTTACAAACTACTTATGAACTACTTACGAACTAGGACGGCACAAATATCCATTCCCGAGGGGGGATTCGAACCCCCGACCGGAGTGGCCGTGCTGACCGTGACTGGAGCGCCTCAGTCACCTCGGCCACCGCGGCCGGCAATCCTTGTGTAATGCTCCCTCAAAAACTATCAACATCTGGATCCTTCAATTTGTCCTGATTCCATCTCCTTAATTTTCTACCTTTCTGCAGTCTTCTAAGTTTTAATCTACAGTTCATAAACAAAAAGTTATGGAAAGAGTCTGTATCTCCCCCTGGATACGTCTTACAATTCTAGTTTTTAAACCTTTGCCTCACCGTTATAAAGTCAATCTTGTACCTCCCAGTGTCTCCTCGTTAAACCAAGTGTTTGTGATTATTAAATTATGCTCTGTACTAAATTGTACTAGACCATCTCCTCATTCATTCCTTTTCCCCAGTCCATATTCACCTATCACGTTTCCCTCTCATCCCTTTCCTACTACCGAGTTCCAATCCCCCATTGCAATTAAATTTTCTTTTCCTTTAACAGTCTAGATAATTTCGTCTATCTCCTCATAAATTTCTTTGATCTCCTCAATCTCGGCAGAGATAGTTGACATATAAACTTCCACTACTGTGGTCGATGTTGTCTTCTCGTGCATCTATGCGACAATGCATTTACTATGCTGTTCATAGTAACATACGCGCATTGGCATTTTCTTATTCATTATCAGACCTACTCCTGCGTTACCACCAACTGATTATGTAGTTATAACTCTGTACTCAACTGACCAAAAATCCTGTTCATCCTGCCACCGCACTAATACCCACCATATCTATCTGTAACCTATCCATTTCTATTTTTTTTACCTACCCGAATAACGGTTAGAACGCCTATTTTGTTTTTCTTGTTGATGACATCCTCCTGAGAAGTCCCCGCCCGGAGATCCGAATGGGGGACTATTTTACCTCCGAAATATTTTACCCAAGAGAATGCCATCATGATATATTCATACAGTAGAGTTACATGTCTTCGGGAAAATTAACGACTGTATTTTTCCCTTGCTTTCAGCCGTTCCCAGTAACTGAATGGCAAAGCCACATTGGCTGATGTCACAAGGCCAGCTCAGTCAATCATCCAGACTGTTGCCCCTGTAACTACTGAGAAGGCTGCTGCCCCTCTTCAGGGACCACACGTTGGTCTGGCCTCTCCATTGATACCTCTCCGGTATGGTTGCACCTACGGTACGCTATCTGTATCTTTGAGGGGCGCAAAAATATTATGAATAGTAGGGAGCACATATACGAAGCGATTACAAGAGGAAAGACCGTACGAAATTAATCGTGATTGGAAGAATCCTCAGGGAGTGTTGTTCATCAACAAAGAAAGTGGGTGACAAACCTCTCGTTCGACCAGCGCTTGAGTATTGGTCATCAGCGTGAGATCCGACCAGGAAGGGTTGTTAGAGGACATAGGATCCAACAGGATTTAGGATGCTTCATTACGGACTCGTGCTGTAAGCGCGAAAGCGTCACATTTTTATGTTACAAGGAGACCACATAGGTATAGGATTATATAATTTCCTTTTATTTCCGGTCCGTGAAGTTGACAATCACCAAGGCAATGATCAAATTGGAGCTACGTAACTGGCTCAAAAGAATATTGGACCAAAGTCTACAAAGAAAACCATGGTAAGGCAATGATGCCAAAGCCATGTTTTAAAAGAAGTTCTGTAATCCTGGTCTTGAACAGGAGAGAGATTAGGCTCATGGTTGGATTGCTGACAGGCCATGGGAATTAAAAAAAAACACCTACATGGAATGGGAATAACAGAAGAGGACCCTAAGTGTCGGATCTGTGTTGATGGTGATGAAACTGCATCACATCTAATCTTCGAATGCATTGCATCGGAGAGCAAAAGGCACAGAATATTTGGGACAACCAGATCCGAAGAAATTGTGTCTAATAAAGAACTTGTAAAGGGATTCCTTGCACTGTTCAAGGGAATTGGTTGGCTGTACTAGATATACAGGGAGCGTTACCGCGCAATAAACTTAGTTTCAGTGCGGGCAGTGGCGGATTGGATCAAAATTGTTTTGGCTTCCCTGACAAAATCAATCAGTCAATCCCTGGGGTCGGTGGTTCGAATCCTGTCATGGTACTTTTTTCTGTTGTGTTCGAACACTTACACAGTTTTAATGTCTAATGATAATATCTACGAAAAGTGCACATAATTTTGTTTATTCGTAATTTTCTATATTTTATGGAAGGCTGTTAATAATGACAGTCAATCAAAAAACGTTACATTTTTTACAGTACACTTTTGGCTTCACTATTAGTTGACGACGGTAGTCTTCGATTGTTCACTTTGTGAACTGCTTCGGCACTTTATTTGGAAAATCGTCTCCCTAGATACTAAAGGCTGAACCATCGTTTTACTTGACGTCAAGGATTTCAACTGGTCTACATACACATTAACAAAAACGGGTACAAAAACTGGAATTAGAGATCCCAAAATGTTTTATATAAGTGAATGGAAAAACGAATATATAATGTCCCAGTGGGATTCGAACCTCCGACTATTAGGGTTTCAACCGTTTGAATTACTGGTACTTTGGAAATTTTAAAGTAGATTTTCTCAAGTATTTTTGAGAGTTTCTTTAGCTTTAGCTGATATCTGTTGAAGTTCTGAACTTCACGTACCATAAGTATAAAGAAATTCTAAAATCCGATAGCCGCGGTGGCGTAGCCGAGCGGTCTAAAGCGTCTCGCTGCGGAGCGCGCGGTTGCTCGCCGTGGAGGTTCGAATCCTCCCTGGGGCATGGGTGTGTTTGTTTGTCCGTAGGTTAGTTTACCTAGGTTGAAGTAGTTTGTAAGCTACGGACTGACGACCACGCAGTTTGGTCCGATAGATTTACAGACATTTGATTTTTAAAATCCGATACCCGTGTAGTCTCCTTGTTAGACATTCTATGAGTTGTTGCGCTATAATTGAGTATAATTTCAGTTCATTTTGGCATTTGTGTTTGTATTCTACTGAAAGTAACTGTACAATATTGCAAAAGTTGACAATATACGTTCTGTTCTACTTTCGGACAGAACCTCGTTACTTTTACCCACTGTATTTGCTGTTTACGCAATAATATCTATTTTCGCTCGCAAGCGTGTCGCGTTCTGACTGTGGCTTGTTTTTCCAGCGATGGTTGGTGTTGGTCAGCAGATTATGTTAGCAGTGACACTCTGAGCATGCACGTATAAAAAATAAAGAAGGAAGTCGTTATGACGTCACAGATCTGAAGCTGACGTCAAGCATCTCACACATGTGAAAACTTGTGAGCCTAATGTTTACGATTGCCTTTTCTTCCTAGTTTTTGTCGTGTGCACGCTTTTATGAAAAGGAAACTAAGTATTTGGGTGCTAATGTATCATGCTTTCGAGTCGGCAGTGCCAAACATATTTATAATCTCGAATGTATATTTGATCCAGTAAATACGATACATTCGGCCGCAATAATGTGACTTATTATTTATAAATTTGGAATAAGTAAGAAGGAAACAATGGTATAAGACGAGAAAAGGAAGTAGGTCCAAGCGCATTTCCTGCGTGGAGCAGTAGTTACTTGATTAAACAAATTTTATTAGTCATTATGGGCGTAGTCTAAAATTTAAAGAAATAACATTTCATTTGTACGTGGAGTAAACTTGATACTTCATACATGTGTAGCTTCTTTCCTCATTGTACGTTTTTAAAGGATGGTAAAGAACGTACAAAAGTATTTGCGAACGTGAAAAAAAAACTATTTAGCATATGAACTGAAAATTGATAAATGCTACGTATGCGATCCGGTATCGGTAAAGAAACAAGGCCATTCTGAACTTGTTCTTCGACTTCAAGTAGTTCCCTGTCGACAGGCATTAATCCTTCCCCCCTTACGTCTTTCCTTCCCTCGTTCTTACACAATAGACGCGAATATGCGCTTGTGCACCAAAGAAAATTTATATTTGCGCATGTAGATATGGAACGTCCTGACTGGACAATGGAACAAAGGAAACGAGTTACCTAGAAAGACGAAGCCACCTAGCGTTGTGCTACATCAAGGGTATTGTCGAGGGATATTTTATTTCCAACATAAACGAAAGCTCATTACGTATGCAGTCAAGGTAGTAGAATTATGCGGCTGTTGATCTATTGTTTACGTGAGCCACTGAAGAAGCTCGAGACTGCGTCTACGTTAAGAAGATTGTCTTTGTCCATTGGCAAGAATGTTGGAAAGTTACCTTTACCATAATTTTTAACGTCTGAGAGTCGCCCAAAATGTTCTCATCGCCTGTTTTAACGTGCCCATGGCATTCTGTTATAATTACACAGTTTGGAACTGTTTCTTAGCTTTCGAGTCTGATACTCGACCAGAAATTATTTGCTCGTGCAGGAAAATGAGATGTATTTACGAAAACGGCATTCGATTATAAATGATACGCCAATTAAGAAAGTAACATACTAGTGAAGCTCCAGAAAACTGGAATTACTACTCTATACAAAGTATTCCCATTCCATATATCTTTCCTAACTATATCTTTCCCAAAAACTCACTATTTTTTTCCAATATGTTACAAACGCAAATGGGTTCAACTGAAGTTACCAATCAGATTCTACGTTTCTTTTACGGGAAACCAAGCAATATAAAATTCAGTATGTGAATGCGAATAATGCGTGCAACTCTACGTAAGAGCGCAAAATTGAACATGGAGTCAAATGTTCAAATGTTTGTACAGCTTATGGGACTTAACTACGGGGTCATCAGTCCCTATACTTACAAACTACTTATGAACTACTTACGAACTAGGACGGCACAAATATCCATGCCCGATGGGGGATTCGAACCCCCGACCGTAGTGGCCGTGCAGACCGTGACTGGAGCGCCTCAGTCTCCTCGGCCACCGCGGCCGGCGAACATGGAGTCGATCATCAACTGTTTGCGTGTGTAAAAAAGGAAAACCAACCTGTCGAAATATGAAGATACTATAATTACGTAGGCTTCCGCGGCCAGAGTCAGATGACATAAAAGTTTTCTGGGTATGGTACCGCGTCATGATGTAAGGCTATTACTTAAATAACCAACGTTTCGGCCAACGTTACAGTGGCCTTCATCTGGGTAACTGGTAACTGGTAGCCAGTTACCCAGATGAAGGCCACTGTAACGTTGGCCGAAACGTTGGTTATTTAAGTAATAGCTTTACATCATGACGCGGTACCATACCCAGAAAACTTTTATGTTATGTCATGAAGATACTACTTCCTACTATCTCCTGAAGGTAAAACATTACTAACAATGCAAAAAATTTCCTTTGCCTTAGCTTAGATTATAATAATAAATTTTCTAAGTACACTCTTTTAATCATTCACCATTAAGAGGAACGGGAATGTGACAAAATAGAAGTGGATCCGTTCATTGATTTTTGAATTTTGTTCGATTTACTAATATTGACAGCAAAAATATTCCACATTATGTGAAGTTTCATTGTTTTTGTAGCTGTTAATGTGTTCGTAATGATTTAGTATGCTGCCAAAAAATTAAATATTTTCCCTTTCTTCGTTTCAGGTAAAAATGGAATGTTTCTATAGGGATCTGATGGCAAAATCCACATTGCAAATGGTACGTAACTTTTTTCTGTAACCCTCAAAGGATTGGTTGTGTGACGTAGCAAATACACTTACATGAAATTTCAAGTGATCAGTTAGTTATTAGCATTTTTGTGCAATAAAAGAAGAACGATTTAAAATTCATTCGAACTTTACTGCTCGACTATGTGACTCAGAGCAAGAAATACCTGTAGTAACTAAAACTGAAGATGCCTGCATTTGCACCGAAAATTATCATTTTTCATAAAACTCATTGCACATTTATTACTTCGATCGAGGATCATCACCTGATGGCTGTATTGACGTAAAACATCGAGGAGTAACTATATATTTTAAAAATATACAAACGGTAACATACAACCCACGCGGTTAGCCGTTTGGTCTAAAGCCGTCGGCATACGGATCGTGTATCTGAACGAGTGTGGTTAACGTGGTGAGTTTCTGACGTCACAACGTGCGAACCGTACGTTGGGAAGGCTTTCCCAACGTGTCGGGCAGTATCAAGCATGCCAGAACTTCTCAACGTGCGTCTGAACGATCACCAATAATGTGGGAGAATGCCAACGACGTCAGACCACGTGGCTATCCGGGGAGGAGACATCTCTTTTCTGTAGGGAGCTGAAGACGCCATATTGGCCGTCGTATTTGTTTGTTTGTTTGTAAATCTATCGGACCAAACTGCGTGGTCATCAGTCCGTAGCTTACTAACTACTTAAACTAAAATAACCTAACCTAAGGACATCACACACACACACACACACACACACACACACACACACACACACACACACACACACACACACACATATGCCCCAGGGAGAACTCGTACCTCCGACGGCGAGCAACCGCGCGCTCGACAGCGAGGCGCCTTAGACCGCCCGGCTATTCCACCGTGTCCCGTCGTATTTCATGTGTTTTATGTATATTAATTAGGTCTTATGAATGTATGAAATTTGAAAGCAAGTAAAAGTAACTCAGTAAATTCAAAATCTCTTGAAAACCGGCATTTAAAGGTACAATTTGTTACAATAAATGACTGGAAACGTCTTTTAAGTGGTTATAAAAT
Organism: Locusta migratoria; assembly: GCA_026315105.1. Classification (NCBI taxonomy): domain Eukaryota; kingdom Metazoa; phylum Arthropoda; class Insecta; order Orthoptera; family Acrididae; genus Locusta; species Locusta migratoria. The sequence continues at coordinate 247,765,723 of CM048751.1, forward strand.
TTCTGTATTACAGCAATATGCCATTACAAGGAAAAGCGTACATAGCAACGCCGCGGTCTGTAAAATGGAAGATGGTACTCGGAGCTGGTTCAAGGCTCCTCGTATCCAAACATTTTTCCCATTTTATTCGGGTTTTCTGATATTCTCACAGACTTTCCTATAAATTTCATAAAAGTATACTGCAGAACATTCGATGCTATGTAAACATAAGTTCGGATCCTCCGAGGAGTGAGTTTGTTGCATTCGTTTTATGAAGTGGACAGTTCGCATCTTACTTAGAGTAAAATACGTAATTTATTGTTTCACGTATTGTATTTTACACGTTCTTAACATTGTTCTACTGATTAGTAACACTGACCGTGGAAGCATGACCTTTACGTTTTACTAAAAAGCGAGACTCTTGCAATAATGTTTGCCTCATATGAAGGCGTTTTGCTAATTTTATATCGCACAGTTTATCATGAAACTTTTATAATTCGCTGCACTTATTGACATAACATGCAACTTTTATAAGAGGCTTATGTTATCAGATATTTTGTTGTTACTTATGTAGGCCTATATCACAGAACATGACGAACATATGGAGAAGCGCGAAAACAAGCGATTTAACAGAGGTAAAACAGGAATTCCAGCCTGGACGTGGTTTTTAGGCAGTTTTCCACATCCCCCCCCCCCCCCCTAGGTGAACACCGGGCTGGTCCCCCAAGTCCTGCCTCAGTTAC